>CATOHG010000006.1:0-1241279 GCA_951800055.1 Cenopis cana
GGCTATCCACTGCTGTCTTCAAAGCTTCATCGTCAGAAAATCGATTTCCTCGTAGGTCCTTTTTGAGGTTGGGAAACAAAAAGAAGTCACTCGGGGCTAAGTCTGGACTATACGGTGGGTGTGTAATAGTTTCGAACCCAGATTCCCGAACAGCAGCCTTGGCGATATGAGCAGTATGCACAGGGGCGTTGTCGTGCAGAAGCAGAACTCCCTTGGCTAATTTTCCTCTTCTGTTCTCTTTGATTGCTTCTCTTAATTGGCGTAGAATATTAGCGTAGTACCCTCCTGTGATATTTACACCCTTTTCTTTATAATCGATCAGCAATATTCCATCACAATCCCAGAATATTGTGGCCATGACCTTTCCAGCTGAAGGCATGACCTTGAACTTCTTAGGGTGAGGAGTTCCTTTAATGTGCCACTGCATGGACTCTTGTTTGCTCTCAGGGTCATAATGATGAACCCAGGTTTCATCTCCGGTAACAATCTTTTGCAGTATCCCATCAGGATTTTCACCACACAGCTTAATAAATTCGGAACAACAAGCAACGCGCGTATTTTTCTAAAGCGGCGTCAGCATTCGCGGTACCTATCTCGCACTGACTTTTGACATAGTAAGATTGTCATGGATTATATTGTGTATAGTACCAATAGAAAGCTTGGTTATTTGAGCTATTGCTGTCACCTTCACTCGAGCGTCTTCCAATATAATTTTCTCCACTTTTTTATATTTTTTTGTGAAGAAGCTTCGACGGGCCGACCAGGTCTGGGGTCGTCTTCGATATTCTCTCTCCCACACTTAAATTCACTTGACCACTTTTGAATTGTTGATAAAGAAGGAGCAGACTCTCGGTAAACGTAATCCATTTCTTCTTTTATAGCTTTTTGATTTTTTCCTTGTTTGGTCAAGAATTTTATTACCGCTCGGTGCTCTAATTTAATTAACATTGAAAAACATTGTGATCACGTTTGTTCGGCAGTTGCAGAAAAACAAAAGAACATCGCCGTTTGAATTTTACCTTTTTTATGTTAATGAATGACACTTACCGGCCAGTATTAAAAAGTTTACTAAAAAGGTTTAAAAGATATCAATACCGAGAATTTATTGAACGCCCCTCGTATATGGACATTATAGTATTAGTATGGAGCGTTTTTAGGGCTCTTCCTTTACGCTATACTTTGAAACCCATATTTGTATTTTTTCTAAATAATTGTAGCTATTAGAAACATTTGTTCCTCTCCAAAAACTGGTATTAATGGATTCTTGAAAAAAATGATGCATATTGTCAATTGCTTGCTTTACAGTGGCTATCCTGACTACAAAGACTGATCACTGCTATACTAAGAGAGTGCATGAAGATCATACATACAGTAAATCTGTTGGTAAGTTTTGCAATTTTTTTGTTTCAATTTAAACCACATTGTATGTCCGTCATAAATAATGAAATATAATTCAATACATGCATAGGGTAAACATACCGGTTATCGGCCGTTTAAGCGACTTGTTGACTTCAGAGTTGATTTCTATCACAATGCTGTACTCCAAGACTTTCCAATTTTTTTTCATTACATCCTACAATAGTCTAGTTTCATAAAACTTAACGTATATAGACGTATCAGTGATACATAATTAAATATAAACATGTATTCGTAAAAATAGCAAAAATACCGGTTTCCGGCCTTTTCACTCAGTTATCGTCCACCAATGCACCGGTTTATCGGCCACCTAATTTACGGTATAGCTCCGAAAATTCAAAGACGAGTTTAGTGATTTTTGTTTACTATTGCGTTAAAGTCTATTTTCGTCAAATCCATTCGCCTTTGTGAATTGAAAGATCTCTAGAAAAACGAATCCTGAACGGCCGGAAACAGGTGTGCTTTTACCAGTTTTCGGCCGCTCTTTATTTCGAACGGCCGGAGACGGGTCCAATTTTTACCGATTTTGTTTTTACTGGTTTATCGGCTAGTAAACTTTTGGTATTTTTGAAGGTCAATATCTTTGAAAATATGAGACAAACTGGCGGCCGGAATCTAGCTGTAAACTCACAAAATTCTAGCTGTTCACAAATATAATGGAATCTATGATGGTGAATTTAAGGTCTCTTCAATAAACGTGAATTTCTATTGACTTAAAAACACCGGTTTTGCGACCACCCGGTCGGAAAGTAGATTTTGACTCTTAACCTTAACGTATTGTCCGGCCACCTAAAATATCACAAATTATGAAAAAAGTGATGAGTTTGGGCACTTGAATATTGAAATTAAACATGTTATAAAACACAAAAACGAAATAAATCACCAATAAAGCTACAGTAACACTTGAAAACTTGCCTTTGAAAATCAGTCCACCTGCTACTTTTTCCCTAAGTTTGGCATGCGTCATAGATACCAAATTTAGAGATGGCGAATTAGGACTCCAGTTGGCAAATTTCGTGGTCATGCCGTTGGATTATGAACCAAGAAGTCCACCCGGATCGAATGCCGCGAATTTAGAAAGGTGTGTTTTATAACACTGTCTATTATTCAAAATAACGTGTGAAGTGGCCGGAAAGGGGTAGCGGCCGGTGAACCGGTATGTTTACCCTATCACATAAAAATGTTAATGACTTAGGTTAGGATATTTCCTGTAATATTACTATTTTCTTGTTTACAAATAGATGAAATAAGGTGATTCGAATAATTTATTTCAGCACATTTAATTCCTTAATACATGTCATTGCAATAAATAAAATAAGTATATTAGTAGGTAACAATAATTGACCGAGTAAAACAAGGTCTCTGTTTTAGCTTCGACAAAAATGCTTTCGTATGTCCGGCCGGATTTTTGTATGTCCTCCTCTACAGGTCGCATTTATCAACATAGAATTTAACAATATAGAATTTTTTTGTCGAGTCGCTTTTTTGAAATTCGAAAAAAACAAACTTTGTATCAATGATTTCGTATTTTTCTGCGGCCGTGTTTTCCTCTACAAGTCGCATTTCTCAACCGATTCTCGTGAAATTTTGTGAGCAGGTTTTATGATTACATAGAATTTTTTAGGCAAGTAATTTTTTTTTTTTTTATTCATTGGTTTGTTCTCCTCTACAGGTCGCATTTATCAAACGATTTTTGTGAAATTTTGTGAGCAGATGCGGTAATTCTATAGAATTTTTTTTATCGAGTCACTTTTTCAAAATTAAAAAAAAAACAATTTTTTTATCAATTATTTTGTGTTTCTGCGGCCGAATTTCGATTTGTTCACCTCTAAGGGTCGCATTTCACAACAGATTCTCGTGAAGTATTGTGAGCACGTTCTTTCATTACATCGAATATTTTTGTCGAGTAATCTAAAAAAAAATCTATGGTTTGTCCTCCTCTACAGCAGCGGTCGGCAACAGGCGGCCCGCGAGCCTCCCTGGCTTTATTGTTTGTAAAGGTAAAATTTGAAATTCTTAAAATACGTGAAAGCGTCTGTATCAGGACGTATGTTACGTACGTTGGTCAGGAGTCAGGACGAGATATGTGTTTGTAAGTATATTTTACAGTTAAATCTATCTAATTTTTTTTTCAAAAATGTATGAAGTATTTTCCACACCTGCATCTTAATGTTCAAAAAATTTCGCGCTCGCTGCGCTCGCGTTTGCGTCCACATGACTTGATGCGTATGAAGTATTTGCCGCATTTGCATCAATGTTCGAAAAATTTCGCGCTCGCGTTTTCATCTAGGTGTGTTATGACTTTATGACCCGTCCCCGCGTCCCCCCCTTAAAGTTTCTATATCTGCTATTCTATAATATGCTTGCATTGATCGAATGAATCGCGAAATTACGATGCGGTTGAAATGCGAATTATCTGGGTTTGGTAAGGAAACTAGCTGGTTTATCTGTGAAAAGTCGGTTTTTTCGTCTTTATTTTATTTATTTATTTATTTTTAATACACATATAAGCTAACAGTATAATACCAAATCGCTTACACGGCAAAATATTACAAATTTAGAAACACAAAAACACTAAATTTATCAACAAGGACAGAGAAACAGCATAGAGAAAATTTATGAGAATTGGGAATGGATGAAAATCTCAGAAGTGCTTGATTTTTTTTCTGGTGATAGGAATAACCTCCCTTAGCACCAGAAAAAAGGTTCAGATTTTTTGGCTGCGCCACTGATTTTTGAAAAATAAAAATATTTTCCTCTCTCGCATTCTGGGCCTCGTTCGGCAGTATTACACTATCCTCGGTCCATCATATATTATAAAAAACATCTGTGGCAAACTGACAATGACAATGACATTGACAGATCTCTTCATCACAAACATAACCTTGTTTGCTTTCGCCGTTATTTCTGTGCTCTATACGATTCATAATTTTTACGAACAGTTTCTGCCCCTGGACTTTGATTATTGCCTGCCTGAACGACGAATTTTGCTTTTCGACCCTGGACTTGAGTTTGATAGCTTGTACGTAGACCACTGCAACTCTACTGGATTTTGAAATTTGCCAACATGAACACCGCTGCTTTTGTAAAAGCAGACTCCTCAAACTTGCCGGCAGTAGATATTTACATGCTAATGGAGTTTATGAAGAACAGCGACAAACATAATGTCGCTGAAATACGAGGTGCCAAAGCGTTATCGTAAGTGTAAACTTTAGCATTTTTCGTTAGTCTCTCGCGGAAGTCTCATATCGAAATTCACTGTGTAAAATGATGGACTGGTGGAAAAATGGGTCAGCAGTGGTTTGAACTATGTAGGTATGTCGGATACTGATGGTAAGATATTTTTAAAGAAAATCGATATGAAATTCATAAACAGATCATCTTTCTTGTAGCCTTTTTCCGGTTGGGCTCTGAGAAGCCCAGGGTCCGCTCCAAAACGGATTTGCCGTAGGAGCTAGTTTTACGTAAGCAGCTACCATTTGACCTCCCAACCCAGAGGCAGAAAACTAGACCTTGTCGGGATTAAAGTCCATATCATTCATCATTTAATATTTATCTATAATTTAATAACTCTTAGGTACATCTTTCTGCTATACTGATAATGAAAGTTCTTGAACATATTATTTTTGTTAATTTAAGGTCTTCACGTGATTCATATGTAGAAAGTGCCATCGGATACATTGAAATTAATAGAACGGGTGGCATATGCACTGTGCGTGCTAAGGTGGTACCAGAACATAGATTGTCAAACAAATATTATGTTGTGATGGTCCATATAGATGAGGCAGGAGAAGCTATCACAGATACATCATGTGATGGCTGTGCGGCTGCAGCTGGTAAGTTTTCTTGCAAATATCTGAATAAATCTATTAACACATACATGTTGCAATAGGTCATGTAAATGTTTCTTTGTAATGACATATTATTTAGTACCTACTCATTGTCCAGCTATGCAAACTGATCCCCAATACCCAACACTGGCAGGGCAGGTCACCAGGTGTATGACACAAATATGAGAAACATGACATCATTTTGTTTTACCTAAGACAACTCGACCTAACCACGACCGCCACAGTAGACTCTGTAAGTTGTGCCTCACACGCCAAAGTCTTCATAGCAAAAGACTGAAAATGAACCTTATTTGACAGCATGTAGCTTGCATTAACTAACATCAACTTTATCGACTCAATATGAAATCATTGGCGTGCGTGTGGCACTTAATGTCCTGACTTTATATCAAGTCAATGGCGGTGAAAAGGTTAAATCACTTTCAATAAATTGTAAACTGGTTGTTGCATTGGTGTCATGTACATGTTGTATTGTAGCAATAAAAGTCATAATCGTGGTAAAACAATTAACAACACAGAGTGGTTAGTTTTTTGTTTCTTATTCTTTTTATGTTTTTCAGGAGGGTGCAAACATACTGTTGTGGTATTGCGGTGGCTACAAAAACGAAGCGATGAACCTGCACCAACCAGTGTTCAGTGCTACTGGACCAAACCCAACTTAAAGCGGGCTCGAGATGAACCACTATTGTGTGAAGATCTGAACAAAGGGAAGGTTGTCAAAAGAGGACCACGAGATACTGCTGTATTAGAAGAATTAAGACGAGAAGCAAAAAAACATGCTTGTGGAAAAAGTCTTCTTATGTTACACGATCCCACAAACAACGAAGACAAACTGACAAATTATTGTGTATTTGACCTAATGGTTGATTTTATTGTGAAAGAAAGTGACCACAGTTATGATAATTTTAGGGTGTTTAGTGACAAACTTGTAAAACATAAAACAGATGTAATAAATAAAGAAACCGTGAGTCAAGTTAATTCTAAACTGTGGCATTACATAAGGCAAGCCCGAATAACTGGCTCTAGAATATATGAAATTGCCCATTGTAAGACGCCTCAAGGTAGCCTTGTTGAAGAATTATTAGGTGGTCAAAAAGTAATTGAGACCAAAGCGATGAAAAGGGGGAAACTTCTTGAAAAACAAGTGTTAAAGAAACTTAAGAAAGATTTAAATATAGAAGTAGAAGATTCGGGGTTCATTCTTATGAATGGAATTTTTGGAGCTTCACCCGATGGTATTGGTGATGACTTTGTAGTTGAAATAAAATGTCCTACATCTGAAAAAACCAAAAGAAATTACATAAAGGATGGGAAAATTTGCAGCAAATATATGGGCCAAGTCCAGTTGGAGATGCTGGCAACAAAGAAAAAAAATGCATATTTTGTGTAGCACACCCTAAATTTGAAAACAATGGCAATATCGAAAATATTTCTATAGATTTTAATGAGGAGTATGTGGAAAATTTAATGAGCTCTGCCGAAGAGTTTTGGAAAGTTAATGTATTTCCAATAATTTTAAACAGCGCTATGATATGATATGAGCTATTGTTTTAACTATGGTTAAATGGTTATTTTCATTTAAGGCCTCCACACACCGGAGCGCTGGGCGTCGGCGGCGCGGGTTGCGCGCTTGACACGCGCGGGCGTTGCGCGGTCTGACAAACACTGCACCGCCCGCGGCGCGCATGCCGCTGGCCCGTCGCGGCCCCGCGGCATGCGCGCCGCGCTACCGCGATGCTTATATTTCTAAGTTTAGCGGCACCGCGAAACTTATGACCAGGGATCGGATATTCGGATGCATACTTTTGCAGTTTTTGGCAACTTCATTTATTAAAAACGATTATTTATACGTCGATTTTAATAAATTAAACAAAAACTGCGCTCCGCGCACGCCCCGCCACCGCGCTGTTGTGATCGGGCGCGCGGCGAGCGCGGCGCCCGCCGTCGGTGTGCGTCACCGTATACGCGCTGCGCCCGTTCCGCCGCCGCCCCGCGCTTCGGTGTGTGGAAGGCTTTAGGATATATACAATCTTGCCAATCTTTGTTAATGCCATATGTACTATAATATGTATCATTTATGTAAAATAAAACACAAAGCTTGTCAATAATCTTTTATTATTGGATCCTGAAGATTAATCAAACCGCATGCAATAGTAACTAATTCATTTAAATATTTTGTATGTTTGTTATTGACTACAGCATGGGGTTTTAACATATGAAACTCCCTTATTTTCCTTATCACCCTTTCTACGTGTACTCTCAAACTAGCTATTACTTTGGTTTTTATTACCTCTTCTTTAGTCAACGTTTTGTTTGAGAATACACTCGGGGGTCGCAAGAGTTTAATATTTTTTGTGCTTAAAGCAGCTTCTATTTCTTTAAACCCTCGATCTGCCATTATAACTGCATTAACGGGAAGAATATCGATAAACCCGCACTTCTCAGTTATTGCTTTATCTAACGTTCTTCCCCCATAACCTTGCGATACATACGCTACATAGCCAGCTGGTGTGCAAGCAATCAAATATTTCATCGTATTGCACGACTTATATGATGACCATGATTGTGCTTGTGCATTTGGATCCGATGGTTTTTCTATTTGTATTTCGAAACAGTCTATTATACATTGCACATTGGAGTACCTAATTTTAAAAGCCAAAGGTATTTTTTTTTTATCATTAAAAGAGGTGGTAAGTAAATACAGTTTTGCATGTATGTTGACAATGCTACCACATTCTTTTCAAAGACTAATCTAATGGTAGACCTCGCCATTTCAAATTCATCACTCATCCTCGCGAAGGAATCATTATTTTTTAATTTAAACAAAGTCACAATGATGTATAGCGCAACACTGGACGACTTCTGCGCTACAAATTCTATTATCCACCAGTAGTTTTTCGGTAAACCTAAATACATTTTAGGTTTATTGTATATCTTTTCTAATAATTGTTGTCTCCCACATTTGTCATCCTCATTTTTTGCACTAGATGATCCGGAGTCAACGTTGGATGACCCAAATAATGACGGTGATTGGTGGGGCGATTCTTCACAATCCAGTAAATTTGAAACCTGTGAAGGCATAACTTTATTTATCTTCCGAGCACGAAAGTTTGTGCTTTTGTCCTTTGTCTGAGGTTTTGCCATAGTTGATTTATTAGGCATGGCTATACCTCTGCATTGTACACCAGCATTAACCTGAAACAATTACTTTATAATAAAATATATGTACATTTCCTACTTCAATATTTACTGAAAGCATTGAATGATATAATGAAATAAGCAAGATGCGGCCCTGCCCTCAGATTTGGTTGAAACCGCTCACCCAATCTCACTGGAGGGCAAACTTTTAGAGTATTCCAGTGTTTAACCCGCCCGCATGGTCGTTTTGGAGGTTTCCCCTAAATTTTCCCTAAGCCACTCTCCAACTGCGCACTCCTAACGCTTTAATGGGCCCAGCCTATAAAGCCACAGTCGGGTCCAAAAAAAATCTATTTATCTATATAATATAAGTATGTAAATCGTTGCTTAGTACCCATAGTTTGGGATTTGTATTTGCTTTATAAGATAAAACACTTACGGTGTAAATGGTTTTCACAACAGCACTTGAAGTAGATGCCTGTGTGAGAACTCCTACATTCTCTTCCCTTGTGGTCAAATAATTCTTGAGTGTGGCATTTAACTTGAGCCTTGGTTTGGCACCAGCAATCCATTTGTTATAATTTTCCAAATCTTCTTCAAACTGTAAGTAATCATCATAAATATCATAATCATTTATGTAAACCTTATTACCTATATGTATACATAACACAAACATTGGTCATTACATTTACATTAAATTTCTGAACTGGCTTCTGGATGAGCCAGTATCTGAGGCTCGGGCATTGATGATAACTAGTGCATGAATGAAAGGTATTTAAATAGAGTAACACTATTTTAATACTAGTTAACTGGTTTAAACTGTCATCATCATCCTCCTAGCGTAATCCCAAGATTTGGTGTAGGCACTGGTTATTACGAAAGCGACTGCCATCTGACTGTTAGAAGTTCTCAAGCCGCCCGAAGGTCACCCATTTTGTTTTTGCCTCCAACTTGGCTTAACGACTGCTGCTATAGACAGCAGCCAGAATCAAGGGTTTAACATAAGCATTCAAAACAGTCACCCTTCCAAGTCCAGACCGGTGCCCACGTTGCTTAACTGTAGATACCGCACGCGGTACGCAGGCACCGCTGGACCACGAGCGCTCCTGGTTTAAAGTGTAACAGTATTAAGATATTTTACTTACATCAAATTTAATCATCTTTCAATCTACATTTATCTCTTTGTTTACTAGTGAGATAGTGAAAATATATTTATTTATTTAATGCAGAACAATATGCAGAAAACTTACGTTTAAATGGTCTTCACAGCAGAAAATTCGCCGTTTTGGACAGCTCCTTCCAGCTAATTGACACCAGTTTTCTTTCAACTCTTCTCTGACAGCAAAAAACCTTAATCCAGGGTTCTTTTTATCACTCTTAGAGCACGTTGGTACAAAGCATGTCTTTGGATCTCTGTACAGTTGGTATTTGCGGTCGTGAGCATCCATTGTGAAGACCTCGTAACAAAATCAACACGCCGGCAAAAATAGTCCAGTTTGGGTTGCAAGGGTCGTCGTTTAAGGTATCGAAATCAAGTCCAGGGTCAAAAAGCAAAATTCGTCGTTCAGGCAGGCAATAATCAAAGTCCAAGGGCAAAAACAGTTCGAGAAATTATGAATCGTATAGAGCACAGAAATAACAGCGAAAGCAAACAAGGTTATGTTTGTGATGAAGAGATCTGTCAATGTCATTGTCATTGTCAGTTTGCCACAGATGTTTTTTATAATATATGATGGACCGAGGATAGTGTAATACTGCCGAACGAGGCCCAGAATGCGAGAGAGGAAAATATTTTCATTTTTCAAAAATCACTGGCGCAGCCAAAAAATCTGGAACTTTTTTCTGGTACTAAGGGAGGTTATTCCTATCACCAGAAAAAAAATCAAGCACTTCTGAGATTTTCATCCATTCCCAATTGTAGACATGTGTAGTTCACGAATGAATGATTCAATTGAAGTACTTCACTTGGTGTCCTTCATTCATTCACTAGTTCAGTTCGGATCTATATACTTCAATAGTTCACTTAGTTCAGTACTTCAGTTCATGTGTCATCGTTTCAATCATCTATCTCATGACGGTTTTTACAAAAAAAAATATTTTCTTAAAATTCAAAATAAATGTAAAATTTAAAATCCTTATCCCCGAATTAGCCAGAATGAGAAAAACGCGACGCGACGAATGATTGATCAATATGATTAGTTGAATCGGTTGAGCTAGTGAACTAAACTGAACTGAACTAGTGAACTAAATGAGTGATATACTTCACAGTGAAGGATTGAAGTATATCACTCTTTTCTTTTTAGTGACACATTTTGCGCTTGTCTAGAGAATTGTAACACAGTTTAGGTACTACCTATCATTCATTTAGTTGAGCAAAGTTTAAGGCAGACACAGTGGCTTTCAAAAACTTGCTCAATCTGTCAGCAAAAATGTCAGCATCCGGAACCTGAATCAGTACATTATTTATGAGTGAGATGGCCCGGCAAGTGGGCGCGTTTGCGGCGTACGCCGTGTGTGTCACAGGATTTGCCAGCAGTGTTGCCAGGTCCAATCTGAAAAAAACAGTAGCTACATGCCCTAAAAAACAGGAGATTTAAAAAAAAAACAGTAGACAAAATTTATTTCATAAAATTTACCTAAATGCGTGTTTCATAGTGTTTTAAGTGATACTATAAAAATAAATACTAACTGCCACACTCCGAGAAGTTTCATAATTACTAAGAAAATCTCATTTCGATCCACACCAAGGGTCATGATGGCCCATCAGACAATGACCATTGTCGTGGAGGCCATGGCTGCTTTTTGCTTGCTCATGTCATGTATTGTGGCTAATGTGGCTCGCAAAGACAAATTTAGTTTTGAATGTGCGGTTATAGGCTGCGCAGTGGAGCTGTCCCGTGAAGTTGTAGGTACACGTGTAGCAGGGCTTTGGCCGAGCCTTGCGGATATGCCGCTTCATGTCCAGGTTTTCCAAACGCCGCTCTTCAAAAAAAGTTTACTTTTGTATGAACAGTAGAGCCGTTCCGCCATTCCGTTCGACGCTGCGCACTTTCCTTGCACTACCCCTACACTCGCTTCAAGAAATTTGACAAGTTATATGTATGTTATTGTTTTTTCTTGATAATTGAATTTGGACAAGTGAAATTCTAAAATCCAGTAGATTTTTTAGAAAACACAGTAGACGTTTCTAACATACAGTAGATTTCTCGGGAAAAACAGTAGAACAGTAGACACACCCCGAAAACAGTAGATCTCCTGTAAAAACAGGAGACCTGGCAACACTGTTTGCCAGTAGGCGTCGACGTCGCCGCGCGGGCCGCGCACCGCCAAAACTAGCACTCATCGGACAGTAGCTTGGCGGCGGAACCGCTAGCCCTACTCGACTTAGGACGTCTGGATTGTCGATGGCTCCGTGAAGCAGGGAGTAGTAATGAGCTACAAGAAGTAACTTTCGCCTAAGTTCCAAGGTGTCTAGGCCTACCATTCCCAAGACAAAACTCGAAGGGTAGAGATAAGGATAATATCCGTATGATCTTTTGTAAACAAATCTAGCGAATTTACGTTGCACTCTCTCAAGCATAAGGTTGTATTTTTCTTCGCGCGGGTCCCATACAACAGCGCCATACTCTAACCGGCTTCGAATATACGCATAGTAAAGAGTCAACGCTACTCTCGTTTTTCACGTAAAAAGGGGTGCGAATTTTTACTACGTTACTGTCGCGTACGGCGTACCAATTTGTTTCGAGTTGATATCAACGGACGCGAAGATTTTTTTAGCTACTATGCAGCCCGTGGGTGCAAAAAGGTTGCTGACCCCTGCTCTACAGGTTCGATATCTAACATAGTTTTGGAAATAAAAAAAAACACTCACGAGGTCTACAGCTCACAGAGCCACTAGTAGGTAGCAATTCATTTTAATTTTTTTTTTTTAATTTATATATTTATTTCGAAGTACATCCATAATTTCATATATGTTAGTAACACATAACAAAAGATACACAACACAAAGGAATTAATTCTTATTATCTAATTTGTTAGTTGGTAGGTATAGGCCACAAAAAACTGTCACTTTTGGCAACTTATTTGAGGCCTATGAGACTGTGTCCAGTGTCACAAAATTGGACTGTCATACGCTTCCGCAACTGCGCTCAGGAGGCTGTTGGCGCTGCCGCGAACACGCCGCATCAGAGGGGTGCCACTCGCTTACGCATTATAGCATGGAAGTCATCGGTGCGTGCCTCCGCGAACATCCCCGACGCACTACAGTAGCGCGGCAGCCCCATCAGCATCCTAAATGCGTTGTTATAGAGGACGCGCAGGGCGTTATAAGCTGACTTTGTACAGTTGATCCACAGGCTGCATGTGTAGAAAGACTGGCAGTAGGCTCTAAATAATGTTAGTTTAACATTAGCTGTGCATTTTACTACATATTGCTTCTCACTGACAGCGCCCTCATTAATGCGCCACTGTGGCGTGGCGCTACAGTGCCTCGGCAGCCCGAAAAGCACCCTACACGCGTCATTGTACTGGACACGCAGAGCGCTGTATTGTATGTGCGCTGTGTATGTCTGACCCATAGGCTGCACGTGTAATAAGATTGGCAGTACGCCCTAAAAAGGGTTACTTTTACTCTATCGGTACAACGTGCAAACCGCCGGGCCAGCATATTACATCGCACAGCCAGCACCCTAATACGTCCCACGTACGTGTACGTTTAAGCAGTGCTAGTAAAAGATGTATAATTTTCAAATGTGTGTTATTTTCAGCCATGGCGCCATCCGCTAAGGAGATAGGAAATCTTCCTCAAATGGAAACCTCAGGTATTTCACTAAGAATTTTATTAATTCTGCTCATATTCTGCTTATTTTTTAGTGTTACATCGAAATTAAAAACCCTTTTAGAAACTTTATTCACTTGTTTGCTTTTTACTCATTAATTATTAAAATAGTCCGTGTTCTATTGGGAGTGCTTGTATGGAGAGGTGTACAATTTTGACTACAGTTATGCCATTTTGTACGGGTATTATACACGTCCACCTGAGCCTAAAACGCCTGGTAGCCAGTTTGTACTCCGCGACAGATTGGGGGGAGGGGGGTCAAGGTACAGACCTCCAGGCGCTCAGTTTTTTTTTTCTGAGCGCCTGGTGGTCTGTACTTTGAAATCTGTCGCGGAGTACAAACTGGCTACCAGGCGTTTTGGACTCGGGTGAACGTGTATAACATACATGCCAAAATTTCATCGCTGTACTCCAAAATGTCATACTGTTTCCCAATAGAAAACATAAAAAGTAAAGTGTACCTAAGTATGAAATCATTATCATTACAGATGTAGCAGAGAATCCACCAGCGTCTTCAGATATATTGATTATTGACACAATTAGGATCACATGAGTCTGTCAAAGGTAAATAAATACTTAGCCTTTTAAAAATTCAAATCTATTCTATTCCTCTGTACATAAAATAAAGATGTCTATAGTTTAAACACTTATAAACACTTATAAACAAATTGTTTTTAAACGGACTGAAATGTACAGGCGGACGAGTATATGTTTACGAAAATATAACTTACACGCTCATGTCTAAACAAAAACTTGTGTATTTAAATTGCTTTGAAATATTATTCGACAGTGTCTCGGCCTAAGTTACAAAGTTTAATACTTATTACAGAGAATTAATCATTAAGTTTTATTTTATAACGATACTTTAAACGTACAATACAATACAATACAAATACTCTTTATTGCATAACCTCAACAGAAGTAACACAAAACGTACATATTTTAAGTTAAACGTGCATAAATCGAGATGGCTCTAACTCTAATGGCGCCATCTATTTAGAGCTTTGCGCCGCCAACCCCATTAACCATCCCGCTCTCTACGCAAGCTCGCTGCGCGTAGTTTTCGTAAATATTTAGCTGTAGTCATTAAGCCAATCCTTTTATCAAAGCAAACTGCGAATTGGTCTATAACTATTTAGGATCTTTGAGTACAAAAATTAAATAGGTATATACTGAAATCGCATCAATGTGAAAACTACCTAGCTGTTATACTCAACCTCGCCAAGGCTCACATCGTCACTCGCGTTTAATAACATTCTTATACAACAGTTGTATAATAGTACATTACTTAACAAGGGCGATAAAACAAAGAATGTCTCAGATCGCAGGTATTTGATAAATATGCGATCTGAGGCTTTCTTTATTACCGCCCGTGTTAAGTACAAAATTTTATGTCACCCCCTGGCCAGGAAGAGGGATTTTCCGCGCGCGGAGCGTGCGGTAATTGCAGCTTTATGGCCAGGTGTGACATAATAGTACACACAGAAATATATCAAGATAGAAGGAACGAGTGTATGTACCTCGCGTGGCGAAATTACGTCCCGGAGACACAACTGCTCGCCGCAAACTTCAGTGTGCTCCCGATCGCGTTATGCGTGCGACGCCAGGTTTTAAAAACAAAATGGTTCGTTGCGCAATAATTAATTGTTCAAACACTTCCAAGAAAGTTGGAGCTGTTAATCGAGGTATTTCCTTTCATTGGTAAGTACAGTTTGTCCTTAAATATCTGTTAATAATTAAAAAACGAAATATTTTATTATTTTCATCATAACGGTAGCGGGCGATTGTGTGTCAACGCTAGCTTTCCATTGCGGCTTTAATTTGACGAGCCAGACTTGGCGTGCGTTCAAAACCAGCAATGTAAAAATAAGCTATTCAAACTGTCGAGTCACGTTCAAGGTCGACAGTCATTTTTTCTGTCAAAACTAAAGAATAGTGCTGTGCACTGCGATTTTCTTACTCGATTATTAAAATCGAATTTGAAAACAGACGAAATAATAATTACGTTCTTATATTATATGCAGCTATATAATGTACGTAGTGCAAAACAAATATTATTAATCGCTTTCCTCTTAGCTTCTAATATTTCCTCGCGGGACTTCTTTGATTTTTCCATGGTCTGTATCAAAGAATATATAAAAAACCGGCCAAGTGCAGGTCAGACTCGCGCACGAAGGGTTCCGTACCATTATCTATAAAAACGGCAATAAAAATTATATCTTTTGTATGGGAGCCCCCTTAAATATTTATTTTATTCTTATGCATATTATATTAATATGCATTTGTTGTTATAGCGGCATCAGAAAAACATCATCTGTGAAAATTTCAACTGTCTATCACTTTTCATGAGATACAGTCTGGTGACAAACGGACGGACAGCGGAGTCTTAGTAATATGGTCCCGTTTTACCCTTAGGGTACGGAAACCTGAAAATGGTACACGTTTATAGGTACTTAGTTAATAACTGGAGCGGCTAATATGTACAAATTACCAAAATGTAACGCAATTTATTGGTTATTAGGTAGGTACCTACCTACATGTACCTACCTATGTTCTGCATTTACAAATTAAAAAAAACAATAAAAATAATAATAATAATAGCATTTTTACTGTTTGTGTGTATAATTGCTGTAAGGAAATAAGGTGTAACGCCGACATAAAAAGTTTCACAGTTTGGGCACTGTCATGTTTAGTATTAAGCTCACATTGTCATTTGCATTGGAATTACGACTAATACAAACACACATACACAAATATACATGGTAAATATCCTGTTATTAATCGTAATTCTACTGTCATGTCTAGTGTTTAAGTTTAGTTCATACATAATAATAAAATTAATAGCACATAGTACCTAACATTAGCCAATATGAGCGCGATCTCGCCAACAAACTGTTATCACAGTTTGGCGAGCAACATAAATTTGTTACTGTGGTTATGTACTTTGATTAATAAATTAAAAAAAAAAAAAAAAAAACATTTATATTTTTCGATTTAAATTCTGAGCTTACTCATTTCCTCTGTCAAAACATTTCTTCTGTCGAAAATAATAATCGTTTCCTCTGTCGGTTCTTATCGATATTTTAAATCGATGCAAAGAATCGGTGCCGAGTTCTAATACTTCTAATCGATCCTTTTGAATCGTTTTCGCGCGGCTTATGTTTCTCATCACTAAATTACGCTCGTGACGTCAAAGTACCTACGCAAAATGTTACACGCTCGGTCTCCCTACAAATTGCTGAACTCTTTCCTTCTATCTTGATATATTTCTGTGATAGTACATTACTTACCAAGGGCGATAAAACAAAGAATGTCTCAGATCGCAGGTATTTTACGCCCGAGCCGAAGGCAAGGGCGATAAATATGGGATCCGAGGCTTTCTTTATTATCGCCCGTGGTAAGTACAATATTTTATGTCACACCTAGCCATAAAGTGGCCATTATCGCACGCTCCGCGCGCGAAAAAACTCACTTCCTGGCCAGGGGGTGACATAAAATTTTGTACTTACCACGGGCGATAATAAAGAAAGCCTCAGATCGCATATTTATCGCCCTTGCCTTCGGCTCGGGCGTAAAATACCTGCGATCTGAGACTTTCTTTGTTTTATCGCCCTTGGTAAGTAATGTACTATTATGTCACCCCCTGGCCAGGAAGTGGGTGTTTTCGCGCGCGGAGCGTGCGATAATGGCCACTTTATGGCCAGGTGTGACATAAAATACCTACTATAATCATGCAGACGTGTACGGAAATAAGAACTTATTACACTTATGAATTTACATACTGAAATATTACATTATTTATCTACACCCATATAGTAAATCCTCTCACACAACACACAACAGGTCATTTACTTAAGTTTTTCACCTTTATACGATTTGGTATCTCGCGTGGTGTTTTGTTTTGTTTTACCGCTTATTAATAACACATATTAATAAAAAAATGTTTAGTACATTTTGTACACATTTAGTACATCGGTTCATTTATGTACGAGTTGTATAAACTGCTATTAAATTTATAAATGATGAATGGCACAGTTAAATACTGACACACGTAAGAGCGAGATACAATAACATATGTCCTGTCAGTCATCACGTATTATTTGTCACCGGACTATCGTCGATGCAGGGCTGTCATTGGGCCTTGTTACATGGTTTTATCACGCGATACAGCTCTAATCACAATAAAAGGTATGATTCCGCAGCCGACAGCAGACGGCAACTGCACCTTCCACCGCACACGAAATTGAACCGTAATTGTAAGACAAAAAGTTCAAATTGGAGTGAGCGGCGTAAGTGTCGCCGCCGTGCCGTTGCGACACTTGTCTGCTCATTTCAAATTGCTGCTTTTTACTAATACCATTACGTTTATTTTACTAAATTTTTCACATATTGTCTGTTTGTTGCGCAATGTTTGAATGGGGTTATTTTTACTTTGCGTCTATAATTATATACTTACCAGTTTTTAAGTCTGTAAATCATGAATTGAAGGACTTCTCATACAAAGTTTAACCACTATTTTCACCCCTTTCATCCCCAACCTGTATGATTTTTATAGCCTACTAGATTTCGTCCGCGTGACCTTGTACTTCGATGTTGATGGCGTCTTCACTTGAAAAGTATCCTATAGGTTAATCCAAGCCATAAACTCGTTGTATACCAAGTTCAGTCTTAAACCGTCCTGCCGATTTTGCGTGATTGAGTAACAAACATCCTCACAAACACACTAACTTTCGCATTTATAATATTATAGTAGGATATATAACCTAGCCGAAGATGGCGTGATACTTAGACAACTAACCTAAAAGACAAACAGACAAATAGATAAACAGACAAACAGACACGAATTCTACAAATCGTTTGTGTTCACAGATTCAGATCCAGATTCAGATTCTTTATTGCATTCATGTAACAATCAGGTCTTGAAGTTATTGATTCTATAGGTATGATTCCGCTGCCGACTGCATACAGCAACTGCACGTTCCGCAGCACACCAAATTGAACCGTAATGGTATGCATAAAAAGCTCAATTTGAAATCAGCGGAGAAGTGTCGGAACAGCACACGCCGCTCACTCTATTGGGACTTTTAGCACAAAATAAAAAATATACAGAAGGTCCGTTCCCGCCGTTCTTGAAAATACATACCTAAACTTGCCCGACTCACAGGGTTGCTTCTGTATTGATTCTGAATTTTAAAAAACCGGCCAAGTGCGTGTCGGGCCACGCGCAAGGTAGGGTTCCGTAGTCGTCTACCCGTTACATTATATGGACTAAAAAGTTCGCAAACTTATATTTACTATGTTTTTGACAGAATTAACAACATTATCTAAGGTATCAATGGAAATTGTACGAAAGTTTGCTTTTGCAAAGTACATTTCTGAAGTTCGACTATTACTCGTTAACTAGTAATGTCTACTTAGCTGTGATAGTTTTCCTTTTAAATTCATCGTATTTACTACTACCCTGATTTTTTTCACATGCCTAGTAGCCACCGTTTAGCTGGCAGGGGGGGGGGGACACTTGACCATAGCTAAAAATATCACTTCAAAGCTTAATATCACGCTAACCAATTCTTTAATCAAAAAATGCTTTTAGAAACCTAATAATATTTTTAAAAGAGCTATCCAACGATACCCCACACGATGGGGTTTGGCAGAAAAAAAAATTGCACCACCACTTTACATGTAGGGGAGGTACCCTTAAAAAAATTTTTTTTATAAGATTTTATTCTACCGTTTTGTCGGCGTCATTGATATGTATACTCATGCCAAATTACAGCTTTCTAGTACTAACGGTTACTGAGAAAAACGGGGGTCGGACGGACGGACGGACGGACGGACATGGCGAAACTATAAGGGTTCCTTGTTTACTACGGAACCCTAAAAAGGAGTAGGTGTAATAAAAATTCTTCAACATGACATTTAAATATGAACCAGCTTATCTTGGTAAAAAACCGGCCAAGTGCGAGTCGGACTTGGCCGGTTTTTTACCTCAAAAATATGATTTATCAATATATTGGTATTTGTTGTTAAAATATACGTAATATTGAACATTGTCACCAAATTTCAAGTTCATAGGTCAATGAGAAGTCTAAAAATTCTTCGGAACAAATTTTGTGATAGACGACGGACGGACGGACGGACGTCTGGGCGACACCAATAGGGTTCCGTTTTGACCCTTCGGGTACGGAACCCTAATAAATTGATGCGTGACCCGCTGCGAGTTGTGACTTGTGACCGGCGGCGGTCGAGAGCGCCAACAAAGAATATAAGTACCTAATTAATTAGGTACCTACTTAACTAAACCATAGTACTCAAATACTGGCGTTTTACCAGCGAACGATAAGATGAATGTGTAATGGTTGATCGCGTCGTTATCAAAGCGGCTAGTTTCAAAAAATTACCTACCTACCTAGGTCAGTGGTATGTATCTGCGCCGTGGGAACCGAGAATGATACCTACTTCTCGCCATCCGCGCGTGTAATGCTCAGTCAGTTGGTTGCCACAAGCGCTCACCGCTCACGGCCGGACGCTGCCACGCGTAATAAAGTTGTACCGAAGCAAAAATTACTTCGTTGCAAAATAATTAGCAAGTTTACTCCGCAACTGCCATTATATCTAAATAATTTAGTTGTTTGTAATGATTATATGTTTATATTTATCCCTGGGTAGTAATTGGTATTAAGTATAGTTTATTTACTAAGATTTCAGAATCAAGTTTTGCGGTGGCATTGTACGGCCTAAGAAAGGGCCGTAAACATTGCCGTTACTATAGGGACTTGTGACCTTTTGGAAGGGCTAGAATTCACCCTCAAAAGTGAGACGCGTAATCAGCAAATATCTTTTGCCTAGTGACTAATTCAAGTTTGGAATGCTACTTTTACACTATTATTACGTTATTTATACACATTATAAATAAATAACGAAGACAGGTGCCTACTTTAGTGCTTTCGTTGGAATATAGGTAGTTAGGTACTTAGCTAAACGAAGTGTTTCGTTTTGTAAGATGTTCGTGGTAGATTAATTTAATTTAGTACTTTCTGTCGTATATCGTAACGTAACCATAGACAGGGTGAGAGATATACTTCGCATTGAATTTTGGAAAAGCTTTTATTTAACTTGCTGCATTGATATGCCTGTACCTATGTATGTTTGTAAATGCAGATCGTATACTGGAAGGATCTCGGAAAATCCCAGAGAACCAACACCAATTTTTATTTCTAAGTAGTGTCAACCCTAGCGTCGCTCGGCCGGCGCGTGAAGCCAATGACCGGAGTGTTCAAGGTCGCTCCATTGTTAAATTTCGTAGGCATTTAAAACGGTAGGTATGAGCTTTTTTATTAGAACATACGTATCTGTTCGAAGAACTATTATATAATCTGTGCCTAGGTATTGTAACTACCAAAATGAGAAAACCGTTTTATTTACCTTTCAATATCGTTTGAAAATTTGAAGAAAGTCTAGGCACAGTTTTTTGTTGTATTTAAACAATAAAATACATTCCAACTGTAATAATATCGGTTATTCATTTTGACGTACGTGACACAAAGTAAGTACCTACCTACGTAGCCGCGGGGACGTCAAGTGATCAACGCGCGCACAACTAGCACTCGCGACTCGACACTCGACAGTGACAGCCGCGACTAAGCTCGTCCGAAATCAACCGAGAATGCCTGTAAATGTTACGTCTGTGTGCGTGCGGCGAAAATGGCACTTTGTACTGAGCGGACTCTCTGCTCCGGCGCGCTGTAACCGCAATGGTTACAGTACCTGATGATTGTCTGATATAGTTATTTATATTATTTAATACACATGCCTAAAAAAATGTTCCCACGACAAGCTTTCTTTTAAATATAATAACGTAAACACTGTGGCAATAAATTGCATAGTCTATCGTTCTGAAGTGGTTAAGTTGAAGTGCCAATTTGTTCTCACATTTCTGGGCTAGGTGCCCACTTGACAAAAAATACAAGGTTTTTAAAGACAAAAGAGCCTATGTTAAGCGTTGTTAATATAACACATACGCTCATTAGTTTAAATTATTAATAATTTGGAAGCCAGAATGACGTATCTTAATATGAAATATAAGGTAATTACTACATTTGAATATGCAAGTAAATTCACGTGAGATATTGTTTAAAAATTCAGGGCAGTCGAGTTACGGGGGGCCTAGCGAGAGGTCAAATCAATCCGATAAAATCTCCTTTAAGATTAATTTAATAATTGATTTTTATTTAAAATTATGTGTGCGCGTTCGCGGTTTTTGTTTTAAATTAGTGTTCCATTACTTTTCCAAGTTTTTATGTGTTATTTATACAAATACATTCTGACTTTTGTAGTGAACAATTAAGTAATTTTATTGTAGGGAAATACGTAGTTATAGTGAAAATTGACAATGAACGATATGTGTAATGACTCTAAGTGTTTAATTATTATTATTTTTAATTTATTAAGTGTAAATTATAATTTTTAATAGAGTCAGTGTAACAGGTAGTATAGTAAAATTATTATGTATTTCAAATGATAGGTATCAAGGTTGTTCCTTCATATTTTTAGGTCATCTCGACGGGCATTTCACAGGTTCTAGAGTTCTGCAAGCAGTTTAAAAAAAATCGTTGTAGTTTTTCACGGCAACATTATTGGCTATGTTAGATCGTTTCTGCATATCAATTGAGCTGACGGAGCGTTCCAGAGAAGATTTATTAGGGACCACTAGGGTCAACATTAAATTCTATATACACATTATATCTTTATTACGTCATGGAATGAAAGTGCATTTAAAATAGTAGTTTATATTTTCATGAACATTATTTTAAATTAAAATTGTATGAATTAAGTGTTGACATTGCGAAGTACTTGATTTTTAAGAGAGAGTTATTGCTACATACATCTAATATTTTTATTAACTCTTTCCAACATTTTGAGGGCGTTGCAGTGTCAAACATTTGATTGCTTTTGATTCTATTATTTGTGACAAGATAGTGAACTTACAACAAAAAACTATTACACACAACCATTGTATTCCATGGCATAGCCTGGCTATAATGAGCACACTCTCTCGTACACACCACACATACACTAACACACACTAGCTGACACACCACATGATTAGTCAATTTGCATACACACATTTAGGTACACTCGGCAGAAGGTGTCTTGGCTGACAATTGACAAATACTACAGCACTTTCCCCAAAAATTCTGACCGTCATAGTTTTAACACCAGAAACAAACATAGACTTGCCGTTCCATGCCTTCGACTACGTAAAACCAGTCGTTCATTTGTAGGCTTAAGCATAAAATTGTTTAATAAATTACCACAAAATGTGATTGACTTACCTGAAAATAAATTTAAAGTTACTGTAAAAAATTGCTTAGTAAAAAAAGCATACTACAAAAATGTATGGACACAGGTAATTTGCTCTGCCGCACCAAACTGCACCTAATTGCCAGAAATATTATTTTAAGACTGACATTATTTTATTTTTATATTATTATTGTTTGACATTATGAGACCTTTTACATCTCCATTATATTAGATTTTTAGAAAATAGGCCAGGAATATTATTTTAAGACTGACATTATTTTATTTTTATATTATTATTATTTGACATTATGAGACCTTTTACATCTCCATTATATTAGATTTTTACCTTATATATCTTATTGTGAATTTGTTATATTCTGTTTGATGTAATATAAAACTGACGATTTAAAAGTGCTTGTTGCTAGGCCTATTTGAATAAAGAATATTTTGAGTTGAGTTGAGTTTGAGTAGGTCCTGGGATTACTGGAGCTGAATCAGGCTCTTACCTAAAGAATCTGACGGGTCAGTTCTTTAGAAGTTAGGAGCCGTTACACTACACGTAGGTACTCAAGCAAGGTCTGAGTTGTTCATATGTCTGTAACATAATCTCTGCATTCTCTGGGGCGTAATCTCTCGATATAAGCTAACCCCTGGCATCAGAGCCGTGTGTGAAGGCAGAGAGCTCTGCGTCGCATTTTAAGGAGTTTGCAGTACAGAGTGTGTTATAGCATATAAATGATATTCAGATTACCTTGTACATAATCGACAACAATAACTAACTTTGACACAAATACCGCGGCTGCATGACGGATTAGGGAAGCGTAAATTCAGCAGCGCGTAAAGCTTAGCGTAACTTTAAATAAAATAAATAAAACTAGTTATTTGGCATTCTGCGTAAAGTACTTTCTATTAAAAAATAGTACGAGAGATTGATGAGGAATGAATAAATAGGAGGGATGGTTTGAACTGTGTAGCTAAGGGATAGGTAGGTTGTTCATGACGGATTTGCTGGATGGTAGGGGGTGTGGGGTGTAGGGAACCCCCTTAATGTCAAAGATATAACATAGGATTAGGTCCCCTTTTAAGACCTAAACCTAAAGGTCTGAATTCCTAAGGTCCCCTTGTAGTCTGGTTCTTACAGGTCGTCGTTGTTATGCATCGTGTTGGAGCTTTTATTATAAGTAGTATAACTTTAGTTAGTTTTAAGTGAAACATGTTTGTATTTTTATTTATGAATAACAATTCACATATTGTAATTAATTAATTGAATCAATTATTTTTGTTCGAGCTGTTGCTGAATCGGGTGAGTCGCATGTTCACTTATGTATTTAGATTATTATTGCTTTGACAAATGCAGATTATTCTGATTTAATTCGTCATTATTGTTTTATTGCGGATTGAATTAATCATTGCGGATTACTATGATTTTTATCACTTGATAAAAATTGCGTGCGATAAAATTTATCTTCGGTCATTATTTTGAAATATTGATTTTAAGTATCGACATTTATTTGAGACTTGTTTTATTAACGGCCTTTTATTAATTGCGTTAATTGTGTTTTTTTATTATAACACAATTTAAGAGTTATTATTTTAACGGTTTATTTTTCATTATGATTTTAACACAACGTAAAGGGTCCTATTCGTATTGTTTGAATTAGACGATCACAAAATTTATTGATGGCCAATGTTTTCGATAACGTATTAAATTATATTTAATTTAGGTAGGGTCAGTTGAGTCTTTCTACAGCGCGCCGCCGCTATTTACTTTGTGCTTTTAGTCTTATGATTACGGTTTAATTTGGAGTGCGGCGAAACGCGCAGTTGCTGTATGCAGTCGGCAGCGGAATCATACCTTAAGTTAAGACCCCTCCATCGATTTTTTTTAAATATCTTCAATGTACTGAAATTAAACTAAGTAATATTTTATCTAACATTATGTTTAACGGATCTTTACAAAACCGGGCCCAAGTGAGACGACTGATCCTTGTTGTTAAGACTGCAATGACTTAAGTCCTGTACAATTTGCGTCCTGCTACCTGGTCTAGGCTGTAGTCATAAAAAACAAGTCGTTTAAAAATGATTTATTTATTAATTCGAACCAACAATTTAAGGCGCAGGGTAGGGCAAGGCCTTCCCCATACAAACTTTGTGCACGTTTTATTCGTCGGTTTTGGCACTAACAAATATAATAATTTTTTTGGTTGTAAATATTAGATAAGCGAAGATCGTGATGTGAAAATTTTCAAATATTTAAAAAAAAATAAAAAATAAAAAATAAAAATTAATAAAAAAAAATTTACATCACGAAATATCTATCAGAAAAATAAGCATACTGACCAAAAATCATAACTTTAATGCAAACACAAACGAAGTAAATCCTGCACAAAGTTTGTATGGAGAGAGCTTGCCCTACCCCTCCTCTTAACAATTGACTTTATAAAACATTCTGTAAGGCTCTTACAACGGGACCCAACAAAGCGACTTTCATGAGTCGGATTATGTCAACGGCATGGCTTCTGTTAAATTCCACCAGATTATCGTCTGCTTCCAATATTTCATTCCAGTCTTGGCCTGGTAGAAGATGGAAACTGCAAGCTCGCGTCCCCGGAGAAACATACAGGTTGAGTTTCAATAACAATCCTGCCCGTAATGAATCAGGAATCAACAACGGTACCATGGGACAACCACCAAATATACAGCTGTAATGATTTTCTGGCGTTCTTTTTAATTCTGAAATAGCACTTTCACTATCACTTTCTTCATCTCTTTGGGGTGGTGGACCTAATTCCCCATTCATTTCAAAGTTGGAACCGCTTCCAAACGACATAATTAATTAAAATGGCAACAGTTAACTGTTGTGGCAATTGTTTTTATTAAAGTACTTTCTTTGTTATTTATACCTACGTACGACCGTACTTGCATTGACACTCCAATGCTCCCCTGGATACAATGCAAATATATTTTTTAATACTACCCTCCAGGCAAGTTTGCCATAATGCTGGAATACTATAGCGCAAACTTTTATTGTTTTATTAATAAACGCCTGGATGTAATTCACTGCAAACCATTTATATGTAAACGTATTTGTTGCCGAGATCTTTCGAGCAGGCGCTTAGTTAATTTTCTACTATAAAAGTTTGTGCTGTCGTAACTTTGAAAATTTATATTAAAATGAGAGATTGTGTAAGCTACGTGAATATAGAATTGTTGTAGAATTATTTTATGTCTTGTATGTGCTTAAACTGTGCGTAGTAATAAAAATATAATGGTGGTCCTGCTGTGGAGCATCTCCCCAGCAGGGCCACAAAGATATATGATTTACAGTGAAACTGTTGTGTAGATTTCTTTCCATATATTGGAATTCACGAAAACCAAGGTGGTCCTGCCAGGTAGCATGACGTGACCAAGGAACCTCTTTTCGATTCGCTCTCAACTCCCTCGGTGAAGATACGAGACGGGAACAAATCCAAGCCGGCGGAAACACGGATGAGGCTTTAAACTAATAAATGTATGTCTTAAATCTAAATTGTAATGCACTATTTATTTGAATTAGTATGATAATTTTAAGTACATAGTTAATGCATTAAAATATACCTTAACAAAAATACATATTGTAAAAGGTAAAAATTAGATTGCAACGTAAGAAATAATAGAAGAAATCCTTCCATGAATGTTTCAGAAGATGGAATAATATCACTCAACGGTCACTCAGCTGTCTGTGATATATGACCCCCCGCACCTCATCAAGGGAATCAAGAACAATTTCCTTTCGAAAAATATTGTGTACGATGGAAAGGTATCTACCTGGAATGATATTGTAGATGTATACAAAACCGATTGCAACCATGCCGAAGCTCGCTTGTTGCACAAATTAAATGATAGGCACGTGCTGCCAAATAATATTGATAAAATGAAGGTGAGTGAATGTATCATGCATGTTTGTCGGTTAATATTTCAAAGCCATTTAAATACAAAAGGTTTTGTTTAGACAGAAGGGTGTCAGTTATATTTTCGTAAACATATACTCGTCCGTTTAGCGCGATAAAATGGATCCAAATGAAAAATACGGACGTCTGACTCTGACACAGCTAAAAGCACTTTTACGGCAACGCGGGCAATCAGTAAAAGGACCGCAAAATTAAGGTGGTTGTAGTGGGAAAAATGAGGAAGTTTCTGAAAAAAAAACTAATTATTAATATATTAGTATGTGTTATGTAAAATATACATAATAATAAACATTATCAGCAAATATCAATTTCATAGGTCTCATCCCAAACAGAATAATAATCACGAACGAATGTCTTGGCACAAACTCAGTGGCGCCACCTAGTGGCAAAGTTTGGCAGCCGCCAACCTCATTATTCTCTTTGGGCTGAGACCTATGAACTTGATATTTGGTGATAATGTTTATTATTACGTATATTTTACGGAACACATACTAATACATTAATAATTAGTTTTTTTTCAGAAATTTTCTCATTTTTCCCCACAGACCACCTCCTCTAGACACCTCGTATTAACGATTTAGTTCGAATCAAAAGTCACCAAGGTTAGCGGTAGGTGCGGGCTGAGGGGAGGTCGGCAACAGCGCTGCGATTCGCCGTTTCAAAATGCGCGCGACTTCGCCGCAAAATGGCGCGCGGGCTAGTGATGAGACACGGTTGTTTATTACCGGTTTTTACCAGCACCCCAATTTATTCTAGGTAAATTATTTTACATGGCGTGTATTGAATTGACTATAATAATATCTTCTAGGCATGTTTACAACCTTTACTATTGTATACAATTAAGATTTTTAACAATTTTATTTTGATTCTTGTATATGCGCTGTATATAAATAAATAAAATCGTTTATTTCAGACCAAATGTTGATCCATACATATTATTACATATAGCGTAATGTAAAACAGTGGCGGAGCGTCCATACAACTCGATTCCTACCGGTTTGCCTAATTTTCAGCCAGTGCAGTTTTTTTTACTACGGAAGCTAGGGCTAATAAAAAAAGGCTTATTATTATTATTCCGGCTTCCCTTAGAATAATTTTGACGCGCTGACACTGATGTACCTACAAGTAGAGCACTGATGAATATTAATAAAATAACTGTAAATGTAGATTTATAATTAAGAATTAAGATTATCGGTGAATCCACCACCACTAATTATATTACTACTATATAAACTTCATAATAAAATAAGACAACAACAAAACTACAATGAGAACAAACTAACTAAATATTCTATCACATACAACCATACAACTACACTGATTTGTTTAGCGTACAAAGTAAAACGAGATAAAAAACACTACACTATTACCATCTTTCACCTCCTTATACGAACCTCTATGATTCATATAGTAAAATAATATTGTCTACGTAAATACTGACATTCAATATCAAAAAATAAAACTAATCAGTAATGTTTACCAATAGAATTTTAATATTTATTAAAATCATTGTGATATATAAAATACTAATGAACCGATAATTAAATGAAATCGGAACCGAACATCACTGGCACAGCACTAGCCCGCGCACGTGCTGTCAGAAAGAGAAAGTATATTGTCATTTGAGGTGGTTGAAAAGGAACAAGCACACTTCACTACGCCTTATAAGCCGGCCCGGCCAGTGTAAAATGATCCCCGCCGGGCAGAATAAAATGTGTATTTGTATTAATTTAATTTACCTATGATATGTAATTCCGCCTTTCTTTAGATTTTTAGTTCGGGAATCGTTCCCACACCACTTTACCGAACAAAAACCCATGCTTACGGTTAGTCGGAACCAAATTTACGTATTTTTTGTGCCACGTACGTATAGGTCATGAACCTGGACGAGACTGACTGAGCGGCGTGAGGCGGGGCTGTATATTAAGCGCAACTTCTCCCAACTGTGGCGCGAGCGCGTCGCCCTAAAAGCTCTGTCTAGAGGAGGTTGTCTGTGTTTTTCCCACTACAACCACCTTAATTTTGCGGTCCTTTTACTGATTGCTCGCGTTGCCGTAAAAGTGCTTTTAGCTGTGTCAGAGTCAGACGTCCGTATTTTTCATTTGGATCCATTTTATCGCGCTAAACGGACGAGTATATGTTTACGAAAATATAACTTACACGCTCATGTCTAAACAAAACCTTTTGTATTTAAATGGCTTTGAAACATTAACCGACAGTGTCTCGACCTAAGATACAAAGTTTAATACTTATTATTATTTATAACGGTATTTTAAACGTACAATATTTTTTAAAGTTAAATGTGCATCAATCGAGATGTGACAAACTCTAGTGGCGCCATCTATGCAGAGCTTTGCGCCGCCTGCCCCATTGGATGACTACTGACTACTGACTAGATAGTCCTGGAAAAGACCATTTACACACAAACTTACAAACATTATTAACATTTTTAAGACCGCCTGTTGTTTACCTCTAGTTTTAAATCTAAATACTCTGTAATAGTTTTATTTATTGAGGTGTGCAATAAAGAGCATTTATTCAAGCAATGTAAAAAAATTATAAGTTTTACATATAGCTTAATTATCGGAATCATACTTTGGTGACAAAGCTATTTTGATAAAAAAAACTGTTAGTCATCGTTATAATTGATAGTAATACGAAAAGTCTAATAAATAATTTTACATCTTACAGGTGAAGTATTGTACTCGGGTATTGAGTAAAACTGTTGCAGCGGCTCTGTCATATACTTCCCAGTTCTGTGAGTGTTGTCAGTTATTTTTTAATGCTTTAATGTAGTTACTTAACACTCCCATTAGAAATAACTTTTAATTCGAATTTTATTGATCCTTCAGAATATAGATAACTTTAATACAATTGTATATATTGCTAGCAAAAGCGTAATCAGTGAAACTCAAGGGAAAACATTTTAAGAAGCAATTATAATAGTATATGCTCCAAAGTTGCATTACTTAGTTGATTTTATGTTTATTTTAAATATTGCCACACCACATTCTATTCATATGTATTGTCGCGGTAAGAAAAGGTTTCATAAATGACATTAAGTTCTGTTTCAGCCCAATATTCTGACGGAAAAGAAGTGAGTCGCACAATCCAAAATACTGCGGAGACAGTCTCCTTCTTCGATGACCTATTCGATTCGTGCAACGGTGCCGCTCTCAGGACAAGAGGAAAGAATTTAAGAAAGGCGGTGACCAAAAATTCCCCACATCACGCTTTCTGGCAGGAAGCCATAAAAAAAGTGGAAAAAATGAAATTTGTCCACCAAGAAAGTGGACAGGCAACGCGAACATCTGTGCCTTCCTTGAAAAATTGGGTTGTAACGCTCAAGAGTTTCCAGAGGTTATGGAAATTCTTTGATTCAAAAGGGATAAAAATCATGCGCGCAAGGTATTTTAATTCAGACCCAATTGATCATTTTTTTGGCTGCAACACATTTTCACAGACGTTCAGCGTCACTCCTCATAACGAGATTTATAAAATTTCACTCTTCAAATTTTAACTGTGAGGAGGATTCTGGACGACAAATAATAAAAATAAAAAATCTATTCAAGGAAACTCCAGGTACTGAGCGTCAGATAACTATAACCCAAAATTTGCAGGACGAAATTATGTCTCAGGACACAATGCAGCTGCAAGCCCGACGTGAGCGCTTACATGTGCAATTGTGCACTCACGCGCATACACCGCGGGGTGGTTAGTAGGGAAAATATTAAATAAAATTAACTGTGAAGCGTGCAGGCATGATTTAACGACAGAAGAAGGCTGTATCCATCGCTGGGTTAGCCATAGAGAGTAGGCGAAATGGCAAAAAAAAAATTAAACTACCCCTCGGAGCATGCCGTGAGGTATTTTGGAATCTTTGTAAAGAAAACTAATGAATACCTCGAAAAGGAACCGCACCAAAATAACATAACAATAAAAATAAAAAAATTGGTGCTCAAGAGGTATCCATTAGTTTCTGAAGTGTCTTGCTCACAAACAAATGGCTGCAGAATGTTTTGCATTGTTAAGTATTAAATTTAGCATTTTTAACTGGTGCAAAGCAATACCATTAATAAAATTTTAAAAGGCACAGATGTGTTGCGTTTGCAGAATCGAGTGAACTTACCGCGTATGCAACTTAAAGCGTATAATAAATATAAAAAGAGTATAAAAAATAAAAAAAGTAATAAATTAAAATGCTTTTTTTTTTCCTTTAAAAATATTTTGGATAGAACGAGAACCCTATAGAATTGGCTGTAAGCATCACGCCGTTGCCCATTCCTTGCACCAAAAAATTTAAAAAAAAGTAACTGTCAGTATCTAAAGCCGACTCATCCCTATTGGCCAATTTCTTTTCTTACTATGAGAGTTGTGCCGTGTGCGTCTGATACGTAGTATCACCGTAGTATAGTATCTCTATATAGTTTGTGATACGAGTTCCTTTGTTTCGTCTCACGGCCTATAATCATTAAAGAAAAAATCCTGTTGTTATTATCTGTGGTAACTAGTAATGACGAGAGCGATTACCTCGCTCCCCTCACCCCTTTCCAGCCGCCATCTTTCCGCCACCATCTTGCCCGCCGTTTTTTGAATTTTGACATTATGTGGTTGAGGCCATCACATAGCCGTCCCGTTCCCGTCATTACGGTTTTATCCTTGATCGAGTGAAGTGTCGTTGATTTTCAATCCGAGCTTATCCTCTCAGGTAAAACAGTAATTTTGTGGTACAGTACGGTTATGCTTTATAGCCAAAATGTACTACAAGTGTTGTGTCGATAACTGTGCAAGTAAACGACCGGACGTTAAAATGCATCAGTTCCCGGCTTCGGAGACAGGACTCCACAAGTGGTTAAAGTGCATTAATAGTGATAGGCTTAGTAATTTAAGTGTCCATGAACTACGCAAGATGTTTGTGTGTCACAAACACTTTGAGCGTCGGTTCATCAAGGATTCCGATCGGATCCTTCTCGGCGGCTATCCCACTTTATTCTCTGAAGAAGAGATTCAAAGCGGCATGCCATGCCGCGAATCATATTGCAAGCCACTTTAATCGGTAAGTTCATAACTATACTATCTAAACACTTTTGTAACCATTTTTCTGTATCTTTGCGCTGTTCTAAAATCATTATTTAAGTAGCAAGCTGCTACCACCGTTTATATGAAATAATACCACGCTAGTAGTGTCAAAATATTTTTATGGCTGACATCGAGAGGCGGAGCTATTATAATGGTGTTTTTACTTACCTAAATATAGTTATATCACATATTCTACGAATCTTAAACAAACTTTATAAGTATGACATTTTAACTGCCTACTTAATGCCCATACTTTAAACCCTAAACGCGTAATTTCATAAAGTTTCAATTTCTATGAACCAAAACTTGTTCATAGTTGCCTCATGGTATTAAATCTGCCCTTTGTACTTATATAGTTCGTGCAATAAATTTTAACTGGTTTACTTTAGCAAACATGTGTTAAATTTGTAACAGTCAAAAATAAATTCAGCTGTAGTATACTGTGCTTTTTTTTATTAATTTTACTTATTTTTGATGACAAATAATATACTGTCAGCTGCAAGAGTGAGGGATATTGATAAATGACTATTACTATTAAGCTGATTTTACTGTTATAAGATGATGGGGTAAATCTAAACAAATTATATTTGCTATAGACAGGAGTTTTTGAGGACTACAATAAACTTAGCTAGGTCCAATTTCCGGAAAAATGCTGAGCAAAGCTCCGTCTCACAGGTACAAAGTAATGTTGATAAGAAATAACCGGGTTTATTTGATATGAAATATGACTACCTATCAAATCTTCACAGTATAAATGTGGATTATTGTTGTTTAGAGCTCATTGGGTAAATACACACTTATTAGATTTTATAAAATATTGGAAAACCAAATGTCACCAAAGGCAGCTTTATTTTCTAAAATGTGTTCCATAGATTTTTTTATTCCCATTGAAATTATGAACTTGAAATTGTGTAAAATTGTTTATTAAGATTGGCGTTTTCAGACTTTGGAAAAAACATAATATAGAAAAAGGTAAATTTTTCCAAACTTTTATTTTGATGCCAATCGATCCCATTTCTATCTAGGATCAAAAGCTTGTAAATTACCAAAAAAAAATTCCGGCTAGAAAAGCCACAAATCGAGGAAAACTTTTCCCATACAATTTGTAATAGGTAGTGTCTTTCGGTACTGTACTTAAAAGTCATAAATTAAAGAAAACTTTTTCTATTAACATTTTTCTATCTTGCAAATCAGTTCTCTTACGTTTAAGGACCCTAATACTGTATGAAAACATTACAGTAACAGCATTCAAAATGCAAAAAAACGGTAATTTTCATAGTTCGAATATTACAACCGGTACCGCCTCCGCACCGCGACGCCCCGTCCCGCTACCGCTGTCAGTGCGTTTCGGGCTTAAATGTGCGAAGTCCGACTCGCACTTGGCCGGTTCTTCTCCATAGTAAATGTATGGAAAAGTTTGCTTCGATTTGTGGCTTTTCTGGCCTGAATTTTTTTGGTCCCATACAATTTTGATCCTGGATAGAAATCGGACCGATCCTGGATAGAAAAAAAATGACCTTTTCCTCGCACGTGTATGTTTTTTCCAAAATCAGAAAACGCCAATCTTCACTAATTTGAAATCGAAGCAAGGTCTTCTAAAACCATTTTCACGTAGCAGCACAGGATCTGGTACCTGCCCTCACTGACCCAAAAAAAAATCATCCTGTAAAGTATATTAAAAGCTTACAATTAGCTTAAAATTAATAGCAAGCTTATAATGTATATTGTATTTTTATATTATGAAATAAATAAATCTAAATCTAATCTATCTAAATCTTCCTATTTACATAAACTAAAATTAAATGTTAATCTTTCAGCTAATGTGAACTTTGATCATTGCTATCATCGGCGTAGCAAACATGAAGACCACAGCTATTCAAAACCTGGGCCATCAAAACTCACAGGTAATTTTCTACTTTATTAGTTAAAATTCAACATAAATATCTCATTAATCATCATCACCCTAGCATTATCCCAATACAATTGCATCCTGAAGGATGCCGAGGGTCTGCCATCTGAACCCAAGATGCCTGGTGCCTGTGCCTGGAGTAGGCACTAGTTTTACATACATACATACATACTCTCTCCTAGCCGTTTGCCGGCTACGGCGACTACTTCAACTCCGACGTTGGTTGCGTTCATGCGCTCTCGTGTGGCTTACGTAGCCGATCTTATTGACGAAGACCCGTGCACACAGCGGGCACGTAAGCACACCATTAACATATCTGTAGCTGATTGCCGCTGGTGGTCGGGCTTTCAGCTCATCTCGTTTTACGTCTAAGTCTGTGCATCGACGAGATTCAAAACTCTCCGTTGCCTTTTTCACATGAGATCTCCATACCTGGCGGTTGACAGCCTGTTTCTCCCACTGGAATGGGTCAATATCACAGTTCTTCATGTGGCGCTTAAGCACATCTTTATACCTAAGGAGTTGTCCGCCATGCTTTCGCTTGCCCTCCTCCAATTCCGAGTAAAAGATGCGCTTAGCCACCCGACCCTCTGTCATCCTTGAGACGTGGCCGCCGCAGCGAAGTTGTCGTCGCATTAAATAGCTTTCAATCCCACCTACTTTAGCTCTCCGTAAAACTTCGGTGTTCCTTACGCGGTCGGACCAACTGTTCTTTAGGATTTTACGGAGGCACACTAGTTTTAACGGCAGCGACTACCATCTGACCCTCCAACCCCAGGGGGAAACTAGAATGTTGTAGTGTTTGCACAGGTAAATGAAACAGCGTCCGTTCGCATTGACAGTTTATTCCGAACTAAATGTTACCCACATTACATTCCTCCACGCTAAATTAATACTAAATCTAAAACTAAGGACAATGTATTAAATCTTATAATTAGGCTTATTGAGTCTGCATTGTCTGACAGGGCGGGCTCGGGGTGTACTGATCTGGGGCGGGGAATAGAACCTTTCCGGCGAGCCCTGGTCAGCCGCCGGCGGCTCCCGGGTCTCCTCCGCCTCGCGATCTGGCTCCACGGGGCCCGCCGCACTCTCCGACTCGGCATCCGTCTCGACTGGTTTCAAAGCTGACTGATTATCTGAAAGATCGGCCTCTGATTTTTGGTCTAACTCTATTGGGGCGGAAACCAATGACAATCTCCCGTTACTCGTTCGTTTACGTAACTGATCAACATGTCTGTGCACTATTTCTCCATTGTTTCCCACCACTTTAAAATTACTCGGTCCTAGGACATCCACCACTCGGCCTGGGGCCCATTTCTCCCCTTTCAAATACTTCCTGTACCAGACCTGTTCTTCCTTATCTAAATGCCTATCAACCCCCGCAGATGCCTCCTGTTGGCGAATCTGAGCTCTTCGCACGCGGCCCTCGCTGTCCGGTTTAATAATATCTAACCGAGTCCTAATTGGCCTTCCAAGAAGAAGCTTAGCTGGGCTCTGTCCCGTTGTTGAATGTTCTACATTTCTGTAATGGATTAAAAATGCACATATAGCCCTATCAATATTACTTCGTTCTTGAATGGCCTTCTTTATTACGCGTTTTAATGTCCTGACTGCATTTTCGGCTAAGCCGTTTGAAGCCGGGTGGTAGGGGGCCGTGAAAACATGTTCTATCCCATTGTATTTATTAAAAAGCTCAAATTCCTTCGATGCGAAATTGGTACCGTTGTCCGTAACAATCTGACGCGGTAATCCCCACCTACTATATAGTTCGTATAACTTATCGATTAAACACTGAGCCGATATCGTAGTCATATTAAATACTTCTATCCATTTTGACATTGCGTCTACGACGACCAAATACGTTTTTCCCGCCACGGGCCCCAGGAAGTCGAGATGCAGGCGTGCCCACGGGCGCCCGGGCCCCGGCCACAGGCGCGGCGTGGCACGCGGCGGCGCGTCCGCCTGCGACGCGCACGTCGTGCACCCGCGACAGGCCGCCTCCACTGCCTCGTCCACGCCCGGCCACCAAACGTAACTTCTAGCTAGTGACTTAGATTTAACTATTCCCATGTGAGGCTCATGAATCATTGCCAAAACCCGCTCCCTACAATTTTCCGGCACTACCAGTCTATGTCCCCACATTACACAATCTAGCTCCTCATATAATTCATTGCGCCTGTTCCAGTACGGTTTCAAGTTGTCAATTTCGCATTCCGACGGCCAACCGTCTCGAATGTAGTGTAAAACTTTTGATAAAATAGGGTCCCGTAAGGTGCTCCGCTTAATAATATTATAATCTAATAACAGATGCTCCTGCACGAAATGTAAATAAGTCTGCTCCGGCACGGTCGGCGTGCCTTGTTTACTACTTCCGATCGGTAATCGAGATAAGCCGTCCGCGCCGTTTTCATTTGTACGCACATACTCGATATCGAATAAATAGGCAGACAAAATAATAGCCCACCTCTGCATCCGGCTCGCCACCATGGTCGGTATTCCCGTGTTAGGCCCGAAAATTGACACCAACGGTTTATGGTCGGTTCGTAATGTGAACCGTCGGCCATATAAATATTGGTGGAATTTGTTAACACTGAATATAATCGCTAACGCTTCGCGGTGTATTTGTGAGTAATTCTTCTCGGCATCGTTTAAGGAGCGCGACGCATAGGCGACCGGGCGCTCCACGCCGCCGCCGTCGAGCTGAGACAGCACGGCCCCCACCCCGCGCGCGCTCGCGTCGCACGTTACTATCAGGGGTTTACTCGGGTTATAATGAGCTAACACTTCCGCACCCGACAATGTTTGTTTAATTTGTATAAACGCATTCTCACATTCTGCCGACCAATGCCATATCTTATTTTTTTTCAGTAATTCGTACAACGGGGCTAATTTTGCACTCATACTCCGTACGAATTTCCCATAAAAATTGAGTACGCCTAAAAACGAACGCAGTTCTGTGGTATTACTGGGCCTCGGTATATTTACTATAGCATCTACTTTCGACGGGTCCGTTCGAATGCCCTCGCTACTAATTATATACCCCAGATATTGGACTTCGTTAACTAAGAACACACATTTATTACTTTTCAACTTAAGGCCCGGGGTACTGTGAATGACCTTGACCACTTAACGACTGCCGATGGCCGACCCAAGCGACATCTGTTCAACAATGATCGCGTTAGCTCGATTCGCTTGTAAACGGGCTGCCTTGATAATCGACCTGTTCCGCTGTTGCGTCAGTAGATGGCGCTCGGATTGCCCGGTGAACTACGCAGAGTAGTGTTTGTATCAGATGAAACAATATGAAGACTGAAGAAACATTCATATTTGGCTCGTTGTTTTTTGTTGTATAGTTGACGAAATATAAGCTGCCCCGATTCCTCGAACAACTTGTATGGCGAATCGGTGCAGCTTATATTTCGTCAACCATACCTACTACGTTCTACGTAGTAGCAGTGGCGTGCACAGAGTTTTTAGACAGGGTAGGCAGATTTAAAAAAAGCCACGAATATTTATTATTCGCAGGTAGTACCACCTATTAGTTAGTGTCAAATTTACGATTCATATTCCTTTACTAATGCACTAATTCCAAATCAACGGTAGTGAGATCAAATTGAGAAAGGGTAGTGTACCTACTATCCGTTCTCAATGGAGAATGTCAATAGGTCTGCAAAATCACTTGAAAGTTTGTTACGGTAAAGCTTTCATTCATACAAATACATTAGTTTTTGTTTCATTCAAAAATACCAAGTAGTTTTGATTTTACATGCATTTAAGTGAGTCCCGCTAACCGCGTGTGACGTCATTTTGCAACGCTAGTCTAGTACGTACGGAAGCGCGCGAACGGAGTGAGCGCGTGTATAGCGAGTGTTGCACTATGACGTCAAGAAGGCGGGTCGTCGCGCGTCACTTTAAAATTCAATATCTTGGAAACTAAAGGACGTATCGAAATAATTCCTTCACATATATTTTTTATTTTCTACAAAGAATACAGAAAAATGGAATTCTAAATAAGTTAGGTACCATTAGGTACTGTACGAATATCGTTAGTTATTGAATAAAGTTTTCCTGTGATTATGATTATAAAAAAAAGGTACTTACTGGCTTTACTTCGCCAAATAAAGTTTCCAGAAGAACACACGTAGTAGGTACGGTGAACCAATTTGATTTCTAGGCCACTTGGTACCTTGTCACAGTGATATTAATATGATAGCTCTAGCGGCTATAATATTGATTCTAACTGCGACAAGGTACGAAGTGCCCCAGAAATCAAATTGGTTGACTGTACGTACCTATTTATGATCTAAACAGAATTTTATATTTATTATTGCGATGATAAAAAAAGCCAATAAATGCTTTTATTGGAATATAACTTTTTTTTAACCAATCAGATCACACACAAACTCATAACTCCCACGGGAGTTATAAAATTCCATAATTCCCGCGGGAGGTAAATCTGCTATAATTGCTTTATACGCACGCGTGCAATAACACACTTTACGAGCAAGTGTGTGTGTTCAGATAAAATATTGCTCTTACGAGTATATGAAGAATTTACTTAGATATTTTACAATAATTAAGGGATATGCAAAACCGTACAATTATTAAGAGTGTACAATCGAGGTCATAAATATGTTTTCACACCACCTGGTGGACAATGCCCAGTTATATATCAATGCAAACCTTACCGAAAGCAAATCATGCTTACCGAAAGCAAACCATGATAACCCTAGTTTGCCGGGTTGTAATATTCAGGTTCAATGGATAAATTGTCATTTGGTGGACCATCATCAGATTCAGATTCATTTATTTCATTAATGTAATTTACAATATAAGTTTGCATCGATGTCAAAAATATAAGAATTCACATAATGTTCGTCAAGTTAGATATAAATAAATAAAGAGAATAATGAGATAATGAAATGAAAATATTCTCCTAATAAGGATCTTCTTAACATAATTGAATACGCGCGCGACGACCGCTTTAGCTTAGTTGGTAGTGACTCTGCCTACGAAGCCGGTAGCTCTAGTATAAGTTTTTTCGAAACATTAACTAATTCGAACGCGTTTGCGTTTTGTCTCAAAATGTATGAAAACGCTCTCACCGAGTTTGAAATACGCGCGTTCATCGGTTAGCAACAAATGTTAAAATACTCGCTGTTTTAGTTTCCACTAGTGACCAACTTACCACCAGAGGCGCTGTTCACGTTTTCATACCACTTTCATACATTTTGAGACAAAATGCAAACGCGTTCGAATTAGTACCTAAGTTCATTTATTACCAATTATGAGATAGACTGTGAATAAATCACCAAAATAACGTCATCATACAATCCGAAAGATACCCTACCTGATATAATTATAAAATAACAAATTAAAATAAAACGGAAACTAACCTAAAAATAACCTAAATATACCTAATAAAAACCCTAATTTAAAAAACCGCCAGTGGGTAACGTTCCCAAAGTGCTGGGCGAATTAGTTAATGTTTCGAAAAAACTTATACTAGAGCTACAGGGCATTTATTTTTGTGATGAGCACGAATATTTGTTCTTGGGTCTTGGATGTTTTCTATGTATTTAAGTATCTATTTATCTATATAAGTATGTATATCGTCGCTTAGTACCCATAGTACAAGCTTTGCTTAGTTTGGGACTAGGTTGATTTGTGTAAGATTGTCCACAAATATTGATATCGATATTGAATACAAAAATTATAGTATAGGTACAAATTGGATTAAGGACAACGATGGCAATACAAATAAATAGCGAAGTCAAATCAAATATCATTTTACAAACGTAAACAAATGTCAGGATCCTCATGATCATTTGCAAAATGAATCGGAGTAGTATTGAAACAACAAGTGTTATACGGCCTCTTAAAACTCCAACTATAATAGATAAGTATAAATAAAACTGTCTTACAGGTTGTATGTCTCTATGTGTCCGCACTACTCTGTGCAACGGGAATCGGCTCAAGCTCGGTGCAAACTTCCAAACTAGATAAGTAAACAAATATCTGACAACAGCGCTGTGCCTCGAGCGAAGCGAAGTCGCAACGTCGCATTCACTTTCATATTTGTGGGTAGAAAAATTTGACGAGTGTTCACGGCTCACATATGTAGGTAATATGTGAGATTTGAAAAGCAACTTTTTGCTTTTTAAAAAAATACTACACATTTTTATATACATTTTACTTGCTTTTTCATAAAAATATTCACTGTCATGATCAAGACCGGCAGTAATTTACTATCAGTGCTAGAATAAGCGCCTACCATTTTATACGAAGCAAAGTTTTCAAGTTTGAAATTCATATTACAATACTTAGACGATTATTAACTACAACAGAAAATAGGTTAAATCCTCAAAAATAACTGAGCTTAATTTGGAAACTTAGAATTCTGTCGTAACCGAATAATGCTTGCACACATTTTGTTTTTAATGTTTCTTAAGCGTGGTTTTTTGTCGTAATTACAATGTATGTGAACAAACTAACTACAACAGCAAATACTCAAGGGTATGCGTGTCCTAAATATGTACTTTGCAGGTCATTACGTTCAATATATTCTTCAAATATTCTGCACAAAAACACCTCGATTTCAATACTTTGCCCACCTCTTCACCTTAAGGCCTGAGTTACGTAACCGCTCGAAAACTGCTTCGAGCGCCTGTAAGTGATTCTCTTGGGTCCTGCCTCCTATAATGACATCGTCGAGGAATATTTCTACGTCTGGAATGCCTTGTAATAAATTGCACATTATTCGTTGGAATATTCCTGGGCTCGATGCTAGACCATAAACTAATCTGTTGTACCTATACAACCCCCTGTGCGTATTAATGACCGTATATTTCTTAGTATCGTCTAACACTATTTGGTTGTACGCTTGGGATAAGTCAATTTTGGAGAAATAGCGCGCCCCGCTCAACTTCACCATAAGATCATCAATACGAGGCAGAGGGTACCGATCGATCAGCAGAACAGGGTTAACCGTCGCCTTATAGTCAGCGCACACTCTCAGAGAACCGTCAGCCTTGTTTACCAGTACGAGCGGTGAAGCCCAGTCGGAGCAGTCGACGGGCTCAATGACGCCGTCGCGCAGCATGGAGTCCAGCTCGGCGTCCAGGCGGTCCCGCAGCGCGTAGGGCACCGGCCGCGCGCGGTGGAATACCGGCGCCGCCCCCTCGCGAACCCGCAGCGTCGCCGCGCCGCCCGTATACTTCCCGAGCCCACCGCTGAACAGCTCCTTATATCTATCGAACAATTTGTTAATCTCGTTACACATTTCATCTTTATGAGTCGTTACATGGTTACATGGATTAAAAGATGGTATTTTAATACCTAGTTCGGTCAACCATTGTCGCCCCAGTAACGACGTTGTTCCGTTTTCGATAACAAACAATTCCAGTTTTTTCTGTGTCTTACCCCACCGAACCAATGGTTTAATACAGCCTAGAGGTTTTATTTTGGAACCATCATAAAATTTTAACACTAGTTCGCTGTCACTAATTTCATGGCTACTAAAGTATCTATTATATAGTTCCTTACTTATACACGACACTGCCGTTCCGGTGTCCACTTCCATTTCAACAATTTGTTCGTCGATTGTGATAGGTAAACTCACCGGCTTGTAGTCGTTTAGACACAGATGATGGAAGTCCTCTTCCGGTGTCCCCTCATCCGAGCAGTTCCCGCCCTCGCTGTGGTGCAGCGGAACCACTGCCTGCGCACCGCCCTGACCCGGGCACACGCGCCGCAGGTGGCCCCTACGCCTGCACATGCTGCATACGTAGTCCCGGAACCGGCAACCCCCATAGTCATGGGTGGTGGCCCCGCAACCAGCACAATTATCTGGTCGACTACCGCTTCCCGGCCGCATTGTCCCGCGGCCGGCCGCCGCTCCCCGGGCCCGCGCTGCGCCCGCGCGCCTGCCCGGCGGCCCGCGCTGCCCCGCGCCCTGCTGCGCCAGCGCATGCACCGCCATCGCTTCCCCGGCTCCCGCCCCGGAGCTGTTATCCCTGCCCGACGACCCCCCCGCTCCCTTCTCCACCGCGGCCGCGTTCCGCTCGGCCGCTTCCAATGATATCGCAATTTTTTCTGCATTACTGAAGGTAAGCGAATCGTCCTCGGCAAATAACCGCTGTCTAATGACGTCACTGCACAACCCGCACACAAACTGATCTCTTAAATTCTCACTAAGTGCTGTACCAAATTTGCAATGACGAGCTAGTTTCTTTAACTCTGCGGAGTAAGCGGCGATATTTTCATCACTGGCTTGACGCCTCTGCCTAAACCGGAACCGTTCGGCAAGCACTGACGGGGTAGGTTGTAAGTGCTGACGCATCAACTCGACTGCGACAGCGTAAGCTAAATCCGATGGTTTGCTGGGGCTAGCGAGATTCACTAGAAGTTCATAGGCCTCATCACCCATCACCGCTATAAGGGTGGGCAATTTCATGTCCGGCTCCACTTTGTTCACTTTAAAGTACATTTCTACACGGTCCACATACGAACTCCAAGCCCCGCTCCGCATATCAAATTCACTTATTTTACCCACCGTCATTGTTTATAAGTTATTATAACTAATTGTTTCGTCACTTATTCCAATATCGTTTATGCACGCGTAACTAAATCAGCCTCGTTAGCCACTGTAGTGTTTGCACAGGTAAATGAAACAGCGTCCGTTCGCATTGACAGTTTATTCCGAACTAAATGTTACCCACATTACAAATGTATTGGGATTAGGTTTGTTAATCAAGCGGTCCGAAAGCCCCGGCTCAGATTCTACCTATGATAGCAGGCGGCTTTACTGCTTTAGTACTTCTAACAGTCGAACTGCCTGCTCACTTGACAATCTTAATAAGGTCTAGTTTCCCCTTGGGTTGGAAGATCAGATGGCAGTCGCTTCCGTAAAAACTAGTGCTTACGATAAACCTTTGGATTAGGTAGCGCCAGCATGTGTATGCTTCAGGATGGGTTATGGGATACCTACTGGTTTAACGCCTGTTGTCTTATTTGTGTGCGATTTAATTGCTGTTTTTCTTTAGTTGACTTTATTTGGTAAACAATAAAGAATATTTGTACTGTATTTTGATGCTAGTAGGATGATATTGATGTCATTGATGATGATAATTTTAGTGCTGTAATTTAAATTGACTAACAAGAAGCATTAACGAGGTTTTCTAGGTTTACTCAATTAATTAAACTTTTATTCAGGTCTGGAACAATCACCAGTTGTACAAGATTTACAAATTCCACCAGAGCAGCCTACCATGTCAGGTAATATAATAATTTAAAATAATTCTATTCAATTATTAACACCCTAATCTTGTACAGTCGAGGGCAAAAATATATATAAATTTTGGGCCTTATTTCAAATGGCATAAGGTGATAAAATACAGAGAACGACTTGAAGCCTTTGAAATGTGGTGCTGGCGGCGGATGGAGAAGATCAGTTGGACCGAGAGAAAATCTAACGAGGAAGTTCTCAACATTGTGCAGGAAAGGAGGTCCCTGTTGCAGACTATTGAGAACAGAAGAGGAAAGATGTTTGGGCACCTGTTACGACACGACGAATTCATAAAGCATATTGTGGAAGGGAAGGTAGAAGGAAGGCGGAAGAGAGGGAGACCAAGAAGAACGTACATGGACCAACTTAAGGAAAAAGTAAACGTCGTGTCGTATCAGGCGGTCAAACGAAAGGCTCAAGAAAGAGATACATGGAAATTGCTCCACCGACAAGAGCTTGGCTCTTAAATTGATGATGATGATGATGAAGGTGATAAAATATACATATATATATATATATGTATATTGGTGCCGTTGACTGTACTTAATGAAACAGCTCAGAAATAATTTATTTATTAATTTTGTTTGGAGATCCAACAGCTTACAAAAATACAATACTATCAATATAGATATAATTTTAAGTATATTTAATATCTGTGCGACCGAGCTTTGCTCGGCGTTTTCCCGGGCATGAGACCTAGCTAGATCGATTTCTCGTCCTCGAAAACCCCCACTTACCAAATTTCATCAAAATCGTTAGAGCCGTTTCCGAGATCCCCGAAATAAATAAATATACAAGAATTGCTCGTTTAAAGATATAAGAGTACCTGGGAGACCGAGCCTTGCTCGGTGTTTTCCCGTAAACCAGGCAGACTATAGCTCTACAAATATCTAAATAAAGATATTAAGTAGATAAACAGACCTATATAAAGCTGCAACCCGACACATTTCTATTGACATAATTGGGTCATAAACAGATTTAGGTTCGCGTCTTTCCTGTGGACATATCAAAAGTTAAGGGCTACAAAAAAATTTGGATTGGTCTAGTAACCCGCATAAACGGCGTCTTCCGGTTCTATAAATCCATGTAATAAAATCATAACTCACATGCTCATATGCCGTTAACTATTGACCACAGGAGAGACTACTTTTGTTTTTTGCAAGTGTTTATGACCCAATTGTTCTCCTAGTGAGGTCCCTCAGGTCTAATACGATGTCTGGGAAAAGTGTAGGGGGTGGCTCCGTGACTACCAGAGAAATACCTCTGAAAACCTCTGAATACCTCTTTTATATCTTCTAATGTACACCATGTTTTAATGTAAAATAAATAATTGATTGATTGATTGAAAACCAAAAAGTTGGCCAACGGCCTGGCTAAACGGTAGGTGGGGGGATGCTCGACCAAATGTCATAGAGAACTGCAAGCCATTTGGTGAGGTGACTTTTTTTGGCGATTACTTTTTGGCAAAAATTTCAAAATGGTCCTAGCGCGTTGAGATTTCGCATGCGGGGACTCAGGGGGCAAAACAACTTTTGAGTAATTTTTGCGAGCCCAAAGGGCGAGCTTCAGGCCGCCAGGCTGCAGGCATTCAAGTGGTCAGGTGCGCGCCCCTCCCTCAAATGTTTGGCGAGGCCGAAGGCCGAGCCGCGGGAGTACCAAACCACCGAAAATCCTATATAAATACAAGGTTTCGCGAGCCCGAAGGGCGAGCTTCAGGCTGCGAGGCCGCAGGCCGAGCTCGGTCGAGGGCCAAAGTCCCGGCACCCCAACCAGAGTGCCCAAGCGTCCCCCCCCCCCCCCCCCCCCCAAGTAATTTTTGCGAGATCGATACGGGAGGAAAGGGTTGCCTAACTATTCATATGACCCATGTATCTTACAAGCGAACCTGAGGGCCGAAGGCCTGAAGGTGAGAGGCAAGGCTTCGCGAGGCCCAAGGCCGAGTGTCCCATCAGAGCGCGCTCTCCATGCGAGCCCGAGAGCCGCTTGCGGCCCGAAGGGCGAGCCCACGCAAACACTCACTATTCCTATCATTGTTACAATCGAACCTGAGGGCCGAAGGGCGAGCTTCAGGCCGCCAGGCCGCAGGCGTTCAAGTGGTCAGGTGCGCCCCCCCCCTCCTTTTAAATGTTTGGCGAGGCCGAAGGCCGAGCTGCGGGAGTACCAAACAACCGAAAATCCTATATAAATATACAAGGTTTCGCGAGCCCGAAGGGCGAGCTTCAGGCTGCGAGGCCGCAGGCCAAGCTCGGCGGAGGGCCGAAGGCCCGGAGCCCCATCCCGAGTGCCCAAGCATCCCCTCCCCCCAGTATTTTTTGCGAGACCGATACGGGAGGAAAGGGTTGCCCAACTATTCATGTGCCCCATGTATGCCTCGCAGGCCCGAAGGCCCGAAGCGTCCCTTAGAGCGCGCTCTCCACGCGAGCCGGAGAGCCGCTTGCGGCCAGAAGGGTGAGCCCACGCAGACACTCACTATTACTATCATTGTTACAATCGAACCTGAGGGCCGAAGGCCCGAAGGTGAGCGGTGAGGTTTAGCGAGGTCGAAAGCCGGGCTCACGCGGACACTCGAACCTGAGAGCCGAAGGCCCGAAGGTGAGCGGTAGGTAAAGCTAAGCGAGGCCTGAAGGCCAAGCTCACGCGTACACTCGCGTACACGCGGAACCTGAGGGCCGAAGGACCAAAGGTGAGCAATAAGGCCGACCTCACGCGTACACTCGAAGTTTAGGGCCGAAGGGCAATAAAGGACAACTAAGGACAAATACACAACAACAACACAAATGTTTTTCCTCAGGTCTGCCTTGGATGCGTACATTAAACGTTTTTCTCAAAGGCTTCCTAGGCATTTTAAAGTCCTCACGACACTTGCATATAGGTACACATTTTAAATAAACATTATTATTGAATTCCTGGCTACTCGACTAATTCCTTCTCCGATCTGTTTTAATAACGCACTCAGTAAATAAATGTCAGTGCGAAATAAAATGATAACAATTTCTTCATCGAGATTAAAAATATTTTTTTTTAAACCGCGATGAAAATAAACTAAAAAAATCAAAATAAACATAAATAAACGTGAAACCCGAGCACATAATCGGCTATGATGGTGCGAGAAAAGGACGCAGCTATGCGGTGGGACGAGACAAAATTGTAAGCATATAAGAACGATTTTAATACTCATTGCAAGAAGCTTAGGGTTGCGTGCCGAACATTCGTTTGAAGCCAGAAAATATGGCTTTGAATGACGTCACGTTATATTGCATTTGCATCTCTTTCATTCTAATATAAGATGGATCTAATGAAAGAGATTAAATATAACAATGACGTCATTCAAAGTCATATTTTCTGGCTTCAAACGAATGTTCGGCACGCAACCTCCAGGATGTAGGTATCTAAACTTTTTGATTCATTGAAATTATTTGACACCGCAGAACGTGCCCATAGATATAATATATACTCTGTAGTTATAGATGCGCCAACGAGCGACCGGGGCTATTTCTTTCTCATACTTTTGCTCATATTCATATAAAATTTGTACTACGCAATTGACAATATTTCATAATTTTCAAAAGTCTTAAGGCGACGTGAGCTCAGCGCTTAGCTGCTTTCGAGGGGATGAGGTGCGTGGCTTGAGGGGAGCAGGCGCGGGGTTAGCCGCTTGCCACCGCGCTCAAAAAAAAAAAAAAACGAAACCAAACACGAAATAAAAATTGATACATGAGCAAGTCAAAAAAGTCAGTAACAAATACATTAAAAACATTAATAATTTACATACAGATACAGCTACAAACAAATTATTACAAGTCAGAGTTAAAATAATAAGAAATACAAATAAAAAATAATTTCACATTAACAATTCATAATAAATATTGAGAAAGTCAAAACATAAGAATATTATTACAATTACAATTCCATTCCATTAGATTTTTTTTATAATTATATTATGATGACATAGTGAAGATAGCCGGCAGGGACCGGCTTAAAAAAGCACAAGACAGAAAGAACTGGAGAAAGATGGAAGAGGAGGCTTCAACCTGGTAAGGATCCAAATATAGAAAAATAAATAAAAATAATTAAACATTAATGAAAAAAAAAGTGTAAAAAATGGAATTTCTCATTTTTTCCATTACAAACACCTTAATTTTGCGGTCCTTTTACGGATTCCTCGCGTTTCCTTAAAAGTGCTTTTAGCTGTGTCAGATTCAGACGTCCATATTTTTCATTTAGATCCACTTTATCGCGTTAAACGGACGAGTATAGATTTACCAAAATATAAACTACACACTCATGTCTAAACAAAAACTTTTGTGTTTAAATCATGTTTAAATGGCTTTGAAACATTATCCGACAGTGTCTCGGCCTAAAATACAAAGTTTAAAACTTATTACAGAGAAAAAATCATTAAGTTTTATTTTATAACGGTATTTTAACTTAATTAGAATTTGATAATGCTTAGGTATACAGTTTCGAAATGTTTTCTTGCAGAATTACACACTGTGCATAACTGTTTTTTTTTCCTCATTTTATTCTGTGGTTTTGTGTTGCTTTATATAGATACTTAGATTTCTTGATCTTAAGTAGGTTAAGTATTATCATTGTAATAAGCATATTTTAGAAAATGGCTGACTGTCGAGTTTCTTTCGGCGTTTCTTCTCGGCAGTGGCATCTGTGAAACGCTAGTAGGGTACGCTTGACTTGAAGTGCCATTAAAAACTCAAACTCAAAAATCATTTATTCAAATAGGCCATCAGATAGCACTTTTGCAGGTCAACACTTATTCTAATTTTACAATAATAATTCTGGTTTGGTTACATTGGCGGTGGTACCAGGTGGTGGTCATGCAGAAGCTTCCAGGCATCTTACAGCCTTTTGCGATATATTGCGCATCTTACGGCCTACTTACAGAATAAAGTTCATTTTATTCATTTCATTATTTTTTTTAATTTAATCATTTATTTCAGGCAACAAGGGCCAATAGATAAATACCTTATAGCTAACATACATACAATGATATACTTAAAACTAAAAACATTATTTAGGCGACATAACGGCGTGGCTCCGTTGCGTCGTCAAAGCCGGTGTAGGAATCGGTATTTTAAACATACATATTTTTTTAAGTTAAATGTGCATGAAACGAGATGTGTCAAAGTCTAGTGGCGCCATCTATTCAGAGTTTTGCGCCACCTAGCCCATTCCCAGCAGCCGCTTTTACACGATAAGAAACATAGACATTTAAAATATCATCATCATCAGCCTATATACGTCCCACTGCTGCTGGGCACAGGCCTCTTCTCATAGATGAGGGGGATTGGGCAGTAATCCTCACGATGTTTGTTTACAAACCTGCATACAAACCTCCGCGAAGAAATTCAAAGTTGTATGTGAAGTCCCCAACTAAAAATATTTCTTTTTAGGGTTCCGTACCAAAAAGGTAAAAAAGGAACCCTATTGGTTTCACTTTGTCTGTCTGTCTGTCTGTCTGTCACATCGCTAAATATCTCAGGAACTACTTATCCTATCGATTTGAAATTTGGAATAGTTATAAACAAGGGTAACCCAGATACATAGAAGATTGTTTTTTAAATTATTTTATTTTATTTTCTGTAAATAATGACAGATAAAAGGGGGTTCAAAATTTTAAAGTCTGGCAACTATGTCAAGTGGGGTATCATATGAAAGGGCTTGACTTGTACATTCCGAAACAATTTTTAGTTTTTTTTTTCGTTGGAGAAATTTCGATTTACGAGGGAAAATGTAAAAAAAAAATACCATTCCCCCCCCCCCCCCCCCCCTTATCTCCGAAGTTTAAGAAAAAAAATTGAAATTATTACACAACATTAATATGCATGTATATTTTACAGGAAAAATATAGCCATAGCCCTATCTAGTTTTTCTTTTTTTTAATCATCAAAAAACTCTTCTATACTAAGTTTGTAATTTAATCACCTTTGTATATATTTTTGTTTTATATTTAAATTTACAAAATTACGTTGAAAATACCTTCTTTCAAATAAAAAAACAATTATTGAAATCGGTTGATGTGATAAAGAATTATCCTTGAAAACCAACATACGTACTAAGTTATTCAGTCGCGCAAATTAGTAACATAATGCGCCGATAGATGGTGCTGTCATGTTTTTTTTAAGATTGTTCCTGAATTAATGGGGTCGGGACGGGTACACAACTACATATACAAGAACTGTGTACGGAACCCTCGGTGCGCGAGTCGGACTCGCACTTGACCGGTTTTTTTTATTTACCAAGGAACTTTTTATTTTACATGCATGTTGAGTTGAATTTATGTGTAAAGGCTGTATGAACGACGAAGAGAGCATGAACATATGAAGGCCGAGTAAACTTTGAAGCACTTTTGTTTTATAAAAAAAAAAAGAAATATGGCGTAGGTAAAATGAGACGAAATTGTTAAATAAATTGTATAAAATACATTTAAACGGTTCATAAAACACGAAAACTTATCTTGGGTTTGTTTTCAAACTCTATATTTATATTTTTCAGGTGAAGACATGCACGCGTGTCCTGAGCAAGTCAGTCGCGGCGGCCTTGTCGTACACATCCCAATTTTGTGAGTTTCTACAGCATATAATCTAGAGTATATGTACCATCGCCAACACAGAAGACTGACCATTCGTGCACTTTGTTGTGAGCATTGTAAGTAATAAAGGTCACGAATGGTCAGTTAACTTTGTTGGCGTTTTTACAGCACGAATACTTTGAGTTTGACACTTAAATGCTGTAATTCCATTACATATTCTACTTTAAACTTTATAGAGTTTCTACGAGTAAATATTTGCATATATTAGTGTCATACTGAAAGTAATTTACATTTTCCGGCAATAAATATTGCACGTTGATCTTTGGAAACATACAATTGAATATTTACGACGATTTCCGAACACTGGCGAACGTCCATCAGTCATATTACTTTATTAATTAAAGTTTCATATAAAAGTAATTCTGTGATTAATGGAATTTATTAGTTTACATCAAATCGACGACATGTACACTTTCGATATATATAGTTACTGTACTTGTACCGAGTACTAGTAGATTATTCGGGTTTTATCCCTTGTATTCAGATGACTTGATTCTATACCAAGGATTTTATACTTATAGTTATTGCGTCATTATCTTTTCTTACATGTGACCAATGAATGCGTGCGTGAGCGTGTTAGTTTAAAATTCATATGGAAATGCAAAATGTTACATTATTTGTTGTTTTGTACGCGGTGACTTATTTATAATATAATTGTAGCATATAGGGCGATATATCTTTCATGATTTCAGGATCAATGCTTTTCCGGGAGAAAACGCTACCTTAGCAAGATTAGTGTTACTGTTCACCTTACCGCATTATAATGTAACAATTATTTAATAATTTATGATCATGAATAAAACATACGTAATCATAATTACAAGAGCAAAGCGTATACGTATCGAACTGAAGTCCTGAATTCCGAATAAATATATGTACTAACAAATAGTTTATTTTGCAGCTCACTACTCGGATGGAACAGAAGTTAGCGAAACGCTGAAAAACACAGCCGAGGCCGTGTCGTTCTTTGACGATCTTTTTGATTCGTGTAATGGAGCGACGTTGAATCATAAACAAGCGCGTGGTAAACTATTGCGCAAAGCTGTCACGGAGTCATCGCCACACCATCAATTTTGGCAAGAGGCTATAAAGAAATTAGAAAACATTAAGTTTATTGATGAGAGACGAGGTGAGGTATCTGTGCCTTCCATTAAAAACTGGATTACGACAATAAAAAGTTATATGAGGCTGTGGCAATTTCTAAAAACAAAAACCGTTAAAGTAATGCGCCCGCGGTATTTAAACTCGGATCCCATAGAAAATTTCTTTGGTCAGGTCCGAGCATACAATTTTCGAAACACTGATCCTAATAGCCACAGCTTCATAAGCACCTTTAAATCACTGCTCATAACGAGATTTATTAAATTTCATTCGGTAGGGTTCAATTGCGAGGAAGACACTGGTAAACAGTTAATAAATATAAAAAAAATGTTTGAACCGCGGCGCACAACGAGCCAACCAGATACCAGTGCTCCTCCTTCTACTATACAATACGAACATGAGCAAATACAAGCACAAGTTCGACGTGAAAGATTGAATGTTCATGCACGGGCATACACTGTGGGGTGGCTGACAAGAAAAATACTGAAAAAAATCAAGTGCCAGCAATGTACCACTGATCTGACTATTGCGACAGAGGAACCTTGTCATAGTTGGATCAGGGAAAGAGAATACAACGCAATAAAAAAAAGAAACTTATCTTACCCCTCAGAGCATGCCGTGAGAAATTTTGGAGTGATAATAGAGGAATCAAATGAATACCTGGAGAAGAATCCCCATTTGGATTCAATTACCGATAAAATAAAAGGGCATATTATCTCCAAGCATTCATTTGATTTTCTGAAATGCTCTATTCATAAAAAAAATGTCCTTGCAATGTTTTTGGGTTTTTCAATACAATTTGCAGTATTTAACTGGTGCAATGTCATAAACAAGATTTTAAAAGGCACAGATATATGTCGTCTAAGAAAAAATTTGCCGGTAATGCAACAAAAGGCCTACAATAAATATAATAAGAAATTAAAAATTAAAAGAAAATAATTCCGATGTTGTTTTATTTCGCAATGTCACTTAAAAGAAAGCATAACCAAAAATACATGACATTGCCAGTACAATAATGTACTGTGCGAGATGTCATGTATTTTTGGTTATTCTATAAACTCAACTTTTAAAGCAACCGGTACCTACCAGCAGGCATATAAAGCGGCCTACACACAGCCCTAAAATCAGAGGCGATATCGGGAGAGTAATGGTGGGGATGAAATCGGCTATTGCTCTACACACGTCCCTGGCAGTTAGTACGTATCCAACCGTGCAGTAAAGTGCTTGCTGATCCAAGATGCCGCCTACACTGTCAAAGCAACAAAAAATAGGCATCGCTGTGGCACTTGCTACGGTGCAACCAAAAAAAAAACAAAAGAGGAAGACTTGGGTTAAGAGGTGGTTGATGAGACGCCATGATTTGAGTCACATGAACGTGATGAGACATTTAGAGCCAGTCGGCCATCGTGGTCTCTTTACCGATCTCTTCAGTATAAACTTGTACCAGGAGGGGTTTACTACCGTGACGTCATCGCGCCGCGCAAAGTACATGCGGCCGCCGGCTCACACATTGTGTGACTATTCAATGGCTGCGGAGCAGCGTTACGGATCGCACGCGCACGCGCTTGTACGATCATAAAAAATAATTCTTTTCGTGTAGTTTCGTGTTGAATAATAATGTCAAAACCACAGCATTATTGTATTGCAGCAGGTTGCACCAATAATAATAACAACGTAGACGTAAGAACGGTCATTGAGTTTGGTATTCACCAACGGTTGACATAAAAGAAAACGAAAATGAAAACGTTGGTTCTAAGAAACCTCTTTTATTTTTTAAAGTGATGCCTTTAAAAATTATATAAAACTTTGTATCCCAAACTTTGTATTGTTACATGTATGGAGTGCCCCCTCCCCCTACTTTAATATTTTTTCGTCATTTCACATCACTTTTACGTAGCGGTTCATACGAGCAGAACACACCTTCCTGCTAAATATTTTAATTGTATTTGTAGTGCTTATAGTCTCCGAGTACATCGGCTGTCACATACAGACGAAAAGACGGACGGACGGACGGGTTCCGTTTTCACCATTTTGGCTACGGAACCTTAAAAGTACTATTCGTAATTGTATTGTAAACAACACTACTAATAATAATAAAGTACATATATTAAAATAGGTTCTCGCTGGTGGTAACCCTAGCGCTGAGGGCGGGGCCTCGAAAGAGCGCGTTGCGTGCGATAGAAAGAGATGGCCACGTTTAGGCACGTTTGGCATACCTAAACGGGGAATTTGTTAGCAGAGAAACTTCTGTACTTGTACTATTACTTATTCTGTGCTTGTACAAGCATTTTATAGGCTTCTTGCCTCATGTCGCGGTTAAAATACTCATTGTGTTTTTTATCCCATAAATAGGGCAACTCCTTGTAAACTTCAATCGTTTTCGTCCAGGCCTCTCGCTCGTTTTCCTTCGCCATATCTCACGCAGAAAAACAAAATCATCTCAACACGTCCTATCTCTGCACCGCTCGCACGAGCACTGCTGTAAAATCGGACCCGATTTCGCTACACACGCCCCTGACGACGCTCCCTAGATGATAATCGGCCCTAAATCGTGAGCTCGCCCGAACCGATTTCTGAGTTAGGGTAAGAATAATAATAATGGTTCCGATTTACCTACACACGAGGCGATCTAAGGAGCGATCTAGGGTGCTCCCCACCACTCTCCCGATATCGCCTCTGATTTTAGGGCCGTGTGTAGCCGCTCTAACAGTTAACGCCTTTGCCTACAATTCCAGCCAATAAAAAAAAAAGAGCTGTCAAAATCGTTTCTAGGACTTCACTATTGGCCAATATGGCTGTATGACAGTTGTGCGTCTGATACGCTGTGCACAAACCTAATGGGTAAGTTCCATTATTTACTATTGGCAGGGTGCAAAGCGGGTGGAGGGGGTAGCCTAAACGATCACAGCGCTCGCTACGGCTAAAATTTACATTTTGTCGGTGACTTGAGCTGTCAAATCCATATTGCAGTAAACGTTTTCTAATCGTTTATGAGATAAATTTAATATGGCCCTAGTAAAATGTGTTATTGTGAATTGTAAAAACACCACAGAATAGCGACTGTAAATTTTACCAATTTTCAAAACCGTGGTGGAAACGAGACCAAAGAAATAGGTGGATAATTGCCGTAAGAAAAAAAAGTAAGTCACCTAACCTGACAACAACAACTGAAAACAACAATTTTAATGTTATTGGCAATAATGTTACTGACTACCATCGTCCAATATTGTCTAATATAGTAAAATAACACAAGATTTCATTAATTTTGTTCACAATATTTACTTACTTCTCGCTTGACAGCTATGACAAAGTGTCCATAATGGCCACCTGTCAGTGGCGCTGTCGTCGTGCACGGTCCCAATTAGTCTAGTTTTAACATTATTATGTGCATAGTTTTCGTTTTCGACAACTGTTGCGAAAACCCGTTTGCCGCTCAGATAATGTAAACAAAACGAAAGTTGTACTCGCATTCCTCGGACGGAAGTCAAAAGCATAGAATACGCTGTTGGTTTATCGTAAAGACAGATACGTAATGGTAATTACAGTTAGGTATACATATAGTTGTTTTTCTTTTCCATTCTACACATCTTGAGGCTTCATCTTCTGGGGATCAGCATTTAGCAAGCAACTTTCTCGAACGGTTGTTATATCTCAGAAATCTTTCACTATTAGCCTGTGCTTTCATTGCTTTGAGGTTAAATTCAATTCAATCTATTTATTTAATCACACACAAGTTTACAGTTTATGATACCAAGACACTTATGTGGTAAGTAGTTAAATATAGCAAACACAAATAACATTAAAATAAAAAGGCCGAAAACAAGAAAATGGCACAGTTGAAACTACGATATTAATGGTAAAACCTTCCTGCAAAATACACCAATACCATCCGCAAATATATCTATATCATCGGCCTCCTAGTTAGGGCTTTATAGGACACCAATATTTTTTTCATTAAAGCATGAGCCTTGGCACACTGGTTACTTAGGTGGACTAGAGTTGAAAACGCCCAGGAGACAAGGTCGATTTTGGTGGGGAGGGGGAGGGGGGAACTTTCGTTCCGGCCCGCGTTCTTTCAGTCCTCATATTATCTTATTTATAGAGACTAGGGCATGTTTGGTATAATTTTCGGATAAATTGAGGATGGCCGATCATTTTCTGGGACATAAATAACATATTTTCATAGAAAAAAATGAAATACAGGCAAAAGTTTTAAAAAGTCAAGTTAAAAAAAAATCTGCACCAATTATGCAATTATGCACTATGGATCGTTTTGGTCTGCAATAAAGATGATTGATTGATTGATTGATTATGTGAAAACAAGTAAGAATAAGAACTCGGGCATAAAAAAATATGTTTAAATAGCCTCATTTATGTAGATTCTAAAAAGATATCATTTGTTACAGCAATATAAAACACAACTTAGTAAAAAAAAGAAAACAGGTGATCCGTCAAAATTTTACATCATAACAATAACGGATCTCTAAAGCAAATTTTATAATTATTTGAAAATGTAATGTAACTACTAGCCTAATTGTATATTTAGTATAGTTTGTAGCCGTGTTTACGTTTGTTAAGGCTCCGTATAACATATTCTGACGATTTGGGCTAAGATTGATGACGTCATATCTCATAATCTATTAGTATTTATTTACATTTTATTACAGATTATGAAAGATCATCTCATTCTGAATGGAATAAGTGTGCTACTTTTTAAATTTTCTTATTAAGTTTAGAATAATCTTGCTTAACCTAACAGCTGTTTCCTCGATTTGCGCTTGAAGAGGCTTTAAAAACGACCTAGTTAAGCTATATATTGGTGCCAAACCGGCTTGAAAAAAAATGCACATGTGCAATAGATACTCCTCTTAGGGATGAGTGGAAGGGTTTTTACAAGTTTCATACAAAAATGTTATAAAAAAAGAATATTAAAATTGGTAAATTTTCTGAAAAACTTCAAACCTCATTCCATCTTTTAGTAATATTAAAGCTAATAAAAAGGTTTTTGAGCATATGACTATGATAAAAATAACTTCTATTTTATGACTTGAGATAATAAAAAGTAGCAACTAAGATAGAAATATATTAATTCTAAATGATTTACAACATGCCTTTTTCACGACACTTTCATTGACACGCTCATGGTGACTCAGTACCGGCCGAGCGGCCGTCGGAGGAAGACGTATATACCGTTTTTTTGTGGCTCTTCACAAAGCTTACCACAACCCCCTCAAACAAACCAATACAAATTGTGACCTCCCATTATGTGTCTTTATTATGAAAGTCGCAGTCAAAGTATACTAGGAACGTAATTGTGAACTAAATCGTGACAACTAATGAATCACATAGCTGATAACGCATTTGTCAATTGATTCTCAAGTACTGTCCTAGATACTTGGTGGATTTAATTTATTTGTCTACTCGTGACTTTTTTTATATTTAGAAAATGCTTTATTTTGATGAGCATTTCATTATGATTAAAGTCGGCGATCAGCATCTAGTGGTTTAACCTGGTTTTATATATGTTTATAAATACTGAAACCACTCAAGTTATAGTTTAATCTTTGATTTATTTACTATTTCTACAATCAAGTAACAACTACGCATCTGTGCCCAAAATCTCCAATGACCGTTTTTTCTGCTGTCATTTATATTTGACAGAAACTATTTCAGGCACACGAATACACGTCATTCGTCCCCCTTTTAAAAAAGGCACGGCTATACTAGTAATGATATAACTAAATTACTTATAAATCTAATCGCTGGGGAGGTTTCCTGGTTCTCCTAGACCTTCTAGATTCTACGCTAGTCAACGGGGACGCAGGTGTATAATCAGGAACCTCGGGAACCTCCTCCAGTATTGGTGGTGGCCTATCCAAGGGCACCACTTCTTCCGGTTCACCTCCATTAGTGCTCACACTGTCCCCAAGATTTTCCATACTTAAGTCTGCTTCTGCTGGCAGAGCCTGTGTGACAGTTACAGGAGCAGGTGTGATCACCACTGGTGGTATCTGCCGATTTGTACCTGGGATCTGAGATTGGTCTAAACACGGTCTCAGATCAGACACATGATAATATTTTTGAATCCCATTTGTCTCCACTAAATATCTAATGGGACTTAAGACTTTTACAATAATGGCTTTGGACCAACCTTTACCATCCTTTAAATTTTTACACCAAACTTTTTCTCCTTCTTTACAAGTTAAAATTTGCCTTTGTATACTGTTATTTTTTATTACTTTTTTTGACAATGCATTTGATGGCTTTAATAGTTCAAAACGAGTTCTAGGTTTATATTTAAACAACATTTCATTTGGAGACATGCCAGTAGAGTTTGGACTGTTTCGATATGTAAATAAAAAATTCTGTAATAAAAGTTCTTTGGAATACCCCACATCATGTTCTACTAGCAATCTGCTTAATGCTTGTTTAACCGTCTGTACAGTCCTCTCGGCCATTCCATTTGACTCGGGATGATATGGCGGACTCTTTAAAGGCACACACCCATTATTTTTTAAAAACTGTAAGAACTGCTCAGAGGTAAAGGGTGGTCCATTGTCACTCACTAAATATACAGGAATACCAATTATAGCAAAGGTTTTACACAATTTTTCAATCACTTGTGAGGCTGAAGTACCTTGCATTATATGCACATCAAGCCATTTAGAGGTAGAATCAACAATAAAAAGATAAGTCACCGAGTCTTTCATAAAAAAATCCACATGAACTCTCTCAAATACACTTGCACAAGGTTTCCAATTTACTGGCTGGCTTGATTTAGTAAAATTCCTAGATGACTGACATATATCACAATTACTAACAACTCTTTCTATGTCTTCATTCATATTTGGCCACCAGCAATAGCCCCGCATTAACATTTTTGATTGTACAATTCCTTGGTGAGATTCGTGAAATAAACTTAATATTTTATCTCTCAATGAGCTAGGAATAATAATCCGGTTACCCCACAATAGGCATTTATGTTCTGTACTCAATTCAGCCCTTTTATTAAAATATGGTTTTATATTTTCATCATTAATAGAGTTTGGCCAACCTGACAGAACATACTCATACACTTTACTCAATATTACATCCTTTTGTGTACACTTAGCCACTTCCTGAAAGTCAATAGGCACATCATCATTAAGACTAAAATAATTTATGCAACCAGCTACCTCCACACTTTCGGGCAATGGCAATCGTGACAGAGCATCAGCATTTCCCAATAATGTACCTTTTCTATAAATTATTTTATACCTGTAACCTGATAGTATCAAGGCCCATCTTTGTAATCTTGAATTAGCTGTAATTGGAATCTTTTTTAGTGGATCTAGTATAAACTGTAATGGCTGATGGTCTGTCACAATCAAAAATCTTCTACCATACAAGAATTTATGGAACTTTTGAACAGCAAACACAATAGCAAGTGCTTCTTTTTCCACTTGAGAATAATTTCTTTGAGCCTTATCCACAGATTATATAATAGTTCTTCGAACAGATACGTATGTTCTAATAAAAAAGCTCATACCTACCGTTTTAAATGCCTACTAAATTTAACAATGGAGCGACCTTGAACGCTCCGGTCATTGGCTGCACGCGCCGAGCAAGCGACGCTAGGGTTGTCACCACTTAGAAATAAACTTTAGTGTTGGTTCTCTGGGATTTTCCGAGATCCTTCCAGTATCCGATCTGCATTTACATACCATACATAGGTACAGGCATATCAACGCAGCAAGTTAAATAAGAGCTTTTCTAAAATTCAATGCCATGTATATAAAACGATAGGAGTCCACGGTAGGAGAGTGGCCTGGGGAAACCTCCGACACGACCACGCTGGCGGTTTAAGCACTGGAAATACTGTATATTGTATATCTCTCACCCTGTCTATGGTTACGTTACGACATACGGCAGAAAGTACTTAAAACATGTTACAAAACGAAACACTTTGTTTAGATAAGTACCTACCTAACTAGCTATATTCCGACGTAAGCACTAAACTAGTCACCTGTCTTCGTTATTTATTTATAACTTGTATAACGTAACAACGTGTTTAACGTAATAATAGTATAAAAGTAGCACTCCAAACTTGAATTAGTCACTAGGCAAAATATATTTTAATATAAGAATTCTGATTACGCGTCTCACTTTTGAGGGTGAATTCCAGCCCTTCCAAAAGGTCACAAGTCCCTATAGTAACGGCGATGTTTACGCCTTTTCTTAGGCCGTACAATGCCACCGCAAAACTTGACTCGGAAATCATAGTAAATAAACTATACTTAATACCAATTACTAGCCAGGGATAAATATAAACATAAAATCAATACAGACAACTAAATTATTTGGATAGCAGTTGCGGAGTAAAGTTGCTAATTCTTTTGCATCGAAATAATTTTTGATTCGGTACAACTTTATTACGCGTGGCACCGTCCGGCCGTGAGCGCGTGTGCCAGCCAACTGACTGAGCATTACACGCGCGGATGGCGAGTAGTAGGCATCGTTCTCGGTTCCCACGGCGCAGATACATACCACTGCCTTATCTAAAGTAGCTGATGCAAAGCAAATTGGTTCGCTGTCAATTTGATGGCTTAATACCGCCCCAAGACCATAATTGCTTGCATCAGCAGTCACAAATAACTCTCTACTACAGTCATAGTGCACTAGCAGTCCATATTCAGTAATTAATTTTTTGCTTGTATTAAAAGAATTGTCACACTCTTTAGTCCAGTTAAAAGAAACACCCTTTCCTAACAAAGCATGCAATGGTGCTAAGTGATCCGAAAGTCTAGTTAGAAATTTCCCATAGTAATTTAAGAGTCCCAAGTATGCCTGCAATTGTGTAATAGATGTTGGTGCTGGGGCCTTTGCTATTGCTTTTACCTTCTCGGGCAGCGGTTTTATTCCCTGTTCACACACCAAATGCCCCAAAAATTTAATTTCACTACAAAAGAACTGGCACTTTTCCAAATTTACTTTAACATTATACTGACTTAGCTTTTCTAAAACATTTTTTAAATTTTTATAACAATCTTCTAAATTTGTGCCAGTTATGATTAAGTCATCTATGTATGCCTTTACATTATTTACACCCTGTAACATCCGGTCCACAACACACACAAATGAGTATTTATAGTCATATATTCTTGTGACTTTTCATCTAATAAAAGCTGTTGGTATGCCCCACTGAGATCTAGCACACAAAACATTTTAGCCCCAGACAACTCTGCGAATATATCTTCTGGCAAAGGCAATGGATAGTGATCTGTATCCAACATTTTATTTAAGGTAACTTTATAGTCTACACAAATCCTGATTTTTTTATCATTTTTTTGCACTACTACTATAGGACTTGCCCAATCACTATGTGTAACTCTTTTAATAATACCTGCCTTCTCTAAGTAATTCTTCCTCAACTTCCTTCTTTTTTGCATAGGGTATAGAATATGCCTTATGAAAAATAGGTGTTGCTCCGTCTTTGAGCTGCAAGGTAGCCTTCATGTCTAGAATATGAGATGACCTATCTTTTGTAAACACTGTTTTATATTTATTTTTAACATAATCAATCAACTTATTTTTTTCTAGTGTCATCCCTTCTCCTTGTACATAACATACATTCTCATTTTCAATCTTAAATTTCTTTTGCCACCTAGGAAACAATAAGTTTAACCAGTTTCTACCAATTAAAGGATGAAAATAGTGGTCACCACAGAAATATATCAAGATAGAAGGAAAGAGTTCGGCAATTTGTAGGGAGACCGAGCGTGTAATATTTTGCGTAGGTACTTTGACGTCACGAGCGTAATTTAGTGATGAGAAACATAAGCCGCGCGAAAACGATTCAAAAGGATCGATTAGAAGTATTAGAACTCGGCACCGATTCTATGCATCGATTTAAAATATCGATAAGAACCGACAGAGGAAATGATTATTATTTTCGACAGAGGAAATGAGTAAGCTCAGAATTTAAATCGAAAAATATAAATGTAGGTAGGTACCTACCTAATAACCAATAAATTGCGTTACATTTTAGTAATTTGTACATATTAGCCGCTCCAGTTATTAACTAAGTACCTAAAAACGTGTACCATTTTCAGGGTTCCGTACCCTAAGGGTAAAACGGGACCATATTACTAAGACTCCGCTGTCCGTCCGTTTGTCACCAGACTGTATCTCATGAAAAGTGATAGACAGTTGAAATTTTCACAGATGATGTTTTTCTGATGCCGCTATAACAACAAATGCATATTAATTTAATATGCATAAGAATAAAATAAATATTTAAGGGGGCTCCCATACAAAAGATATAATTTTTATTGCCGTTTTTATAGATAATGGTACGGAACCCTTCGTGCGCGAGTCTGACCCGCACTTGGCCGGTTTTTTATATATTCTTTGTTACAGACCATGGAAAAATCAAAGAAGTCCCGCGAAGAAATATTAGAAGCTAAGAGGAAAGCGATTAATAATATTTGTTTTGCACTACGTACATTATATAGCTGCATAATAATATAAGAACGTAATTATTATTTCGTCTGTTTTCAAATTCAATTTTAATAATCGAGTAAGAAAATCGCAGTGCACAGCACTATTCTTTAGTTTTGACAGAAAAAATGACTATCGACCTTGAACGTGACTCGACAGTTTGAATAGCTTATTTTTACATTGCTGGTTTTGAACGCACGCCAAGTCTGGCTCGTCAAATTAAAGCCGCAATGGAAAGCTAGCGTTGACACACAATCGCCCGCTACCGTTATGATGAAAATAATAAAATATTTCGTTTTTTAATTATTAACAGATATTTAAGGACAAATTGTACTTACCAATGAAAGGAAATAGCTCGATTAACAGCTCCAACTTTCTTGGAAGTGTTTGAACAATTAATTATTGCGCAACGAACCATTTTGTTTTTAAAACCTGGCGTCGCACGCATAACGCGATCGGGAGCACACTGAAGTTTGCGGCGAGCAGTTGTGTCTCCGGGACGTAATTTCGCCACGCGAGGTACATACACTCGTTCCTTCTATCTTGATATATTTCTGTGGTGGTCACTTTCAATAACTATAAGAAACAAGTCCTTTTTTATATTTTTTGGCTGTACCTTAATGGCTCCTCGCACCGATAACAATTCACCTGAAACCGATTTTAATTTAGCATAGCAATTTCTTAATTTATACTTAGAAAAATAGGTTTCATAGTCTTTTTTGTGAATAACCGACTTACAAGCTCCAGTATCAATCTGCATGTTCATTACTTGATTACCTAGTCACAATGGAATTTCAGCGTTATCTTGTTCGAGCACATTACGGATGCTGCCCAGTACTACATCTTCTTTGGGTATGTAGTCTTTCCCCCTCTGCTGGTTATGAGTTTCCCCATACCCCTGCTCAATATTTTTTATGTTCCTAAACCTACATTTGTGAGCCAAATGCCCTTGTTTCTTGCAAATAAAACAGACACATTATTTCTTGAAACACCTGTCTGTGAAGTGTGCCCCTCCACAACATCTACATTCCAGTCTTCTAGTGTTGTTGCTGTATCCCTGTTTAGTTTCCGGCTGACTTCTGTTGTGTGCTTTGTTTTTTGGACTTATTACTTGGATGTTGTTTTCCGCTTCAGGTTGAATATTTCTGGTCTCCTTAGCTGCACTTTCCAGAGAAGTCGCTAATTTTACAGCTTTTGCCAGGGATAATTCGTCTTCTGACAAGAGTTTACTGATTATTTGCTGGTCTCTCAAACCACAAACAAGCCTGTCTCTTAATGCATCATTCAAAAATGATTTAAAGTCACAATGGGCCGCCTTTCGTTTTATTTCAACAACGAATTCGTTTATAGATTGGTCTGACTTTTGCTGGCATTGGTAAAACTCATACCGTGCAGCAATAATTGACTGCTTTTCCACATAGTGGTCTTGAATTACTTGTACGAGTTCCGCATACTTTTTATCTTTTGGTATATCTGGAGACAGTAGATTTTTTAGTACTCCGTAGCATTCCGGTCCTATTAAGGTAATAAATAACGCCACTTTTTTTGTATCTTCCGAAATGTCGTTCACGATGAAAAATTGTTCCATGCGTTCTATATACGCCTTGAAATCTTGTCCCGGCCGATAATTTTCAATGGCCCCAATCATAATTATAGTTTATTTTCCTCGTCGCCAGTTTTATATATGTTTATAAATACTGAAACCACTCAAGTTATAGTTTAATCTTTGATTTATTTACTATTTCTACAATCAAGTAACAACTACGCATCTGTGCCCAAAATCTCCAATGACCGTTTTTTCTGCTGTCATTTATATTTGACAGAAACTATTTCAGGCACACGAATACACGTCACCTGGAAGGTAATCATTTAGCAACTAGACATTTGTCAAATAAGCATCTGATAAAGTACGTAGATGCTCAAAATGTAGTCGCACGATTCTATCCACCAAAATTCGGCCGCAGAAAAACAAAAACTGACTCGACAATTAAATTTATTTTTAATATCTTTAAACGAGCAATTCTTGTATATTTATTTATTTATATATATGTATATATATATGTATATATATTTATTTCGGGGATCTCGGAAACGGCTCTAACGATTTTGATGAAATTTGGTATGTGGGGGTTTTCGGGGACGAGCAATCGATCTAGCTCAGTCTTATATTTGAGAAAATGCGTGTTTTCAAGTTTTCATGTTTTTACTTTTGTTCGTGATTGATATTTACAATGGCTGCTGACGTACGGAAAATTAGTGTCAGAAGAACCAGTATAAGCCTGACCTACGAATATGCACATAGTTGTCACGAATCTCAGGGTCAAGATATATAAGGACGTATGGTGAGGCGAGTTTATATTTTGTTATTTGTAGCATTTATAAAGAATGACACATGACAACGACTTACGAGGTTCACGATCAAGGGGCTGACACACTTTGCTAGAGAAAGATAGTCTTATTGCGATTCCTATAAGAGGAAATAGAAAGAGGCTGAGAGAGAGAGAGGGGAGATGTTTTGTCCCTATCACCGACCGGATGTTTTTTCATGGTCGGGTTACAGGCAAATGCAAATTTCCATAAGCAATACATTGAACATGCAAACCGGACTAATTGCGTAGTACAAATTTTATGTGAATATGAGCAAAAGTATGAGAAAGAAATAGCCCCGGTCGCTCGTTGGCGTATCTATAACTACAGAGTATATATTATATCTATGGGCACGTTCTGCGGTGTCAAATAATCTCAATGAATCAAAAAGTTTAGATACCTACATCCTGGAGGTTGCGTGCCGAACATTCGTTTGAAGCTAGAAAATATGGCTTTGAATGACGTCACGTTATATTGCATCTCTTTCATTCTAATATAAGATGGATCTAATGAAAGAGATTAAATATAACAGTGACGCACGCAACCCTAAGCTTCTTGCAATGAGTATTAAAATCGTTCTTATATGCTTACAATTTTGTCTCGTTCCACCGCATAGCTGCGTCCTTTTCTCGCACCATCATAGCCCATTATGTGGTCGGGTTTCACGTTTATTTATGTTTATTTTGATTTTTTTAGTTTATTTTGATCGCGGTTTAAAAAAAAATGTATTTTGAATCTCGATGAAGAAATTGTTATCATTTTATTTCGCACTGACATTTATTTACTGGATGCGTTATTAAAACAGATCGGAGAAGGAATTAGTCGAGTAGCCAGGAATTCAATAATAATGTTTATTTAAAATGTGTACCTATATGCAAGTGTCGTGAGGACTTTGAAATGCCTAGGAAGCCTTTGAGAAAAACGTTTAATGTACGCATCCAAGGCAGACCTGAGGAAAAACATTTGTGTTGTTGTTGTGTATTTGTCCTTAGTTGTCCTTTATTGCCCTTCGGCCCTAAACTTAGAGTGTACGCGTGAGGTCGGCCTTATCGCTCACCTTTGGTCCTTCGGCCCTCAGGTTCCGCGTGTACGCGAGTGTACGCGTGAGCTTGGCCTTCAGGCCTCGCTTACCTTTACCTACCGCTCACCTTCGGGCCTTCGGCTCTCAGGTTCGAGTGTCCGCGTGAGCCCGGCTTTCGACCTTGCTAAACCTTACCGCTCACCTACGGGCCTTCGGCCCTCAGGTTCGATTGTAACAATGACAGTAATAGTGAGTGTCTGCGTGGGCTCGCCCTTCTGGCCGCAAGCGGCTCTCCGGCTCGCGTGGAGAGCGCGCTCTAAGGGACGCTTCGGGCCTTCGGGCCTGCGAGGCATACATGGGGCACATGAATAGTTGGGCAACCCTTTCCTCCAGTATCGGTCTCGCAAAAAATACTGGGGGAGGGGATGCTTGGGCACTCGGGATGGGGCTCCGGGCCTTCGGCCCTCCGCCGAGCTTGGCCTGCGGCCTCGCAGCCTGAAGCTCGCCCTTCGGGCTCGCGAAACCTTGTATATTTATATAGGATTTTCGGTTGTTTGGTACTCCCGCAGCTCGGCCTTCGGCCTCGCCAAACATTTGAGAGGAGGGGGGGGGGGGGGGGGGGGGACGCACCTGACCACTTGAACGCCTGCGGCCTGGCGGTCTGAAGCTCGCCCTTCGGCCCTCAGGTTCGATTGTAAGAATGATAGGAATAGTGAGTGTTTGCGTGGGCTCGCCTTTCGGGCCGCAAGCGGCTCTCGGGCTTAGGGTTTGCTCCCGGGAAATACCGGTACCGAAAATACCGGGATTTCCCGGTTTTTTGAACCAAGGTAGGAACCGGTACTACGAAATCGAATTCCCGGTATTTTCGGGATTTTCGGGAAATGTAATTTACAGCTTAAATTTAATACGCTAATTTAGAAATGATAAGAGATATATCGATAAAATAACACAAGCCCGTAACCAACCCTCGATAACAGCAATAATACCGATGAAGTGTTAGCTGAGAGTGAATTAACACTCTTGTGCAGGTACTATTACAGGTACAGCAAGAGTGTTCATTCACCCTCAGCTAACACTTCCACCGGTATCACTGTGGTTGTAGAGGGTTGGTTTTGGTTACCGCTATGGGTTATAGATGCGCTTCGGCTGAGAACGATTTACCACTTTAGGCTTTATTACACCTATTAAAATATTTTAAGTGAGAATCTTACTTCTTTCTTATTAAAATCATCCTATACGGTTCCAATAAAATTATGTGACAAACATCTTACCAAATGACAAAGGAATATTTGACAGAAGGAGATAAGCAATAACTAATTATTGAAATGATTTTTGTTTGTGAAGTGTAAACAATCCTGGTAATTTTACGGTTATTTTATACGCTTTTTCAGATGCAAATACCTTTAGTCAAGAATATTGTACAGGATTTGTCTTCATAACAATGTAACATAACGGTGTAATAATTACACTTACTATATTCTGGACAAACTCTGTACTACAACCTTAAGTTGTACAAGACACTCCACGGCAGCAATGATTATGACAGACTCTGATTCAATTAAAGTTAAAATAATAATGAACAAATTGTAAGCATTTAGTAAACTCTTTGATTTAATTTTGAGTCCTTTTTATAAAACGCTAAGATAAAATAAGCAAATTCAATGTGATTTCTATAATTAATGTGTATTTTGATAACAAAACACGTGTATTTTCTTTTTGCATCCCTGATATTGTTATCATATTGTCCAAAAAAGGTATTAGGCTAAAACTACTCACGTCTCAAAACCACCACAGGTAATTTCCCGAAAGTACCGAAAATACCGGGAAATCCCGGTTCCTCTACCAGCCAGTACCGAAAATCCCGGGACTGATAAATGGTACCGGTTCTGCATTCCCTACTCGGGCTCGCATGGAGAGCGCGCTCTGATGGGACACTCGGCCTTGGGCCTCGCGAAGCCTTGCCTCTCACCTTCAGGCCTTCGGCCCTCGGGTTCGCTTGTAAGATACATGGGTCATATGAATAGTTAGGCAACCCTTTCCTCCCGTATCGATCTCGCAAAAATTACTTGGGGGAGGGGGGGGGGGGGACGCTTGGGCACTCGGGGTGGGTTTCCGGGACTTTGGCCCTAGACCGAGCTCGGCCTGCGGCCTCGCAGCCTGAAGCTCGCCCTTCGGGCTCGCGAAACCTTGTATTTATATAGGATTTTCGGTGGTTTGGTACTCCCGCGGCTCGGCCTTCGGCCTCGCCAAACATTTGAGGGAGGGGCGCGCACCTGACCACTTGAATGCCTGCAGCCTGGCGGCCTGAAGCTCGCCCTTCGGGCTCGCAAAAATTACTCAAAAGTTGTTTTGCCCCTTGAGTCCCCGCATGCGAAATCTCAACGCGCTAGGACCATTTTGAAATTTTTGCCAAAAAATAATCGCCAAAAAAAGTCACCTCACCAAAAACTTGCAGTTCTCTATGACATTTGGTCGAGCCTACCGTTTAGCCAGGCCGTTGGCCAACTTTTTGGTTTTCAATCAATCAATCAATTATTTATTTTACATTAAAACATGGTGTACATTAGAAGATATAAAAGAGGTATTCAGAGGTTTTCAGAGGTATTTCTCTGGTAGTCACGGAGCCACCCCCTACACTTTTCCCAGACATCGTATTAGACCTGAGGGACCTCACTAGGAGAACAATTGGGTCATAAACACTTGCAAACAACAAAAGTCGTCTCTCCTGCGGTCAATAGTTAACGGCATATGAGCATGTGAGTTATGATTTTATTACATGGATTTATAGAACCGGAAGACGCCGTTTATGCGGGTTACTAGGCCAATCCAAAATTAAGCTTTGTAGCCCTTAACTTTTGATATGTCCACAGGAAAGACGCGAACCTAAATCTGTTTATGACCCAATTATGTCAATAGAAATGTGTCAGGTTGCAGCTTTATATAGGTCTGTCTATCTACTTAATATTTTTATTTAGATCTTTGTAGAGCTATAGTCTGCCTGGTTTACGGGAAAACGCCGAGCAAGGCTCGGTCTCCCAGGTACTTATTTTTATTTTCGAACCTGTTCACCAAATTTCACGAGAATCGGTTTAAAAATGCGACCTGTAATGTTTTCAGTTTTCACGCTCCATTTTGCAAGTGAAATAGTTTTCTACAGTCGATATCGTATTGTTCGACACCATCTGTCAAATTTGTAACTCATGGTACCGATTTTCTATGGAAACGTCAGTCGCTAGCGTTGATAGTTTTCGATAGGTAATTTACCGTAGGACTCATCCTACCGATGATGAGTGATCCCTGGATGAGTGATCGCCAGAGGCGCTGTACTTTTGCCCATACAAATTGTTGACGCAGTTGCTAGCGAGTCTAGTAATAATTTTTTACAGTCTAACCCCCTTATTCATAAACGTCTATCAAACCTCTATTAGTTTAGTTAACAAGCCGCTAAAGTTCGTTTGTCTTTATCTGTCACTCTGACATTTACGTTTGTGAGAAAGGGACAAACAACATTTTAGTTAGCAGAGGTTTGTTAAGTTTTATGAATAAGGGGGTAAATTGTATTGTTGGATAGCGTCTGTCAAATTTGTAACTCATAGTACGGATTTTCTACAGAAACGGCTACTTGACAGTTACAGAACGTTAGTCGCTAGCGTTTAGTTTTCGATAGGTAATCCGTAGGACTCATACTACCGATCCTTAGTTCTATGAGTGACCGCCAGAGGCGCTGTACTTTTGTCCATACTAAATCGTTTACGCAGTCGCTAGCGAGTACGGTAAGAGTTTTCGATACCAACTCGTGGTAATGGTACTGTAGAGGCAGACAACCGGAAAATCGGACATACGAAAGCATTTATCTGGAAGCTAAAACAGAGACCTTCGTTTCACTCGGTCACAAAAGAAATACTTCCCGGCGTAGGCCTTCAATTTTGTACGAAATTTCTTTACAGTTCTCTCGGGTTATTCCACCTGAAACGTTATACTTAGAATCCTGTTATAAAACGCACGTAATGACGAAAGTTCATTGCACGTTTGAGACTTTACACCGAGGTATGTACAGTGCTTTTCTCAAACATGCAATGAAATAAATCAAAAAAGCTCCTAGAAATCGAACTTTAATTTCTATAGAAACGGAAAGTAAACTAGAAAAAAATTAAACTGACAAATATTAATATTTATTTGTCGACTTCTAAGCTTTATTAAAAGTAGAAACAGGCGTATAAAAGAAGGCACAGAGTGTCTACTCCGAAATCTATACTTTGCACATGCCGGCCAGTAAAAGTTCTCTAGCGTGAAAGGGAAGCCACTAATACCAAATACGGATTTCGAATTTCAGAGTACAGGCCCGGTCGTATTCATAGTCGGTTCATAGATTCAACTTCCACCCCCGAATTTATCAGTTTGAGGGATCATTTCCAGGATAAAAAGTATCCTATGTCCTTCCCCGGGTCTCAAACTATCTCCATACCACAGTTCATCTAAATCTGTTCAGCGGTTTAAGCGTGAAGAGGTAACAGACAGACAGACAGACACACTTTCGCATTTATGATATTAGTATGGATAAGTAGGATTAGGATTAGTAGCCTTAACTGATCAGTGAGAAAGAGACGAAAAAAAGGTGTGCTTGGTCCAATTCACCCCGTTCTCCCCGCGCTCAGGGGACGAATCTTCCCACCGCTGTCATTCACGTCAAAACATCTAGCGGGTATTATGTTGAAGCGCGGGCTTTGTGTGATACAGGAGCGCAAGGTTGCTTAGTTACGTGTAACCTTGCTGCCACGCGACTAAATATGCGTGTGTTGCCCCCCTTGTCCCCAGTGTTACTCCGAGGAATAGGAAACATTCCTTCCCTGCCGGCTCGCGGTTGTGTTTCCCTTACATTTAAGCCAGTGCAATCGCCTTCCCCTGTTGTTACAACCTCGGCTATAGTTGTAGATAATATCGCCGGCACACCCGGAGTTGACGGCCTTTTATTTCTTTAGGTTATTGGCCCCAGTGCTTTTAATTACTGTGCAAAATATCGAACGTATTGTTTAAATAAACTCTCTTTAGTCGTGTACTGTGTGTGATCGCGAAAAATGGCAGCGAACTATATAATTAATGTGCCAAAACTTAAGGGAAGAGAGAACTATGACGAGTGGGTGTTCGCGGCAGAAAATTTCTTAGTTCTGGAGGGAATGATGAAGTGCATCAAACCAGAAAATGATGAAAACGGTGCTGTGATCGTTGTACCGGCCGCAGACGACGCGAAAACAAAGGCGAAGTTGATACTCACCATTGATTCGTCATTATACGTTCATATCAAGACCGTTAAGACTACAAAGGAACTTAGACCAGTCAAATTAGCTTAACCTGGACATAATTCATAAACTCGTTATTTTTGTTATGTAATCGTTTATTGATATTGAGTATCAAATATTAATTCGATATATTAATAAAAAAATCCGGGGTCTTACCCGTATTTGATAAAAATCTTGAGATATTGTACACTACCTAACTTTTTGCTACAACCAAAAACGATAAGCAGCGCTGCGGCGCAGGTGCTATCAGTAGTTTGTTCTTAGTATACACCAAATTTGGGCGCGCGAGTCCATTTTGTTTTGGTCGAGTGGTTCGAGTAGTTGATTTCAAATCCTGAGTACTCGGGTTCAATCTCTGTCTCCAGACTTTTGGATTTTTATTTTTTCTGTAGGTAGGAAGTGTGCTTCTTTTTGTTAGTTACTATTACTGGTTATGGTTAGTGTTTTAAAATGAGTAAGTAGTTTTTAATAATTTCGTAGGTAAACCCCTTCAAAAATTTATTTGCTAGAAAGCCTCATGTACTCACGACACGAGTACACTATACGAGTACCAAAAGTACCAATATAAGTTAGGTATGTAGTGGGACCGAATTATCGACCTGAAGCTTTCGATAATTCTAAATTAATTAATTAATAGTCAAGCCACAATTTTAAAATCATAAGCGTGCATTTTTCGTCGTGAATGATCTAATATAAGTACCTAATTATAATTAGTATGTAATTAGATAAGTCTACAAATATAAAAAGGTTATGCAGTCATATTACAAAAAGTAGGTAAGACATGTATTGTTGGTTCTGGTGAATCCTTTGGCTGATATTGTATTATATTTATGTAATATTGTATGTATGTTTATTTTATGTTTATTATATGTATGTTTATTATAATTTATTTTATTGGTACCCATATGTGGTATTATTTTAAATCCATATATCGGTTTGCCACCTACTCAGTTAGATATATAATGTTGCATTATCTCCGCTACCCAAAGGTTGTCTGGAAGAGATCGCTCTTTAGCGATAAGACCGCCTGTTGTTTACCTCTACTTTAAGCCTAATGTCCTGTACTGTGTTCTTTTTGAGGTGTGCAATAAAGAGTATTTGTATTGTATTGTATTGTATTGTATAGATTGTGTTTTAACAGAATAAACATTAAAAAAAAACGGCCAAGTGCGTGTCGGGCCACGCGCAAGGTAGGGTTCCGTAGTCGTCCACCCGTTACATTATGTGGACTAAAAAGTTCGCAAACTTATATTTACTATGTTTTTGACCGAATTAACAACATTATCTAAGGTATCAATGGAAATTGTACGAAAGTTTGCTTTTGCAAAGTACATTTCTGAAGTTCGACTATTACTCGTTAACTAGTAATGTCTACTTAGCTGTGATAGTTTTCCTTTTAAATTCATCGTATATACTACTACCATGATTTTTTTCACATGCCTAGTAGCCACCGTTTAGCTGGCAGGGGGGGGGGACACTTGACCATAACAAAAATTATCACTTCAAAGCTTAATATCACGCTAACCCATTCTTTAATCAAAAAATGCTTTTAGAAACCTTATAATATTTTTAAAAGAGCTATTCAACGATACCCCACGCGATGGGGTTTGGCAGAAAAAAAAATTGCACCACCACTTTACATGTAGGGGTATTTCCACCGTTTTGTCGGCGTCATTGATATGTATACTCATACCAAATTACAGCTTTCTAGTACTAACGGTTACTGAGAAAAGCGGGGGTCGGACGGACGGACGGACATGGCGAAACTATAAGGGTTCCGTTTTTGCCATTATGGCTACGGAACCCTAAAAAGGCGCGAAATTCATAACTACGCCGCCCTCCCGGGCCGTCGAGGCGCCGCGCGCCGCGCCGCGCCGCCGGCGCACGGCGCACGGCGCACGGGAACTAAGGCCCTGGGTTTTCTGACCACCCGTCGCCGGCGGCCGGCGACCGACGCGTGTCCGCCGCCGACGACGTTCGGATGTTTTGTTCGGGAATGTTTGAGGGTGGCTTCTCTGAAACGTCGCCGGCGGCGGGTAGGTCGACGGACGAAGGTCACACGCCGCACGCGTCGGTCGCTATCATTTTTGTAGAATAGCGACGGACGGCGGGTGGCGTCTTGATATTGAAAATGTCTCATTTCAATAAAGACAACGATGAATTATTAATAAATCTAATACGTTGTAATCCTATATTGTTCGACGCGTCTGACAAAGATTATAAAAATAACAATTTAAAGCACCGAACATGGGAAAATATTAGTGAAACAATGAAAATTCCAGGTGAGTGTTTATTTTCCATTTTACATTCTTAGTACCTATAATTAAGATGTAAATTTTTCTTCATTGCACCTTCATTTTCCCGATTTTTAAATATATCGGTTGGCTCTCTTTTATTTTTTGATAACATTAATATTTCATCGTCTTCTTCTTCTTCTAACAATAAAAATGTTAGTATTTTTCTGTTCATTTTATTTAAAGCACAGCACACCAATTCTCAAAGCGGGCACAATGCGACTGAGCTCCTTCTCCGACGTCGGGTGGCCGCGGGCCAGAAAACCCACGCACCCGCGACCGACGGCGTGTGGCACAGCGTGCGACGCACGTCCAGACGCCGCCGGTAGCGTGTGGCGGGCCAGAAAAACCACGGCCTAAGCGAGCGGTACCTCGCCTCCCGCCTGCCGCTGCCGCGCACGCGTTGCGGTCGTCTAATTCATTCCACATTTATATGTTTACGCGCGCAATACGCATATTACTTTTCTCAAAAATGGCCCGCAAACTGGACTTTAGTCGCTACATATTGGAAGGTAAAGTGTATAGTTCAACGTCAGATCCAAATTAAAAAGTAAAAAACATTGCAGGCGAGTTGCAGTCGGCCTGCAATGTCACATATAAATTCCTTTATTTGTCGAGTTATGAACTTTTTAAAAAGTAGAAACTGTCATATAAAAGGAGGCACAGGTCGTATTCAGCCAATTCAGCTCGTATTTTTCTGTTAGAAGCGCGACGTTTTTTTATGTCTCGAATAATTTGCGTTTTTCGGTGGAAAAATACACTTGAGATTCTGTTAAAAAAAATAAACGGCGGGAAAGCATGATGTTTTTGACGTTTTAAGGTTATGTTTTTCAAATCTTAATTAAATTTATGTCGTATTTCCCCCATTTTTGATAAATTACTTTAGATACTACGATACGAGTACCTACGAGTAATTACCTAGCATTCATTAATGGGCCAATTTTTTTGGCGTTGTAGTTTTTTTTTATTTCTTAGAATTGCATGAAAATTGGTAAGTTGGGAGAGCTCCTGATTCTGAACAATATGTGCGCGATTTCCTACACTGTCTCACAATTTGTTTCCATTGAGTGACAAAACGTATGAGATTTTCGTAACTCAGTGGAAAAAATGTATGGGAAAAAAATTTTTTTGACGCCTTGTTGTCATATTTTTTTTACTTGTACAAAATCAGGAGCTCTTACAACATACCAATTTTCATGCAATTCTAAGAAATAAAAAAAAACTACAACGCCAAAAAAATTGGCCCCAATAGTACATTACTGCAGAGGCCGTGAAGTAAGGGATTGCTGGACGAGTGTTGTGGTGTAGAACTGTAGACGGATAAAACGAGTCCTGCAATCCCTGTTCCGGCCGAGGCTTGTATAGTGCTTTTCTCAAACAATTTAATGTAAGGAAATATTAAAATTATAATAACTACCAGGTAATCAAGTAAATAATAGTTTAAATTTCCTCCTAATTTTTTTTGCGAAAACCGTCAATTATACTCTATGTCGACTAATTCAGGGATAAGGATTTCAAATTTTATATTTACTTTGAATTTTAAGTAAATAAAAAAAAATTGCGGAAAGTCGTCATTATATTGGATTTTGACTAATTCAGGGGTCAGGATTTCAAATTTGACATTTAATTTGAAGTTTAAGCCAAAAAAATTTTTTTGCGAAAAATTGACATTATACTCGATTTCGGCTAATTCAGGGGTAAGAATTTCAAATTTGACATTTATTTTGAATTTTAAGCCAAAAAAGTTTTTTTTTTTGCGAAAAAACGTCATTTTACTCGATTTTGACTAATTCAGGGATAAGGATGTCAAATCTGACATTTATTTTAAATTTAAAGCAAAAAAAAAAAAATTTTTTACGAAAAATCGTCATTATACTAGATTTAAACTAATTCAGGAAAAGGATTTCAAATTTGACATTTATTTTGAATTTTAAGCCAAAAAAAAATTTTTTTTTAGAAAAATTGTCATTATACTTGATTTCGACTAATTCAGGGGTAAGAATTTCAAATTTGACATTTATTTTGAATTTTAAGCCAAAAAAGTTTTTTTTTTTGCGAAAAAAGGTCATTATCATTCAATCAATCATCTTTATTGCAGACCAAAACGATCCATAGCTTGTTAGCATGTCTTACATAACTACTTATATACTAGGGTTAGGGTGACTAAAAGATAATCATGTAAATATACATTATACTCGATTTCGACTTATTCAGGGATAAGGATTTCAAAGCTGACATTTATTTTGAATCTTAAGCAAAAACAATTTTTTTTTTTTTCAAAAAATCGTCATTATACTTGATTTCAACTAGAATTCAGGAGTAAAGATTTCAAATTTGACATTTATTTTGAATTTTAAGCCAAAAAATTTTTTTTTTGCGAAAAAACGTCATTAATGTCATTATACTCGGATTTCAAATTTTATATTTATTTGATTTTTAAGTAAAAAATGTTTTTAAAAAAACGTCATTAAAATTCAAAATAAATATAAAATCTGAAATGCTTACTCCTGCATTAGTCGAAATCGAGTATAATGACGTTTTACACAAAAAAAAACTTTTTTTACTTAAAATTCAAAATAAACATAAATTTTTAAATTCTTGCCCCTGAATTAGTCGAAATCGAGTATAATGACGATTTTCGCAAAAAAAAATATTTCTTGGGTTAAAATTCAAAATAAATGTCAAATTTGAAATCCTTACCCCTGAATTAGTCGAAATCGAGTATAATGACGAATTAACGCAAAATAATACTTTTTTGGCTTAAAATTAAAAATAAATGTCAAATTTGAAATCCTTATCCCTGAATTAGTCGAAATCAAGTATAATGACGATCTTCACAAAAAAAAATTTTTTTGGCTCAAAATTCAAAATAAATGTCAAATTTGAAATCCTTACCCCTGAATTAGTCGAAATCGAGTATAATGACGATTTTACGCAATAAAATATTTTCTTGGCTTAAAATTCAAAATAAATGTCAGATTTGAATTCCTTACCCCTTGTTACGGACAGCCACCTAAAATACGTGCCTACAAGCCCGATAATTGATTAAGTGCGCAACATAGTTTTAAGTAACTCTAATCGGGAATATTTTAGGTCTAGAATCCACGACGGGCATGTACAGACATAGTTTAAGTGAGAAACGAGCAAAGAGGTTTTTAGGAAGCCTCATCACAGTTATGTAATTTAGGCCAAAACGCCGTTAGCCAGTTTGCAGAAGTAACAACGACATCTAGGGGGACATTTGTTAAACTGCAAAATTGGTTATGAAAACCGACACTAAGTAGTGCCATCTGTTGGCGAGTAGAATAAGCTTTGTACTAGAAAGCCCGCCGGAATTCGAAAGTTCTCGAAGTTTAAGACAGAGATCATGCTGTCCTTTTCTAACTTTTCTTGATTTTTCGATTATCTAGAAATCTCGATTTTCTTGGTATAAAAGCGAGCAAATGTGCCCCCCGAAGTTAGTTTCTGATTATAAGCGGTACCGTAAAAGTGAAAAGAAGAACAAGGGAAGAAAAATAGCAAATAGTGCTCAGTGTAAAGTGTAATATTATTGTGAGTACAGTTAGTTAATTGTTAGTGCTTAGTTGCAGTGCCTAGCCTTGTGTTAACCATAGTGCCTTGTATATATGTTCAGTCTGTAAGTAATCAGTGTAAATAAATCAGTGATTTTATTCAGTGGTTTAATTAAGAGGATTCTCGGTCCTGTTCATATTAGTGTGTGTTGTGGTGTGACAAGAGCGTTGCTGGCAATTTCCTCGGCGGAACGCAGAACCTTGGTGAGACGCGACCGTGTTCCACGAGACGTGCCGGCGGAACCCTACGCTCGTGAGCTATCAAAGTGATACTACTGTGGCCCCGCGTCGCCTACAGTAAGTTTGGTCCTTCGAACCGGATATCTACAGTAAGTTTGGTCCTTCGAGCCGGATCAGGACCGGACCGGATCGAGTGAAGTGATCCAGAACCCCGTGTCGGTATCGGGACAGTGAACCTCCGTGCGCGGAGATTGTGAAGTGAATCCTCTGAAGTGACTGTGTGTGAACATTATAGTGGCACCGTGAGTGACTGTACCGTGTTTGTGAGTACACTGAGCAATTGACTCTGTCTCTGTGTGTATTAGTGATTGACTCTGTGTTGAAAAGAAACAGTCAATTTATCAAGATGATGACGCGTAGCAAAACAATGAACAAGGCTGACGACCAGGAGCGTCGTCAAATGTTGGAAGAGCCAACGCAGGGCCACGCGAGGACATCCGTGGGGGGTATCGCGTGGACGTTCGGGCAGGATCCCTTCAAAGACGATCGTCCCAAAAGGACTGGCGCGATCCCGAAGGGCTGCAGAATGGGTGGATGTATGGTTGCGAAGGACGCCGACATCACCTGCACCGTGGAGAAGGGCTCCAAGACAGGTGGCGGTACGGTTGTGAAGGACGCCGACCCCACCCGCGCCGTGACGGCCGCCGAGGCGGCGGCCCGTGAGGAGATCGCCTACGGCCGGCTTCCGGAGGAGGGAGCGCGAGGCGAGCAACGTGACGCGCGTGCGCGCGCGCCACTAGTAGGACGTGTGCCATCGGTCCGGTCACACGCCAGCAGCACGGCGATGAGGAAGAGAGATGCGGAGCTACGCGCATTAAAACGGCTTGCGGAGATCGACAAAGAGCTAGTTAAGAAAAGTCTCGCGATTGAATTACAGGCGATCGACGATGAGGGAGCGCGAGGCGAGCGACACGACGCGCGTGCGCGCGCGTCATTAGTAGGGCGTGTGCTATCGGTCCGGTCACACGCCAGCAGCACGGCGATGAGGATGAAGGAAGCAGAGCTACGCGCATTGGAACGGCTTGCGGAGATCGAACGGGAGCTGATTAGGAAAAGGCTCGAATTGGAATTACAAATAATCGACGATGAGGAGGCATTATTGTCGTCGCGTTTATCGCGAGCACCATCTCCGCCGCCACCGGTACCGCTTATTTACAGTAAGGTTGACGAGTGGTTCAACCATCAGCAGAGACAGGGCCACGAGGTCGCAGCGCGCCGACCCGACGTCGGAGGCCGGCAGAACCCCGCGAGAGAGACGCCTCTCGCACCGCTGCGAGTAGGGCGCGCCCTATCGCCGTCGCGAGGGCCGCGTGTATCATATCGGGCACCGTTGCCCGATCGTTGCGAACGTAGACTCGGCAATAATGGCGCTTCGGAAGCTGGCCGCAGGGCGCGGATGGCCGGCCGTCGTGAACTCGGGCAACGCGACGAAAATCCGAGGCGCCAACGTAGAGCTGCGCAGTGCGAACGCCAAGTGGGTGCCAGCACTGCGGGACGACGGCGTGCGCCACAACATGGTGTGGCGCCTCACCCCGCCGAGAGCTCCAAACCAGGAGGGAGCGTGGGAGCGCCTCGTGCGCTTCGTCAAGACGGCGCTTGGAGCCACGCTCCACACCGAGGCACCGCGAGAGGCGGTGCTCCAGACGTTACTCGCCGAGGCAGAGAACACGGACACCGCGAGGCGTCTCACACACGTCTCCGTAGACGACCGAGACGAAGAGGCCCTTCGCCTCCAGTTTGGGAGGATCGACGGGTCTGCCACCTACAGGCCCGCGCGACGAGGCCGACCGAGGCACCTGGCAAGCAAGCCAGGCGCTCGCCGATTACTTCTGGCGCAGAAGGGTGCGCGAAAACCTACCGACGCTTGCACCTCGACAGACGTCGGCAAATCAGACCCCGGCCTCTACAACCCGATGACTGCGTGATCATCGAGAAACTCAACATGCCTCGCAATACGTGGCCGCGAGGCATCGTACGGCGTGTGTTCCCGGGACCCGACGGCAACATACGATCGGCTGGCGTCGAGACACGAGGCGGCGTGTTCCGACGGCCTGTTACGCAGTGGGCTGTCCTACCGATGCAACGAAAAAACTGTGCGCACACAGAGGAGGGAGAATGTTACGGACAGCCACCTAAAATACGTGCCTACAAGCCCGATAATTGATTAAGTGCGCAACATAGTTTTAAGTAACTCTAATCGGGAATATTTTAGGTCTAGAATCCACGACGGGCATGTACAGACATAGTTTAAGTGAGAAACGAGCAAAGAGGTTTTTAGGAAGCCTCATCACAGTTATGTAATTTAGGCCAAAACGCCGTTAGCCAGTTTGCAGAAGTAACAACGACATCTAGGGGGACATTTGTTAAACTGCAAAATTGGTTATGAAAACCGACACTAAGTAGTGCCATCTGTTGGCGAGTAGAATAAGCTTTGTACTAGAAAGCCCGCCGGAATTCGAAAGTTCTCGAAGTTTAAGACAGAGATCATGCTGTCCTTTTCTAACTTTTCTTGATTTTTCGATTATCTAGAAATCTCGATTTTCTTGGTATAAAAGCGAGCAAATGTGCCCCCCGAAGTTAGTTTCTGATTATAAGCGGTACCGTAAAAGTGAAAAGAAGAACAAGGGAAGAAAAATAGCAAATAGTGCTCAGTGTAAAGTGTAATATTATTGTGAGTACAGTTAGTTAATTGTTAGTGCTTAGTTGCAGTGCCTAGCCTTGTGTTAACCATAGTGCCTTGTATATATGTTCAGTCTGTAAGTAATCAGTGTAAATAAATCAGTGATTTTATTCAGTGGTTTAATTAAGAGGATTCTCGGTCCTGTTCATATTAGTGTGTGTTGTGGTGTGACAAGAGCGTTGCTGGCAATTTCCTCGGCGGAACGCAGAACCTTGGTGAGACGCGACCGTGTTCCACGAGACGTGCCGGCGGAACCCTACGCTCGTGAGCTATCAAAGTGATACTACTGTGGCCCCGCGTCGCCTACACCCCTGAATTAGTCGAAATCGAGTAGGTATAATGACAATTTTTCGCAAAAATTTTTTTTTTGTCTTAAACTTCAAATTAAATGTCAAATTTGAAATCCTTACCCCTGAATTAGTCGAAATCCGCTTTAGAGGTGAGACGTACTAGGCAAAACGAGTACTGAGTTTTGCGAGTATACGCGTCCACAAAAAGATTAGATCCAAAGACGCGCTAAACCGACCCCGACCGAATACGAATAGCGCGGAACATTAAGACCCTTCGACGTTTCGAGTCTTCAGAGTCGTCGTACGCCTAGTACTCGATACGCTAAAAGACGCGAGGGCGGGATCGGGTACTTACGCGTCCATGCCCAAACCTATTCCCGTAAATACGTCTCACCTCCGCTTTTAAAGCACACTATACAACAACTTGAATCAAAAAAAGTCGTATCTTCATAGGGGCCTTACGGCACTTACATCCTTTTATTTGAGCAAGACAGTTCTCAAACACCCTTACACCCACCTTGTTCAAACCAAAAATCGTTGAAAGTATTAATTAATGGGCACACTTTTTAAGTAAACAATTTTTTCCCAAAAATGGCCCGCAAACTGGACTTTAGTCGCTACATATTGGAAGGTAAAGTGTATAGTTTAAGGTCAGATCCAAATTAAAAAGTAAAAAACATTGCAGGCCACATATATGGCCTGCAATGTCACATATAAATTCCTTTATTTGTCGAGTTATAAACTTTTTAAAATGTAGAAACTGTCATATAAAAGGAGGCACAGGTCGTATTCAGCCAATTCAGCTCGTATTTTTCTGTTGAAAACGCGACGTTTTTTTATGTGTCTCGAATAATTTGCGTTTTTCGGTGGAAAAATACACTTGCGATTCTGTTAAAAAAAATAAACGGCGGGAAAACATGATGTTTTTGACGTTTTAAGGTTATGTTTATCAAATCTTAATTAAATTTTTGTCGTATTTTCCCCATTTTTAAGAAAAGCACTATATTAGCCTCGGCCGGAATGGCAATTGCAGGCTTCGTATTATAATTAAACGGACTCGCAAGCTCGTCCGTTTAAACAAATACTCAGCCTGCAATTGCTCCCTTCCCGGCCACGGCAATAATGTACTATTATTTTATTTATTTACGAATTTGACAGCTAATATTTCACCAATAATTGACTTGGATCGAAATCTTGTTTAGTAACCTCTATTTCATTTTTAAAGGTTAATCGATAAATATTCAACACGACAATGTGCATTGTAATATTTGAAATTATGTGGAGTGCCCCCTAATTTATAATTTTTTCGTACTTTTACATCACCTTTGTAGTGGTTCATAATATAATGTCCTACCAAATTTCATAATTGTACTACTCATACTTACTTATAGTCTCAGACTAAATTGATTGTGACATACGGACGGACAGACAGACATGATGAAATTATAATATAAGGTTTCTGTTTTAGCCATGATGGCTACGGAACCCTAAAAACTAATATAATATATTTGATCCACCACTGGCTCGAGTGGCTGGTAGGTATGTGTCATTCACCAGTGTTGCCAATTCATACATAAAAGTAATAGAACAAACAAACAAGTTTAGTATTATTTAAATTCATAGTTAAAGTATAACACAAATAGGAATATCTTGGAATAGTTACCACTTCTAAGTAAAATAAGTTATACTATTAATAACGTAAATCTAAACGCAATTTATTCTTTCATCATGAATGTAGTTTATCCCAGAAGTTTACCCTTTTTCAATAGCCTGGCAACTTCATTACATGATTGATAAAATTTGCGCCATCTGCCGGAATACAATACAGACACTTGGCCGTGTAGTTCACAAAAACTTACGATCAGTTGAAGCAAATCAACTGTTAGAAAAGGGCTATTTTTTATTTTATTATTTTCGTGTTATATTGTGACACACTGTATCAAATTATATTTTATGTCACACCTGGCCATAAATTGGCCATTATTGCACGCTCCGCGCGCGAAAAAACCCACTTCCTGGCCAGGGGGTGACATAAAGTTTTGTACTTACCACGGGCGATAATAAAGAAAGCCTCAGATCGCATATTTATCGCCCTTGCCTTCGGCTCGGGCGTAAAATACCTGTGATCTGAGACATTCTTTGTTTTATCGCCCTTGGTAAGTAATGTACTATTATCTACACCCATATAGTAAATCCTCTTTTATAAGTTCAAATACCGTAGATAAGACCCCGCTTTATAATATACTGTGCGGCTGTTGCGTGCGTCCCCTATTAGATCACGAAATATAACACTTTATGTCACACCTAGCCATAAAGCGGCCATTATCGCACGCTCCGCGCGCGAAAAAACCCACTTCCTGGCCAGGGGGTGGCATAAAATTTTGTACTTACCACGGGCGATAATAAAGAAAGCCTCACATCGCATATTTATCGCCCTTGCCTTCGGCTCGGGCGTAAAATACCTGCGATCTGAGACATTCTTTGTTTTATCGCCCTTGGTAAGTAATGTACTATTAACGAGATCACGTACAAAATTAAGACACAGCTGCGGGCTGGCGGCGGAGGCGCGGGCCGGCCTGTCGACGCAAACATGGCGCACGCCGGCGAGAAGTGCCCACACGAAACACATGAAAGAGGATTTAATATATTGATGTAGATAAAGTAGTGTATGCAACTGTACATAATTAGGCATTAAAACACTCGTGTGACCTTATTATGAAACTCGCCTTCGGCTCGTTTCATAAAACACACTCGTGTTTTAATGCCCCTCATTATGTACCAGTTGCATAAACTACTATTTGAGAAACATTCCTATTTATAATAATGCTGCTGTGATTATTAGATATAAGCATATTAACCTTTTAGCTTAATTGTGGCTTCACAAGTTATTGTATGCTAAGTAGGTTTAGTTATTGTAGGGTTATTGAATACCCACTCAGCATAGCTACTTATGTATAATATACATTTTCTTGAAATGTAGTACATATTAAAGTTCTGCTTTCAAAAAATCAAATACATGTTTAATTATACATTGTTAACAACATTAACAAACCTTAATAAACAATGTAAACTTTGAGACTGACGAAACGATCAAGACTTTACGTCCGTGTTGAAACGCACACATACGCGCTGTAAGTGTGCTGTAGAGCAGTGCGGTCGTATGCCGAGCGCTAACGCCATCTATCGAGTAAGATTTCGTGAAAATGATGAACGCTCAAACTTATAAGGAACCTTAAGTCAAAAAGATTATATAGAACAATTATTAATAAAATTTAATTTGACAGACTGTAATACTGTAGACACTCCAATGGAAAGTGGGTTGAAGTTAACCAAAAATGAGAAATGTAATAAAAACTTACCTTATCAGCAGTTAATTGGCTGCTTAATGTATTTAGCTATACTTAGTCGCCCCGACATTGCCTATTCTGTAGGATACCTTAGTCAGTTCAACAATTGCTATGGTAAAGAGCATTGGAACCATTGTAAACGTATATTAAGATACCTTAAGAAAACGAAAGATTATTGTATTAGGTATAATGGTAAAGATAGTAATCAGCAGATTGTAGGATATGTTGATGCAGACTGGGGTAGTGACTGTATGGACAGAAAGTCATATACAGGGTATAGTTTTAATTTATCGGGAGGTGTAATTTCTTGGGGCAGCCGAAAGCAAAAAAATGACATTCTTTCGACAACAGAAGCTGAATATGTCGGAATATCTGAATCTTGTAAAGAGGCAATTTACTCGAGAAATCTGCATCAAGAAATTACAGGTGACTCATATTGTATTATTATTTATAACGACAATCAGAGTGCACACAAGCTGTTACTTAATCCTGTATTTCATAACAGAACAAAACACATAGATATAAAATACCATTTTTGTAGAGAATGTGTTAATAATAATATAGTGAAAGTTGAATATTTGTCAACAGTAAATATGGCTGCAGATCTGTTAACAAAGGCATTAACTTCTGTCAAACATTATAGTTTTATGAAGTTGATGGGTATGCAACCATCTTTAATAATTTAGAGAGTATTGTAAATCAAAGTGTTTAGCTTATTTTGATATAGTGGGGGTATTGGTTTTATATCAAAATATATGAGGTCTGTGGCGCCATCTATTATCATCCTCTGTAAGCATGTGGGTAGGTAAACCTAAAGGTATTAAATAAAATAAATCAGTCTATTCCAAACCACGTTGACGGCCTTTTATTTCTTTACACAATTATTATTTTTTACATTATTTTCAAACAATGACCAATCTTTCTTCTTCTTCTGTACTGTGTTATTTTTCTTGAGGTTGTATAATAAAGAGTATTTGTATATTTTGTATTGTATTATCTGGATCAGAATTTGACAAGATACTTATGTCAAATTCCAGATCAGTCATGGTCGACCCCTGGGCACAGCCGTCGCGGATCCATAGAGAGCGAGCTAAGCATACAAGGGAAAGAGACAGGTACGTCACTATTACAACTTGCTCCTGTCTAATAAATTTACATTCTATACTTAACTTACCTTACTTTTAGGACCGATTTTTGTAATCCCCTGATAAACTTATCCGTCGGTTAAAATTATGACTGTCTTTTTCTAAAGTGAAATGAAAGAAAATGACAGAGCTAACAATTTTCTGACAGATATTTTTTGTTGGAGATTAAAAGAAATTTTGGAGAATTATCAATCCAGCACAGTAAAGAATACCGTCACTTTTTATGGCCGAAATGCTCTAATAAACCGTCACATAAAACACGACGGTATAACCTATCGTGCTAGCTGGCCAGATACAAGGTATGGGATGGTACAGGTTGATTAGACGAAGTGTTAAGCTAAGGCTGTTAATTTGTTGAATAAACTCTAGGATTGTTAAAATGAACCTGGTGGAGTTTTACTTCTGAACTAATCCCAATAAAAGTGGTTTTAAATGTGGACTTATAGGTGTCGGTACGGAACCCTTCGTTGTGCGTGATCCGACACGCACTGGGCCGGTTTTTCGTTTTGCGGTAGCACTAACTGCGTAGATCAGCAGTCGGCAACAGGCGGCCCTTCCGTGCGGCCCGCGTGCCTGCCTGGCTTTATTGTTTGTAAAGGTTATTGTGTTAAGATTTTTTATAATATTTAGAAAATTTGAAATTCTTAACATAGCTGATAGCGTCTGTATTGCCAATCACAAATACTTTCACAGTTGGCCAGGACGAGATATGTGGTTGAAAGTATATTTTACAGTTAAATACGTTAAAACTATCTAATTTTTTTCAAAAATTTTGCGTTAGACTATGAAGTATGGACTATGGACACACCTGCATCTCAATGTTCAAAAAATTTCGCGCTCGCTACCCTCGCGTTTGCATCTATATGTCGTGAATAGTCGTGATGCGTATAAAGTAGGTATTTTGCAGACCTGCATCATAATGTTCGCAAAATTTCGCGCTCGCTACGCTCGCGTTTTCAACGTGATGTGTTATGACTTGATGCGTAATGAAGTATTTGCCGCATTTGCATCATAGTGTTCGAAAAATTACGCGCTCGCGTTTACATCTAAATGACTTGGTGCGTATGAAGTATTTTCCGCACCTGCATCATAAATGCTCGAAAAATTTCGCGCTCGCTACGCTCGCATTTTCATCTAGATGTGTTATGACTTGATGCGTATGAAGTATTTGCTGTAATTGGATCACTGTTCGAAAAATTTTGCGCGCGCTGCGCTCGCGTTTTTATCTAGGTGTGTTATGTTATGACTTTATGACCCGTCCCGCCTTAAAGTTTCTTTATCAGCATGCTTGCATTGATCAAATGAATCGCGAAATTAACATGCAGTAGGAATGCGAATTATCTGGTTTTGGTAAGGAAACTATCTGGTTTGTCTGTGAAAAGTCGATTTTTTCGTCTTTCTCGTTTTTAAGAGGGTACGAACATTTCGCTCCAACTCATCCTAGCCGCGATCTCCCTGCGAGCGGCCATGTTTAGCTACACACTAAAACGATTACTGTGTGCGTGCGGTTCGAGTGCTGCCGGTTTAACTGACAAGTCTTGATCATTGTTATAGAGTTAGAGTGAGGTAGGAAAAAAATATGGTGAGTTTTAAATGTTTTCATTTTATTAACATTACGTACCTACGCACTTATTAAGGTGGTTCGATTTTCATACAAAAAACGATCGACATTTATTATCTCATTACACATTATTAATACTTAAACATGTGTTAATCTATTTACTTCTGACTATTCATTTTCGCGAAATTAATAAAAAACCTGTGTTTCATACAGAAATTACGCAAAAAACAACGTAAATTTTTTATAAATTTTACGTTTGGGAGCGTGATAACTGTCATGTACATTGTGACGTTTGGCCTGGTACTTTAAATTACTTTCCACAGAAACTACTTGGCCTAAAAATCTGAAATTGCACATACATATAATTCGGTAACTAGTCCAAACAACGCAGTCATAAATTATCGGGCGCTCGTTAAGAATAAAAAAATATAAATGAATATGAATATGAGAGTAAATTTACACAAAAGATAACCAGTAAACATATGTTGGGAGACTATACAAACTATTTTTAGAGGTGCATGAACATGAAATAATCAACAAAATTGGAATAAGTTTGTCAGGAAAAAAGTCAAATTTAGAATGATAATTACGTGGAGTCCACGTGTTTCGGGGACTAGTTTTACTTTAAATTACTTTCCACAGAAACTACTTGGCTTAAAAATTTGAAATTGCACATACATATAATTCGATAACTAGTTCAAACAACGCAATCATAAATTATCGGGCGCTCGTTAAGAATAAAAAAATATTAGAGTTTGAATTTTACAATTAAAGGAAAAATCCGAAATGTTTACAGACATAGAAATATCACTAGCAGCAATAGGTAATAGGTAACATGGTGCCTTAAGGTATGATTCCGCTGCCGACTGCATACAACAACTGCACCTTCCGCCGCACTCCAAATTGAACTGTAATCATAAGACTAAAAGTCCCAATTTAGAGTGAGCGGCGTGTGCTGTTCCGACACTTCTCCGCTCATTTCAAATTGAAATTTTTACGCATACCATTACGGTTCAATTTGGAGTGCGGCGGAACGTGCAGTTGCTGTATGCAGTCGGCAGCGGAATCATACCTTTACCTTTTAACTTGTGTGGCCGTAGTAGGTACTGTTGGATTTTTTCGTCCCAAACAATTTACGTTTATTGCCCATTTCTGTAAAAAATCATATCACTTTAGTGCTTTGAGAAGAAATAAAATAAATAAATTTAGCATGTTAACTTACTTACCAAGTATCAAATTATTAATCTGTAGCGGACGCGCTACATCTACAGAATAGCAGTGTCGGTGTGAGCTTGGTCACCGACCTTAACGCACCGAGGAGAGCGACACGTGCGTTCCTTGGGAAGGCCCGGCGCGTAATGAATCGAACAACGTTGTCGCGCGCTGTTATATTGTGGAATATAGTGGTTTTTAAAAATTCGTCTAAATTAAGTGGGTTATCCATAAGCGTTAAAAAAAATAAGAAAAACCTGTAGTTTTATAATTATAAGTTTTTTTCCAAAATATTATAAAACATGTGAGGAAAAAAATGTTTAAACAAACCGATTTAGACATTTTGAGTTATTTTTTTTAGATAGTAAAAACCAATATTTCAGAACTAGTGCGATCGCTATGTACTAAAAGACTATACTTCCTATTGTAAAAGATAAACATCCAATCGTTTTTGACAATTTAAAATGGAAATATTGTACCTGAAAGATAGCTCTGACGCGTATTTTTGCAAAACACTCCGACTAAAACCTGACTGTTTTAAATAATCGTACATAGAAATAAAAGTTTAGCAACGCTATGGTCTAGAATAAGAGTTTATCTATACAAAACAGAAGTTTACTTTAACAATGTAGTCACTTGAACAAAGATATGACGTTAGAAAAAACCGTATATTTTCTAAAATACCAACTTTTTGTTCGTACAGTCTTAAAGTAAAAAGGGTGCGAATTTTTACTACGTTACTGACGGCGTACCAATTTGTTTCGAGTTGATATCAACAGACAGTGATCATTGTTATCATCTGCGGCCCGCGAAGATTTTTTTAGCTACTATGTGGCCCGTGGGTGCTAAAAGGTTACCGACCCCTGGCGTAGATGAATAAGTAAAACCTCCTTTTACTGTCAAATTTTGAATTTGCCAAAAAGAGTTTGTCAATTGGGTACTGTAGTACTGTTAAAAACGAACTCAATAAAAAATAAATGTTGACGCCATATGTCTGTCCTGTCTTTTATGTAAACATGTAAATATAGAATATTATTTTGTATTTTATCAAGTTTCTTGTTGTTATTTTTTTTTATTATTATTGAAATGGGAAACAAACAGCATTGTATAACACAAACGTATCGAATTAAAAATGTAGTTCACACATAAGCCAAAACAGTTTCCACCAAAGGTTAATACATTTTTGCTCCGAGTACAGAGAACATGCAGCAAAAACAAATGTATTTAAAAGAGTAGAACATAGAAAATGATAATAAAACAGAAAAAAGTTTAAACTAAATTTACAGAGGAGAAATTAGTGCAGTTTTTACTTTATATGATCAACAAAAACTCAATAAACAATTAAATTATTAACTAAATTCTAATTACTTCGCACTTGCTTTCATTGCAGAAACAAATTTGTGATGGTTTAATTGAAATATATCCATATGTGAATATTTTTTATTGTAAATTGTACATGCTCTTGATAAATACTTGTTGTTAACGTACTTCTTACGACTATATGGGATAGAAAATAAATCAGTAGACCGAGTCCGGAAGCTACGGCAGCGGAAAGACACTTTGCTTACTAGATATTGGGAATCGACCAAGTTATTAATTAATTTAAATAAAAACGTGACATCCCTTTTTTCTCTTCGCATCTGAAGACTTTCAATATTCTCACAGACGGAGGGGTTAAATTTGTATTTAAGGCGTTTGAGAAACTTTTTTTTGTATACGCTCTAATGAATTTACATGAACTGAATAAAGTGGACTCCATACTGTAGATGCATATTCTAAATGTGACCTAACGAATGAATTATATAAAAGTAACAATGTTTTGGGATTTTTTAAAATCCTTACTTTGACGAAGAATAAACCCAAGCATATTATAGGATTTAGATGTAATTTTATCAATGTGAGAAGTTAGTTGGACTTCGCTATCTAAATATACTCCCAGGTCCTTGACTTTGTAATGTGTGTGGTGAGCACACATACAAATCCCTCGAGCTTTATGCCCTTGTGAGGGTTTTCCGACTAACTCAGGGGTTCAACTAGGGATCAAGCGGGAAGCGAGAGTCAAACACAAGTTTACATTTACAACTACAACAAATAGGGGTCTTTTACGCCCTTTATTGATAACCAAACCTTAACCTATTAGAAAGCTACGCTACGGTCGGATTTACGCGAGTCTAGATTGTTACGGAAACGGCTACGTTAGTACGGACGGCGCTGTTAGTGGCAGTTGTGCGAATTAGTATGGAAGCCTGGGCTACGAGGGTATCAACCCCGCCGCCTCGCGGCTATAGGAACCTAGAGCCCTGGGCGCGCGAGGGCGGTAGCCCTTACAGCCTCGGGAGGACTCTAGGGTGACTGGCCTAGTCTCGTGGCTAGCGAGGGGACGGAACCCCACTGCCTCCAAGGCTAGGTGTCTCGGGCGTCGAGGTGTAACCCCGCGGCCTCTAAGACTGGGATTCTCCGGCGGAGCGAGGATGGTAACCCCGCTGCCAGGAGAGGAAAGGGAGGAGGGGCAGTGCTCACTACCGCGCGGTAGCTCACACTGCCAGCGCCCGCGGCTGCGCGTCCGGTTTTATACGTTGCGCTTGGTGGGGATCGGCCGGCGCGGTGGGCGGACTCTTCCCGCCTGCTCTCCGCGCGCCGCCCCCGCTGTGACGTAGCGCCCCGTTGATGTTCGGGCGTCGAGGCGGCTACGTTACAACATTAGCCTAAGAGCGGTACGGTTGCGCTGTATGAATTTTGAACATTAATTCATAACAGCTACTTTTTTTGCACCAAAAAATTTGTTAAAGCAATTAGATTAGGTATTCTTTAATAAAACACGTAGTCCACCAACGTGACTGTAGAAAATATTAAAATATAATCTATAAAAAATCCTTAAAAATCGGGCGAAAATGGTATAAGCATTTACTTACTTTATGACATACTATATATATTTATATTCTTTGTGATACATGAAAAATCAACCGATTTTTGTTAAGGCAACCTCGTAATATAATAATTTTTAATACAGAAATATATAAAATTCAATTACGGCTATGGTATATAAGCTAACATTACAGTTATGGTTTATATATATCTTTCTTATATGTATTAACCCTTTTTATACTGAAGCTACCCAAAATATCTGGAGCTTTATTTTCTTTGAAAAAGTCTTGTGAAATTAATATATAAGCCAAACTCACTACGTTGACTTTTCATGAAGGCCACATTGAAGAAGGTGTAATGCTAATGGACCCTATAAATACCTATTAAGTGATTTCAAATGCATCTTCATTAATAGTAGGCGCGAGAGGGGAATACGCGGGGTGAGCGGAGGTGTGCAGCACAGCGAGAGGCGCGCGGGTGGGTGACAAGCAAGTGTGTGTGTAGGTGCTTTACTTTTATCGGCGGCTTCTGTGCGGCCCTAAGCTTAATGTTCTATTAGGTATATGTAAATAGTGTAATTTAAACAACTTATTATTAGGTTCAATAGTAGCTATGAAGTATGAATTAAAAGTTAAAACTAAGTCATTTAATAACTTTAAATTTTGTATATAATCTGACATCTAAAACGACTCAAAACCGCCAAAATGATTTTCAAATAGATATAATTTATCGATTAAGAAATCACGGACTTTGTGTACAACCTAACCTACACGCCTATAATAAAAGTCCGCTCATCCGGTGCATTCGTAGGTGTAGGTAGGTACTGAACAACTACGCTGTCGGCCGGACGGTAGGTATATTGAGACCATATATTCGTGACTCGTACTTTGCACACACTTTATTAACAGTACAGTTGAAGACATAAATTAGGTATACATAAAAAGTAGAACATGTATACGTATCGACATAAATTCTTAGAAAGATGATGCCACGCTAAATTATGCCTTATAGGGACGCTTAGAAGTAGGTATTCGTTACTTCGCACGCCGCGCAGGTCGAAGCCCTTCGCGATCTTGAATTACATATACGGCTCGGTGTTGCGTAAATAAGTATGTCTTGATTCAACCAACAAGTAAATAGGATGACAAATGTATTCGTTTTTTAAAATATTACATCGTGATAATTATTTTATATAAGTAGTATAGAATAGATACGCGGCACACGCATGTTTTTATAGCTCATATCACGGCAAAAGTCACCAACCAGAGATAATAAGGGCTACAGGCGGGTGACCGTAACAAGGAAAGTTAACTAGGTGTTTTAAAAATTTTCGTCTCCCAAAGGGCTGAAAATAGGGGTTAAATATTGTATGGGGATCAATTTTTTTTACATAGACAAAACTGGTTTGTTCGTTTCTGCAGTCATTTCTGTCAGTACAAATCAACGCACAGCCCAAACCGCTGGTTCTAGAGATTCCTTATATGGTCTAGGGGTGCACTAAGGAAGGAATTTTCAAAATTCGTCCCCTAAGGGGATAAAATGGGGGTCCAAAGTTTGTATGGGGAAACAAGATTAGTCAGACTATTTTATTCAAAACTTCACAGGAGTACTCCTTACAAAATAAGTAAACACGTGTCTCCAGTTTTTTGAAAATTCAACCCCTAAAAGGGGGAAATGGGGTGACAAAGTGTGAAAATCGACAATGGGTATTGTTTCTGTGGTTTATCGGGTCGCTAATTACGAAAACTACAATGATTCTAAAATCCAACGTCGCGGACATGAAATACCATCTCCCCTGTCGGGGTGAAATGGGGTTGAAATTGAAATAACTAAATATCAATATGGGTGTAGTTTTATGTTTTTTTTTCAATTCAATTCATTTATTTACCATAAACACAATTAAATTTGGTTTACACTGAATTTTCGGACGTCATATACGAAAACGGTATCTATTTTAAGATGTAATATTGTGGAAATGAACATTCTTTATCTAAATATATAAAAAAAGAAACTGACTGACTGACATATCAACGCATAGCCCAAATCGCTGGTTTTAGAGATTCCAAATTTGGCACGTAGGTTCCTCATAAGGTACGGTATAGGTAAGGTATAGCTAGGGGTACACTAAGGAAGGATTTTTCAAAATTCATCCTCTAAGGGGGTGAAATGGGGGTCCAAAGTTTGTATGGGGAAACAAGATTAGTCAGACTATTTTATTCGAAACTTCTCAGGAGTACTCCTAACAATAAATAAGTAAACACGTGTTTCCAGTTTTTTGAAAATTCAACCCCTAAAAGGAGGAAATCGGGTGACAAAGTGTGAAGATGACAATGGGAATTGTTTCTGTGGTTTATCAGGGCGCTGATTACGAAAACTACAATGATTTTAAAATCCAACGTGGCGGACATGATATACCATCTCCCCTGTCGGGGTGAAATGGGGTTGAAATTGAAATAACTAAATATCAATATGGGTGTAGTTTTATGTTTTTTTTTTTCGGACTTCAATTACGAAAACGGTATTGATTTTAATATTCTTTATCTAAATGAACATTCTTTATCTAAATATATAAAAACCAGGCCAAGTGCGTGTCGGGCCACGCGCAAGGTAGGGTTCCGTAGTCGTCCACCCGTTACATTATGTGGACTAAAAAGTTTGCAAACTTATATTTACTATATTTTTGACAGAATTAACAACATTATCTAAGGTATCAATGGAAATTGTACGGAAGTTTGCTTTTGCAAAGTACATTTCTGAAGTTCGACTATTACTCGTTAACTAGTAATGTCTACGTAGCTGTGATATTTTTTCTTTTAAATTCATCATATATACTACTACCATGATTTTATTCACATGCCTAGTAGCCACCATTTAACTGGCAGGGGGGGGGGGGGGGGGACATTTGACCATAACAAAAATTATCACTTCAAAGCTTAATATCACGCTTAACAATTCTTTAATCAAAAATGCTTATAGAAACCTTATAATATTTTTAAAAGAGCTATCCAACGATACCCCACACGATGGGGTTTGGCAGAAAAAAAAAATTCACCACCACTTTACATATACGGGAGGAACCCTAAAAAAAATTTTTTTTGAAGATTTTATTCCACAGCTTTCTAGTACTAACGGTTACTGAGAAAAACGGGGGTCGGTCGGACGGACGGACGGACGGACGGACATGGCGAGACTATAAGGGTTCCTTGTTCACTACGGAACCCTAAAAAAAGAAACTGACTGACTGACTGACTTATCAATTAACAGCCCAAATCGCTGGTTCTAGAGATTCCAAATTTGGCACGTAGGTTCCTTATATGGTCTAGGGGTGCACTAAGGAAGGATTTTTCAAAATTCGTCCCCTAAGGGGGTGAAATGGGGGTCCAAAGTTTGTATGGGGAAACAAGATTAGTCAGACTATTTTATTCAAAACTTCACAGGAGTACTCCTAACAATAAATAAGTAAACACGTGTCTCCGTTTTTTTGAAAATTCAACCCCTAAAAGGGGGAAATGGGGTGACAAAGTGTGAAAATCGACAATGGGTATTGTTTCTGTGGTTTATCGGGTCGCTAATTACGAAAACTACAATGATTTTAAAATCCAACGTGGCGGACATGAAATACCATCTCCCCTGTCGGGGTGAAATGGGGTTGAAACTTGAAATTGAAATAACTAAATATCAATATGGGTGTAGTTTTATGTTTTTTTTTTCGGACGTCAATTACGAAAACGGTATCGATTTTAAGATTTAATATTGTAGAAATGAACATTCTTTATCTAAATATATAAAAGGAGAAAATGACCGACTGACTGACATATCAACGCACAGCCCAAATCGCTGGTTCTAGAGATTCCAAATTTGGCACGTAGGTTCCTTATAAGGTCTAGCTAGGGGTACACTAAGGAAGGATTTTTCAAAATTCATCCTCTAAGGGGTGAAATGGGGGTCCAAAGTTTGTATGGGGAAACAAGATTAGTCAGACTATTATATTCGAAACTTCACTGGAGTACTCCTAACAATAAATAAGTAAACACGTGTTCCCGGTTTTTTGAAAATTCAACCCCTAAAAGGAGGAAATCGGGTGAAAAAGTGTGAAAGCCGTACCGTACTATTAAAGATATATACCACACTAGCTTTTTCCCGCGGCTTCGCCCGCGTACTAAACATAACTTTAAACAGCCGACAAAAAAAGATGATTTCAGTTTGAATTTGACCCAACCAGAGGTATGTATTTGTCCGCGATTATCACGCGTTTTGCTGAACCGATTTAGGTGCGGGTCGGAAAACTATTTGTTACGTTCTGGAGGTTTCGGTATACGAATTTTTATGCCGCCATCGACTTACTACTACTAAGAGATTATAATTACTACTCTTGAATAAAAGTACATATCTGTCTCCCTTAAAAGAAGGAAATGTGGTCTCAAAGTCTGAAAATCAATATGGGTATTATTTTCAGACTTTGTGACCACATTTCCTCCTTTTAAGGGTTGAATTCTCAAAAACCTGAAAAACTTGTTTACTCATTAACTAATCTTGTTTTCCCATACAAATTTTTACATCGTTTCACCCCTTCGGGTGTTAATTTTGAAAAATATTTTCATAGTGCGCCCCTAGACCTTATAAGGAACCTACTTGCCAAATTTGGAATATAATCTAGAACCAGCGGTTTGGGCTGTGCGTTGATCCGTCAGTCTGTGGTAGTCAGTTAGTTTCTTCTTTAACATATTTAGAAATGTTCATGTCCACAATATTAAATCTTAAAATCGATGCCATTTTCGTAATTAACTTTCCAAAAAAACCATGAAAACGACACCCATATTGATATGTAGACATTTCAACCCCATTTCATCCCGACTGGGGAAATTGGTATTTCACGTCCGCCACGTTGGATTTTAAAATCATTGTTGTTTTCGTAATCAGCGACCCGATAAACCATAGAAATAATACCCACTGTCGATTTTCAGACTTTGACACCCCATTTCCCTCTTTTAGGGGTTGAATTTTCAAAAAACCTGAAACACGTCTTCACTCATTTATTGTTAGGAGTACCCCTGTGAAGTTTCGAATAAAATAATCAAACTAATCTTGTTTCTCCATACAAACTTTGGAGCCCCATTTTACCCCCTTAGGGGATGAATTTTGAAAAACCCTTCCTTATTGCACCCCTAGATCTTATAAGGAACCTACGTGCCAAATTTGGAATCTCTAGAACCAGCGGTTTGGGCTGAGCGTTGATATGTCAGTCAGTCAATCAATCAGTCAGTCAGTTTCTTCTTTTATATATTTAGAAGAAGAAGATTATACGTAAACATCATATACTACGCAAATAAACAAAATTTCCTACGCCGCAAACAAATTTTACATAGTTACTCAAACTCAATATCATTTTAAAGGTAATGAATGAGTAGGTAAATAATAATAAAATGTCGCACTGGGCCGAGCGGCGGCCTCAAGCACGCGTGTTTTAAGTTTTAAGGTGACGTGAGCTTAGAGAACAGAGTTTTTGAAGCCTTTTAACGCGTTTGTAGATGAAGATATGGTTTTCAAAAAATATGCACAACAATTTTGAGACCTTTCTGTAGTGCAAACATCGATTCAAAACATGATTATGCAACTTTCGCTGAATAAAAAAAAATCGCGTACTTGCGTCTAAACCACACATTTAAGTAGTTATAACTATTTTTGCACATTAGCTATCAACATGAAAATTATATCAATAAATGCGTAATGTTCTACTTCATTGAAATCATTGATTACTTTTTCTTAACTAAAAACTTCAAAAAAATAGTAGTAAAATAATACTCATTTCTGCAAACTCGTTCGTACGCGACCGGCGCGGCCGCCCGTTCAGTGCTCAGCGAGCTGCGTTCGAGGTAGGATCTGTGCCGCGCGTCAATTCAACGTCACTTGACATTTCAATATAAACAATGGGTAATTAATAAAAGGAAACCTGCTAGACTTCGTCGTCTCGAGATTGTGGGTGCCAATAGAAGGAAAACTGCACAAACTATGGTAAGTGTAATGCAATATCGTATTACAGTGGGTATAGGTATATCAAATCTTCTTATTGGAACGCTTTGACGTTGCCAAACTTACACAGTCTATGAATAACAGTAGGACAATACTTGTGACACAACGTACAACGTAATACATTTTTTTACTAACGGTGGTATTTATTTTGGCGTGTACGGACAGACAAATAGACACAGCGGACTTTCTTTATATAATACTAGCTTTTGCCCCGCGGCTTCGCACGCGTAAGTGTAAGTTTCGCAATAATTGTTGAATTGTTACGCCATATACTGATATCAGATATAAGGGATTCTGAAAACGGGTTTTCAAGCTATAGGCATAGGTACCGAAGGTTCTAGAAAGTTCGCGATCGAAGTTTCTAGAAAAAAGAAGAAGAAGAAGTCTAGAAAGTCTGTATGGAGTCTTCATCTTCACCCTTCGAGCATGTTCTAGAAGGATTTCGAACGCCCGGAAAGTTCTGGAAAATATGACTGTCTCGCTCTAACAATGCTGTCCTAGTCGCACTGTTCGAGGGCATTAGCATTATTGGAATGCACTACACATACAGTCTATTCCTTTCACACTTATCGTCTGTCTCTTTTACTCCTATTGAACACCAAGGGCCTTCGACCACTGCAATGCAACCATGAGAAGGTGGCAGTTGGTGATCATGGAGAAAAGGCCGGACATACCCACTAACACTCTCCTTTTATATATATATATTGATTGAAATTTTCACGTTTTATATTGTAACAATTACTATTAATGTTTTCAATTTCAATTTTATTAGTGGACTGCTAGGTGTCGGTACGGAACCCTTCGTTGTGCGTGATCCGACACACACTTGGCCGGTTTTAAAACTGCGTACCAGGCCTCTTTCAAGCGTGTGCGCGCAATAATTCAGTGTTTTGTAAATGTTGTTATTTGTATATATTGTAAGGGTAATAATATTTTTGAAATATAATTGCCCTTCTTAAAGACATAATTCTTATTGCTATTAAAACATTTCACTTATTAAAAGATTGTCAATTGATCTGTTTGAAAAGTCACGCCGTCAGTGGCGTGACTTGTTTAACGAACCTATTGGAGGGGATGGATTGGAAGGGATAAAAAGGCTGGCCAGACTCACAAGCGGGGACTAGCGCATTCGATTAAGAGCGGTTGAAGTGTCAAGATCTTGTATAAGCCTGAATTTACTGTTAAACTGTGGATTTGTGTAAAACTAATAAGATATATAATTAACATGATTATTCAAATGGATGTGATGTTTCAATCCTGACCTACCAGCGACAATAGGTCAGCAAGTGGGATCGAAAAGGTTTTTACACTAAAAATAACCTTAACCTCGTCCACGGCTCGGAAAAACGTAAGTAAAATACTTAATTTTTGAAATTAACGATGATATGATTATTAGACATTTACTGCTTTTACCCTCATTTACGTGAACCGTAATTGGATAAAACTGCAAACTGTATTTACCGTAACGGAGGCTTTCCGGAGGTTTATATGGTTAAGCATTCATGGTTATCTTGCCAGGGCACTCCCTGGAGATGGACATGTTTGACTTTGTGATATCTAATCGTTAAGGAGCCGAACTGTATTTACCGTAACGGAGACATTCCGGAGGCTTATATGGTTAGTCATGCATGTTAATCTTGCCAGGGTACTCCCTGGAGATGAACATGTTTGATATTTTGGTTCATAATTAGCTAGAAAACACAACTTTTTATGCCGCGGTGCTATGGTGGCGGTTGATCTAAATTAAATCTGATGGAATTTAATTTTATCAAAGGAAATATTGAAAAGGATTTATACAAACACAATCGCTAATAATTACTATTTGATAATGAGCAACTGTACCTATTTAGCTACTGATTGTTATTAACCGTCCCTATTAAGAAAATGACTATATCAATTCTTTACTTATTTTTATTTTCCCTTCTTCTTGATCACATTTTTGGCTAATGTAAGGTAAATAGTTAACTAAATGAGTTAATGGCATTTCACCCCATACATACTACTATAAAGTTGAGGCAAATAACGGGTGGGCTATAGTTAGGATGTTTTACGTAACAATTACTTTCATCCTGAAATTTCATTTTGACATGTTCCAATTAAATGAAAATGTATAAATGGCCACATATGGTACTGAGTGACGCATTGTTTTGGAACCTAAAAACTTGACCCTAATATTCAAACTTATACGTGTTTTAAACCTCTGTTTATAAGTTTTATAAGGGATGACCCCGTTGTTGTGAAACGGTCTATGCATGCAATATAAACCTTCCTAGCTTACATGATGATGATGGCGGTGATGATGGTGGTGATGATGATGGTGATGGCTTTTTAGAAGGGAAAAGGGCTCTTAGCACTCTTAGCTTACATATAAAATTAAAATAAACTTGATTGATTTAATGGCCATATGTATGTAATATATATATCATTCTGCTATGGCTTCCCTTTTTATGTTTACTTTGAACATCAACTGGGCTTTTTCATGAATATACAATTACTTAATTGTTTTTCTTCCCTTATCTGTTGAATTTAAAGTACTTAACTTTATGAGGTTCTAAGCTTATGGTGTAAGTTTCAGATAAACACATTGAACATGACCAGCGAGACTGGCCCGAGGAATGGGTGCAGTACTCGTTTGGAGGATGATGGAGGCTATGCAAACAGTTGAGGGGGAGGACTGTCACATAGACTTTATCATGGATTGCCCGAGGGTAAGGGCTAAGGAAAGGATGATGGATTGGAGGATGATGGAGGCTATGCAAACAGTTGAGGGGGAGGACTGTCACATAGACTTTATCATGGATTGCCCGAGGGTAAGGGCTAAGGAAAGGATGATGGATTGGAGGATGATGGAGGCTATGCAAACAGTTGATGGGGAGGACTGTCACATAGACTTTATCATGGATTGCCCGAGGGTAAGGGCTAAGGAAAGGATGATGGATTGGAGGATGATGGAGGCTATGCAAACAGTTGATGGGGAGGACTGTCACATAGACTTTATCATGGATTGCCCGAGGGTAAGGGCTACGGAAAGGATGATACATTGGAGGATGATGGAGGCTATGCAAACAGTCGAGGGGAAGGACTGTCACATAGACTTTATCATGGGTAATTCATTTCTTGCACTCACTGTTACCGGTCGTGTAAACTAACTTAATATATTATTCTATGAAACTCTCGAAAATGTATACCCAATGCATGTAGATTTGTACATTGAGAAATATATTAAAAGACATTCTAGCTATGGATATCATACATGTACAAGTTTTGTTACTTACAAAAAAAATGCATTTACAGAAAATCGATAAAAAAAGACTGTAAGTAACGAAACTTAGATCAGCTAAATTGATTTAATTAAATTGATTAAATAAACCTATCTACATTGTAATAAGTAGTGTGAAATTTAAATTACATTAATTATTTGATTATAGCGAAGGGACTCGCTATGTGTAGGATGGCCGAGCTGTAAGGGTAATAATATTTTTGAAATATAATTGCCCTTCTTAAAGACATAATTCTTATTGCTATTAAAACATTTCACTTATTAAAAGATTGTCAATTGATCTGTTTGAAAAGTCACGCCGTCAGTGGCGTGACTTGTTTAACGAACCTATTGGAGGGGATGGATTGGAAGGGATAAAAAGGCTGGCCAGACTCACAAGCGGGGACTAGCGCATTCGATTAAGAGCGGTTGAAGTGTCAAGATCTTGTATAAGCCTGAATTTACTGTTAAACTGTGGATTTGTGTAAAACTAATAAGATATATAATTAACATGATTATTCAAATGGATGTGATGTTTCAATCCTGACCTACCAGCGACAATAATATACAGGTTGGATTTTCTTTTTGGGTCAGTGAGGGCAGCTATCAGGATCCCGTGCTACTACGCGAAAATGGTCTTAGAAGACCTTCCCTCGAATTAAAATTAATGAAAATTGGCGTTTACCGATTTTGGAAAAACATACAGGGTGCGAGAAAAAGGTCATTTTTGACAAACTGTTTTTTTTTATGCCGATCGATCCCATTCCTATCCAGGACCCAAAGTTTGTATGGGACCAAAAAAAAATCCGACAAGAAAAGCCGCAAATCGAGGAAAACGCCTATTTCAAAATCTAAATCGAGGGAAGGTCTTCTAAGACCATTTTCACGTAGCCGGACGGGATCTGGTAGCTGCCCTCACTGTCCAAAAAAAATCCACCCTGTATATCTAGGGTGACCCGCCTCGTGGCTCATATTGAATTATGATAAGTACAATACTTATTAATAAATAGATTATATTTTTCCATGTGTGGATATTTTAATTACACTTTGATTGTAATTAATTGTGCAAAAACAATATTGAGACATACTTCGCAAGGAACAATAACTTCGTTTTGTTTTTCAAGTAGATGATCAAACACACATGTAAATAAACTCAATTTGACAATTATATCATAACATAAGGGTGAATAAAATAAAAAAGTCTATTTTATTACAATCCACGATGTGTTGTCATTGTGTCAAAATATTATATTACGGTGTATGAAAGTAGATAAGTAAAAATGACGAGTTGCCATTCGCATTGTTCCGATTATACTGAACTATTGACATATACATCAGAATAATATGGCGCCGTCTTGACAATGGTCATTATATTTATGGTTTACCCGTTCAGTTGTAGTGACTAAGAGTTGTACTACTGGCTATACACTATACTGTGACATCTCGGTATCGGCAGCGAGCGCGGTGGCAAGCGGCTAACCCCGCGCCTGCTCCCCTCAAGCCACGCACCTCACCCCCTCGAAAGCAGCTAAGCGCTGAGCTCACGTCGCCTTAACCTGCCTACTCAATCCCTACATTCTCATCTCAGATAATCCTTAACAATAAGTCAATAAAGTCCAAATCCGATTGCAAACGTATGCTGTACATTAACGAATATAAATAATATTCGCTTGATTCATATTCCGTTGATATTCTGAGCTTTAAAGCCAACGGTAAAATTGCAATCACGGACTTTGTATTTGTATTTAGGCACCGTCATCAATGCATTCGTTATTCATATCAAAGTAATAATAATAAACAGACATCGGAGCGAGGCGGCGGGGGCCGGCCGCACGCGCCGCGCGCTTCTTTCGACATGGCTACTTCCATCTCGTTGTGCGTTCTAAAATAATCCCTGATCGTAAGGCAATAAAGTCCAAATCAGATTGCACGTGCGTGCTGTAATTAAGCAAATCAACGAAAACAAATAACATATGGGGTTCATTCCTATTCCATTGACATTCTCAGGGCTTAAATTAAAAGTCCACGGAAAAATTGGAACTGATATATTTTTTCTACTAATGTTAAATACGCGATTTGTAAAAAACTATTTACCAAATATTTAAATAGTTTCATTTTCAATGATAATTGTGAGAAACAGTCCTTGTTTTTCATGTGTTGCTATAAAAAGCTTATATATAATTTTCTTTTTAATAAGTTTCAGAAAAACTGAAAATACCTGTTTGATTAAATTTCTCTTATTTCCCGTTGCATATATGTTTCGATTCGGATCGTAAGCATCAAAACAGACCTAAAGATAGAAGCATTCTCAATAAAACTACTTATACCATATTTGCTGTGAAAAATCAACAGTTTTTGGGCACCATTTTTTTTAGCCAACTTCCGGTGGTAGATTCGCAAATATTAAAAATATTGATTCTTAAAATCACTTAAAAGAACCGTATAAAAAAAATTAGCCTGTTAGAGAATTTTTTCCAAAAAAAACGTATCTTTCTCAGGCTACATCATATATTCTTTTAAGTGATTGGCTCCCTAACATGTAATTAAAGAGTATAGGTTGTTGTTAATAGGTAGGTAATAGGTATCTAGCCTATTCAGATCTTCCTGTAATTTCATACAGTCGGCTTCTGATTTAACAGTAATAAAAATCTTAGTATCATCTGCGTATAGCAGGATGTTAGAGTATGAAAAACAGGTGATGACGTCATTAATATAAATATTGAACAATAATGGCCCCAAATGAGAACCTTGAGGGACCCCTGATGTGATCGGAACGAAAGAGGATGTGTAACCTTTCACAGTAACAGCTTGAGTCCGATCGCGTAAATAAGATGTAAGCCAGCGGAGCAGATCGCCATGAATACCAAGGTGTTCTATCTTCTTTAATAAAATAGAGTGAGAAATTTTGTCGAACGCCTTGGAATAATCTGTATAAATAGCATCAACCTGATAGTTGCCGTCCATTGCGCTCATTACATAATCTAGAAATTCACACAGATTTGATTCAGTAGACCTTTTATTAACAAAACCGTGCTGCTGTGTAATTAGAATTGGTCTTATTATTGGGTATAGAGTATCATAAATAATCTTTTCAAACAGTTTTGGAAGAACCGATAGTTTTGATATAGCACGATAATTTTTAATTTCATTTTTTTGCCGTTCTTAAATATTGGTACAACAATCGATTGTTTCCAGACTTTGGGTATAACCCCTGATTTTAAAGAACAGTTAAATAACAAAAATACCGGCAATGCTAACGTTCTACTGCAACGCTTTAAGAATATAGGATGAATGCCATCAGGGCCACTTCCTTTCGATTCGTTTAATGTTTTAAGGTACTTCTCAACCAATGGCATTGTGATTTCGATACTATTTATGACATTTATTGAGGGATTAAACTTGAAATTAAGTGAGGGAGAAGTAGTATCTAATGGTTCAAAAACCGATTGAAAAAAATCATTAAACAAGTTGGCCATACTGTCTCCATCACTCGCTATCCTGTCATTTAAATATAGAGTGTCGGGAAAACCAGTGTTATTTCTATCTGTTTTTGACTTAATAAATGACCAAAAAGATTTGGAATTAAATCTAATGTTATTTTCAGTCCTAGATATAAATAAATTATAGCACGTAATTTCCATGGCTTTAACTTTGAGACGAAGACTAGAGAAAGCATCATAGTCAGAAGATCTATTATAAATTTTCCATTTTTTATGAACTCTATTTTTCTTCTTTATTAAGCTGATAAGAGAGTAGGAGAACCAAATGGGATATTTACTATGGTTGTCTGAAATAGTTTTAGTGGGAACAAAATCATTTATAATCTTATTAACAATTGAATAAAAACAATCAATGGCGCTTTCAATGTTCATAGTGTCTAAATGAGATTCCCAATCAATCTGGCTTAAGTTCGAGTTGATGATGTCGTAATCAGCTGCGTAGAAACGGCGAATAATTCGTGATGCAGGTTTTAAGTGATTCTCAATCGAACCTATATCAGTCGTTACAGAGAAGACTGGGTGATGAGCGTCAATCGGTACTAATGGGTCCACGATATTAAGGCCGGGTATTACCACTTTTGAGTTTTTAAAAACCATCTGAGACATAGAATATAGTGTCTTAAAATCTAAAAAAAATATATGTGTTACATGAGGATCTTGTCTAGTCAAAATCGCAGTCAGTTACATGATCTGATGAATTTCACTCGATAGAAAAAAATCGCGAAGTTACCCCTTTTTGGGATGTATTTTCAATACTACGGCTATATTACTGATATTTTCACATTTAATTTTTGTACTCAATTAAAGATCGTAAATAGTTATAGACATTTTCGCAGGGTTTGCTTTGATAAAATGACTGGCTTTATGACTATAGCTAAATATTTACAAAACTGCAAGCAGAGCTTGCGTAGAGAGCGGGATGGTTAATTGTGAACTCACGCATGTTAGAGCGGGACAGTTGCGTTGGGGATACCTCCCCTTAACTTCGCAGTTTCGGTTAGAGAGAACCAAATCCAACTGTCTGCCATTTTTATTAGGTATATGATTATACTGCTGCCAGTTACAAAAGTGCAAAAACGCGGACAATTGCAAAGTAAGGGAATTAAAATAAGGGTTGTCTAATTTAAGAGCTTGTGTACACCGATCATCACGAATCCAGATTGCATCTGGGATATTAAAGTCACCTATGACTAAAAATACATCATCGGGATAATCAGTATGTAAATTAGATAAATAGTCAAAAAATGATAATTGAGAGTCGGTTTGTTCTCTTCCTTGAGGAAAATAGCATGTAAATAGTCTGAGCCTTGTGGTCAAAGGACCTTGAGTGAGGGGAATGTTCAGGCAAGTTACGTCGGCGTCGGGGAGGTCGACAATGGGCCGTACGCCGCGAATGTCCACACGAAACTCGCGGCGCACAGCAATAAGCGCACCGCCACCTCTCGTTACCCCCATTCTTTCACAATCTCGATCAGTCCTATAAACAGAGTAACGTGAGTCAAATAACTCGGAATCAAAAATGCCAGGCAATAGCCAGGTTTCAGAGATGCAGATAAAATCATAATTTGAGTTTAATATATTTCGTAGGAATTCTGATGTCTTGGTGCGAACTCCACGAGCATTCTGATAGTAAAATAAAAACTATAGGTCATCAATAAAAAAATATTTAATATATTTCATATGTATAATACGTTGTGTACTGATAATATTATTACTTAGAAGCGTGATTTTTTTGCATGTAAGAATTTGTTTTACGTCCTTAACCCGGCCTAAAATAATTGTTGCAATGTGAGCATGAGCATGTACGAAACATATTACTTTCTTCGTAAGAAGGAAAAACAAGAATAAAATAAAATTCAACGCACACAGTTTGATTCTGCAATAAGAGATCTGTTCAACAATATTTTTATAAGTAAGCCATAACGACTTCAGAAAGAATAAATAAATTGCACAGTTAACACTCATGTTATTTTGTTTAAAGCGGCTTCAGACGTTATGTACAAAATAGGTGAATTGTCAGTCTTTCGGACCATTACAGTACAGTTTTGCACCCAACACCACTTATAACCCTTTTGAGCTTTCCCATGTTTAGCCTGCTTAAGCAGGTATTTATTATAGCCTGACAAATGATCGTTGATATATATTCGATTATTGTTGTTGGAAAATCCCAGATCAGATGCCTTCAGGTTTTTTAATTTGCGTAGAGATGACATGAAGTCGTCTTTCTTATAGCGAGCTTGTAGTTTGACGATTATAGGCTTTGGCATCTTGCTATCCCTGTCGTTCTTCACGGCGACGCGGGTCACAAAGTCTATATCAGTTGCAACATTAAGGGGATATCCGCTAACGCCTGCTAAAGTTTTTAAAATTGTGTAGAGATTTTCATTGCTGGTTTCAGGAACCCCATTAATTTGGATATTGGATCGCCTGACCCACAGCTCATTCCTACGCATATCTGCCACTACCTCGTTCACAACTATTTTTATCTCATCTATCTCGGCTTTACATTTTTCTAATCCTGACACTCGGGACTCGATAGTATCAAGTCGTCCAGCCATTTCATCCAGTCGCGAATCCAAACTGTGCTTCATCTCCGTCACGTCCGACCTCACCTGGTTGATATCTGCTTGTATCGTTTGGATAGCTGAGAACTGTACCTGCAGTTCAGATACTTTGACGAGGATACTGTTTAGTAAGTCCGCGTGCTGTGTAGATAGGGAGGAAGTCTGGTTATGTGAGCTCAAATTATTAGGGGGAGTGCATAGGCCACCACTATTGTCATTATGAGTATTCGTAGCTAATCTGGACTCGTCTAATGTGATATCACACGACATTACAGAGTCATTCAGTGTCGTTTCAGATAATGAGGCCCGCACTGGCGTGATGTTATTTCTTCGACGGCGACTATTTACCGAGGTACAGAACGAGCACATCCATGTAGTTGCGATATTTGCCAAGTCTTCCTTGGTGGAATTCAAATAGTGCAAATGGTAGGACCCACGACATCCTGCGCAGTTTAACAGGTCGTCCACCTCAATGGCTTGTTTGGCTAAGCAGAGCATCTTCCAATATGAATCTTATGTACTGTATAATAAGATTAAAGATCCTGTTGTAGCGGCGCTAGCGCCGATAGTGATGACTAATTTCGGCCGCACGCCTTCGTTAACCGTGGCTCCGCGGTAGAGCGCCGGACACAGGCGCAGCGAGCTCGGGTTCAAATCCCAGAAAAACACAAAAAGATCGAAAACAACCCAATTAAAGTGGAACTGGGCTGGACACGTCTACCGGATGCCGAACACTGAGAGAAAAATATTGTTGTCGTAACAAAAAAACTTTAACCCCACACAGCCGTTCATAGTCCATAGTTGGAGCAGCAACTTTTTTATTGCTATCAATTTGTTGTTACGTTGACAATCTTAGTTAACAACGTTGTAAATTGTTAAGGGAACAGTTTCAAATATTGTCATTAACGAAATCTATTATTGTGATTGTAACAATGTATTATTTTGTTAGTAATATTGTTCCCACGTCAACGCGATTATTGTTACATCAGCAACATATTTATTGTCGTAGTAATAACATATGTATTGTTGTATCAACGATGTGTTTATTGTTGTAACAACAAGAAATATATTGTTGTAGTAACAATATATTTATTGTTACAGCAATAACATATTTATTGTTATAGTAACAATATATTTATTGTTACAGCAACAACATATTTTATTATTGTAGTAACAACATATTTTTTGTTGTATCAACGATGTGTTTATTGTTGCAGCCACAACATAATTATCAATGCCTCCAATATATATATTGTTCCTGTAGCAACTTTACTTAGTTCCTCCAACTATTGTATTTTGTTGCATCAGCAATATATATATTGCTCCTGTAGCAACTTTACTTAGTTAGTCTAACTATTGTATTTTGTTGCATCAGCAATATATATATTGCTCCTGTAGCAACTTTACTTAGTTAGTCTAACTATTGTATTTTGTTGCATCAGCAATATATATATTGCTCCTGTAGCAACTTTACTTAGTTAGTCTAACTATTGTATTTTGTTGCATCAGCAATATATATATTGCTCCTGTAGCAACTTTACTTAGTTAGTCTAACTATTGTATTTTGTTGCATCAGCAATATATATATTGCTCCTGTAGCAACTTTACTTAGTTAGTCTAACTATTGTATTTTGTTGCATCAGCAATATATATATTGCTCCTGTAGCAACTTTACTTAGTTAGTCTAACTATTGTATTTTGTTGCATCAGCAATATATATATTGCTCCTGTAGCAACTTTACTTAGTTAGTCTAACTATTGTATTTTGTTGCATCAGCAATATATATATTGCTCCTGTAGCAACTTTACTTACTTAGTCTAACTATTGTATTTTGTTGCATTAGCAATATATATATTGCTCCTGTAGCAACTTTACTTAGTTAGTCTAACTATTGTATTTTGTTGCATCAGCAATATATATATTGCTCCTGTAGCAACTTTACTTAGTTCCTTTAACTATTGTATTTTGTTGCATCAGCAATATATATATTGCTCTGTAGCAACTTTACTTAGTTCCTCTGACTATTGTACTTTGTTGTGTCAGCAATAAAAATATTGTTCTTGCAGCTATTTTTCTTTGCTATCCTAACAAAGCGAACTCAGCAATAGTAACAATTCTCGTTTTGCTACTGTTACAAAGCTAAGAGATCCAAAAGGCAAAGCATTTGTCAGAGCAGCAAAATAAAAGTTGCTACTCCGACAAATGTTACCTCGCCCTTTATCTAAGGTGGCGTTCCACCAGAGAAGTGCTAGCCAGATAACCGGTTATGCTGGCTACACACGCGCCGTTCCAGCCTGCAGGCTTGGACTGAAAGGTCAAATCCGTCCGGCCCAACCTCTCGTGTCCGCTTTGGTCGGGCCTTTAAGGCGCGGCCAGAGCCTAATACACACGAGAGGTTTGGCCTTTCAGTCCAAGCTTGCAGGCCGGGCCGGTGCGTGTGTAGCCAGCATTAGCGAGGAAAATCTAACAAATCACTTGGTTCGTGTTCATTCTGCATAAATGAAAAACGTCACCACACATTGATTGGCAGATTTTTTCTCGCTCACCGTACATCCGCCTCCGCACATCTTTGATTGACAGCCGCGACCGCAGGATCCCTACGCTTTTCTGCAGTAGCAAATGAGAACAATTGCTGTTGCTGGAAGTCCACAGTTGACATCTGCAAAATACAGAATAGGTTGGTGAAAATTATGGAAACCACTAGTGAAAAACAACAAAAACATGAAAGTAAACGAAAGAAAACATTATATTGATTTATTTATCATTATCATTATTACAACAAAACAATGCACTAAAAATTTTAGGTATAGGTACATATTAGTTCAAACTGGGGCACCGGTGGTCCTAGGTCCTAGTGGCCTAGTGTGCGGCAGCTCTAATAAACTCTAAATACTCATTCGGGTGCGCGGGCGCTATGTGTGAATGTAAGTGTATTAGTAAGGCCTTGTCTTTGTCAATACCACGTATTTACAGCTCGCGTAACCCATAGCACGCGCGCATTAATGAGTTGCAGGTGTGTGATTCTGTAAGGAAACATCGTTGCGTTCAACTGTTGAACATATCTGGCGAGCGAATCTGTGTTGACATTATAGCGCGAGCGAGCGAGACGGAGTTGCGGCACACGTTGAACGCAGCGATGTTTCCTTAGAGAATCATACATCTGGAAGTATTAAAACCATATTTTACGTTCGTCTTAATAATAATACTTAATAGATAACTTCCATAAACTATAAGAAGACATATGGAGCGACTTAATCGTTCCATGACCAAGCTCCTAGTAATAACTGTCTAGATTCGAGAGAGCATTGTTAATGGTTGCTTTTACTGCGCCATCCAGTTCGATTAAACGCGGTAAAAGAGATTTGTCAAATATATCTTTTATTCCATTAAAAACAGTATCAGCAACATTCTGGGGTACTTGGGGATTGGCGTACAGAGTAGAAAACAATTGAGCCAAAGTAAAGTCTAATTCTGGGGCGGTATTGATAGTGCTATTTGAACTACTATTTATATTTTCACTTGAAGATGATGGTGCATTTACATTTTCGCAATTATTTTGCTGATAATAGGAGGCAAATGAGGCTCACTCGATACTGAATGGTTTTTTAAGTAATGCCTTCTATAAGAGTTGAATATTTGAAAAGTTCTCAAACATCCTCTACTTGCACAAGAAAATGTGGACACAGTTTTATGATAGAAAGACATATGATTTCTCAGTCTGTTAAAAGTCGTAAATGTTTCGTTACAGAGCGCGAAGGACACCATTTTTTATTAAATTTTGAACAATTTAAACAGCTAAGAATTGATATTTGAATAACTTAGTGGTTCACTCTCACTTTTCATTGGCCAATGAAATAATAATTTATTTCAAGAAAGTGCTTACATAATAACATGTCATGTACATAAGACTAAAACGAATTCTGCATGTCAATTAAAAGTGGAAATAAAGTGCGTTTGCACAACTCGCAAGGTTTCAATATTTTATACTTAAAGATATATCTATTATTAAAGCAAAACATTAACAATTTATTTTATTAAGTAACTCACGCAGTGGAACTCCTTCTGTATCGAATTTTGAAGTTATTTGAAACATTGCACGCTGCACGAACATCCAAATGGGAGCAGTATCTTTAGGATACGCGCAATCCAAAGCCCAGTATATATGAAAAGTATGCATAACAGCTGGGACAATTTTAGGGAGCTGATATCGCAAATCTTTGTTAATCACTATTTCATAATGTGATATATTAGCCCAATTTGGTCCCACAGCTAGAATGAATGGTTGATTTGGGACACCTTTAGCAGTAACGATAGCCTCTCTATCGAGACAGTACCTCTCGATGTCGGCAGTTGTTGTAACTAGTCCAAGAAACCCAGATCGGACCTCCTCCCTTGATAGCTTCCAGACTTTTCTTCGTGGCATGCAGATTGTCGGCATTTGTCGTAGCAGATGTATGATTTCAAAGAACGCAGCTACATTTGCCTGCTCTTCGCCAACTGAAAATTCATGTATAATTATAATGGGTGTCCAAGAAAGTAGTGTCAAGTGGAAGTCCAGGGGTAGAGTAGCCAGACTGGCATATTTATAGTCCAGAGACAAGCCTTAACACAACACAACTATACCAATTCCAAATGTTATATATGATGACTTATTATTTTTGCTGTCTCAAACATCTAAATGGTCTCTGAGCGTCAAAATATTCTTAATAATGACTATTCTAACGTGCTTTGAGATGTACATGGTCTCAAAGCGTTAAAATAAAAATAATAAGATTTAAATATAAAAGTAAAAAATAATAATAATAATATAGAGGTGACTCTCAGAGTCAATGTCAACAAAAACTAATCCATAACAGGGTGATGTCTCTCGTCAATCTCCAAGAGAAGACACTAGTATTAAAGTAGTTACTATGTTGAGCGTTTTTATATGTACGATATAACCAGCCTAAATGGCCCAATTATTATAACTATCCTATTATGCAGTGACTTTAGCACTCACCTGGCATGATGATGATGATGGTGCTGATAATAATGTTGTATAGAATATTTTGCCTTTCAGGCAATGCAACTGTGATGGGTCTTTCAGTGACTCGGTGTGGCGATGGTGACAATGTGTGGTCCAAAGTTCGTTGAGCATCAACCTTAAATTAATAACATGTCATTAGTAATTATTAATGCTATCTCAAAGCTCGCTTCTATTGTTGGGTGGTACCTGCAAAAAAATCTCTTCGCTTAGCCTGATTCAATCAAACTTGAGTAATTATTCCATCACAGAGGTATCATATCCCAGAAGCTAGGTTCTAAGTGTGCCAAGTTTAGTCGCAATGCCATGTTTAAATGCCTTTATGCCAGTTTGGTTTAATCAGGCCTTACAGTTAAATTATTTTCAAAATTTACTTTGCACTATTGTAGTGGCTTTTTATAAAAAAAAAAAAACTATTTACAGGAAGTAAACAATTATAAAGTTAAATGCTGCATGAATATTATACTAAATGATAATAACTACTAATTAATTTAAGACAGACATCCAAATAACAAAAAATAATAATAAATAAACTAACATTTGCTTTACGAAGATTATCAAGCGCAGATCTTAATTTAATTCTGTCCGCGATCTTCGATGTAAGTAGGTATTGCTAATTTGCTTTCATTGGATTGGAGCAAAATCGCTAGAGTTACTCCCTCATCTGAAAACAGTTAGATAGAAGACTATGGGGTCATAGTTCGATTGTTTCATCTATTACCCCGCGAGTTATTTGACTGGATTCTTCTGAATTTTTAATCAAAGTGAAAATTTAAAAATTAAACACCACAGGTGGGATTTGAACCCACGACCTATGGAATCCGTCCATTACTCTACCAATTGAGCCACCGTGGTATTGTGATGTTGAATTTTTCAATCTTAACACTCACTCATACACACTCATACCCAAATATTTTCACTTTGATGAAAAATTGAGATTTCACTAGCGGACGCATCCGCTTTGATAAACATTTAATGGATGCTTCTGAATCTGCTGCAAAGCTAACTAGAGATCATCAAAACCAAACAAGATGGCCGTCGTCACAATAAAAACGTAAATCAGAAAAACTGCTATGTGCTACACGCTGACTATGAATTACAAGTTTAGCTTACACGTAACCCGAAAGGCCTTCCAAAATTACTACCTGGGTACCTAGTAGCCCTAGTATTGTTCTAAGCTAAAATAAAAACACGACTTACCTTCCATGTTGCTTTACAGGTGCAAAAGTCCAGCGTCCGCTAAAAAATCGCTTAATGCGTCGTCCATTGTTTATAGCTGCTCGTATCAATATATGAAATGATGCAAACTTAGTCAGTGGAAAACCTTTCGCCCTGATCTAATCAGCAGCAGCAGCAGCGCAGCAGCAGCAGCACGAACTACGCACGTGGGTAACCTTCGATGGCCGGCGACAAAATGGACTTGGACGAGTGAAAGTGGAAGCGGTATTGATTTTATCGATGGATATTGTCAATTTAACAAATTTCCTCTGCCTTCGCGTTGCCATTTTCACAAAATTAGTTTGTCTGATTGACTGTTTATTTTGTCACTCTCGACACACGTTAAAGTTGTGTGTTGCCATTTTCGCAAAATTGGATTTTATACGTTGTCTCACTGTCAAAGTTCAATTGTCACTAACAATACGAATTAAACCTTGTACACTCAGCGGCAAGAATATTGCATCTTGATTGCATCGTTGATTAATATTTTTTTGCTATTTTCTGGAGACATGTTTTGCTGCTGATCCAACTGTCAAACGAGTTGCAGCTGATAAATTGTTTCAAAATTTGCATGATCTGCCAAGTGTTTTTTATCCACAAGTTTTATTCAAATAAATTTAATTGAACATTGTTTTAATACTTTACATTGTAATTCTCAAATTTGGACGAAAATTAAAAACCGCTTGTAGATGTAATGAAGCGTCAGTTACACGGTCAATATTATCACGCGATACAGTATTGGCCTCTCTTTCACTTTCATGTAAGTGTTGGAGAGGCCAATACTGTATCGCGTGATAATATTGACTGTGTAACTGACGCCTTAGGGTTCTACAAACCATACAATTATCACTTTTGAATTTTGATTTGTCGAATGCAATTTGAGACAAATTGTGGCAATTTAGGGACACCAAATAGTAAAAATAATATTGCCATTTATACTTAATGCTATGTCTCGTGATTGTGATGGTACTTATTAACTAAACTTGTCATTTTAGCTGTCTACTATTGACCGCCACCACAGGCCGCCCCAGTCTGATTCAGGAGTGTTACCGCGAACCACAAATTAAGTTTTCTCTCTCTCTCACTTATGTGAAAACTTGCAAGTGCGACAGAGAGGGAAAATTTCGAACGCTGTTCGCGGTAGCAGCCCAGGGGACCGATTTTTGAGTTTCGAATGCTCGAATTTTCACTCGACATCTGTCAAAACGTCATAGTATTTTGACAGATCTCGAGTAAAAAGTCGAGCGTTGGACACTCAAAAATCGGCTCCCTGGTCTAATGCTGTATACTGAGTGTCGTCATATATTATGAAACGAAAGTGACCCCATTATCAGCTATCATATTAAATTTCTGTTTAGGCTTTTACATCCTGTGTCATATTTCGTTTAGAATAGGAATTCTACTTAGTACTTTTTTAATAATTAAAGGTACAGTGCATTAATTAGCACACTAATTTGACGTAAAATTTATGTCAGCGTTAAAAATTTGTCGTCGAATGTTAAGCGCCCTATGTACCACACAATAAATACCTTGCCGCCCGCGCCCCATACACGGTACAATAAATATTGTGCAATAGGGAAGATGCAATTATAATATTTACCATTGTTTTGTGACCAAAATGGTGAAAAAACATAAAATACTAACTACTGAAACGTTTTTATATTATTATATACTAATTTCAAACAATAATTTCGATTTGAATTAACGTGAAACGGAACGTGCTTTTAAACGGCAATCAGCGCCTGGTGACGTCACACCTGTTATGACATTGACAACCAAAGAGAATATGTGTAATCTGTATGGCTAGCACATGATGGCAACGTCAGTTTGTCGGCTTATCTCGGTCTATCCGTCACTTTCTAACAGCACCTATCAAAAAAGACGGATAGCTCGAAATAGGCCGAAAAACTGACGTTGCCATCATGTGCTAGCCATACAGATCTGGGGGCACGGCAGTGCCCCCGCCAAGTCGAGCAAAAAGGTGCACGGCCGTACCATCCTTTTCTCGAAGCCATTCAGGCCATTTTCAACATCCTGTAATTTTGTCCTAGCTAAAGCTAGAACCTTGAATTTCCAGTAACATGTTGGGCATGATATGGGTTAGATATATTCTCAATAACATTCAATTTGAACGTTTATTTTAAGAACTATTGCCCCTCAAAGTTCCTTAGTTTTGTCACTGACATACTGACAGATCATCAAAAGTCTAAGGTACTTCTAGCATACCTACAAGCTCCAAATTTTAAACATAATTAGTTTTTAGCCTATTAATTGCTATAAAATCAAAAAATATTGCAATCTCAGTCACGTATTAGATATATATAAACTGTAAATCCTATATATATTTAAAAACATAAAGTAATGCTGATGCAAGTCGGTGGAAATCTTGTTCTGTGGACAGGGTCTCCGGTACTATTGACTAAAATATAACCGACTTGGTTTAACATTACATATAATTACTTTTTTGTTGTAGAAGAACTGTGTTGCGAGACTTGGATCTTATTACATGTACCTAATGTTTTTGATGGAATTATATATATCCTCTTTGGTTGTCAATATCATAACACGAGTGACGTCACAGGAACTGTAGATCCGTTTAGGCGCGAAAGTTTAAATAGTCAGTTTTGGAACAGCAATTTAAGACCATAAATAAATAGTATTTTAATTTTTTAATACACTCGTGGTCTATTCTACATATCCCGGTATTTGAAATTAAATACCGGTATTAAAATCTGCTCTGACAAAAGCTGTATCCTGGGATCCCGAAATACCGTGATCCCTCTCTCACTTACATGAAAGTGAGAGAGAGGCCAATACTATATCGCGTGATCGGCGTGATAATATTGACCGTGTAACTGACGCCTAAGGATATTGATATATTTACTATTCAAGTCTCAATACATTTAAAAATAGTATTATAAAGTTGCATCTCATAGTAATATATGTTAATTACCTGTACGATCTCATGCGATCTCATCAATTATTTAATTTAATTAAGAAAAGTTAATTACCTATATTTTCCATTTCAATTGGTTTTAAACACTTTGTGCTTAGTTTTTATTGAAATGTAAATTCAATACCGTACATGATACTATTGATACTATGTCAAAATATTTTTAAAATAATTTAAATTTTGTTACCTTGCCTACTAATAAATAAATAAATAAACTAGCTTTATCTACACACATATCATAAATCCTCTAATATGCGTTCGGAAACCGTAGAAAATGACTCTCATTTCAACATTCAATGAATTTATGGCAATTTTCTTATCTGTGGCTAAGGCTACAGCAGTAATAAAATCTTTCATTTTAATCTCATATATGATGTTAAAATATTACGTCAAACAAAACTGTCGAAATTTAAATGTCAAAGTTGACATGTCCCTATTCTAGTATCACTGAAAATTCAAATTCAGTCGATGCGAAATGTCAGCTCGATGTTTTTTTAGTATATATCGCACGAAATTTGAGCTAGAACGACATGATCACATCAGAATAAGGACTCTTTACTTTTTAAAATAACATTCAGGTATCGGTTGCCAGTTCTGATTTCGATATTTCCGCAACCGTGCAAAAAGGTTGTATTAACACAATTATTGTATTTATTTACTACGGTTTCTGAACCCATCTTAGAGTAATTATAATATGTGTGTAGATAAAGTAATGTATGCAACTGTACATAATTAGGCATTAAAACACTCGTGTTTTAATGCCCCTCATTATGTACCAGTTGCATAAGCTACTATTCCTTGTGTAAATTGACAAGGTAAACATATATAAACGCAACAAAGAAAATAAAGTTTGTAATAGTAACAACGTTTTAATTTGATAAGTTAACAGTGTTCAATAATTGCGACAACAATGGAAAAACTTTGTGGTGATAATAAAAGTATACTTTAATAAATTAGCAATGTTGTGTTGTAAATGCAACAAAAGGAAAATACTTTGTTGTAGCAACAAATCTATTCTTGGATAAATTGACAACATACTATATTGTGAATAGAACAAATTAAAAGGATCTTGTAATTTTAACAATGTTTAATTTTACAAATCGGCAGTATTTTATAGTCGCCACAACAATGGAGAACCTTTGTAGTGGTAATGAAAGTATACTTTAACAAATTAGCAATGTTGTGTTGTAAATGCAACAAAAGGAAAATACTTTGTTGTAGCAACAAATTTATTCTTGGATAAATTGACAACATACTATATTGTGAATAGAACAAATTAAAAGGATCTTGTAATGTTAACAATGTTTAATTTTACAAATTGGCAATATATTTATAGTTACCACAACAATGGAGAAACTTTGCGGTAGTAATAAAACTATACTTTAATAAATTAGCAATGTTGTGTTGTAAATGCAACAAAAGGAAAATACTTTGTTGCAGCAACAAATTTATTCTTGGATAAATTGACAACATACTATATTGTGAATAGAACAAATTAAAAGGATCTTGTAATGTTAACAATGTTTAATTTTACAAATCGGCAGTATTTTATAGTCGCCACAACAATGGAGAAACTTTGTGGTGGTAATAAAAGTATACTTTAACAAATTAGCAATGTTGTGTTGTAAATGCAACAAAAGGAAAATACTTTGTTATAGCAACAAATTTATTCTTGGATAAATTGACAATATACTATATTGTGAATAGAACAAATTAAAAGGATCTTGTAATGTTAACAATGTTTAATTTTACAAATCGGCAATATTTTTATAGTTACCACAACAATGGAGAAACTTTGCGGTAGTAATAAAACTATACTTTAATAAATTAGCAATGTTGTGTTGTAAATGCAACAAAAGGAAAATACTTTGTTGTAGCAACAAATTTATTCTTGGATAAATTGACAACATACTATATTGTCAATAGAACAAATTAAAAGGATCTTGTAATGTTAACAATGTTTAATTTTACAAATCGGCAATATTTTATAGTCGCCACAACAATGGAGAAACTTTGTGGTGGTAATAAAAGTATACTTTAATAAATTAGCAATGTTGTGTTGTAAATGCAACAAAAGGAAAACACTTTGTTGTAGCAACAAGATTACTCATGGATAAATTGACAATGTGCCATTGTAAACGCAACAAAGAGAAAAAACATTGTTATAGTAACAATGTTTTAATTTGATAAATCAGCAATATTGTATAGTTGCCACAACAACGGATGAAGGTTGTTGTAGTAACAAAAGTATACTTTAATAAATTAGCAAGGTTATATTGTAATTTCAACAAAGGGAAAACACATTGTTGCAGGAACAGGGTTAAACTTTGAGAATATTACAAAGTGATATTGTAACTCCAACAACATAAAAAGTTTTGTTGCAGCTGCAAAGTCTAACTTTGATAAACCAGCAAAATGTTGTTGTCACTACAACAAAATTAATCTGCTTTGTTGTAGAAGCTAAGTCTAACTTTGATGAACCGACAATATAATTTTAACACTACGACAAAGCAAAAAAATATTGTTACAGTAGCAAAGTGTTTATTGTTATCAGCACAATAAACCGCGAACAATAAAAAGGTTGTTGGTGTCACTAAACTCGTTTTAATGTAGTCACAAAGCTTATTGTTACTGTAACAAGAAAAAAATGACAAAGCATTTATTGTGACTTTGTTAGCCCATTTTTTTCTCAGTGAATTAGCTGTGGGCCAAAAATACCACAGAGTGGATGCCCCACGACTCAAAACGGAGACGCGGTAGGCCACGCCGGCGGTGGCGTGATAATTTGGACTCCTTTTTAAAAGACTGGCCGCCACAAGACCGTGAGGAATGGAAAAAGAGGGGTAAGGCCTTTGCCCAGCAGTGGGACATTTTAGGCTCAATAAAATATAATAATTAAGGTTGTCGCACACATAAAGGCTCGGCATCAGACCGGCGCCGCCCCAATTCTTTGTTAGAAACTTCATACTGCAACGCACAGTTAAGGTTTTGGCAAACCAGATGAGTCTGGATGCAACGGTGTGCTCCAGCCATTATCCACTACGTAACAGCATCGCCCCAGCTCGGGACAGGACTATCAGACATGGTGAACAGACGCAGGCGAAACGGCCTACTCCAAACGGAAAAAACCTTCAACCAGTGGACATCTCGCGGCAAGCGCGGCACCGCCACGCGGCCACCTCGGCGCTTCTGAGGCACGATGTTTCGTGCTTGCGTTGGGTCACAGAATAAGTAATAGTACAAGGTTGGGTTTACGGCGAGGTGAGACCGCGCCGGTCTGGTGCCGAGCTTTAACTATGTGTGTGTCAACCTTTATTGTGACAGATTTAGTTCGGATGTCTGTTACTCTTAGAGCAATTAATAGGTAAAGCCTGACCAGGAATATATGATCATGCGCCATGTTGCGGAATTTCATTGGAACTAATTTCTTACACTGGCAATAATTTTAATGACATTGTTAGCACGTCAGTGTCACTGTTGCGGTTTATTTGAATATTAGTTGTGTTAAATATTGAACATGAACATGAACATAGGTACCGCACCCAGCCAGGAGCAAGCCTGACCCGGACAAGCCGGATGTGAGTGAGGATCAAACCCCCGGCACATCGCTGAGGCATGCTAGACGCCCCAACGATGCGCCAAAAACCTGGTCCTCTCCCATATACCAGGGGGCACAAGATTGTTAGGAGTGACACGCTCTGGGATGGGAAGGGACGACCGACGAGTCGCAACCAATCGGCCACAATCGACCGGCTGTGCAGCCTTTAGCCAATATTGGAATCGAGGAGGGGGAGGATAATTACGTCGGTGGATGAGCGTTGGTGAGGATGCTGCACGTTGCTTCGTATGAAGTCTTCTTCCTTTCAGAGTGATTCTTCTCGGGATCTCTGCGTGTTCCACTGATTCGCAGTAATCGTCGCTAGATATCTTCATTTCGTAATTTTTTCAGGTAGTGAACTATTAAATAGTTTTTTGTTTATTCGGTAGTTTCCGTGTTAAAGTGGACAGTTTGAGTCATGAGCAGATGTTCCAATTTGAGGAGGTTTTTGTGGTGTATATGCTTGAAGGTGTCTAAGTTATCAGGCATACTTTGATGATAAGCTGTGGCGTACTAACAATTTAGTCAGCTTCTCTGCACCCGGTGAGAACAAGCGATGCGACACGTAGTTAGGTATAATACTGTTTCTATGATTTCACACACAGACACTTTTTTAGCGTATTCTCCGAAGAAATTAGGTACATATTCCATATTTTCCGTTACTTGCTGGTTTATTAATAGCACTTTATTTTTGCTTAGTTACGGCTATAGGTATTGTCCCTAGTGGCTACGGCGGCCATCTTCTGTAGCCTTTGTGTGTTGCTAACGTGGCACTGCTGTATTGCTAGATTTGGATTTGCTTAAGTACTCAAGGTTGGGTGATAGCGTTTTATCAAACCCTAACTCTGCTATTTGCAAAGCTATTTGCAATAAAGAGTTTTACTACTACTACTACTTTACCGTAAGCACAAAGCCAACTCATATTTAGTAGAATATATTTACACCTCATTAGTTCATTATCCTAAGTACACATTTGCCGCTCTTAAGGCGGTGTATTACTGAGAAAGTAGGTATTTAGCGCCTGTCCGGGCCGCGCGCGAGTACTGCGCGCGAACGCAGCGGCGGTGAACTCACATAACCCCGCCAGCCGCCCGAGCGTCACAGTATAGAAATATTAACTTTGTTTTGACTTGCGTCTCTGCAAATGCATCTATTATGATGAAACTTATTTTTAACCGACTTCAAGATTTCAAAAGAGGAGGTTCTCAATTCAGTCAAGGTCGAGTTCTGATGATGGGATCCATGAGGAATCGAGGGAACTCCTCAAATGTTAAAGGCATACATATAGTGATTTTAGTATTTTCCTAAACAAATCAAGGATTTACATTTAAATAAGTGACATTTCATGAAGTGGCAGCGACATTAGCAAGTCCTGTATGACAGTCTTCTTTAAAGGGGAGGTACTTCCCCAGTTGGAATTCATACTTGGCAGCGACATTAGCACGTCCTATATTACAGTCTTCTGTAAAGGGGAGGTACTTCCCCAGTTGGGGAGGTACTTCCCCAGTTGGGGAGGTACTTCCCCAGTTTGAGTACATACCTGGCAGCGATATTAGCACGTCCTGTATGACTGTCTTCTGTAAAGGGGAGGCACTTCCCCAGTTGGCGAGGTACTTCCCCAGTTGGTGAGGCACTTCCCGAGTTGGGGAGGTACTTCCCCAGTTGGGGAGGCACTTCCCCAGTTCGGGAGGCACTTCCCCAGTTGGAGCACATATTTGTGACCGACCTAAGCACGACCTGTATGCCGGTCTTCTATTGGAGGGAGGTACTTCCCCAGTTGGGGAGGCACTTCCCCAGTTGGAGCACATATTTGTGACCGACCTAAGCACGACCTGTATGCCGGTCTTCTATTGGAGGGAGGTACATCCCCAGCTGGGGTACATACATTGCAGCGACATTAGCACGTCCTGTATAACACTTCTGTAAAGGGGAGGTATTTCCCCAGTCGGGGAGGTACTTCCCTAGTTGGGGAGGTACTTCCCCAGTCGGAGTACATACTTGGCAGCGACATTAGCAAGTCCTGTATGACATTCTTTAAAGGGGAGGTACATCCCCAGTTGGGGAGGTACTTCCCCAGTTGGGATTCATACTTGGCAGCGAGCGACATTAGCACGTCCTGTATTACAGTCTTCTGTAAAGGGGACATACTTCCCCAGTTGGGGAGGTACTTCCCCAGTTTGAGTACATACCTGGCAGCGATATTAGCACGTCCTGTATGACTGTCTTCTGTAAAGGGGAGGCACTTCCCCAGTTGGCGAGGTACTTCCCCAGTTGGTGAAGCACTTCCCGAGTTTGGGAGGTACTTCCCCAGTTGGGGAGGCACTTCCCCAGTTGGGGAGGTACTTCCCCAGTTTGAGTACATACCTGGCAGTTTATACCTACTATGGCACTAAAATCGTAACTTCAGGTTTCAAATTTCATGATTTTAATAAGTTACCACTTAGAGATATAAAAAAATTAGATCTAACTTATTTCATTTCAATGTACTGTACGCCAAATTATAAAATATTTACTTACGTCTTCACATATCTTTGGAGTGAATTCTTTTTATTAGTTACGTGTATGGCTTTGCAAGACTTTTTCCGTTTGTGTTGTTTGTTGCCCATCATAAATAACTTCCAAACGTATACAAATTCGTCAAAGACTCCTTTTTGCCCGACCGAAACTATCGCGGAGAAAATTGGCACAGGTCCGTCGTCCGCAAGCGCCAGCGCGCGACTGCTGGGCCTATCTGCCCTCCGCGCTCGTCAATTTTGTAGGTATTTAAACATAGGAATTAAGACAATCATTTTATCTATTCAAACTCTGCGAATATGTCTTTAAATATTAAATAGCATTATTTGAGTGCAAAAAAATAATTAAAAATATTAATAGTTTAGTCACTGCATTGAAAATGCTTTACAAAAAGGAGTAAGTTTGAGATTTTTTTCTATCGAGTGAAGTTCATTAACTCATGTAACTGAATGCGATTTTGAGTAGACTATATCCTTAAGTAATGTATATATTTTTTTCAGATCTTTAAACCTTATTTTCTACGTTTGGGATTGTTATTAGAAAGTCAAAACGCAGCTTCTCTAGTAAAAGAGGGCCTTAATATATGAACACACAAAATATTAACACGTCACCATCACAGATACTTTCTTAACATCAACAGCTACACATCACCATCACTAGATAAATAATACTGTCTTTGTAAATACGCAAAATTAATGATTTACGTGTTAGTCGTGTCAAAATTTCTTCGTGTTGAGGTCCTTATTCTCCATAGTTAATTCCTTCTTTGGAATCCAATAAATGTGTCTTCATAAATCCGAATAAAATATTATGTACTATACTACGGTCGGGTAGCCCTAGGTTCAGATACATTTGGTTTCTCTCTTGAGTTGGTAGGTAAACACTTTACCGATTTTACTGTTAAACGATGATATAACAAGTGGTCTTTGGACCTTATGTTTTTACAACATTACATGTCAGGTAGTAGAATGCTTATCGATGTGCCTCGAGGCGATATTTTTTGTGCGTATGCATTGTTTTAGTTCTGCGCGGCCGATGCACATGTGCATCGGCCGGCCCTCGAGTCTCATTGAAAGCGTCCCGGGTTCGTCGTTTGTTTAGTTATTACGCAATGTTTAAGATTTTAAAATTGTTGAGGAATATAATGGTTTCATCACCGGTGTCAGCTATGGAAGTGTATTTTTGTTATCACTTATCACGTAACGCCGCCGTTTTATTGAGACGGGGCAAATTTGATTGGCCGCTTGTAACTATCCTTGGTTAATAGTACCTACAGATGAAAAATAAACCAAAATTGTCGATAGTTTGTTGTGCTTTTTGTTTGACCCTTCAAATGTTTACTAAGGACAGTGTGATTATTCAGGTGTTATTTTACTTAATAATGCTTTTACATATTTATGTTATCTCAGGGGTTGCAGCGAGTAAGAATCAACTTAGGTACTCGGGCTATCCGTCGCGTTAGACCCGTTAGACCAAATATTTTAATTATGTTTACTTGGACAGATTATAATATTACAATTGTTCTTAGGGGTCCACTAAACGAGCGTGGTGCCCCAGTAGCCCTGGCCATTTCATTGTGGAACCTATACATATATGAGCGTCAAATGTACATTTAATTTTAAAGTTTGGGTGAAGCATTTAAAATGGAAAAATCTCACCAATGTCCAGGACAACGCCATTGGGGTCAGACACGTCTCGCATTAAACACACCTACACGCACTATTTGTCCAAATTTTATATAACACACTGCACATTTTAACCGGCATCGACATTTTATAAGGTAACGAATCGCTCAAAGTTTGGTTGACCGGTTGGACGAAGTGCCGCGGCGGTCCTTGCGGAACATCATATTAGTTGTGTTAAATATTTAATAATAAATGAGAAAAAAGGACCAAAACAATTAATAGCCAAGAGCGGAATATTATCATTGTGATGAAATGAAATTATTCAGCAGCAAAACAATTCATAATTTATGTCAGAGCTGACAGGTAAACAAGACAAAATGTCATAATAGTCTGTTGCCATATAAATCAGAATAATAGCGCCCTCTTGACAATGATCATATATTCCTGGTCAGGCTTTACTATAAATTGCGTATAGAATAAAATAAAATTGAAATACTTTGGCAATTAGAAATATTTATTTTGCTAAGATACGTTTTCAAAGTTGTTACTTAAAAATACCTAGATATGGTAGGTACGCAAATGATTAAAAATGATTTACATTCGTGCTACATTACTTGATGGAATTTTCCGCACCTGCATCATAATGTTCGAAACATTTCACGCTCGCTATGCTCGCGTTTTCGTCTTTTTCTTCATTTTTTACTTAATGCGTATGAAGTCTTATTTCCGCACTTGCGTCATAACTTTCGAAATTATTTCATCTACGACGCTACTTGATACGTATGAAATATTTTCTACACTTTCATCGTAATGTTCGAAATATTTCGTGCTCGCTACGCTCGCGTTTTCATCTACCTACATTACTTGAGGCGTAAGTATGAAGTCTCTTTCGCACCTGCAATCCTGCATCATAATTTTCGAAACATTTCGCGCTCGCTACACTCGCGTTTTCGTTTCCATACTTGATGCGTATGAAGTTTTTTCCGCACCTGCATCATATTCATTTTAATCTACGTATTAAAAAATAAAAATAGTTTTGGTATCGACGAGTTGCCACCTATTCTAATAAAACTATGTGCATTAGAGTTAGCAAAACCACTGACAAAACTTATTAACCAGTCGTTTAATCAAGGTATATTCCCAGACTTACTTAAGATCTCCATTATCAAACCTATATTTAAAAGCGGTGACGTAACTAACCCTAGCCAATATCGACCTATCGCACTCTTATCCACCATCTCAAAAATATTAGAAAAATGTATGACAAATCGTATATATAGCTTTTTCGAAAAATACAACATTTTAGATAAAAATCAATACGGATTTCGGAGGCACCACTCAACAACATTAGCTGTCTATCAATATATACTGAACATCATAAGGCATATAAACAGCAGAGCATATAGTATAGGACTCCTATTAGACATGACAAAAGCGTATGAAAAAGTGTCACATGAAATCTTACTTTATAAATTGTATGGGATGGGAATACGCGGTGCAGCATATAATTGGTTTAAATCATACCTCCAAAATCGTAAGCAATGCGTACAAGTAGATTACTTTGATAAGGAGTATAAGGACCTTCAAGAATTAAAGATCGTGACGTTAGAGTTGCGAGCGTCTGTGGATGCCTATTATTTCTGGCATATATTAATGACTTGCCTAAAGTGCTTAACACAGACACGACCTACCTGCGTTATGTTTGCCGACGACATCTCCCTTTTGTTTAGTTGCAATAACAGCTCTGAATGCAACTCGCAGCTTCATAACATTTTTAGTATTGTACAGAAATGGCTCGGTGAACATAACTTAGAAATTAACCTAAAAAAGACCAAATTCATACAATTTAAACCTACTCAAAAAAAGCCAATAGAACTGAATTTATGCACCACCACATGTAATGTAGAAGAAGTCGCGGAATTCAATCTGCTAGGTATAACCATAGACTCAGGCATGAATTGGAAGGCCCACATAGAAAACATTAAAACGAAAATGTCGAAATTCCTATATGCCCTAAGCATACTAAAAAGAAACACGGATCTCGATTGTGCTTTCTCTGCATACTATGCATACGCGTACGCATGGCTTCTGTACGCTGTAGTCCTTTTAGCCTGAGAAAGATACGTTTTTTTTGGAAAAAATTCTCTAACAGGCTAATTTTTTTTATACGGTTCTTTTAAGTGATTTTAAGAATCAATATTTTTCAAATTTGCGAATCTACCACCGGAAGTTGGATAAAAAAATGGTGCCCAAAAACTGTTGATTTTTCACAGCAAATATGGTATAAGTAGTTTTATTGAGAATGCTTCCATCTTTAGGTCTGTTTTGATGCTTACGATCCGAATCGAAACATATATGCAACGGGAAATAAGAGAAATATAATCAAACAGGTATTTTCAGTTTTTCTGAAACTTATTAAAAAGAAAATTATATATAAACTTTTTATAGCAACACATGAAAAACAAGGACTGTTTCTCAGAATTATCATGGAAAATGAAACTATTTAAATATTTGGTAAGTAGTTTTTTACAAATCGCGTATTTAACATTAGTAGAAAAAATATATCAGTTCCAATTTTTCCGTGGACTTTTAATTTAAGCCCTGAGAATGTCAATGGAATAGGAATGAACCCCATTTTATTTGTTTTCGTTGATTTGCTTGATTACAGCACACACGTGCAATCTGATTTGGACTTTATTGCCTTACCATCAGGGATTAATTTAGAACGCACAACGAGATGGAAGTAGGCATGTCGAAACAAGCGCGCGGCGCGTGCGGCCGGCCCCCGCCGCCTCGCTTCGATGTCTGTTTATTATTATTACTTACTATGACTTTGATATGAATGACGAATGCATTGATGACGGTGCCTATAGAAGGGACGGTATATGAAGATCCCTATGACACTTGCAGTGACAGTTCATTTATATAACCTTGGAACAGCGTCGCTGTCACATCGAAATGTTAATGAGCATCTTTTGGGAATGTAGCTAATTAATTTATGTAGGATTGTAACATTTACATAATAACAATATGAAAGAAACTTGAATTGTCCCTTATTTCCCAGAAATATGCTTAACGGAATATACACGGTGACGTACTGCAAAAGTTATATCGTTGGTCTGTATCGACTAAGGAAGCGGTGCTGTCGATAACAGATGTCGATAATTGAAGTGATAATAATAAAACGTGTCTTATATTTCAATTTAATTGTTACGTGACTGTGTAAAAATAAAAAAACGTTAAATTACATATTTATTTATTATTTAACACGTTCACTGCGGCACAGGTCATTTTTGACCTGTAGGTACTGTTCTTTCTTCTGGTGCGGCGTAAGAATACGTTAAGAATACGCCCCTTCTGCCTGGTGCGATGTAACTTTATTTTACTAAACGGTTGAAACTCACGTATTAATTGTCACTTCGGGCGACATGTTTCGATGTTGTGTTAATAACTACTTGAGTTTCAACCGTTTAGTAAAATCAAAAAATAAAGTTATAACATGTGTCTCACGAAAGTTTAAATTCAAGTGGTGCGATATAAGTCAAAATTGACTTGTTAATTAAATTTTCTATAATCATTCAACGAATGGTCACATTTCGCGGCAAAGTTAGTATTAGATACATTAACTAGTTAATTAATTATTACTTGGAATGCTCGTGAAGTAACCAAGGAAAACAACTCGTCTCATAAATTTAGGTAGCAAATACATTATAATAGTAAATATTAAGGTAAGGACAGATCAGTTTATGGAGGGGATATTATAAAATGTACTGTAACTAATATAGTTTAATTTTCTTTTTATAATTGGGGCTTCTTATTTATTATTTATTCTCATTGCTTCTCTCGCCGAGACACAGCGAGACAGGCCTGTCTGTTTTGCGAGAGAGAGGGGGGGTCTCGCCGACGAGTCCCACACTGAACACAGCGAGGCACGGGTCCCACCAACGGCGAGGAAGCGATTAGCTATCGGTGATTTTCTCGCTCAAGAAACGAACAAAAGATATAGATCCCGTGGCAGTAAAAGTCACTGAAATATTTATAGTTGATCGCTGGCTGTTAGCACTGCCGGCGAGTACTTACTCTCTTCACTAGTGAGTCTAGTGACAGTAGTGACGCATATGTCCAAATTTTATGTCAATAGGTCAAAGGGAAGTTGAAAACATCTTCGAAAAATATTTTTGTGACAGACGACCGACGGAAGCACGCATGAGTGACAACAATAGGGTTCCGTTCGGACCATTCGGAAACGGAACCCTAAAAATGGCGGTTTAGTAGCCAGAAACGTCTTTTACACGATAACCGCATTTGAGGTTTAAATTAATGTACGTGAGAGGACGCTGATAAGAACCGCCACAGATAAAAAACAATTGAAGTATCGACACATGCACATCACTATATGGTATGTCACTGCAAGTGTCATAGGGATCTTCGTATACCGATACTGGAATAAATACAAATACAAAGTCCGTGATTGCAATTTTACCGTTGGCTTTAAAGCTCAGAATATGAACGGAATAGGAATCAAGCGAATATTATTTATATTCGTTAATGTACAGCATACGTTTGCAATCGGATTTGGACTTTGTTGATTATCTGAGATAAGATTGTAGGGGTTGAGTAGGCAGGTTAAAACTTAAAACACGCGTGCTTGAGGCCGCCGCTCGGCCCAGTGCGACATTTTATTATTATTTACCTACTCATTCATTACCTTTAAAATGATATTGAGTTTGAGTAACTATGTAAAATTTGTTTGCGGCGTAGGAAATTTTGTTTATTTGCGTAGTATATGATGTTTACGTATAATTTTCTTCTTCTAAATATATAAAAGAAGAAACTGACTGACTGATTGACTGACTGACATACATATCAACGCACAGCCCAAACCGCTGGTTCTAGATTATATTCCAAATTTGGCAAGTAGATTCCTTATAAGGTCTAGGGGCGCACTATGAAAATATTTTTCAAAATTAACACCCGAAGGGGTGAAACGATGTCAAAATTTGTATGGGAAAACAAGATTATACGAGGGACGGTATACCAAGATCCCTATGACACTTGCAGTGACATACCATATAGTGATGTGCATGTATCGATACTTCAATTGTTTTTTTTATCTGTGGCGGTTCTTATCATCGTCCTCTAACGTACAATAATTGAAACCTCAAATGCGGTTATTGTGTAAAAGACGTTTCTGGCTACTAAACCGCCATTTTTAGGGCTCCGTTTCCGAATGGTCCAAACAGAACCCTATTGTTGTCACTCATGCGCGCTTCCGTCGGTCGTCTATCACAAAAATATTTTTCACTTCTCATGCTCGAAAAGTGTGTCATATTAGACTTGTGAAGCGGGGCTAAAGTAGTACATTTAAGCCCTAGGGAAAATACGTACATATATTTATGATTTACAAAACATTTTAATTTGACCAATTAAAATACTTCACCTATTTAATCCACCAATCACAGAACAGTAATTTGACAGATTAAAAATTATTTGGTAAAAATATCAACCAACCAGAACATACCCACTGAGCAAGAACCTTGCAGAAACGTTTCTACAACGTTGATATAGCTCATATTATCAACGTTCCCAGCGCAACTTTCAAGCAAATTGCCGCAAGTTACATTCTTACGGTTTTGGAATGTGGCATATGCAATATCCCCGTAACTTACAGCAACGTTGCAAATAAAACGTAACACTATAAATGTTGCCTGAATGTGCCACATGAAAGTTACTATAACTTATTTTTGTAACATTGTTGTTACTTTGCATCCGTAATATTTTGAAACTTTCAAAGGCAATCTTACAGCAACGTTATAAATAAAAAATTACAAGAGAAATGTTGCAGTAACCTAGCAAGAAATAGTTATTGAAACATTAAAAGGCAACATTGCGTCAAGGTTAGTTTTGTCACGTTATTTCTGTTAAGTTAATTAAAGCTTTCAATGGGAACGTATTGAAAGTTATAAAGATAAAGTTCCTGCAACTTACAATACTGCCGTTAAACAAACGTTGCTAAAGAAACATTCAAGTAAGGTACCACAACTTAAAATTTCAACGTTTTTAAACATCACTTACGCAATGTTGATGTAATGTTGCGTAACAAATTTTCATACAAGTTACTTGTGTATTATTGTTGCAACTTTGCATGCTTAATATTATACAATTTTTGAACGCAACCTTGCAGCAACCTTTAATATAAAACATTAAGATGACAAGTTGCCACAAGTTACATTTTTGCGGTTTTGGAAAGTGGCATATGCAATATCCCCGTAAGTTTCAGCAACATTGCAAATAAAACGTAACACAATAAATGTTGCCTGAATGTGCCACATGAAAATTACTGTAACTTATTTTAGTAACATTGTTGTAACTTTGCATTGGTAATATTTTGAAACTTTTAAAGGCAATCTTACAGCAACGTTATAAATTTAAAATTACAAGAGAAATGTTGTAGTAACCTAGCAAGAAATAGTTATTGAAACATTAAAAGGCAACATTGCGTCAAGGTTAGTTTTGTCACGTTATTTCTGTTAAGTTAATTAAAGCTTTCAATGGGAACGTATTGAAAGTTATAAAGATAAAGTTCCTGCAACTTACAATACTGCCGTTAAACAAACGTTGCTAAAGAAACATTCACGTAAGGTACCACAACTAGTGTTGAGTTACTCACTCGTGAGGCACCTCATTTGTCATACTCATTTCATTCAATTGATGCAACACCTCGCGCTTCAAAAATGTCACACTTCATATCTGATGAGGTACGAACTCACTCGCACCTCGCTCGCTCATGCACCGGCTCGCGCTTCATTCGTCCTTCAAACCTCAAGCACGCCTCAATCCTCAAAGCACCTCGCACCTCGTGCCTAAATTCACACGTCCCACTCGCGCCTCGCGCCTAACTTCATTTGTCCCACTGCCTATCACACCGAAAATGAGTACGTGGATGAGGGAGTTTACTGGAACATTACATCGAGCGCGATCCCCAAAATGTACGGTGTGATGTGAGGCTGTGACATGCAGTACTCACCTCAATGCTCATGCCTCGACAAAAAGGTTGTAAGCGCCGCAGGATTTCATACATCTTACGCGTTTACGTCAAATAGTCAAGTTTTTGTTGCGTTTACGAATCTATCTGTGATTTGTAGTGGAATGAAATATAATGTAGTACTTTTGTTTAATTTAATAAAAATAGGATGTAAATTTATGCTATCATTATGCAAAATACCTTGTTAATTAAAATTTAAGTTGTATTATAATGTTAGAGCAAAGAGTGAACGATCGAATTATCGGCTAAATTTAATATTTGTGTAATTAGCGTTCTTCATAAACAGTTTTGATTTGACACTTTTGACAGTGATGAGTGATCTGAACGACGTTATTTGATTCGTATAAGATCACATTGGAATGTTTATTTATTTTTTACTTTATATGAAGATCAGGATAGAAATGTTTTACTGAAAACTAATATCTTCATGGCCGTGTGTGTATGCTATGCCTTGGTTTGTGGTTCTATTTTGCGTGTTAAATACGAGTGAAGTGAAAAAGAACAAAGTCATTTTCATCATTACAAGAAATAATTACTTGTAATGTTGTCTTTATTCAATGCCTTATTACTGTGAATGCATTAATAACTTAATTATTGCTGTGCCAGTTCAAATGAGAACATCTTATTATGAGTCTAAACTAAGTGAATTTGTCCAAATTACCCAAACTCAAATTATGAAGTTGGGATATTTACTAAATATACTGGTTTATTTATTAGAGTGTATGTGGGTACATCATTACAGCATTAATATTAAGTATGTTGTCATAATATGTGAAGCCTCTGGATCTCAAATCATAGAATTCTGTTGTGCTGTGGTCTAAGTTATTGTTTAGATTAATCTTACTGGGCATTCACAAATTGAAACTGCCCTGCAATACAAGTATTATATGCAGTAGGGGAAGTTAAGTAATACTATACAACAACTTGTTTTTACTGCCGACATATATTATGTTTAAACTGGTACCTCACCTCATTTGAAGTAGGACATTGTACCACCTCATTTCTGGAAATGAGGTACTCATACAAACTCATTTTAATTTCATGTCCTACCCAACACTAGCAGTAAGTGCAGTTGTGGTCTGTTGCGGAATTAAACCTTAACTTTGAAATGTGACGTCACACGCGTTTCGGTTTTTGTAATCCACAGATAAAAAAACTCTTAATTTATTTTTCAAAAATAAAATGATTTCAATTAATTTTAAAGCACAAAACCTATTGTATGAGTATTGTAAACCTATAAGCTACTGTATCCAACACATTAATTATTTTATCTTTACAACTGTCAAATAGCGAATTTCCGCATTGAATCCGTAGTGCGTGCGAAGCGTGGAGTTAAATACAATTATAGTGAATCTGTACAAAAAATAAAGAGACAGCTGGCGTTAAAAGTTAATTAATGTTATGGTTGCCGAAATATAAGCTGCACCGATTCGCCATACAAGTTGTTTTTGGTTTCATTCATAAATTTCTTGTGTGATCAGTTAAATGATTAAGTTTTTGTTATGATTTTCTTTTATGAAATATCGGTGAGTGGAGTGTGGCAGTGAATACTGACTATTATATTATGATTGAAATCACTATGAAACATGAATTTAGGTTTTTATGGAATAAATTTTGACTACTGTTTTTTTTTCGAATCTCCTGTTTTTTAGGACATCTGGCCACCTTTTTTTTTTCAAATTGGACCTGGCAACACTGTTAAGACTATTGTGAACCTATCGTGCGTCGCGTAAACAGGATTTTGGAAATATTCTGTCTCGCGCGTCGAAGTCTCTCGCCGCGCGAGTAACGCGCGAGTACATCACGGATACTACAGACTCACGCACACATAGGCGGGAGAGACCGCGGGCAACCGGGCGTTTTTAAAAAAAAGTGTATACATGGCAAAATTTGCGTGTCACAAACTTTAAACGTGATTTTAAAAATATTCCCTTTCGTATGTAGGGTTGCCATATGGAAAATTGAAATGTCCTGATAAAAATCCGGACATCCTCCTAAAAGTCCTGATATTTCTTCTAACAAGGGGCGAAACTTCGATTGCCTCAAAAAAAATATTTTAATTTGGTTTCTACTATCACTGTGCAAAGTGGCTTGCTTTCATCAAAAAGTGCAGGACTTTTTTCATAACCCATAACTATGACCTCCACAATTCAATATGATAGTTCATAAACCTGTTTATACTTTTTTTTGCCGTTTTAGCACTGAATTAGTTCTTTTTTTTTAATTGACATTATTTTTGAAAAACAAAAAAATCAAAATGTTCCGAGCGCGCGGAATTAAATTTGGCATGCGGGGACTCGCGAATTGATTGAGACCACTTTGGTACTATTTTGTATTGTTTTCGAAGAAATATTACTATTTTTGTTGATTACTTACTAATTTATCATTACATTTATTAAAACTGTGTAAACGTTAAAATTGTATTGTCAAAAGATTTTTTTTAATAGTTAGGGTCATTTATAAAAATCCTGACACTTGCTAAGAAATGCGACTCGTAGAGAAAAAACAGCCTCAGAAAAATACGAAAACATTGATAAAAAGTTTATTTTGTAAATTTCCAAAATGGACTCGATAAAAAAATTGTATATTGTTACTAAACCTGCTCACAAAATTTCACGAAAATCGGTTGATAAATGCGACCTGTAAGAACATCCCACTAACAAAAAAAAAACAAAATTTACAAAAATTTACTCGACAAATAAATTCTATGTAGTCATAGAACCTGCTCACAAAATTTCACGAGAATCGGTTGAGAAATGCGACCTGTAGAGGAAAAAACGGCCTCAGAAAAATACAAAATCATTGATTAAAAGGTTATTGTTTTAAATTTCCAAAAAGTGACTCGACAATATTTTTTTATATAGTTAGCGAACCTAATCACAAAATTTCACGAAAATCGGTTGATAAATGCGACCTGTAGAGGAGAACATCGCATTAACAAAAAAAAATTTTTTTTTTTCAAAATTTACAAAAATTTACTCGACGAATAAATTTATGTAGTCATAGAACCTGCTCACAAAATTTAACGAGAATCGGTTGAGAAATGCGACCTGTAGAGGACAAAACGGCCTCAGAAAAATACAAAGTCATTGATAAAAAGTTATTTTTTTTTTAATTTCCAAAAAATGACTCTACAATATACTTTCTTTAAATTTTCGTACCTGCACACCAAATTTCACGAGAATCGGTTAAGAAATGCGACCTGTAGAGGAGAACAGCCGGAAATCCGGACATACTACCTACGAAAGCATTTTTGCCGAAACTAAAACTGAGACCTTCGGTCTTTCACTCGGTCAATTATTGCTAGATTTATAACAAAATAAAGATACGAAAAGTGCTAAAATGTGTAGGGCCCCTAGGCCAGTCACCAGCACCAATATCAGTAGCTCTAGTATAAGTTTTTTCGAAACATTAAACGCGTTTGCGTTTTGTCTCAAAATGTATGAAAGTGGTATGAACACGTGAACAGTGTGTCTAGTAGTATAAGTTTTTTCGAAACATTAACTAATTCGAACGCGTTTGCGTTTTGTCTCAAAATGTATGAAAGTGGTATGAAAACGTGAACAGCGCCCTTGGTGATCACTAGTGGAAACTAAAACAGCGAGTATAACATTTGTTGCTAACCGATGAACGCGCGTATTTCAAACTCGGTGAGAGCATTTTTATACATTTTGAGACAAAACGCAAACGCGTTCGAATTAGTTAATGTTTCGAAAAAAACTTATACTAGAGCTCAGGGCGACTGGTGGCCACTAGTGGAAACTAAATCAGCGAGTATACTTAACATTTGTTGCTAACCGATGAACGCGCGTATTTCAAACTCGGCGAGAGCGTTTTCATACATTTTGAGACAAAACGCAAACGCGTTCGAATTAGTTAATGTTTCGAAAAAAGTTATACTAGAGCTACTGACAACAAATCATTATATGTATCTGACACACTCTATTTCTAGGGTTGTTAGGACATGTAACATATTTTTGAATGCTCCGCTGTGGCAGATATTAATATTATTAATGCTGGTGACTGTACACTTGTTAGTTAGCGCGACTATCCGAACCACGATCCGAACTCATTAAATTTTGTAATAATCTTATCTTATATCTTTAAACGAGCAATTCTTGTATTATATTTAATTTATTTATATATTTATTTCGGGGATCTCGGAAACGGCTCTAACGATTTTGATGAAATTTGGTATGTGGGGGTTTTCGGGGACGAGTAATCGATCTAGCTAGGTCTCATGCCCGGGAAAACGCCGAGCAAAGCTCGGTCGCCCAGATATTCTTATATCTTTAAACGAGCAATTCTTGTATATAGTATATTTATTTATTTATTTCGAGGATCTCGGAAACGGCTCTAACGATTTTGATGAAATTTGGTATGTAGGGGTTTTCGGGCACGAGCAATCGATCTAGCTAGGTCTCATGCCCGGGAAAACGCCGAGCAAAGCTCGGCCGCCCAGATATTGTAATAATAATACGCAACGTTCCCGCGCCGCGCGCGACGCGGCAGGCACGGGGCGCGGGCGGGGAGCCGGGGACGCTCTGCTCTCGCCGCTCGCCCGATGCGCCGCGCGCAGCCATTCCGTGTCCGAGTCCGTCCGCGCATGCATAGCAACGACGCTGTGGTCGCAATTATTGTTCGCGCCAAAATTCTGTGTTCCTAGTTTTGTTTAGTTTACGTTGTGTTTTCCGGTTATTAAAGTAGTTTCAGTATTAGACTTCGGTTAGTTAGCAACCCGTCTGGTCCTAGGAGCTCGGATGAAGTGTAATTAATATGAGTGACAATAATCGAAAACCAAGGACATGCAGTGAAACGAGAGCAGAAAAGATGAAAGCGGCCGAAATTTGTGCAAATTCAGGAATAAAAACGTCGTCGGCGTCGTGTTCTGGATTGCCTTCTAATCCGTCACAACCCGCCAGCGGCTCTGCGGTAGGTTGGCCCGGTGACCACGGTGAAAAACTACTACCGCAAGGGTCAGAGAGAGGCCACACGTCGAGACTAGCCCGGCCGGCCAGGAGGCGCTACGAATTCGCGCAGAATATGAGGAGCTCGAGGCGAGGTTGCGAAGCTTAAGGGGAGATATCCCCAACGCAAATGTCCCGCTCTAACACGCGTGAGTTTAAAATTAACCATCCCGCTCTCTACGCAAGCTCTGCGCGCAGTTTTGTAAATATTTAGTAGAGATGCAACGGATAGTTGTTTAAATGTAGGTATCGTTTGGCCGCCGAATATTCGGCCGGCCAAACGATACCTACATTTTAGTTTGGCGGCGGGCGCGTCGTGCAGGTTTCAACCTGTTACGTATTGTAGGTTCGCGCGGGCCGTTTTCTAGGCAAGAAACGAGTTTTATTAGGTCAGTACGTACGAAACTATTTCGTATGCAGTACACGTGCACCCGCCTATTTTGCTGAATAGATAAGTTTTTTTTGTTTAATGTGACTAACCATTTTTCAAAGTTACCAAACAGACTCACTATTCGGTATCCGGCCGGATAGTGCGCAACTATCCGGTATCCGGCCGGATAGTGCGCAACTATCCGGTATTCGGCCGGATAGTAAAATAATGGCCGGATACTGGATATCCGTTGCATTTCTAATATTTAGCTATAGTCATTAAGCCAATCATTCTATCAAAGCAAACCCTGCGAATTTGTCTATAACTATTTACGATCTTTAATTGAGTACAAAAATAAAACGTTAAATATCCGTAATATAGCCGTAGTATTGAAAAAAGGGGTAACTTCGCGATTTTTTTCTATCGAGTGAAATTCATCAGGTCATGTAACTGACTGCGATTTTGACTAGACAAGATTCTTATTGTAACACATATATTATTATTTTTAGATTTTAAGGCACTATAAGTATTCTATGTCTCAGATGGTTTTTAAAAACTCAAAAGTGGTAATACACGGCCGAGAATCTGGTAAAGAAGCTCGCCCCGCGCCTGCACTGTTACCGCCGCTGCCGCGCGCGCCGCCGCCGCCGCCGAAGAGCCAAGCTGAGGGAGACGAAACCCATGCTGTTGTTGGGACAGGACAACTGGAAGCTCATCGTCGTCGGCAGGAAGATTCGACAAGGTATATACATATTCCGGTCGTCCGGTCGCTTCTCAGCTCTGCAGCCGACAACTGCATGTACCGCCGCACTCCAAATTGAACCGTAATCATAATACTAAAAGTCTTAATTTAGAGTGAGTGGCATGTGTCGTTGCGACACTTGTCCGCTCATTTCAAATTGAGCTTTTTACCAATACATATACGGTTCAATTTGGAGTGCGGCGGTACGTGCGTACGGCTGCGGACTGATACCTTTACTGTTATATAATATTTTTAGATGCTTGCGCTATTTATTTTGATGATGATGATGATGATGAAGATGATGATATCCTGCTATCGCTCATCAGGGACATGGGGCTCTTAGAAGAGATTTCCATTGTTCGCGGTCCAGCGCGGCCTTCAGCTCCGCCTAGCCGAGGCCAACTGATGCCGCCTCTTTTTCCACTGTGCACATCCACCTTGCCCTCTTTCCGGGAATTTTCCAGGTCAGTTATATTTTAATCTATTTACTTAATTAATTAAATACTTTTTGTGTTCGCCCACGTAAGTAGTCATAGTTACTCAGCGATTGGAGAGGGTAAAGTCCGAAACGCACTGACAGCGGTAGCGGCGCGGGGCGTCGCGGTGCGGAGGCGGTACCGGTTGTAATGTTCGAATTAATATGAAAGGGTCCGCACCGAAAACCGGCCGGGAAAAAAAGCGTGGCGGTGGCGGCGCGGTACCGGTACCGGCGCGGAGGCGGCGAACCGCTTGCACAGACAGGCGAGCGCGTCCCGGTGGCGGGGCGGGGCGGTAAAGCGCCGTGACGTTGACACAGCCTGTCAATGTGCCGGCGCGCACCGGCAGCGGCGGTGCGGAGGCGTGCTCCGAGCGGTGACAGGATTTGTATTTTTTTACAACTTTAGTTTACGTTTTATTTGTTGCAATGCGTACCAATGAAAAATATACTAAACTTGTTAAACCGCACCCGGGCCTTTATAATACGCAGGAAAAAGGTAACTGTAATGCAATAAAAAATGAGTTATTAAAGCTTAAGCCACACAGAGAGCGGGAGGGCGGGAGCGGCGCGGGAGCGGGCGGTAGTGGGACGTGAGCGGGACGGGAGCGGGCGGTAGCGGCGTGGGATAGGTAGGCGCTCCCGCCCACTCCCGCGCCGCTACCGCCCGCTAACGTCCCGCTACCGCCCGCTCCCGCGCCGCTACCGCCCTCCCGCTCTCTGTGTGGCTTAAGCTTAAAGGCTTGGTCACACCGCACACCGGGCACACACACAAACAACAAAACAAACACAACACAGTCTTACTAACAATTTATAGACACAATCCTTGTATTTGCATTCATTTTAAGAGAAAATATCTTATAATTATTTATATTTTACAGAAACAGAGGAAAACTCGTGGCAGGTCGGGACGGCTACAGCCCGGCTACGGCCAGAGCAGCAGCGAACGTCCCGTTGAACAATGCGATGGCGTGGCTTCAGCGACCTATCATTTATGTCAGATGCTTCACTCTCAAACAAAAGGTTAATAATACTACTTTCTAAACACCACAAGTTTTCGTGCGAGAGAAAAATTACTAACGATTTTTGCGCCTGGCCCATGGTCCATTATACTATGGGGGTTTTATTATAATTACGTGTAATTTATTTTGATAATTTCAGAATATAGTAGGTATATAGTAGTATCTTAATGTTACCCTGATTTATCTAAATGAATGAATGAATGAATGAATGAATGAATATTTTATTTGTCAATAGTGGGTTTACAAACAGGTCTTAATGTTATATTATACATTTCTGATCTCCACATTGTGCCTACAAACTAGCGTACAAATATCAAATTAATTATAATTGGATTTTAACACAGTGATTTGCGAAAAACTCATTTATTTAATATAACAATGTTCTGCGCGCGCGGCAAATCGATCATTTGAGCTGTCGCGCGTACTGTACATCCGTCTTTAAATGGCAGTTTTCACCAGATGACAATGATGGTGAAAACGTGCTTCTATATTTATTGCCCTTGACTATATTATGCCTTAGATCTTGCGGTTTTTAGACATTATGCTGAATTTCCTTTTTCATTTTTTTAGCTGCAGTAAAAGAAGATTTTCCGACATCCACTGATGAACAGTTTGAAAGAGCAATCGTTCTGTGGTTCCAGCATGCGTGCAGTGTATCAAACGATCAAAATAAGAAGACTGAAATTCGCGTAAACGTACGGATCCTCCCGGCTCCATCCTACAAATTATAATATAACTAATGAAGAGGGCTTTAACGTGTCCACTACCACCACTCGTAAATATTGTGGTTATTTAAATTTAACGATAGATATTAAAATGGGGGCCGCTATGTACAGTCAGGGTCATATAGTAAGTAGCAGCCAAAGTGGTCAAATAGTTCGGTACACCATACAAAATATATGGTGTGCTGAACTATTTGGCGACTTACGAAACTGCCTTAAATCATTAGGTTAGCCCGTTTTACTTAAAGGAAACATTCTTTTATTTAAAAAAATAATTAAAACTGCATTCAAGGATTTTCTAAAATTCGCCTGTCTCACCTGGTAATCGAACCAGATAAAAATTCAAAAAATAAACTTTCCCTTTTTTATTATTACAGTCAATGTAAAATATAATATTTCTCCAAGAAACATTAGGTCTGACACTCGTCTGTCGTACAGGATATCCATAAAATGGAATATTGAGTTGAAATTTCTTAGAAAATCTTCGAAAATGTAAGAAAATCTTTGAATGCAGTTTTGGTTCTTTTTAAAAAAAAAATGAATGTTTTCTTTGAGTAAAATGAGCTATCTTAAGGATTTAAGGTAGTTTCCCTCTAGGGCCCATAATTTTTTTCCACCATGTATATAATAATGGCTTGGCCATCGCACGGCTACATAATGGCAAAAGAATAATCGTCAGCTGATCAATATATTACTATTGTTACGAATCAAATTATTTTATAAAATTGTTTTTGATTCGCGAATTTAACGTGGAAGTCACCACAATCAAATTAAACGTGATTTGACGATTTGGTGATTTGTTCTCTGTATCAAATAATTGATCAAAATATTCTGAATTAAACATAGCGCTAATGACAAGTAGCTTAAGCGAGTTTGAGCAGTATTAATGTATGAGTAAAACGTTGTGTGCGATGGCCAAGTCATTCTATACATAATTATATTAAAAAAAGTAAAGTAATGCCAATGCGTCGGTGGAAATTTTGTTCTGTGGACACCCCTCCGGTACCTATTGACTAAAATAAAACCGACTTGGTTTAACATTACATATCATTACTTTTTTGTTGTAGAAGAACTGTGTTGCGAGACTTGCATCTTTTTACATGTAATGTTTTTGATGAGATCTCATCTCTTTTTGCAGGCAGTCCTTCTTTTTTTCTTTTACGACTTGTAGCGAACATTCAAACTACAACAGTAACTTTGTAATCGCATGTATTTTGTATTGGATTACAAACTTACTTATGCAGTTTATATATATCTGATAAGTGCCTGAAATTGTAATATTTTTTTGATTTTCTAGGAATTGGTAGGCTAAAAACGAATTATGTTTTAAATTTGGAGCTTGTGGGTATGATAGAAGTACCTTAGACTTTTGATGATCTGTCAGTATGTCAGTGACAAAACTAAGGAACTTTGAGGGGCAAAAGTTCTTAAAATAAATGTTCAAATTGAATGTTATTGAGAATATATGTAAAACCCATATTATGTCCAACATGTTACTGAAAATTCAGGGTTCTAGCTTTAGCTAGGACAAAATTACAGGATGTTGAAAATAGCCTGAATAGCTTCGATAAAAGGATGGTAGGTACACCGGGTACACGGCCGTGCCCCTTTTGCTCGACTTGGCGGGGGCACAGATTGCTGACTGTATATGCATGTGTGAGACATTTCTGATTTGATATTTTTTAATTCTCTTGACGGGTTAATGTTGTCCAATCAGCTTCAGTGGGGTTATCACGTAACTGTTTCGAATAGTAGTACGTACGATCTAAATGTCAAATCCCATACTAAAAATGACATTAAAATATGCCTACCGTACGTTCGAAAAGTTACGTGATTACCCCGCAGGTGCCATATTTATGTAGATGGCTTTCCTTTTTGTATTACTTGACACACAAATCTTATGCAAAGGATTTATTTCTGTACTTTGTAAAAAAAATTTCAAACAGTATGTGATAATGTGACACATAATGTCCATAATTAATTCATTTGCCAGAAGGTGTCAATTTGGGTCTTTATTAGATAAATTTTCTGCATTCAAATTTGAAAATGAAAAATAATTTTGAGGTCGTGCAATAAACCCTTGGAACAAACACGGAATAAATCGTAAATAGACTTCACGAAAAAAATTACGTCATGAACAGTATGTCAATAATAGTACATTACTTAACAAGGGCGGTAAAACAAAGAATGTCTCAGATCGCAGGTATTTGACGCCCGAGCCGAAGGCAAGGGCGATAAATATGCGATCTGAGGCTTTCTTTATTACCGCCCGTGTTAAGTACAAAATTTTATGTCACCCCCTGGCCAGGAAGTGGGATTTCCCGCGCGCGGAGCGTGCGGTAATTTAATGGCCAGGTGTGACATAAAAAAAAAATAAGTACATCTGAGGGGCTAAGATGATCGCGTATACCGTCACGTTTTATGGCCGAAATGTATGAAAACGTCACATAAAACATCACGGTATACGCGATCATCTTAGCCCCTATGTTAAAACTTGATTTTATATGAAGAGCCATAGTCAAACTTATAAATAGTTTTGTGGAGCGATATATTATATAAGACTTTTTTGTACTTATGATTAATAAATAAATAATAATAATAATTGTGAAGTAACAGACGTGTTAGGTCTTACAAATATTGGGTTTTGCACTGTAAAAGTCGCATTGGCGTAGACTCAAAAAAAATTTGTAAAAATTATCGTAGCCGAATAAAGATCATTTTATTAACTATCTGCTATCTGCTATTTGCTAACTATTTTTTATTTAACTATCTGTAACAATGTTCTCAATAATAATAATGACATGTAATTTTTTATATTTTATGAATAAATGAGTATGAGTATGAGTATTTTCACAATTTTTCTTTTTATTTCAATAATCTGAATGTTACTTTGAAATAAGAGTTAATAATGTTTCATGTGAGTAGTGTAGTAAGCCGTATGTTGATTTATTGTAAGCCGTACTTTCGTATAAAGTTACCTATTGTAAGTTTGAGATTATTAGTGCAGAAAGTTGAATTTGTAAATCTAAAGTTTGATACGATAAATGTAGAAAGTTGTGGTGTATGTCACACCCTAATAACTCAGCTGATCACAGCTGATCACAGCTGATACACATCTGATGGAAACTTAACTAATATTAACCTTTGTACCTTTTCTCAGAACAAAGGAATGCGAGAGACCTTGATATTGATTCCAAGAAAATAGTATTACCATATGTTCTATATTGCATACCAAACTTTTAGTATAAAAGCAGTGTAATTGTTACTCAATAAATCAGTATTTCCTCGAGTCTCGTCTTATCATTATTACCCGTAACGCTCCACATCTCATGGCGACCCTTCCAGACGGTCTGCGCCAGGCAGCCCCGATATAGTCACCTGGACCGACCAGCCAGCTCCGCCACACCAGCCAGCCAGCACCACTGCGTCAGCCAACCAGCATAGCCAGAAAAGCTATGGGGGGACAGTGCACCAAAACGGACCAGAAAGAAGAAGTTATTATTGCCCAAAACGGAGCCGAAAACAGCGCCAGCACGAAGCAGATAGACAGCAGCACGGCAGCTACATATATCTCCACAGCAGTGCTGATATTACTAGGCGTTATTTTCCTGTACGCCATTTGGAAAAAAATCCATAAATGTCTCACGAAGAAAATTGAGAGACAAGCAGTGGCAGCAACAATACGCAACACCAAGGCGGAACAGAGCGTCTAATCTCCAGTCTACGGCCTGCAGCACGTCAGCAGCATCACCCACACGCAGCGTGAACACCAGCACCAGCCGCGCCGCCGCTCAACAGCCCAGCTGTTCAACAGCTGACAAACAGATGTCGACAGGTACAATTTTAAAAATTAAGTAGTGAATTTGGTGATGTGTAGACTATTTTTGTATTATCTAGTTTAGTTTCGTGGTTCAAGTGCTAGCTAAATTCAAATAATGTACATGTAGCATGACCGAAATTCAAAAATTATATGACCAATTAAAATCACTACAGGAGGATATTAGAAAATTAGGACCAAAACGCCGAAAAGAGGCTATTGGCCAAAATAAACTCCAACAAGTAAAAATTTTATATGGTCAGTATAATCAGTACATAGAAGAATATAGTTCTAAGTTAGAACAATCGGAAATTTCTGTACAGGACAGTGAGTTAATCCAGTCTATTTTAATAAAAATAGAGGAAATTTATAACAAAATTATAAAAACCTACGAGCAAGACCAAGAGCACGGCACCATGACGTCTACCGAAAGCTTTGACCTAAAAACGGCAGTAGCATTGCTACCAGTCATGGACGGTTCAGAGGCCGTCACTAAACAGCTCATAGACGCCATAGAGTTGTACTCTATGATGATAAAAGACTCAGACTCAAAATTATTAATAAATTTCGTCATTAAGACCCGATTAACTCAAAGTGCTAAACTTAGAATATCAGAAAAACATACCAGTGTAAGCGATTTAGTTGATGAGATGAAAATCCACTTATTACCAACAAAATCAGCAACCGCGATACAAACCAAACTATTAACTATTAAACAGGGAAATAGATCTATCGAGCGATATGGACAAGAATTAGAGGAACTATTCGTAAACCTCACGGTAACACAGGCCGATGGAAAGCCGGAGGCCTATAAAATATTACAACCCCTGAACGAGAAAATGACTATAACTAAATTCGCAGAGGGTTTGCGAAATGACAAACTAAGTACCATTATAGCGTCGCGAGGTTACACCTCGTTAAAAGATGCTATACAGGGTGCAAAGGACCAAGAGGTGTCCGTATCTACGCCCAATACGGAGCAACTATTGCACTTCCGGAACAAAGGAAGTTACATCCCAAGGACATACAGGAGCTATTACAATAGGGCTCCAGTGGGTAAATACCCACAGCGTACACTCCCACCGCGTGGTCCGTCATACAAAATACCATGGCGACCTAGAGTGTACACTCAGAGGAAAAATACTCGACCTATACGACCCGCGAATAACTATAACACGCGTACGTATAATAATTACCGCGAAAAACAATCTAACAGGCGACATCACGTTAATACGGTGATAGAAAATACACAAGACGAAAATCACTCGCCTTCGCCGTTACAATTTTTTCGTGAATAAAAACTACATTCTAACTTATAATCATATGAATTCGGTGCAATTTGCAATAAACGACACAGCGCACATATGGCTTATAGACACGGGCGCCAGCCTTAGCGCCATAACATATGACGCAGCAAAATCATCCCGCGCGCGTATGACACCCAGGACGACCCACATCAATGGAGTCGGAGGAAAGATTACGTCACACAGTACAGTTACTTTAAAATTACAAAACGAAAGTAACACATTTCAACATGAATTTCATGTTTTCCCGAAATTACCAATACAAGTTGACGGGATACTCGGACAAGACTTTTTGATAAAATATAAATGTGTCATAAACTACGAAAACGGGACAATCACACTGAACAATAACAACGAATTAATTACGATACCATTAATTTTACAAAATAATGATGACGTCACCATTAACTCAAATCAAATAAAGTTACCAGCTCGAAGTGAATCCATTATAAAATTATCTACAAATTACACGGGGGATTGCGTTATATTGTCAAGTGAAATTGGAGAAGGAATTATTATAGCCAATTCTATAACTAATGCCAAAAATGGAAAAATAACAATTAAAATATTAAACACGCGTGACGAAATCATAACTTTACACAATCTTACACCGGAAATACGACCATTACGTGATTATAATTGTTTTTCATTCGACAAATGTCAAAACAATGCAGACAGAGTAAAATTACTTTTTTCACTTTTAAAATTCGACAACTTAAATAAAGAAGAACAAAATTCTATTGCCAATATTTGTGCAAAATATGCCGACATTTTTCAACTACCAGGCGATTCGTTAAATACCACAAATTTATATGAACAAAAAATACGTTTAAAACCCAACGTATCACCTGTATACAGTAAACCCTACCGGTTACCTCAATCACAAAAATCGGAAATTAAAAAACAAATACAACAAATGTTGGAAAATGACATCATAGAAGAGTCCCAGTCGGAATGGGCAAGTCCTTTACTCCTTGTTCCCAAAAAACCAGACTCAAGCGGAGAAAAGAAATGGAGATTGGTAATAGATTACAGAAAAGTAAATGAAGTAATAGAAAACGACAAATTTCCCCTCCCTAACATTACGGATATCTTGGATTCATTAACCGGTGCTATGTATTTCAGCACTTTAGACCTAAATCAAGGTTATTATCAAATCAAACTTGACCCTGAGAGTAGAAAATATACCGCTTTCATTGCGGATAAACACTATCAAATGAAACGCCTCCCCATGGGATTAAAAACAAGTCCAAATGCCTTTAGTAGAGCAATGACAATAGCTATGTCAGGATTAAATTACATACAATGTATAGTATACCTAGATGACATCATTGTCATGGGTAGAAATTTAGATCAACACAATAAAAACCTATTGGATGTTTTTAAAAGATTACGAAAAGTAAATTTTAAATTAAATCCACAAAAATGCAATTTTTTACAAAAAGAAATTCTCTACCTAGGACACGTAGTAACTCCAGGAGGGATAAAACCCGACCCACAAAAAATAACAGTAGTACAAAATTATCCAGTACCAAAAAACGCTGACGAGGTCAGACGTTTTGTAGCATTTGTAAATTACTATCGAAAATTTATTCCAAAATACTCCGAAATAACCCAACCATTAAATAATCTATTAAAGAAAAATGTAGAGTTCAATTGGACAAAACAATGCGACAAGGCGTTCACAACTCTAAAAATAGCCATCGCCAGCCCACCTGTGTTACAATACCCCGATTTCTCAAGTGATAACACATTCACGATACACACAGACGCCTCGGGCGTGGCAATAGGTTCAATATTATCAAATAAAAATGGATTACCAGTAGCGTACGCAAGCCGACCATTAAACGAGGCAGAAAAAAATTATCCTACAACGGAAAAAGAATTACTCTCGATAGTATGGGCAGTAAAATACTTTCGACCATATTTATACGGACGTACGTTTAGAATTATAACAGATCATCGCCCTCTTATTTATTTATTCAGCATGAATAATCCATCGAGTAGGCTCACTAAGTTTCGTTTGTGCCTAGAGGAATACGACTTCGTAGTAGAATATTTAAAAGGAAAAGATAATGTAGCTGCAGACGCATTATCTAGGATCGAAATTACTAGCGACGAGCTTAAAAATATGACAAAACAAGTCATATCGGTAATGACTCGAGCACAAAGGAAACGTATGGGAGAGCAAAAACAAGTAAATAATTCGAGTAATAAGGATTCCAACTATGACGGGTCTGATCAACCAAGTATAGTGGAAATTCTTAAAAAGCCAAATAATTTGCCAGAATTAAGTTTCAATAAACGAGACTATGACAAAGTAATGAAACAAACAGACTGTATTACCAGTCAGAATAATATTATTGTATACTCGCAATCCTTACTGACAATGTGTGTCGAGCCTAGTACTCTATCGCGTACGAAACGAGCTTTCCTCGCGAGAGAATTAGGTATGTTTTGCAAGGCACAACAAATAACAGAAGTATGCATACTACGTAAACACGACACCGCGTGTATTATTGAGGAGCTAGCTCAATGTATAAATAAATGTAAAACCGGGTCCGGACCCCGATTATGTATAATTAAAGGTGTCACAAAAGTAAGTGATAAGGATGACAAGCGAGTCATATTAAACGACTTTCATTTATTACCGACCAGCGGTCACGCAGGCATTCGACGAATGACCAATAACTTGAAGCGTTACTACTACTGGCCCGGAATGGATAACGACATTATAAAATTCGTAAAAAGATGTGATAAATGTCAAAAACAAAAATTCCATAAATATATAAAACAGCCATTATGTATTACTAGTACGGCAACAGCTTCATTTGATAAGATATTCTTAGATTTATGCGGACCCCTAACAAAGGATACGAATGGTTATTGCTATATACTTACGTTACAGTGTGAGCTCACAAAGTATGTAGAGGCATATCCACTTCTAAATAAGGAGACCGAGACAGTCGCGAAAGCTTTAGTTGATAATTTTATATTGCGATATGGAATTCCTAGAGAAATCGGAACAGATAGGGGAAGTGAATTCATTTCATCAACTATGCGCGACATTTGTAATATTTTAGGTATAAAACAATTGCAATCAACCGCTTACCACCATGAAAGCCTTGGTTCCTTGGAAAATTCGCATAAAGCTCTAGGAGCATTTTTAAGAATACAAACAGACAACCAGGCTCATCAGTGGTCAGATTGGTTGCAATATTGGTGTTTTTCTTATAACACGACAGTGCATTCAGCCACTAAATATACACCATATGAATTAGTATTTGGTAAGTTATGTAATATACCAAGTAATATTATTAATCAAGTAGACCCTATGTATAATTATGATTCATATCCTATAGAATTTAAGTATAGATTACAAAAATCCCAAGAGGATGCTAGAAATAATTTAATTAAGACAAAAATGTGTAGAAAAATAAGTTATGATTCCAAAATAAACCCCATTACCTATAAAATAGGAGATTTAATATTAATCAAAGGGGAAGATAGACATAAAATGGACCCGGTATATAAGGGACCATATACGGTAATTGAAGATCAAGGCACGAATGTAAAAATATTAGCGCTAGGTAAGGAGCACATTGTGCATAAAAATAGAACTAAACCTTACTACACATAAAAAAAACTATGTATAAGTAAAAAAAAAAAAAAAAAAAAGTATAATAACATTTTTAATTTAATTTTTTCATAATTATCATTAATTTAGTAATAAGATCATTTATATTGTTTTAAATTTTTTTTTCCTCATTTACTTATTTTTTTTTTATATTCCTATAGTAATAAAAATATAATCGAATAGTATTAAGTGTATTAACTAAAGAAAAAAAAAAACAACAAACACCGTTAAAAGCATATAGATGCGTATATTAAAAATGTAAAACGCACAGAAAAAAAAAAAAACACATATATATATATATATATATATATATATATTTAAAAAAAAAAAAACACTAAAAAAAGTCACTATCACTGAGCACACTCTCATCGAAACCATTCGTATCACCCGCCTCAACGGCCGTTTCGATGGCCTCGGATAGCCAACTCAGCCGCCGCCAGCGGACCTGCCAGAAACGCCCGCCGGCGAAAAGGCCATACTCCAGGAAAAGCGCCTCCGCAGTAGAAGGAACCATGCCCAACTCCAAAAACAGCATCCCCTCTAGCACAGGAGATGGGTTGATAGGGCACATTAGTGGATGCCCTACGGGTGCGTCGAAAACAGCCACGTACTCAACAATACCCTCCACGACGCGCCGCGTCGCAAATAGGAAGGTGATATCGTGCTGGGAGCTGAAGGCCTCGCAGCACTCAAAAATGCGATATAACATTACATCAGCCTCGACAACAACGACAGACATGTTTGCTCAATAGTTAAACACACAAGGGACAGTTATGAAATGAATAATTAAAACATACAACTAACCCATTATAAAGTAACAAGAAACCTACCATCTGATCGCATACCATCACCCATATAGGGAACCGCAATCCCTTTACTACAGGGAATGTGAAATGATGCGAAACAAATAAACATTATAATAATAACCCGATATAATATCCCATATCAAATCGAACAAGAAACCTACCATATAGGGAACACGTAATGTAAACATTGTAACTAGTATTAAGATACATTAAGAAACCATGTATACCATAGACTTAAGTTAGTTAAGAAACCATGTAAACCATAGACATAAGTTGATTAAGTTTGCAGAAGCCAAAAAAATAGTAGTTATGTATTTTACTATTTTTTGTCTCAAAAAAACGGGGAAGCTGTGGTGTATGTCACACCCTAATAACTCAGCTGATCACAGCTGATCACAGCTGATACACATCTGATGGAAACTTAACTAATATTAACCTTTGTACCTTTTCTCAGAACAAAGGAATGCGAGAGACCTTGATATTGATTCCAAGAAAATAGTATTACCATATGTTCTATATTGCATACCAAACTTTTAGTATAAAAGCAGTGTAATTGTTACTCAATAAATCAGTATTTCCTCGAGTCTCGTCTTATCATTATTACCCGTAACGCTCCACATCTCAAAGTGACCCCTGAAGAGGTACTATTCGTTTCAAATTATCGGTGCAGTGAGCTGCAAAGCCTGCCTGTAAAGTAACTGTGTGTTTCAGATGATTACTGTAATAAAATTGTAACTGAAATTACTGTAACTTTCTTACTATAAGATAATTAAAGGACCTCGCACAACATGTAAGAAAAAAGTCGTTCGGTCGAATTGGATGATTTTTGAAGGAAATGCATACTTAATAATCTTAATATCATACATAATGTTAAATACTGTTTTAAGTGATTTGTACGTTGAAATAGTCATATCTGCTTAACTAGTATTTTTTTCGTCGCCACTTTACTGTTTTCTCAAAATATCATCATCGTAATCGACCGAATGACTTTTCCCATTAATTTTGTGCGGGTTCCTTTCTTTATCTTTTTGTAAGAGAGTTACAGTAATTTTTAGCAGTAATCATCTGAAACTTGCAGGAACTTTACAGGTGCAGCGTGCAGCTTTCTGCTATGATAATTTTAAACTTATTGGAACTTTTCAAGCGCCACTTTCTGCACTGATCATATCAAACTTACAGTAACTTAACAGGTGCAACTTTTTGCAATAACCATCTGAAACTTAAAGTAATTTTACAGGTGCAACTCTCTGAACTAATCATCTGAAACTTACAGTAACTTAACAGGTGCAACTTTCTACACTTACCATTTGAAACTTATAGTAACATACAGATGCAACTTCCTACAATAATCATTTGAAACTTCTAGTAACGCTACTAGTACAAGTCTCTGCAATAGTATCCTGGGACTTACAGTAACTTTACAAGTGCAACGTTCTGCACTAATCATCTCAAACTTACCAGCTATGTTAACCGCGTAAGGTACTTCCACTTACTAATGAAAGTTACTGTAACGTTCCTTTGAAAGTTTTATGGAATCTCACTGTGAAACTTACATTTACGTTATCTCTCAAAGTTACCGTAACTTTCAAATGAAACGTTGCAAAAATTGCTTACAAAGTGGGTACTTTCAAGCTTGTGACAATGTTTCCTTAACGTTATCTAAAGGTTGAAAATGAAACTTACCGCAAGTTAATTCTGAAACCTAGTCTTGTTATGGTACAATAATAGTTCATTCAAAAGTTACTGTAATGTTCATTTGAAAGTTCTATGGAATCTCACTGTGAAACTTACATTTATGTTATCTCTCAAAGTTACCGTAACTTTCAAATGAAACGTTGCAAAAATTGCTTACAAAGTGGGTACTTTCAAGCTTGTGACAATGTTTCCTTAACGTTATCTAAAGGTTGAAAATAAAACTTACCGCAAGTTAATTGTGAAACCTAGTTTTCTTATGGTACAATAACAGTTTATTCTAAAGTTACTGTAACGTTCTTTTGAAAGTTTTATGAAACCTCACTGTGAAACTTACATTTATGTTATCTCTCGAAGTTACCTTAACTTTCAAATGAAACGTTGCAAAAATACCTTAGAAAGTGGGTACTTTCAAGGTTGCAGCAAGCTTGCTGGAATGTTGCATAAACGTTGTAACCTTTCAAATGTAACTTGCAACCTCACAAATGTAACGTTCAGTAAGCTTTTAACAACGTTACCTTGCTCAGTGGGTAGCTGTACTAAAATCGACCAATCAGGAAAGACGTTTTTCAGTTCTCTAAAGATTAAGCGGTGTCTATGGTCAAAGCAATTACTCCTCTTAAAAGAAAAAAAAAGCGCATGTTGCATCTCTTTCTTTAATATACCATAAGAAAGGGAGGCGAATACGCAAAGCGAACACGCATAGCGAGGCATGGTGCCTGGCCTTAGAAAAAAAAAACAAGCTGTCAAATTAGACATACGCCCGCCAAGAGTTAAATTATTCATTTAAGGTGAATAATTTGTGTTTATGTGTTTTCTCGCAATCGAAGTGAAAAGTAGAGTGTATAACTCGGGCCTAAAAGCCATATTACCACTCGAACAATTTCCCCTCACTACGTTCGGGAAAATAACCATCTCGTGGTAATATGGCTTACTTTAGACCCTTGTCAAACAATCTACTATTTCGAAGATGTTCAACTTCCCTTTGACCTATTGTCATAACATTTGGACATATGCGTCACTAGTGTAGAGAATACTCGCCGGCAGTGCAAACAGCCAGCGATCAACTATAAATATTTCAGTGACTTTTACTGCTACGGGATCTAATATTTTGTTCGTTTCTTGAGCGAGAAAATCACCGATAGCTAATCGCTTCTGGGACCACTGCCTCGCTGTGTTCAGTGTGGAACTCGTCGGCGAGACCCCCCCTCTCTCTCGCAAAACAGACAAGCCTGTCTCGCTGTGTCTCGGCGAGAGAAGCAATGAGAATAAATAATAAATAAGAAAGCGAATAAGAAGCCCCAAATATAACAAGAAAATTATACTATATTAGTTACAGTACATTTTATAATATTCCCTCCATATACTGTGTGTAGGTACTGGTCTGTCCTTACCTTAATATTTACTATGATGTATTTGCTACCTAAATTTATGGTACGAGTTGTTTTCCTTGGTTACTTCACGAGCATTCCAAGTAATAATTAATTAACTATTTAATGTATCTAATACTAACTTTTTTAATTATAGCAAATTTAATTAACAAGTCAATTTTGACATATCGCACCACTTGAATTTACTAAACTGTTAAAACCCAAGTATTAACACAACACACAACATCGAAGCATGTCGCCGGAAGTGACAATCAATACGTGAGTTTTAACCGTTTAGTAAAATAAAGTTATATCACACCAGGCAGAAGGGACGTATTCTTAACGTATTCTTACGCCGCACCAGAAGAAAGACCAGTACCTACAGGTCAAAAATGACCTGTGCCGCAGTGAACGTGTTAAATAATAAATAAATATGTAATTTAACGTTGTTTTATTTTTACACAGTCACGTAACAATTAAATTGAAATATAAGACACGTTTTATAATTATCACTTCAATTATCGACATCTGTTATCGACAGCACCGCTTCCTTAGTCGATACAGACCAACGATTTAACTTTTGCAGTACGTCAACGTGTATATTCTGTTAAGCATATTTCTGGGAAATAAGGGACAATTCAAGTTTCTTTCATATTGTTATTATGTAAATGTTACAATCCTACATAAATTAATTAGCTACATTCCCAAAAGATGCTTATTAACATTTAGATGTGACAGCGACGCTGTTCCAAGGTTATATAAATGAACTGTCACTGCAAGTGTCATAGGGATCTTCGTATACCGTCCCTCGTATAGTTAATGAGTAAACAAGTTTTTCAGGTTTTTGAGAATTTAAAAGGAGGAAATGTGGTCACAAAGTCTGAAAATAATACCCATATTGATTTTCAGACTTTGAGACCACATTTCCTTCTTTTAAGGGAGACAGATATGTACTTTTATTCAAGAGTAGTAATTATAATCTCTTAGTAGTAGTAAGTCGATGGCGGCATAAAAATTCGTATACCGAAACCCCAGAACGTAACAAATAGTTTTCCGACCCGCACCTAAATCGGTTCAGCAAAACGCGTGATAATCGCGGACAAATACATACCTCTGGTTGGGTCAAATTCAAACTGAAATCATCTTTTTTTTTTGTCGGCTGTTTAGAGTTACGTTTAGTACGCGGGCGAAGCCGCGGGAAAAAGCTAGTGTGGTATATATCTTTTATGTCACACCTGGCCATAAAGCGGCCATTATCGCACGCTCCGCGCGCGAAAAAACCCACTTCCTGGCCAGGGGGTGACATAAAGTTTTGTACTTAACACGGGCGGTAATAAAGAAAGCCTCAGATCGCATATTTATCGCCCTTGCCTTCGGCTCGGGCGTCAAATACCTGCGATCTGAGACATTCTTTGTTTTACCGCCCTTCTTAAGTAATGTACTATAATAGTACGGTACGGCTTTCACACTTTTTCACCCGATTTCCTCCTTTTAGGGGTTGAATTTTCACCGGGAACACGTGTTTACTATTTATTGTTAGGAGTACTCCAGTGAAGTTTCGAATAAAATAGTCTGACTAATCTTGTTTCCCCATACAAACTTTGGAACCCCATTTCACCCCTTAGAGGATGAACTTTGAAAAATCCTCCCTTAGTGTACTCCTAGCTAGACCTTATAAGGAACCTACGTGCCAAATTTGGAATCTCTAGAACCAGCGATTTGGGCTGTGCGTTGATATGTCAGTCAGTCAGTCATTTTCTCCTTTTCTATATTTAGATAAAGAATGTTCATTTCTACAATATTAAATCTTAAAATCGATACCGTTTTCGTAATTGACAACCGAAAAAAAACCATAAAACTACACCCATATTGATATTTCGTTATTTCAATTTCAACCCCATTTCACCCCGACAGGGGAGATGGTATTTCATGTCCGCCACGTTGGATTTTAAAATCATTGTAGTTTTCGTAATTAGCGACCCGATAAACCACAGAAACAATACCCATTGTCGATTTTCACACCTTGTCACCCCATTTCCCCCTTTTAGGGGTTGAATTTTCAAAAAACCGGAGACACGTGTTTACTTATTTATTGTTAGGAGTACTCCTGTGAAGTTTTGAATAAAATAGACTGACTAATCTTGTTTCCTCATACAAACTTTGGACCCCTATTTCACCCCCTTAGGGGACGAATTTTGAAAAATCCTTCCTTAGTGCACCCCTAGACCATATAAGGAACCTACGTGCCAAATTTGGAATCTCTAGAACCAGCGGTTTGGGCTGTGCGTTGATATGTACAGACAGAAATGACTGCAGAAACGAACAAACCAGTTTTGTCTATTAAAAAAAAATTGATCCCCATACAATATTTAAGCCCTATTTTCAACCCTTTGGGAGACGAAAATTTTTAAAACAGGAAAGTTAACTAGGTTAACTTTCCTTGTTATATCTGCGTTTTCAAAATTTCGGATGGCGGTCACCCGCCTGTAGCCCTTATTATCTCTGGTTGGTGACTTTTGTCGTGATATGATCTTTATAAAACATGCGTGTGCCGCGTATCTATTCTATACTACTTATATAAAATAATTATCACGATGTAATATTTTAAAAAACGAATACATCAAGAATCAAGACATACTTATTTACGCAACACCGAGCCGTCTATGTAATTCAAGATCGCGAAGGGCTTCGACCTGCGCGGCGTGCGAAGTAACGAATACCTACTTCTAAGCGTCCCTATAAGGCATAATTTAGCGTGGCATCATCTTTTCAAGAATTTATGCCGATACGTATACATGTTCTACTTTTTATGTATACCTAATTTATGTCTTCAACTGTACTGTTAATAAAGTGTGTGCAAAGTACGAGTCACGAATATATGGTCTCAATATACCTACCGTCCGGCCGACAGCGTAGTTGTTCAGTACCTACCTACACCTACGAATGCACCGGATGAGCGGACTTTTATTATAGGCGTGTAGGTTAGGTTGTACACAAAGTCCGTGATTTCTTAATCGATAAATTATATCTATTTGAAAATCATTTTGGCGGTGTTGAGTCGTTTTAGATGTCAGATTATATACAAAATTTAAAGTTATTAAATGACTTAGTTTTAACTTCATACTTCATAGCTACTATTGAACCTAATAATAAGTTGTTTAAATTACACTATTTACATATACCTAATAGAACATAAAGCTTAGGGCCGCACCGAAGCCACCGATAAAAGTAAAGTACCTACACACACACTTGCTTGTCACCCACCCGCGCGCCTCTCGCTGTGCTGCACGGTTACATATTAAAATGCCTAAAATTGATATACCTATTGTCAAAATACCTATGTACGAAATACCTATTTTTTTAAATACCTATTGGTTATTTAACCTATTTTCATAATACCTATTGGACGAAATACCTATTGAACGATTAACCTAAACTTGAAATCACTACTATCAGTATACCTATGTACGAAATACCTATTTTTAAAATACTTATATGTCGAAATACCTACAGTCGAAATACCTACTGTCGAAATGCCTACGGTTGAAATACCTACAGTACCAAAGCTCAACTAAGGGTTTAGGTACTGTTAATGTTTATTTATCACATTTGATTAAAAATATTGGTTACCCTAATGAGGGTACTTCTCTGTTTTTAGACGACTGTTATCTATTTAGTCGGGCAGTACACAAATTGCGGACGGAACGACAGTGCGCGTTGAAGTGATGTGTAATTATTTATAATGTCAAAATATTACGTACAGTTAAATTATTAAAAAAAAACCAGCCAAGTGCGAGTCGGACTTCGCACATTTAGGTTTCCGAACCGACCGCAAAGTTAAGTTGGTTTTTATAGGAAAAATAAGGAAATTTCAAAGAAAAAATCTAATTTATCAATATATTAGTATTTGTTGGTAAAATGTAGGTACGTAATAACAAACATTATTACCAAACTTTAAGTTTATAGGTGTTTGGGAAATTAAAAAATTCTTCGGTACAAAACTTCGTTAAAAAAGCTGACTTTGGTGGCTTCTCATACCTTTGTTTTCCAATTTTTTTTTTATTAAAAATATAGTAAGTATCTACTCAATGAGCTCTAAACAACGATACCCCACTCGATAGGGTAGGATAAAAAAAAATTTCGCGCCCCCCTTTAGCTGTATGGGAGCCCCCCGTTAAAAACATTTAAGAATAAGTTTTGACTATTTGTATGGCTTCGGGCCAATAAGATGCTTATACTGTGTAAACTTGAAGCTTGTAGCTCCAACCGTTTGGCTGTAAAACCTGTGTGACAGACGACGGACGGACGGACGGATGGACGTCTGGGCATCACCAATAGGGTTCCGTTTTAACCCTTCGGGTACGGAACCCTAAAAAGTTCAATTCTGGCGCTTCGCCGGCCGCTGCCGCGGCACGCTCGCTTCGCTCGCTCGGCTCGCGCTGTAGGGTTGCAGTTCTACCTGCAGGGGGTTTTGGCTGTAAGCCTGGTTTGACGAATTAGCTAGTAAAAGGTGCCGCAGAAAACAAATCGGAACTAGAGCTTCTGACGTCAACTTTCCCTGTAATACCTGTGGAAGATCGTGCCGTTCCCGCATTGGTCTCTACAGCCACCAAAAACGATGTTCGCAACTACACAGCAATGCTTGAATCGTCTGAAATAGACGCAAAGGCCTATGATGACTCATTTATGAACCGATTCTAATAATTCAAAAAGCATTGTATAGAGGATGAATTTAGCATTTTTAATCATATGAAGTATTTTTTACAGAAATGGCCTCTTTCATCGAGTTTTTTGCAGTTGAAAAAAAAAGACTTTTTCAAAAGTATGATTTTTTTAAGAAAAACTTTTTAATTATGAGACTTGCACATTTTATTCCTCAAAACGAATTATTAGCAATTTAAAGAGCTTTCATTTGACACCTCATTTGTTGCAATACGTTGAATAGTTAAAGAGATAATCGATAAAACTTGATACCACCAACCGCCATCTTTGTGACGTCATAGTTACCCCCTCCACCACTTAAGAGAGTGACGACATCGAGTTCCATACTCGGGAGACGTCACTGAATCCAACGATACCAGTCGTCGGTAGGCGACTGCTCGTACAAACGGAATTTTGATTTTAGGCACTTGGCCTCCCTACTATATGGGAAGAAAACTGGAAAAAGAAGCAAATATCGACGGTAGTACTCCATAGATGACTTCGTATCTTCTTTCCTGATGATCGTGGAAAAAATATTTCAATAGAAGAGTTGTAGCACATTTTGTGATCTACAATATTGCAGAACTATACTTAGCGCTAAATTGCGATTAAAACGCAAATATGGGAGGAATAATAAATAAAAAATTGCAGTTTTAAAGATATCTCCTGTCATACCTTCGTCCTTAGGGGTCAAACAAAAAATCTTTGTAGCCAAAAGTTTTAGCAAATTTTGTCTTCTACAATATTGCCAAACCATGTTTAGCACTAAAATGAACTTTAGCGACAGTACAAGGAAAAGACTGAAAAAAGTGACAGATTTACCAAGATGGCGGAGAAAGATATGGAGCTGGAGGGTCGAAAATTTCGGGATACAATGACAAATATTGTCCTTTACGGCATATCAAAAATCTATAACAATCGGACCATAGTTAGGGTACCGGAACCACGATTTACCAAATGTACAACGAAAAAATTTGTATGGGCTGCACATTACCCGGTATAACATACTTCCGGCTCAAATTTGGGGGATGGAGACAGGCAGAACCGTATTCTGCAGGGTCTAAGCCCTCTGATAACGTTGTCACCCCAACTGTTACATGACTTGCTTCGTGCATTCTACTTCTTCAAAAATGGGCCTACTCTAATACTTGTGTGGTCAAGTTTTCTATATTTCGGTCACTTTTGTTCATCAATAGCCAGCTTGATTTGAAACTAAAATATTTTTCCGGAAGTGTATCCAACATTTTACATATCAATAAAATTTCAGGCAGATCATTTCCTTCAATTTCATTGTTCAAGTCGTACCAAACAGTTTTGAGAGTCGAAATATGAGTGGCCATATCATGCTCTTCGCTTTTCTGGTAACGGAAGAACTTCATACAGAGATCGTAACTCCTGTCTTCCTTTGCCCCATCATAAAGCCTATAAAGCTCTTTCCACATATCACAAGACGTTTCACACCGCATTACCTTTTGTAAAGTCTCTTCAGTCATATTGGTCGTAAGAATAAGAGGCGACTGACTGTTATATTTTTGAAACAATTGAATTTCGTTCTCATTCTTTTGTATGTCTTCAGATTTTCCCGTTTCTCCTGGATCTTTTGGCTTAGTTAACTTGCCTTTAGGGCTTCCATTCCGTACTTACGTAATTACGGAATTACGTAATTACGGATAGATATTTGACTTCTAATAATTACGTAATTCAAAAGTTAAATTCCGTAATTACGGAATTATGTATTACCACTTATTTGTTTAAAATATGCCTACTATTTCGGTCTAAAAAATGGAAAAAAGTTTTGTGAAATTGTAAATTAACGTATTATTAAATAACATAAAAGATTATGGGATATTATTTGGAGTTAGTACCTAGGTAGTAGGTACCTCGAAACATCAGTAGCGAGAATGGACAGGATTGCGTTGTAACCCTTTCGACTAGGTTACTCTGATATCTGTGGACTAGATACAAGAAGGAGGTCCGACAGGGGCCAGGGGTGCATTATTTTACCGGGTGGGTGTTCGATGTGGTGGCTGGAATGTCGGAACAGATCAAAAACCTATTAATATCATATTACTATTTGGGGGTAGTTGCTATCATTGCGACCATTGCTGAACTATTGGCGTCCTAAGAGTGGGTAAAGTATGGCAAACTTAAAGAATTGCTGGATTTTGCTGAACTCGAGAAACTTAGTCTCTGCAGGGCACATGACGTGTTTGCCCAAGAAAGAGCTACGGCTCGGCTGTGCATTAGGCTAGGGCAGTCAGTTAGGATGTGTGCAAGCGTCTCCTCCACTTCAATGCAGCGTCTGCACCTCCTTGTGTCACTCAATCCTAACGAGTGCATGTGCTTATTTAGTAAGCACCCTTACAAACATGCGTAGTCGGTCCCTGCTTAGCAATAGGCATCATGGGACCCCTTTTTGTTAAAGGCCTTAAATAGCGCCTTGGAATAGTTGGAATGGTTCAGACCTGTGAACTCTCTCCAGGCCTGAATGGTTTTGTAGAAACAGTAGATTTCCAGGGTGAGCTTGGTTAGACGTATAGGGATGCCGAAAAACGATTCCGGCCCGCAATGCATCCCCTTCGCCCCCGCTCGTGCAAGCTCGTCAGCTCATTTCCCGCGATACCTGCATGCCCTGGGATCCACCGTAAAATAACCTTGTTTTTCGCTCCAAGGTTATTTAATGCTTCCCGGCAATTCAAGAGCCTGGCTATACAATTGAATATAAATGATATTGTTGAGATAATTGCTTTGCCGATTGGTTGATGCACACTCTAAGATGGCGTATATCTCTACTTGGAAAATAGAGGAGTCCTTTCCCAGATTCCAGTTTATAGCAACTGGATTGAGTGCTAGAAGTAAATTTGTGGCATACCTACTTCGAAAAGGATATCGTACCAATTCATCGATTTTAGACCAGCACAATATTCGAATCAGACTGTCCACCACACTACCATACTTGATTAATAACTCTTGTAAATTCTAGCAGAGTGTGGTGACAGTACTCACTTAGTAGGGTAGCGGAGCGGAGCGCAGGCAAGAGAAACAACTTGGATGTTACAGCAATCAAATTTTATTCTATATGTCCATGTAATATAATTTATATAATATAATAATGAAGAGCTCACATGACTGTGACCGCTGGGTTGAAGTATCAAGTCCAAAGAGAAGGAACCATAGACTCGCATCTATAGAGTCAATATATGTTAGGCATAGTTTACACTGTTGGCATCTTAAGGTATATACACACAATTTAACACTTCCCCTTATATGGCTTACAGTGCAGTGTTCAGTCGATAAGACTATATAATTGACACTATTATTAATAAGTGCAAGTACATAAGATAGAGTCTATACTCTATATAGTAGAGTCATCTATGATGTCAAGTCTATATCACAAAAAATTACATTAAAATATCTAAAGATATTTAAGTTAAAATAAAAATTAACAATATATAATGATCTCTGCAATATAGAGACAAAAGTTATATGTATTCATTATTTAAATGAAATTAATGTCATAACATAATTGTATACATTGTACATGTCATTAAAATATATTTACATTATCACAGATACATTGTGGCAAATTTAAATGAGTCATATATCTTTTCTTGTAATAATATTCATATCAGTAATGAAGCTACAATGCTTTTGCACACATAATGGCTTGGTCAATACATCAGCTATCATCTTGTCTGTTGATAGGTACTTTACTGAAATACAGTCTCTTTTAATTAAATCTTTCACAAAATGATATCTAATATCAATATGCTTCGTTCGTTTATGACAAAATTCTTTACATTCCAATAGTCTTTGTGCTGACTGGTTGTCATTGTAAACCGTACATGTTACATGTTTATTCAATATTTCAGTAAGCAAATTTTTAATGAAACAAATATCTTTACAAACGTCACCTATTGCCAGAAATTCCGACTCCGTTGTCGACTGTGCTATGCACCTTTGTTTACGTGATTCCCAGTTAATGGTATTATTTCCTAACTTTACGACAAAACCAGTATACGATTTTCTGTCAATAAGGTTATTACCATAGTCTGCGTCAGTATAAGCCTGTATATTCCAATTAACACTCTTTACATAATATAAACAGTAATTAATTGTGCCAGCCAAATACCTAAGTACACGTTTAGCTGCTATCCAATGGGACCTGTCAAAGCTATTATTAAACTGGCTTAGCTGACTACAAGCAAAACTTATATCAGGTCTAGTACATACAGAAAGATAATTTAGACTACCTACAAGCTGCCTATAGTCATAGGTCTCATTGTCTGCATGAGCACTATCTTTGTTAGGTAAAGTCAATTTACTATTTACTGCCATAGGTGTTGCAATGGGTTTGCAATTTTGCATCTTAAATCGTACTAACAGTTTCTTAATATATTCTGTTTGATCTAAATACAAAGTACCTTTTGACTTATTTCTAGTGATTCTAATGCCCAAGCAATTCTTTAATGGACCCAAATTTTTCACATTAAATTCTTTCTCTAATATGTTTAACAACTCAACTTTTATTGAGCTATTTTTAGAGTAAAAGACATAAAAGTCATCAACATAAAGTGCAATAATGACAAAATCATTACTAGACTTTTTAGTGTATATACATGGTTCACATATAGACTGTTTGAAACTGTTACTTAATAGCACTTGGTTAACTTTTTCATTCCACATTTTGCTAGCCTGTTTCAAACCGTATATACTTTTCTGCAATAAACACACCTTACTTTTATTTTCATCGTTACAAAAACCTTCAGGCTGTTCCATGTATATAACTTCATTCAGGTTTCCATTCAAGAATGCTGTGGCAACATCAAGATGATCTATGTCCAAGTCCATCTCATTAGCAAGGGAAAATAAAATTCTCATAGACGAATGGCGTATGACAGGAGCATATGTCTCATTATAATCAACACCCGGCTGTTGAGTAAAGCCTCTGGCAACGAGCCGTGCCTTGTGTCTATCGAATTTCCCATCCACATCATGCTTTGACTTATATACCCACTTACATTTGATTACGTTTTTGTTAGTAGGTCTATCGACCAATTTCCATACCTTATTTGAAACCAACGAATCGTATTCAGACTGCATTGCATCAATCCAATCATCACGATATGGTGAAGCAATAGCTTCTTCATACGACTGCGGCTCATCAAATGAGGCAGGCTGAGTCAGCATAGAACAATCATAATCACCATACCTTTGTGGGGGTCGCCTGATACGGACAGAACGATCGGATGCACCTTTTGTCGCTTCGTTGCTCAGTACCGCTTCCCCTCCAGATGACATCGGCTCAGGCGATGTAAGGCGCTGCACGCGCTCATCGTCAGCACGATAGTCGCTGGAGACAGGCTTGCACTGTACTGCTTCCCCTTCACGTGACGCCTGTCCAGATGACGCGGGTCGCTGCTCGCGCCCACCATCGGCAGAGTCATCGGGGTCGGGCTCGCTCAAAGACTGGTACTCCTCGTCACCTCCATCAGGTCCATCTGAAATTTCAGGCAAAACATTGTTAGCTTCAATATTACCTACAGAAATTTCATTATGATTCTCTTGTGACTCAATATCTTTATTGAAATTATTATTCATTAAGGTATCAAATAAATAATAATTATCATGAACATTTTTATGTTCATTTTTGTAATAAAAACGATTCTCTATGAACGCCACACTACGGGACAATACCACAGTATTGGGACTAGACGGATCGCATAAACGATAACCTTTTGTAGTCTCACTATAGCCAACAAAAATCATTAGTTTGCCCTTGGCATCTAACTTTCGGCGTTTCTGTGATGGAATCAGACAGTATGCAGTGCAGCCAAAGACTCGGAGATGACCAAGATCCACCTTGGATCCAGTCCAGACCTCCTCGGGTGAACGTCCTGATAGAGCAGCAGTTCCTACCCTATTTTTTAAATAAATAGAAGTCATTACTGCCTCACCCCAAAATCTGTTGCTAAGACCTGACTCACTAAGCATACATCTGACTTTGTCCATAATAGTGCGATTAAGTCGCTCACTTACACCATTTTGGCTCGGGCAATAGGGCACAGTAGTCTGATGTATAATGCCCTCCCGTTTCAAGTAATCAGAGAATCTTTTATTAACAAATTCGCCACCATTATCTGTTCGTAAAAACTTAATTGACTGCCCAACTTGCTTTTCTACTTGTGCTTTAAATGTAATGAAATGTGACATTACCTCAGATTTTTCCTTCATAAGGTATCCAAAGGTTTTCCTCGTGTAGTCATCGGTGAAGCAAACAAGAAACCTCTTGCCTCCCCAGCTTGTCTCTTGCATTGGCCCAAGGACGTCGCTGTGGATGAGCTGCAGTCTCTCAGTAGCACGCTTTGCCTGCCCCTTGGGGTAGGATGCGGCCGACATCTTCCCCTCAAGACATGCAGCGCAGCCCTTGAGGTCTTCATCCTGAAACATTATACCACATGCACCATCCCGCAAACGTTTCATACCTTCAATGTTGAGGTGACCTAAACGTCTGTGCCATAATTCCGCTGAGAGATCGGCTGATAGTGTGGCCCTCGGTGATTCCTGGCTAGCTTCCAGGAACAAAGAGTGTTCCACGGGTGAGGTCTTGTTAGTCACACACACAGAGACATTTAACTTGTACAGACCATTACAACACGTAGTAATAGCCTTGTCAAAGTCAGTGGCTTTGCTCTCAAAAATACAACAACCTTTATTATTAAATTGAACAATATGGCCAGACTCGACCAACTTTGATATTGAAATCAAGTTGCATGAAAGTTTTGGCACATACATTACATTGGACAAAACTAAGGAACTCACCTTGTCTTTCAATAAGAGCTTCATTTTCCCAACTGCCTCACAATTTATAGTGTTATTATTAGCTACAACTACAGAAGAATGATGTGGCACAATATCAGTAAGGTATTTCTTGCTAAAAACCATAGAATTCGTTGCTCCACTATCCAGGTAAAAGTTTTCTGATTGCTCTCCAGCCAAGAATGCAGCAGCAATGTTAGTCCGGTCGCCGGCATTCCTAGGCTTCTTCTCACGCTTCAGTTTAAAACATTTTGATCTGGAGTGGCCTCGCTTCTTGCAAAAATCACAAAATGTAACATTCTTCTTACTAATATATGCGGTTGTATCGTCGGCTGAAGACTTTCTACTGTATTCTGTTGTCGCCCGGGTAATTTTGGGTGGCAACACCATCACTTGGTGGCGCTGGCAACACTGACTGAACCAATCCAGTCTTTCCGGTGACGTCACAAAGTCGAGTTCATAAATAGCTGGTCACCTTCCACGGAGCTCTCTCTTGCCAAGCAGCCGTGAAGGTGACAAGAAGTGGATAAAGTGTCAACCTAAGTATCGTACTTGTATTTATTAGGTATCGTTATTAATTATGATTGTAAATATTAACAATCATAATTAATAATACAGATCAGCTTTGTAATTAACTTTGCCGTAACTGACTAAGATTATTATCAGATTTGCTATCGAGGAGTGTACCTGTATTATTAGCATGTAATATGTGCAACATATAATATAATATCATCTGTATTGTGTGAAATTGTAGCCTCAAAGATTATTATGGTGGGAATAATAAAGTGTTCGTAACATTAACCTGTTTGTTTCTATCATCAGAAGTGCTCGAAAACACGTTCACAGCAGGCCACGTGGTCGCAAGCGCAAGAGAACGAGGCTACGAGCAAGAGTGTCATCTACTTCATCACCGACATCGCCACAATCACGATCCGCGAGCAGTGACATCAGCAGGGATCGGAGGTGGAGAAGTGGGAAGTAAAATAGACGTAAACAACCGTAAACTGTGAGTTAAAATGTTATATTAAGTATCGCCAGTGATTACTGACTTTGAAAGTCTTGTTGATAATATTGATTAGGGTTAACATGGTTGATGCTAGTTCACGTGCTTTGGATGAGCTGATAACAGGATGAAATCAGGTTTTGCAATAATTACGGAATACCGTCAAAATGTGCTTAGATTTCTTTTTACTAAACAATGAAACGAATTGGACCAAGTGGGAATGGATCCAATTGCGTGATGTTACGTTGTCACATTTTAACATTTCAAGTTGACCAGAATTGTATATTGTCTATATAGGAACGTTAATAAAGTGGCTAATTGAGGACTTGTATGAATTTTCTAGTCCTTTCTCGAACAAGAGGGTAGAATAGATAAACTTCGAAGAACGACTTCAGTTGCCTTATTTCGATAATTGTTGAAACAGTTGACTGTGACGAATAAGCATTTTTTTTTGCATGGTAATGTGAATACAGTATAATTATGATAGATAAACAGCGTATTAAACAAACCAAGTGCCCGACAATCTAACGCGGCTACTTTAGCAATGATAGGCTATGGTCTAAACGGTAGCATTAAGGCCGGGTATTACCACTTGTGACTTTGTAAAAACCATCTGAGACATAGAATATAGTGTCTAAAAAAAAAAAAAAAAAAAAATGTGTTACATAAGGATCTTGTCTAGTCAAAATCGCAGTCAGTTACATGACCTGATGAATTTCATTCGATAGAAAAAAATCGCGAAGTTACTCCTTTTTGGAACTATATTACTAATATTTAACATTAAATTTTGTACTCAATTAAGTAAAGATCCTAAATAGTTATAGACAATTTCGCTGGGTTTGCTTTGATAAAATGATTGGCTTAATGACTATTGCTAAATATTTACGAAACCACGCGCAGAGCTTGCGTAGAGAGCGGGATGGTTAATTGTATACTCACGCGTGTTAGAGCGGGACATTTGCGTTGGGGATACCTCCCCTTAAAAGCAAACCGATCCGTGCGCAGCAACGTATCTACACACCTACTTCAAACGTTATTTTGTTGTAGTGAGAGCGGTCACAAAAGAAACCTTTTATACATAAACGTTGCAATTCAATTAACAAAAATGGCCACCTAGAAGCGTTTGTAAATCAGATCATAAAACATGTTGCTGCATGATTTGTTGTTGCCCCCCCTGACGAAGCTGGCGTTGCGAATTATAATATTAGTATTTGAATCATATAAACAATTAGATTTGCAATTATGAACATGAACAAGATGTAAATAAATTGATAAGTCCCTTAATTGATAACACTGAGCCCAAAATGTGTACAATTCGAAATTGCTGATTAATATTTACACAGACGCCAGTAGGGATGGAATAAGGTGTATTTTGACACAATTATCGAGCGAGGAAGGGGAATACCTAGATATCCTTACAGCCGCCAAAGTACAGTCGAGAAAATAGCCATAGTGGCGGGATCAGAGAGGTTTAGACATTATTTAATAGGAATTACTTTTTAAAATTTCTACAGAAGGCAAGCGGGATATCGTACCCCGCATTAGTCTGTTGCACACAATATCATATGATGTAGTCCAAAGAGCAGGAAGCCCAAATGCAGTTTCTGGATGTCTTGAGTAGAAACCCGATTTGTGACAACAAAGTCAATGTCGAATCTGTGATGTTCGATGTTCAATATCGTGGGTGATTGGTTGCTATCAGTAAATCAGTTCAGTTGCGAGACCCTAGTATATATTATGTGTATATTCGTGAAATTGTATTGTCAGGCGAGGCCGAAGCGAACAAACGTATGTAACATTGTTCCTATAATTGACTCAAGTAGTACTTATAAAGTTTAATGAAATTGTTTTGTGATTGAAACTGATAAAATTACTTACGTTGCATCTTGTATTTTATCTAATGCAGTAGCTTCGTCCGAGGAATGTAGTGTAGGTACTTAAAGTGGTTGAAAGAATAGAGCAGTGGGCATCCGTAGTGAGCGCCACTGTTTACTTATTTGGGTATGTGGTGATACACGACTTGTAATCGGAACATTACAAGTTCAAGCCAGGGAGCGAGTTGGCCGGCGATGGGATAACGAACTCCACCCAAATGAAACGCTTTTTGTACTTGCATTGCATTCATTTCGTCCGAAGAATATAGTGTAGGTACTTAAAGTGGTTGAAAGAGTAGAGCAGTGGGCATCCGTAGTGAGCGCCACTGTTTACTTATTTGGGTATGTGGTGATACACGACTTGTAATCGGAACATTACAAGTTCAAGCCAGGGAGCGAGTTGGCCGGCGATGGGATAACGAACTCCACCCAAATGAAACGCTTTTTGTACTTGCATTGCATTCATTTCGTCCGAAGAATATAGTGTAGGTACTTAAAGTGGTTGAAAGAGTAGAGCAGTGGGCATCCGTAGTGAGCGCCACTGTCTATTTATTTGGGTATGTGGTGATACACGACTTGTAATCGGAACATTACAAGTTCAAGCCAGGGAGCGAGTTGGCCGGCGATGGGATAACGAACTCCACCCAAATGAAACGCTTTATGTACTTGCATTTTATTTGTAAATGTGCCATAGGTAATTTATCTGTAGACAAGACCATAGAAAGATTACGCACCAGCAATTAGTTTTATATAGTAAAATTGACAAAAGATATCAAGAACCGTCTAAATTGTATTTACTATAAAAACAAATACGTCATCAAACACTTTCACTAAAAAAAAAACAAAAAAAAATTGTTGTAAAACAAAAACCTATATTATTTTTAACTTGTGTACTTTTAGTACATTATGAACTTCGAAAAAAAAATTTATTTAAACAATTCGGTAATACAAAACCACTGATTTGCGACGATTAGTAGTATTATTTATTTATTTAAACTACATTTCAAAGAAATACAGAATTGTAGAAATGGCGGGCTTAATGCCTAATGGTAGTACATGCATCATAGCTCTTTACGAACTTGTGTAATAATCTAAATATCAGGCGACATGTTATCGCGATAGCAGTACCTAGATCGAATATGCAGGTAAAACAATGTCATATGACAGTTCTAAAAGATTTGCGTTGCTTAGGGTGGATATTGCATGAGACTAAAATTCATCAGGACATTAATAATTAGAAAAATAAACCAACCACTGTCGCAGTATTGAATGAAGTCTTCCATAGGTAAAAAATTGCGTTGACAATGATGTAATCAATCGCTAACGATGATGATACCAAACACTTGGTTGTGTTACCTCCTTGAGGCAACAGGTAGATGCCAAAATAAAAAGTACTGCTGATAAATATAGTAATAACCGGATGTTGTCAGGAGAAATCAAGATAATTGTACATATTTCTCATATTTATTTGTATATCATGCAGGGTAAAATATTATAATTTTCCATATGGTATTTTAAGATGGCATACATAGAAACTTTGTTGTATAAATAGCAGTGGCAATTGTGCTGGCCTAATGTTTACGCTTCGAACATGTACATTGTATGTATTGGCAGGGTGCAAAGCGGGTGGAGGGGGTAGCCTAAACGATCACAGCGCTCGCTACGGCTAAAATTTACATTTTGTCGGTGACTTGAGCTGTCAAATCCATATTGCAGTAAACGTTTTCTAATCGTTTATGAGATAAATTTAATATGGCCCTAGTAAAATGTGTTATTGTGAATTGTAAAAACACCACAGAATAGCGACTGTAAATTTTACCAATTTTCAAAACCGTGGTGGAAACGAGACCAAAGAAATAGGTGGATAATTGCCGTAAGAAAAAAAAGTAAGTCACCTAACCTGACAACAACAACTGAAAACAACAATTTTAATGTTATTGGCAATAATGTTACTGACTACCATCGTCCAATATTGTCTAATATAGTAAAATAACACAAGATTTCATTAATTTTGTTCACAATATTTACTTACTTCTCGCTTGACAGCTATGACAAAGTGTCCATAATGGCCACCTGTCAGTGGCGCTGTCGTCGTGCACGGTCCCAATAAGGAATGTGAACATGTAGCAGAAATCCGAGGGTGAACACTGCTGCATGGGGTTAAGGCGATACACAACTATGTGATCGAATAAAATCACAAAGTTCAAGCCGATACACGCCCGATTCCTGGTACCGATTACGTACAAATAACTGTTAAAGGTCGTAAGCATAAGAGTATATGCCAACACAAGTGTATACCATTAAACAGATATTTGAAAGATATTTTTGTCATGTTCGCAGCTCCAACATCAGCCCATGACGGGAGTCGAGGACGACCCCGTTAGCAGGACGGCCGGATGTTGTCGCCCGGGTAATTTTGGGTGGCAACACCATCACTTGGTGGCGCTGGCAACACTGACTGAACCAATCCAGTCTTTCCGGTGACGTCACAAAGTCGAGTTCATAAATAGCTGGTCACCTTCCACGGAGCTCTCTCTTGCCAAGCAGCCGTGAAGGTGACAAGAAGTGGATAAAGTGTCAACCTAAGTATCGTACTTGTATTTATTAGGTATCGTTATTAATTATGATTGTAAATATTAACAATCATAATTAATAATACAGATCAGCTTTGTAATTAACTTTGCCGTAACTGACTAAGATTATTATCAGATTTGCTATCGAGGAGTGTACCTGTATTATTAGCATGTAATATGTGCAACATATAATATAATATCATCTGTATTGTGTGAAATTGTAGCCTCAAAGATTATTATGGTGGGAATAATAAAGTGTTCGTAACATTAACCTGTTTGTTTCTATCAATTCCTGCAGTAGTCGAGCCTTTATAAGCTCACTTGATAGCTTGTCGGCTGCAGTCGCTGTCGATAGGTTTGAAACTATGGTATCATACTCCGATGGCAGTCCGCTAAGAAGTATTTCTGCTACTTCAGCATCCTCTATCGTCCGCCCGATGTCGTGGAGTTGGTGCACCAAAGTAGTAATCGATTCTATGTATTTTCCCATGGTAGGATATTCAGCGAACTGTACTCGATGAAGTTTCCTAAGTAGGAGCACTCTGCGATACAAGCCTTTGTCCTCAAATATCTCCGACAGTTTCTTCCATGCTTCGGCAGGGGTTTTAGCATCCCGAACATATTGATATAGTTCTTTTGTAATAGAAAGACAAATACGTGCCAACGCCCGTCTCATTTTTGCGTCGTCGGTGTCGGTTCCGTCGACAGCATCCCACAGCCCTTCTAATATCAGGATATTTTTGGTGGTGAACTTCCACGTGTGATAGTTTGCAGCACCTTGTAGCTTCTCAACCGAAGCCACGTGTGGGTTGAGGTTAGATGACGGCACGGAATCCATTTTCTTTGTGACAATGTATACAATAGCTGTGTGTAAATTTCTTGCCTGTTATTGGCGCTCGCTCCAACGCTACCTTATTAGTGTATTATATAGATCTTGAGAATGAGTACTGTTAAATCATGTCTGGGTCTCATAACCTCTTGTAAATTCTAGCAGAGTGTGGTGACAGTACTCACTTAGTAGGGTAGCGGAGCGGAGCGCAGGCAAGAGAAACAACTTGGATGTTACAGCAATCACATTTTATTCTATATGTCCATGTAATATAATTTATATAATATAATAATGAAGAGCTCACATGACTGTGACCGCTGGGTTGAAGTATCAAGTCCAAAGAGAAGGAACCATAGACTCGCATCTATAGAGTCAATATATGTTAGGCATAGTTTACACTGTTGGCATCTTAAGGTATATACACACAATTTAACAATAACAACTGGTTGCCAATAATACAAATAAAACGTAGTAGTGGTAGAAGTTCCTCAAGCTGGACTGACCATATACGTTGAATGAATGAATGAATGATTTTTATTCACCAGAATATACAGGGGTGCTACCGCGAGCCACAAACGAAATTTTCTCTCTCTGTCGCACTTGAAAGTCTATACGTAAGAGCGACAGAGACGGAAAACTTCGTTTGTGGTTCGCGGTAGCAGCCCAGTATACAATAGATCTTTTACATTGCAGTTTCAGTCCAGTACATTCGGCCATATCAGGCATGTGAAAATTTCAGTGAGTTCGTTCAGCTCTTTGTTCTGAAAATTACACGTGGATGCTGCGATTTATTTAAATAATGGTGTTAAAAATCGTTTCCCTTAATTACAATTAGTAATTATAACAAAAACAAATTATTTAGTGATTTTTAATTTGAACTCCGGGTCAGTTACGTAATTACGTAATTCAACGTTCTAATTTCGAAATCAATTACGTAATTGACAAATCCGTAATTCTGGAAGCCCTACTTGCCTTCGACTGCTTCTAGTGTACCCGGAGTACTTTTAAGAGTTTTAAGTAAGAGTTTTACCTTGTATCTCCATATTTGACGACAGACGAATGAAAAAAGATGTTTGCATATTTGAGTTTTCCGTCCACTATTGCACCAAATTTACAACCGTTAATCTATAAAAGCTCTGCTACCATATAACGAAATGTTGTTTCTTTAGGAAAATACAATATATTTGTCCGGTTCAAATCATAACAGCAACAAACCATAGCAACGTAACACGGATATAAAGAATAAAAGATAAGGAGTCTGGAAGCGTAGTAAACTGGAAGTGCTTTCTAACAAATAGTACCAATATGGTCAAAACTCACTTATGCTTTTTGAAGTCACAGATTACTGTAATAAGATTATCATCATGTACTTGCATTTTGATTTGAAAAAAAAAAAGAATGAAAAAAAAAGACTAACCAGACTGACAAAAGAATGAAGTTGATAAAAAAAAGAATGAAATGAAAAAGCAGTGCAAAAATAGGTAATGAATGAAAAAAAGTACTTAACAATTAGATATGAGCGCCGATGGGCAATTGGCCGGCGGCGGCGTCGGCGGCGTGACCTTGAGAAAACCTTAGGTTAAAAACAAAATTCTACATATTTCATTAAGAGGCGTTGAATACGATTTTTTTACGTATTTGATGCCGGAGTCTAGACATGTGCGCCGATTTAAAAATGATCGGCGGCGGCGTTTGCCAAAAAATCGGCGGCGGCGGCGTACTTTCGGCGTGAAATCGGCGTGAAGGTCACGTAAATAAAAATGCGAAATAAATCGTATTCTTTTTTTAAAATCGAGATCAATGCAATAAATCTGTATTCATACAAGTAAACCACATCCCTATATAACAAAAATGCGGTAGAAACATGGACAATACTGGTTAGGGAGCGACAAAGAATAGACGCATTCGATATGCGGTACTGGAGGCGAATGCTCAGGATACCCTGGACAGCCAAACGGACCAATGACCCAGCTCGGATTCAAGACACGGTTATCCACTGTTTGTCGGCAGTGGCTGCTTTCATACTTTGGACACGTAATGCGCAGTGGTGCTAATAGTTTGAAGAAACTGGTCGTGGTTGGTGGAATAGAAGGCAAGAGGGCTAGGGGACGCTCATCAACTACATGGACAGATCAGGTTAAGGAAGCCACATCCACAAGCAAATTTCACCACGCGATGGGGGCTACGATGGATTGAGACCGATGGAGACATTGAGACAAGTCCTCAGGGCGGCGAAATCCAGAAGTAATCACGATCCTCAGGAATGAGGAACCAACTCAAGAGAGACAGATATAGCTAACAAATGCTGGGGCATGGTCCCCCATATACCATAACGCTAGCCGCGTTACCCCTTTGTACTCTGTATTGTCAGAGAGATTCTCTGTGAGAGGAAAGTGTCAGGCCCCCGAGATATCGACCAGCCGCCACAACAAAGCTCTCATGAATGTCTTCATGTCAGCCGGCCAGGGTCCAGAGTCCACTGCAAGCATTGCAAACTCGTAGTTACACAATAAAGACGAGTATTTGCGGTGCTTGAGAGCTTCGTCAGGTCCAGCACTGGCCTGGGAGCGAGTTACGTGGAAGTGGGATTGCGCACATGCGGTGTTTCACACCAGAGCCCTCCCTAGTTTTCACGGCTCCAACGTGACTCCATCAGGATGCTTACCTACCATCGTCTTATTCCATACCCACTAGTTCTGTTGTCCCAGCACGAAACACACCAAGCTTTCCGGGCCTCCTTCAGGCTCGCCATATCGCTGTCAGGAAATTTCCGAATGAGACAACTACGTAAATCTACGTGACTACGTGAATTTTGGGGTGAACAAACAGAACCGAATAATACCGAGGGCCATGTGGGGGTTTAATACAAGTATGGTAAATCAGATTTATTATTGAACAAGTTTAATTTACAACCAATGACAGGGTTTATTGGTTCGTCAAAAATAGGTAAGCCTAAGGCTGCGTTTCCACCAGAGATGTGCGAGGATGCGTTCTCATACATTTGACACCTCGCAAGGCGCCGAGCGAGATGTCAAATATATGAAAACACATCCTCGCACATCTCTGGTGGAAACGCAGCCTAAAAGGTGGTAGATGAATTTTAAAAAATTACTCCCTTGATTTTTATTTTTTATTCGATACGAACTTTTAAGTGAAGAGGGGGAGGGGGACATTATATTAGATTTACGAATCTATTATTCCCAAAGTAAAAAAAATGTTTTCAAAAAATCTTAATCGTTTCTGAGTAAAAGGATTGTGACATTACAGGACATACGTACGGACAGACGGATATGACGAAGCTATAAGAGTTTTGTTTTTGCTATTATTATTTGGCTGTAGATGCCTACCAATACGATTTTTTCAGCCGGATTTCCATACTCAGGCGCTCAATGTGGTTCAGGCGTTCAGACTGCCCTGATAGTATATATAAACAAAGAAAAATATTTATTGTCACACAACAAATTTAATATAAGAAGTGTACATACATTAAAACAATAACAAAGCAATAAAAACATTAAACAAAAATGTTAATTATACTCTTTTGTCTAATAAAAAGACTCCGCGCTGACGTTTCTCTACGAGACGTGTTCCGGGAGAAACGTTTTCTTACTTTAACCGGTATTTATATATTAGAGATATGTTTATTTGTAAAAAGTCAATCATCATACTTTACAAAAATTTCTTCGTTAAAATCAAATGTAAGGGATCAGTATAGATACAATTTATACCTTCCTAAAGTAAATAACGTAATGTATAAAAAATGTACTTTTATAATGGCCATCCGTGTGTTTAACCATTTACCTGCCGACATAAAAGTCCTTGAAGGGAATATATTTAAACGGAGACTTAAAAATTGGTTAATTGAAAAAGTATTTTATAATTTAAATGAAATTTATTCTACATAATTGATTTTGTAATTAATTAGTTGAATACATTTTTTTAGTCCTAAGATACAATTATTGTACGCCCGTAATGGGTAACTGTTGAGACTCAATGTAACTAAAGGAACATCTTTGTATTTTACACAGTTATACAATAAAATATTATTCTATTCTATTCTATTTGGCATTCAGTCAAGGTTACGCCGATTTCATGCCGATCATTTTGTCGGCGGCGGCAGCGTGGCAAAAAGGCCGGCGGCGGCGGCGCGCCGGCGCGGCGCACACGTCTATGCCGGACACGCCTGTTTAAACGTCATTTTTACTGTCATGATGACAAACACGCCTATTTATATCGATGTTCTACGTTTTATCCCGTCCTAGTCGATTACGTAACGCATGGTGGTTTACACATTGTGTATTTAATTCTATACTCTGCTGTATGTGTAACATCTAAGTGCCAATGAAAACAGCAAGTCTGTTGCTGCCTGCGGGAAGGTGTCCATGTCCAGTTAAGGCCGTGTATTACCACTTTTGAGTTTTTAAAAACCATCTGAGACATAGAATATAGTGTCTAAAAATCTAAAAAATATATATGTGTTACATAAGGATCTTGTCTAGTCAAAATCGCAGTCAGTTACATGACCTGATGAATTTCACTCGATAGAAAAAAATCGCGAAGTTACCCCTTTTTGGAATGTATTTTCAATACTACGGCTATATTACTGATATTTTACATTTAATTTTTGTACTCAATTAAAGATCGTAAATAGTTATAGACATATTCGCAGGGTTTGCTTTGATAAAATGATTGGCTTAATGACTATAGCTAAATATTTACAAAACTACGCGCAGAGCTTGCGTAGAGAGCGGGATGGTTAATTGTAAACTCACGCGTGTTAGAGCGGGACATTTGCGTTGGTGATACCTCCCCTTAACGATGCTAGTTTGGATAGGTTCAACGCCACAAAAGCTCAGACGTGTCTAATTTCCGCTTAAAAGAGGCAAAACAGACCCCTACTTTCCGAGATGTAATCGTACCGATTACCGGCTTTTCGGGGTTACATATTAAAATACCTAAAATCGATATACCTATTGTCATAATACCTATGTACGAAATACCTATTTTTAAAATACCTATCACTTATTTAACCTACAGTTTAAATGACCGAAGATTGAAATACCTACGTTCAAAAAACCTATTGAACGAAATACCTACTGTTCAAAATCCCTACCGGATGAAATACCTAAGGGACGATTCGCCTAAGTTTGATATACCTACAGTCAAAATACCTACAGTACATTATCGCGACAGGTTTTAAAAATTTGGTTTTTGAAAAGTAGTTTTATTCAACGTAAGAAACATCAAAAATCAAGAATGTCAGTAGAATAATAATTTTACGGGAAAATGTTCGGTTCTGGCGCTTCGCCGGCCGCTCCCGCGGCACGCTCGCTTCGCTCGCTCGGCTCGCGCGCTGTAAGGTTGCAGTTCTACCTAACCACTCCTCCTCGCTTCGCTCGTCGTCGTACCTACACCGACCTGGTTTAGAGTACCTATAATATGTAGAAGTCGAGAATAGAGGTGGAGATTGTCATAATATTATTTTTTACCTGTTTCTAAGGCAGGTCGGTGTAGGTACGACGACGAGCGAAGCGAGGAGGAGTGGTTAGGTAGAACTGCAACCCTACAGCGCGCGAGCCGAGCGAGCGAAGCGAGCGTGCCGCGGCAGCGGCCGGCGAAGCGCCAGAACTGAACTTTTTAGGGTTCCGTACCAAAACGGAACCCTATTGGTGACGCCCAGACGTCCGTCCGTCCGTCCGTCCGTCGTCTGTCACACAGGTTTTACAGCCAAACGGTTGGAGCTACAAGCTTCAAATTTACACAGTATAAGCATCTTATTGGCCCGAAGCCATACAAATAGTCAAAACTTATTTTCAAATGTTTTTAAGGGGGGCTCCCATACAGCTAAAGGGGGGTGCAAAAAAAAATTTTTATCCTACCCTATCGAGTGGGGTATCGTTGTTTAGAGCTCATTGAGTAGATACTTACTGTATTTTTAATAAAAAAAATATTGGAAAACAAAGGTATGAGAAGCCACCAAAGTCAGCTTTTTTAACTAAATTTTGTACCGAAGAATTTTTTAATTTCCCAAACACCTATAAACTTAAAATTTGGTAATAATGTTTGTTATTACGTAAATTTTACCAAAAAATACTAATATATTGATTAATTCGATTATTTTCTTTGAAATTTCCTTATTTTTCCTATAAAAACCAAATTAACTTTGCGGTCGGTTCGGAACCCTAAATGTGCGAAGTCCGACTCGCACTTGGCTGTTTTTTTTAATAATTTAACTGTACGTAATATTTCGACATTATAAATAATTACACATCACTTCAACGCGCACTGTCGTTCCGTCCGCAATTTGTGTACTGCCCAACTAAATAGATAACAGTCGTCTATAAACAGAGAAGTGGGTACTTCTCATTAGGGTAACCAATATTTTTAATCAAATGTGATAAATAAACATTAACAGTACCTAAACCCTTAGTTAAGCTTTGGTACTGTAGGTATTTCAACTGTAGGTATTTCAACCGTAGGTATTTCGACTGTAGGTATTTCGACATATAGGTATTTTAAAAATAGGTATTTCGTACATAGGTATACTGATAGTAGTGATTTCAAGTTTAGGTTAATCGTTCAATAGGTATTTCGTCCAATAGGTATTATGAAAATAGGTTAAATAACCAATAGGTATTTTAAAAAATAGGTATTTCGTACATAGGTATTTTGACAATAGGTATATCAATTTTAGGTATTTTAATATGTAACCCTTTTCGGCGTAACATTGTCTTCGACTCTCAACTTTGGCAAATATATAAATAAGTAAAGTAAGTAAGTAAACTAGATCATAGGTACAAAGTTGCCAGTCTGTCGAATTTTATATCGGTTAAATTTCGGAGAGTCTGATGAGGAATTACATAATACTTCCCCTTCCCTTCAAAGCGACACCATTTTACGGTGGCAGTTCCGAAAGCTCGCACGAAACGCTTTGTTTTCATTTTTATTGTGAAAACAGCCAAGCTATGGAACTCCTTGCCGAAATTCCCCTTGAACCTATATTATTATGATCTTCAAGGCGAGAGTACATTGTTTTTTCTAGGTAAGCGCATTCCATCCTAAACCACAATATCACTTACCGTCAGGTAATTTGTGGTGGCAAAGCACACCTATTTAAAATAAAATAAAGAATAATTGCGATAGTATATGATATTTTACTTTGATAATTATAACACACATACTACACATAGCCTTGTTTACAAGTAGGTAGGTATTCCAAATTTCTAATCGATAGCAGAAAATAGTTTCTGAAATATTTAGTGATCTGAAGAACAGACGGCTAGAATCGCTCATTAAGGATCCCTTTTGTGCGTTTTTGGTACTGAACCCTAAAATAAATAAGCCTATATTACCGTAAACTATCAAATTCCAAACTAGTTTGCCGATCGATGGTATAAGTGTGTAAAAGATAAGCTACACAGTATCTGAAACGCGAGCGAGACAGAGATCGGCGCGCCGATCGCCCTGTATCGGCGGCGGCGGCGTGGGGATTTTCGCCGGCGGCGGCGGCGCGGCGCTCATATTTAACATGCAAAAAAATTGGGAACTTAATAAAATGCAAAGACAGAAAGTTCTAGTAACAAATCTAGCCAGTAGTCTCCAACTCTCCAGTCTCCGCTCGTGGCCCAGCGGCGCCTGCGTGCCGCAAGCGTTGTACAAAGTTAAGCAACGTGGGCAGCGGTCAGGACTTGGATGGGTGACCGCTTTGAGTGGTTACTAACTGAGCGCTCCCGTGCTTTGGAAGGCACGTTAAGCCGTTGATCCCGGCTGCTGTCTATGACGGCAGTCGTTAAGCCAAGTTGGAGGCCTTCAGGCGGCTTGAGAACTTCTAACAGTCAAGTTGCCCACTCACTTGACAAAGGGGGGTCGAAGTTGCACCACGTCCGTAGGGAAAGTACCCACCGCTACCCTACACGTGACCCCTGGGTGGTTCTAAAAGTGCAACAAAAACTGGCAACCGTACTGTCTTCTCGAAGATCTCACGGTTCGAAATAAATGCCATACGATAAATAAATAAATAGTAGTCTCCAGGCCAATATAAAACAAAAATATCAAATGCCACACTTGCGAGGCGCGGCACATTCGCTACCTCCTCGGCAAATTGACATTAAAATCGCAAAGTGTGATGTAGTTCTGGTTTTGTAGTACCTAACCTAGATGCTGTATGGATCAGTTAAGATAAGTAGTGTTAATCCAAATTTGCAATGACTTTTAGAAAATTAAGTGAAAAAGGTCCCAAAATTTTGCTTAACAAATTTGGATTAACACTAAATACCCTAACTCAGCGGTCGGCAACAGGGAGCCCGCGGGCCGCATGCGGGCATGCACCTTCGAAAGTGAAAAGACAGACCAAAGGATTTAAGGGTTTAACGATCGGTCAAAATAATTCGATGGGACAAATCATATTTTTTTTTCAATAATTTCGCACCCGTCGCGTTTGCGTTAGAGAGTATGAAGTGTTTTCCACACCTGCATCTTAATGTTCAAAAAATTTCGCGCTCGCTACGCTCGCGTTTGCATCTTCATGACTTGACGCGTATGAAGTATTTTCAAGACCAGCATCATAAATTTCGCAATTTTTCGCGCTCGCTACGCTCGCGTTTTCATCGAGATACGTTATGACTTGATACGTACCTATAGAGTATTTGCCGCATTTGCATCATAGTGTTCGATAATTTACGGGCTCGCGTTTACATCTACATGAATTGATGCGTATGCGTAATTGCGTATGAAGTATTTTCCGCACCTGCATCCCAAAGTTCGAAAAAATTCGCGCTCGCTGCGCTCGCATTTTCTTCTAGATGGGTTATGATCACTTATGACTTGATGCGTATGAAGTATTTGCCGCATTTGCATCAGTGTTCGAAAAATTTCGCGCTCGCGTTTGCATCTAAGTATGTTAGGACTTTATGACCCTTTTTTTTAAACGCCATTTTTTTTTATTTGATAAACGCTGAAATCAGTTTTCTTCCATTTTAATGCTTAGCGAATTTTCGAGTATCTCTCTTATAAATATTTTTTTTCCAATATAAACTTTTTGGTGGACGGACACCTGAGTGACACCAATAGGGTACCTTTTGGACCCTTCCAGCACGGAACCCTAATTGACAACATTTCATATTTTTAACTACTTTATTTTATGAACTAGTTAGAAAATAGGTAAAAATTTAAGCCACCCGTATTTTTTCTTTTTCAATTTAACTCATTATTTCATACAAAAAAAAACACGTTGAAAAGTAGGTCATTCCAAAAGGGCGTAAGTAAAATATGACGTCATCTTCCCAACAAGAATCCAGAGACACTCCAGAGCAGCGATTGTCTGTACTCTGTCTGTACTAAGGTCTCCCTGAATACAGCGAGGAAGATGACGTCAACTTTCGGTTTACAGTAATTTGCGATTTTTTCCAAAATTAACTGAGAAAAAAATCTAAAAAAATGTTTTTTGTGTACTTCACACGTTTTTACCGAAATGGTTTTCGAATTAAGACTTTTGGAAATTCTGAAATATTGTCAATTATCTACGTTCCACCTATAAGCGAAGAACGCCTAAATAGTTTAGCTGCTCTGTCGAAAATTAACTCCCTTTCTGTCGCTCGTCTCGAATCAAGTGTGACCAGTGACCACAGTGTGACAGAAAGGCAAATGTTTTGATTTTCGTTTCGCGGTAGACCTTCTGAATATATAGATAATATTTTATCGTCACTGTATGGGGCGGCAAATCTAACTGGCTTAGGGCGCCAAATCTTTAATACGCCTCTGGTTGTGGTGTTGTAGATTATGTGCGCGACACGAGCGACACAGATTGGTCGAGCGGCGACAAGCTGGAGTACGAGCCGGTGATGGAGCCCGAGGAGGACGGCCCGCTCGACTGGGACTCGTCGGGACACAGCGATGTAAGACAACATTCTTAATTATTAAGGTCCGACCGAGATCTCGGTCTCGGTCTCGGTCTCGGCTATTCTCGGCCAAAATTCGAACCGAGAACTCGGTCTCGGTCTCGGCCAAAAGACCGGACATTTTTTGTTGACTCTGGAAATCGATGTAATTCAATGTCCTAATTAAAAGTGTAGAAGTTACCCCCTGTCAATTCTTTATAGATTCGAAGAAAAAAAAAATAAAGTTGGCTAATTCAGGTAGGTACAAAAACGGAAAAATTGCTTATTTTTTGTTTTTGTAAATTTTTGGAATGGCATTCATTTATCATGTGATAATGCAAAGAATTGTACGTTCTTTGGGCTATTAAATGTGCACTAATAGTAGACAGAGTGAAAGAAAACGACGAAAAACTCGTTTTACGATTTATTTTATTTTTTTCTTATACGTGCCGTTTACGACATTTTTTGTTATTCCGAGCGATTGCTACTATTTATGTCTATCACCATTAATAAAAACAGCTCCAAATCTCGTGGAACTTCCGAGAAATTAAATTTTAACTGTTACGTCAATAGCGCCTGATGGTCGTGCATAGCAATAATCGAAACCACTATTTCTTATTTTGGCAGCAGGCACTTATTTAAAACAAGTAAAGGCTTATTTTTTTTTTTTTTTTTATTAAAAATGGGATCGCTCTTGGCCAGCATCTAGCCAGGGGGCAAAGATGAGGCCGACGATGAAGCGAGCTCACCCAGGAGATGCCTATTCACTCGTGCCTTAAAAAGGTCTAGGTTATATGAGCTCGGAAACACAAACGCCGGCAGAGAATTCCAAACCTTAGAAGTGCGCATTATAAAAGATGATGCAAAGCGCTTGGTTCGAATAAGAGGAATTTCGACCAAGTAAGGATGGTATCCAGCCGTACGTCTGGATGTCCGATGCAAGAAGGGGGAAGGCGGTATGAGCTCATGGAGCTCCTGAGCACACTCTCCGAAGTACAATTTGTAGAAGACGCACAGACATGCTACTTTGCGTCTATGTGCTAGGCTCTGTAGCTTGTTTCCTACTACCTGACCGTCGCCAATGAGCCTCCTGGCTCTGCGGTCCACCGAGTCGAGTGCGGCAAGTTGGTACTTAGCCGAGCCATCCCAAAGGTGACTACAATACTCCATGCAAGATCGGACTTGGGCTTTGTATAAAGAAAGAAGCTGCCCAGGCGTGAAGTATCGTTTGACCTTATTTAGGATGCTCAACTTTTTGGCCGCTGTTCCGGCTTTGGACTCGATGGCAGTGCCGAAGTTAAGGTTTGAGCTTAACCTCATGCCAAGCAGCTCGAGATCGTTGGCTACAGGTACGGTTGTACCTCAGAAAGTAGGAGCCAGATTGAATGAGCTCCTTTTTGCGGTAAACAGACACGCTTGCGTTTTGGTGGCGTTGAAACTAACCAGATTGTTGTCACCCCATTGGGAGACAAGACTTAAGGTTGAGTTCATTCGCTCTACCATTGTCTGTGAATTTCGACATTAAACAATACAATTTTGGAAAACTATAGTCAAAAACGCTATTCAAGACCAACAGGTGTTGCCACTAAAAGAAAACATGTTTAAGGTGGATAAGACGAAGATCATGTCAAATGCCCATGTAGCACCAACTCCTGTTACAATCGGACGCTTTACGCTCGAAGTTGTAGGCGATTATGTATACCTAGGACCACCCTAGGACAGACTGTCCAGTTAGGTAGGTCCAACTTTGAGAAAGAGGTTAATCGTCGAATCCGACTCGGCTGGGCAGCGTTCGGGAAGCTTCGGCATATCTTTTCGTCCAATATTCCGCAGTGTCTCAAGACGAGAGTCTTTGACCAGTTAGCCTGAGAAAGATACGTTTTTTTTGGAAAAAATTCTCTAACAGGCTAATTTTTTTTATACGGTTCTTTTAAGTGATTTTAAGAATCAATATTTTTCAAATTTGCGAATCTACCACCGGAAGTTGGATAAAAAAAATGGTGCCCAAAAACTGTTGATTTTTCACAGCAAATATGGTATAAGTAGTTTTATTGAGAATGCTTCTATCTTTAGGTCTGTTTTGATGCTTACGATCCGAATCGAAACATATATGCAACGGGAAATAAGAGAAATATAATCAAACAGGTATTTTCAGTTTTTCTGAAACTTATTAAAAAGAAAATTATATATAAGCTTTTTATAGCAACACATGAAAAACAAGGACTGTTTCTCAGAATTATCATTGAAAATGAAACTATTTAAATATTTGGTAAGTAGTTTTTTACAAATCGCGTATTTAACATTAGTAGAAAAAATATATCAGTTCCAATTTTTCCGTGGACTTTTAATTTAAGCCCTGAGAATGTCAATGGAATAGGAATGAACCCCATTTTATTTGTTTTCGTTGATTTGCTTGATTACAGCACACACGTGCAATCTGATTTGGACTTTATTGCATTACCATTAATTTAGAACGCACAACGAGATGGAAGTAGGCATGTCGAAACAAGGGCGCGGCGCGTGCGGCCGGCCCCCGCCGCCTCGCTTCGATGTCTGTTTATTATTATTACTTACTATGACTTTGATATGAATAACGAATGCATTGATGACGGTGCCTAAATACAAATACAAAGTCCGTGATTGCAATTTTACCGTTGGCTTTAAAGCTCAGAATATCAACGGAATAGGAATCAAGCGAATATTATTTATATTCGTTAATGTACAGCATACGTTTGCAATCGGATTTGGACTTTATTGATTATCTGAGATGAGAATGTAGGGATTGAGTAGGCAGGTTAAAACTTAAAACACGCGTGCTTGAGGCCGCCGCTCGGCCCAGTGCGACATTTTATTATTATTTACCTACTCATTCATTACCTTTAAGATGATATTGAGTTTGAGTAACTATGTAAAATTTGTTTGCGGCGTAGGAAATTTTGTTTACGTATAATCTTCTTCTTCTAAATATATAAAAGAAGAAACTGACTGACTGATTGACTGACTGACATACATATCAACGCACAGCCCAAACCGCTGGTTCTAGATTATATTCCAAATTTGGCAAGTAGGTTCCTTATAAGGTCTAGGGGCGCACTATGAAAATATTTTTCAAAATTAACACCCGAAGGGGTGAAACGATGTCAAAATTTGTATGGGAAAACAAGATTATACGAGGGACGGTATACCAAGATCCCTATGACACTTGCAGTGACATACCATATAGTGATGTGCATGTATCGATACTTCAATTGTTTTTTTATCTGTGGCGGTTCTTATCAGCGTCCTCTAAACGTACATTAATTGAAACCTCAAATGCGGTTATTGTGTAAAAGACGTTTCTGGCTACTAAACCGCCATTTTTAGGGTTCCGTTTCCGAATGGTCCAAACGGAACCCTATTGTTGTCACTCATGCGCGCTTCCGTCGGTCGTCTATCACAAAAATATTTTTCGAAGATGTTCAACTTCCCTTTGACCTATTGTTATAACATTTGGACATATGCGTCACTAGTGTAGAGAATACTCGCCGGCAGTGCAAACAGCCAGCGATCAACTATAAATATTTCAGTGATTTTACTGCTACGGGATCTAATATTTTGTTCGTTTCTTGAGCGAGAAAATCACCGATAGCTAATCGCTTCTGGGACCACTGCCTCGCGCGGGAAATCCCACTTCCTGGCCAGGGGGTGACATAAAATTTTGTACTTAACACGGGCGGTAATAAAGAAAGCCTCAGATCGCATATTTATCGCCCTTGCCTTCGGCTTGCGCGTCAAATACCTGCGATCTGAGACATTCTTTGTTTTACCGCCCTTGTTAAGTAATCCATACTAATATTATAAATGCGAAAGTGTGTCTGTCTGTCTGTCTGTTACCTCTTCACGCTTAAACCGCTGAACAGATTTAAATGAAATTTGGTATGGAGATAGTTTGAGACCCGGGGAAGGACATAGGATACTTTTTATCCTGGAAATAATCTCTCAAACTGATAAATTCGGGGGTGGAAGTTGAATCTATGAACCGGATCCATGTTAGGTATTTACAATGCCCACGAAAATTCGTCTCTGCACAACCAGTGAAAGCCTGACCTCCGAACATGCTCACAGTTTTCACGTATCTCAGGTTCAAGATACAAATGGGACGTATGGTGAGGTGAGTCTAGACATTTGTAAATGTTACGATATTATTTGACGTTTGACATGTCAGAGACGTGTGTCAAGTGTCAATATACAGATCATAGGGTTACATATTAAAATACCTAAAATTGATATACCTATTGTCAAAATACCTATGTACGAAATACCTATTTTTAAAATACCTAACAGTTATTTAACCTACATACAGTTTAAATGACCGAAGTTTGAAATACCTACGTTCAAAAAACCTATTTAACGAAATACCTGACCTTTTTTGATCCAAGGTTAGTGTTTTTAAAAGTGGACTGCTAGGTGTCGGGTATGGAATACGGAACCCTTCGTTGTGCGTGATCCGGCACGCACTTGGCCGGTTTTTGAAATAGGAAATTTGAAATAGGGAATGTCAGTTGAATAATAATTTTATGGTAAAATGTTCGTTTCTGGCGCTTCGCCGGCCGCTACCGCGGCACGCTCGCTTCGCTCGCTCGGCTCGCGTGCTGTAGGGTTGCAGTTCTACCTAACCACTCCTCCTCGCTTCGCTCGTCGTCGTACCTACACCGACCTGCCTTAGAGTAGAATATGTAGAAGCGGAGAATAGAGGTGGAGATTGTCATAACATAATTTATGTCACACCTGGCCATAAAGTGGCCATTATCGCACGCTCTGCGCGCGAAAAAACCCACTTCCTGGCCAGGGGGTGACATAAAATTTTGTACTTACCACGGGCGATAATAAAGAAAGCCTCAGATCGCATATTTATCGCGTAAAATACCTGCGATCTGAGACATTCTTTGTTTTATCGCCCTTGGTAAGTAATGTACTATTTTTACCTGTACCTAGGGCAGGTCGGTGTAGGTAAGACGACGAGCGAAGCGAGGAGGAGTGGTTAGGTAGAACTGCAACCCTACAGCGCGCGAGCCGAGCGAGCGAAGCGAGCGTGCCCCGGCAGCGGCCGGCGAAGCGCCAGAAACGAACTTTTTAGGGTTCCGTAGCCAGATGGTAAAAATCCGTAGCCAGAATGGCGAATGGCTGTCTGTCTGTCTGTCCGTCAGTATGTCACAGCCGGTTTACTCGGATACTATAAGTACTACAATTATGAAATTTGGTGAGAAGATGTACCTATTCTATGAACCGCTATATAAATGTGATGTGAAATAAGGAAAAAAAAAATATTTTAGGGGGGGGCACCCCATACATGTAACCGGGGGACGAAAAATTTATTTTCAATGCAAGTAGTTTTTGGATAGGCCTTTAAAAATAATATACATGTTACTCAGAAAGTTTTCCATTTAAGTCAGTCGTACAAATTGTACAAAATGTGTCCCCCCCCCCCCCCCCCCCTCTTATTTCCAAAGTATGAAGATTAAAATTCTGTAAAAAATTGAGGTGGTGTACAATAATAAATACTTTTCAACGAAAATTGGTTTGGGGTGGATTTCAACGAGAAATTTTTCACCATACAAAAAAATATTTTTTATTTTATTTCTTTCAAATGGGACAAAAACTATTCTAAATGATGTAGGAATGTTTTCTGAGTAATTTAATAGTATTTAGCCAAGCATTTAATGCGTATTTTCGAAGTTATAAGATTTGTTGAGTTTCGAATTTCTATCATAAAGTTAAGGGTAGATTTTTGTTTACAATTGTATTTGAGGGTAAGCTTGCTTTCGCATCAAACCCGTCATATTCCCTTCCTTGTCATACACGTGCACGTTTATAATGTTCGCTCTCCCTTGCGAACTTCATACATGGGACGATATGAGAGCCCACTCTTCTACCAAACGCCGACCTGGAAGCATGTCACGGGATTTGCTCGGTCTATGGAGCCAGTGCTAATGGCTGCCATATTTTGATATGGACTTAATTTGGATATGTGTGTGGTGTACATCTCAAAACATTATAAAAGTGTTCTGCGTGCGCGCTTGAGAGCTGTGGAGATTGCTGGCTTGAGGATATGCTGATGAACCAGGAGTAAAGGTTAGTGCACGTGTTCCTTGACCGCTCCGATCTCCAAAAAGGATAGCCAAAGCAAGCGTTTTGCGTGGACATTACCTATTCCTGATACAGTCCACTTAATTTATATATTTAACGCCCTGCTTGGTGTCTTAGCAGATATCGAAGTTCAACATTCCATTCTACTTTCCCCGCTAAAACAAAATTTTGGATAAAGGCACCTCCATAATTTTTTTGGTCCATTACGACCCGAATGTGCGACCTTTAGTCATTCTTTAACCGCTAATTAACGGGTAAAATCTATACGATCATTGTGCTAAGTAATTGGAATAGCCTGACGAATATCATTTTTTATCTCCCGCATCGGCAGCTATTTCGTTTTTATTTCGCACCCGCATTGCTTAGTACGACGTATCGTGGATAATCCCTAATTTATTTTAATAATTGTGACTAAAATATCGTTCCTCGTGATTGTAAAATATCCTTTTCATCTCACCCGCTCGGAAAGGCTTTCTTTATCCTTTCAAATCTGCGTGCAAAAGTCCACTTTCCACGCTAGCGTGGAAAGTGATTTTGAAATTCGAACGTTACGCAGTTCCATGAGTTCCAACTTTTTTCTATAAAGTGAAACGACAGGTCATTCCTAAGCGTTTAGAAGTATACATATCATGTACCTAATGGTGCAGTTTATTATTGTTTTGTTTTTATAATGATATTAATAATACTTTTTCCAGCTTAATTTGATAATATTCAATAATAATTTAGTTTTATTTATAAACATATTTGAAATGTTTATATGTTTCAACATTTTACGCTCAGTGCAATTTCGGAACGCACCGTTTAAAAAGTTAGTTTTTAAGAAAAACTCGATGCGAGAGATTAAGATATTTGAATATTGTTTTGTTTTGTTGTTGAATTAGAATAATATCAAAATAATGAATTTAATTAATTGATTTCAGTGCAGAAGATACTTATATTACAATTTTAACTCCTGATAAGTTTAGAAATGAGTGAAGTATATTTGTTTTAGCCGTTAGCCGTGAGTATTTCGTACCACAGTACTCAACAATAATAATTAGGCTCTTTGATGCATTTAAATGTTAATAATCCACGAAATGCTTTGTAACGGGTGAAATTTAAACAACCCTTTATAGAACATGAGTACATCTTGAATTATACATGAAAGTATTTCCTCGCTATGGTGAGATGAAAAGTTGTGTGTTGCGCTCGGCAGCAAAGTTGTTCGGCGTCTCGTGCCTTGAGAGCCTCGCTACGCTCAGGATTGTATTTTTGAACCACTCGCTTCGCTCGTGGTTCAATCTTACAATCCTTCGCTAGCTCGGCTCTCAATACAAACACTCGCGCCAAAAATCAACTTTGCAGCCTTGCATAACAAATAACTATTGTTCTTGTCCCATACCGTACGCCATATTTAAATTAATTTCAGTACCAACATAACTCGTTCGTACGCATTCGTATACAATCGGTTAATTTCGTGCGCTCCGATTCGTTCGTTCTTGCAGTGCGATTGTAGGTACAACGCCATTACACTGCGCATTTTAAATATTTAGGGTAGCAAATTGGTGTTACTACTATTTTCTCTAATTTTATCGCTAAGTAGAAGAGTCAAACTTTATTATAAACCGCATATATATACTTTATTGCACTCCGCTATTATACATTTAAGTCGTGTACAACTTTGTATCGATTTTATACATACGTGTAGGTATCTTTATTTACAACTTTTATTGCGAACTATTTACAAGTTACGTAAATAATTGTGACCGTCCATCACACAGAGGCCCTTATGGTCGGTATTGAGTTACGCACGGATCTGTAATCTACAATACATAAGCTACCAAAAACAATAAAAACCATGACCCTAGGTGCCATACTTTTTTTTTAAAAAATCATCAAAGTTACGCAACCCAAAAATGCACTTTAGAGAAATAACTAAGAGAAGTTCAAAACTCATTTAAAGTATGTTCCCGTGGGAAGTTACATAGATGATGGTAGATTCTGAATCCTGAGGTTCTCTTCTATAGGAAACAATCAAAGATTTTTCAATTCCACTACCCCGTTGAGAGAAAATGGCCTCTGATCAGTGCAAGGCGCCGATCGTAAAAAAATGACAAAATTTGTAATATGTGAATTATTATTTCGTATTTTGTGATCTTTGTCATAGTGTATGCTAGAAAATAGTTTTCTTTACACCTCGAATGGAAAATAAAAACGAAAAACTAACGTGATATTTTTTTTTTAATAAATATAGAAAATTATATTTTTTCTATCTCGTCACGAATAAATTTAACAATTTCCGTGTAGTACACCATACTTACCTGTAATAAGTTTAGACAAGCATTACACAGGTTTTAATTTTTTTTCATGTCAATTAGTTTCAGTTTTATGACCGATTAAAGTTACATGAAAATCAAGGTTTACTTCCATACATTTGAGAAAAGGGCCCTTATGGACGAATGTAACCAAAAATGTAAGTAAATAATAATATTTACATTATCTAAGTAGCAATCTTGTATTAGAACGTAATTCTGAATAAATCTTTTCATTACAAGTTTTTTGAATTTTGCGTAATTTTTAAATTATACGAAAAAGCAATTTCGCATAGTAATAATTATTTTTTAACTCTATTAATAAAAAAACCGACCAAGTACGTGTCGGACCACGCACAATAAAGAGTTCCGTACCGACACCGACTAGTCCATATTTAAACCCACTATCTGATACGTCGAATCGAAAAAGGTCGTATCTTCATAGTAAACTCACTGCACTTACGCCCTTTTGTTTGGGCAAAACAATTTTTCAGCAATTACTCAAAAACCAGTAGCCGTATTTTTATCAAACCAAAAATCGTCGTAAGTATGTATTAATGTACAGTCACCAGCATCAATATCTGCTATAACAAAGGCGGCATAAATATCTGACCCGTCCTTACGGCCCTACAAATGGAGCTGTGTCGGATATTTAAATGCCACCATTGTTTTGGCAGATATTAATGCTGGTGACTGTACACCACCTCATTTATTTTTCAGAATTTTCATACATATGGAAACTAGAGGGTGGGAGGGGGGGCACTACCTATTTTTTTTAAAGTTTACGTTACTATTATATTATGTAGCAATTCATAGAATAATACTTTCCTACCATATGTTGTGACATACGGACGGACGGAAGCACAGACGGACTGACGCACGGACGGACGGACGCACGGACGGACGGACGGGCAGACATGATGAAACTATAAGGGTTCCGTTTTCACCATTTTGGCTACGGAACTCTAAAAATACAATTCAATAGGAAATGTAATAAGAAACAAAATTTTTTGCAACGGTCATGCATGACTAGAACTTCCTTGACTTGAGACTAGAAATAGGTATTTGTAACGTGTACCACCTAATCCAGTAAACAGAAAAGGCAAATAAATAATACAGAAAATGGTTAGAAGTAATTAGAATAAGTTATTAACCTATTTTATATCATTATTATCTGCGCTCTGCCATAAGGGCCCTTTTTTACTAAACTTTACAACTAATTTTAAGGTAGAAATACTTAACTTATACGTGTGAAACCAAGCTAGAAATACACATCTAGTCTTATACTTTATAAATATGCAAAAAACAAAAAATATGTGATTTTACCGTATTTTACTAAAACGCTGATATCTACGAAACTAGAAAGTGCCATAAGGGCCCTTTTGTTATGGACGGTCTCAATTAACAATGGGTAAATCGAAGAGGAAAAGCAGTGAGGGTTTCCTAAACGAGGATGGTGACACTACTAAAAACCAGCTGACTATTTATTCCGTTAGGCGGGATGTTATTTACAAACGCGTAGAAAATATTTTAGAGCTCGCTTATAAAGCAGAGACAGATCCGCAGCAGTACAGAGCATTTCGTACAAGTGCATTAAATATTGACACAATGCGTGATGACTACCAGAGTGTCTTGGAGTCATACAACTTGTTACACTTGCAACTAAACCCCGATTCACAGGTAGATTATGACTCGTGGAATTCATTCGAGGAGATGTACTGTTATATCAAACAAATCTTGCTTGACAACGAAGTCAAGCCCCCTACGGAACCGCGCACCCCCTCACAGTCTAAATGCCATCTTCCCCCGCTTGATTTATTATCATTCGACGGCGATGTAAAAAACTGGCCATTGTTTTATCAACAGTTTAAAAGCGTTATACATGATAACACGTCGCTAAATGACAGCGAAAAGGTACATTACCTAGTTGGCAAATTAACTGGCCAAGCCACAAATGTGTGCTCTGGTTTGCCCCCCACCGCTGAAAATTATAAAATTATTTGGAACGCTCTCATTCAAAAATATGATGACCCGCGTTCGCTCGCATCAACTTACTTTAACCAGTTGTTACGCTTTAAACCGCTAACAAATACAAACGCAACCGGTTTAGATTCTTTCATAAATAACTTCAATTCCTCGGTTGAAGCTCTTAAACAATTGAAATTGAAAGATTTAAATGATTTCATGTTTTTGCACTTGGCACTTCAAAAGCTAGACCCGGAAACTATCAAATTATTTGAGGTTACATATCGCAAAGAGAAAATTCCCACTTATCAAAGTCTGATTGAATTTGTTAAAGAACAAAACAAAGTGTTGTTGCGTTCTCCAAATGCAATTGTTAATAAACCGGTTGAGTATAAACCCCAGCCGCGCATGCCTACTGTAAACAAAACTAAATCGTTCATCCTAAACAAAGGCGATAAGGACGCGGCCGGTGGTACAAGCGTCTGCGATAAGTGTTTCTTGTGTAATAGTAAACAACACGAGCACTTATATTCATGTCATTCTTTTATGAAATTGACCCCACATGAACGTTACAATTTTATTAAATTGAACGGGTTCTGTAACAACTGTTTAAGTGTAAGGCACAAAATATTATCGTGCACCTCTAAGCGTAATTGTTCGCATTGTTCATTAAGACACCATTCGTTGTTACACTTTAACACGAATGAGAAATCTCACTGCAATATTAGCGCAGTGGTGTCTGACCCCGCTATAAATAATATATCACCCACTACTTCTAATAATTGTATTCCCGCACCCGCTACCGCTTATGGCTTGCTATGCCCTACTGGTGAAAGAACCAAGTCAATTGAGACTCAACCCGCTCGCGCTGTTATCGACCCTGTTATTGCTGCAGTTAAGGTCGAGAATAGCTTGCCGCATTCCGGCAATGATAATTCCGCATCAATTTGCACAATTTCGTGTGATGATCGATTAGGTCAAACTCAAACTACCACCTTATTAGGTACCGCTAAAATAAAGGTTATTGATTCCTTTAATAGCACTCATTATTTGAGATGTTTATGTGACCCAGGTTCTATGAGCGATTATATATCGTCGGCCTGTTGTGAGCGCCTTTCGCTCCCCATATGTAAACAAACCCGCTATTCGGAAGTTCAAGGTATTGGAGGAGTCTCTCAGAGGATTTTAGGTATAACTTCACTTAAATTCTCATCTCGATTTGAAGACAGTCCCGAATACGTCGTTAGTCCGTTAGTTGTGGAACAAATTACGTCACACTTACCCGACTCGCGCGTAGATAGGGAGGTTATTGGTTTTATACGGAACCTGCCGCTCGCGGATGACGACTTTTCGCAACCCGGGCCTATAGATATGCTTTTAGGTGTGAAACTTTTTTGTGAAATATTATTATCTGACAAAATTAATAGCTCAGATGTTAATATGCCCTCCGCCTTACAAACGACCTTGGGCTACGTGATCATGGGCGACGCTCCTGTTGTCACGCCGCAGCCCGCCTCGCGCACTCTTTGTGCTTTTACTAGTGACCCGCTACATCAGCTCGTTGAGAATTTTTGGGCAGCTGAGGAAATACCCTCACGTACGTTTTTAAGTCCGGATGACCAAAGTTGTGAAAATATTTACACTTCGACTACTGTTCGTAATGCTGACGGCAGTTATTCCGTGGATCTCCCGTTTAAAGACGACCCCAATAAATTAGGCGATTCTTTTTTCACCGCGAAAAAGAGTTTCTTGCTTTTAGAAAGAAAGTTCGCTAGAAACCCCGAGCTTAAGTCTAATTATGACGATATTATTCAAGATTACCTAAATAAAGGTATTCTCACTCGCACCGCACCCGCCGAGTGTGATGCTCCGGGATTTATAATACCGCATTATCCAATAATCCGCAATGATAAAATTTCTTCACGGATAAGGCCAGTTCTAAATGGCAGCTCTAAGACCAGTACCGGGATATCTTTAAATGATATTTTATTCTCGGGCTGTAACCTACAAGCTAATGTGCGTGTTTATAAAATAGCATTCTTTGCTGACGTGAAACAAATGTACTTATGCATTCACGTGAATGCTCCGCACCGTAAATACCAACGGATTTTATATCGGTTTTGTGATACGGACCCGCTTGAAGTGATGACGTTTACACGCGTCACATTTGGGCTTCGAAGCAGCGCATTCTTGGCGCTTCGCAACTTACGTCAATTAGCTGCTGACGAACGTCATAAATGGCCAACAGCTGCTTCAGTGCTGGAAAGAGACGTCTATATGGACGACCTCGCTTCTTCTGCTTCTTCGGTTCAGGAAGCAGTCAAGACAGCGGAGGAGTTAATTGACCTCTTCAAAGCCGGTGGATTTGATCTACTCAAATGGTCGTCTAACTCCCTCGAACTGCTCGAGCATATACCGGAAACACACCGACAATCTGGATCTATTTCCTTCGATGACGAAAATATATTTAAGATTTTAGGTTTGCGTTGGTTACCCGCTCAAGACACCTTTGTGTTTAATATTTCGAGTCCGCCACCTGTTTGTACTAAACGCGCAATACTTTCAGCCACCGCCCGTCTGTACGATATACTAGGACTAGTCGGACCCGATGTGCGCCACACATTGGAGGTGTGCATGGCGTGGGGGCCACAGCGGTATGATTTGGCCGCTATAGTAGGTGGTGATCTCTCGCTGCCGACCATTGTGTCCAAAATGCTCGATGGCTCAGAAGGAGGCTGCGGAAAGAGAGCGGGAGAATGACCCATCCGCTCCCCATATCCGCAGGAGAAGAGCGGGGCGCGCACGTCGGCGCTACGCGCATTTGCTCCCCCCGCCGTAGTGGACCGGGTGGTAGGGTCGGGGGACTCTAGCCATCTATTTTGTCCACGGGATAGGAGCGCCCTGAAATTGTCCTGGGCGCTCCCTTTGGCCAGGCCAGCATAAAGCGGGCGAGTCGCGAGGGTCAAAGTTGAATGCGCCAAGCGAACCTTTGGCCCTCCCTGGAAGCGATGTCGTCGGACAATCGTTGGGGGTTTAGTGGGTAGTCTGAGCCTTCTGCCCAGGAGTCCCACACACCCGCCCGGTCCCCCTTCGTCCGGGCGGACGGTGCGTAAAAGCATTCCCCCAACGTAAAAAAAAAAAAAAAAAAAAAGGACTAGTCAGACCGGTTATTTTATACGCTAAACTGATTATTAAACAATTGTGGCTTCTTGACCTGGGCTGGGACACTTTACCACCCATTCACATTGTTAATTTGTGGCAACAATACCTATCCGAGCTACCGCTGATTTCACGTCTCAATTTTCCTCGCCATTTAGGTATTAAAAGCGGAGCTCAGGTTACTCTGGTCGGCTTCTCAGATGCTAGCGAATCCGCGTATGGCTGCGTAATTTACTCGCACGTCGTAAATGGTGAAGAGCCACCAGTCGTAACACTGTTATGTTCTAAATCACGCGTTGCCTCGACTAAGCCTAAAATTACATTGGCTCGTCTAGAACTTAACGGTATATTATTGCTTTCGCGACTTCTTAAAGAAGTTCATGACACCTTGTCGAGTAGGCATAAAATTAATAATATTTATGCATTCTCAGACTCGGAGGTCGCCTTATGTTGGTCGATCGCTTCGCCGCATAGATTCGACACTTATGTAGCTAACCGCATTTCTCAGGTTCAGTCCAATATTTCACCTGACAACTTATATCACATTGCTGGGTCACAGAACCCTGCGGATTGTATCTCACGCGGACTGACACCTTCACAGCTCATTCAGCATGAGCTATGGTTTGCTGGGCCACCTTGGTTATCGTTACCTATAAACCACTGGCCTATACAAAGGTTTGTACCTAACAAATCGTCGTTGCCAGAGGAGAAAACGGTCTCTTACGTGACTACTCAAGTCACTGAAGGTGATCATCCAATTTTGACGCTCGCGTCTCGCTGTTCCTCATGGAACAAGCTGCTTCGCGCTACTGTGTATGTACTGCGCTTTATGAAAAAGCTACCGCGTAATGACATAATCACCGCTAATGATTTGAACACCGCCGAGCTTGAAATTGTTCGCGCCGTGCAGTCTGTTTATTTCTCGGACGATATTAAATTCCTTTCTAAAGGGCACAAGTGTTCCGTGAAATTACAGAAACTATTTCCTTTCACGTTAGACGGAATTTTACGTGTTGGAGGTCGCTTATCGTACTCTTCGCTTGATTATGAGTCTAAGCACCCAATGATATTGCCTAAAAAGGGACACGTTGTAGAATTAATTATCGATTCTTACCACCGCGACAATTCTCACGCTGGACCCCAATTACTAATTGGCATATTGAAAAATAGATATTGGATTATCTCAGCTCGACGCATTGTTAGGCTACGTACGCAAAAATGTAATGACTGTTTCAGGTTAAATCCTAAATCGACGTTTCCACTTATGTCTGACTTACCTAAATGCCGTTTAGAACAATGCAAGGCATTTTTGCATACTGGCGTCGATAATGCGGGGCCTTTATATATTACTCCTTACCGCAAGCGTGGCGTGCGCAGCATTAAAGCGTACATATGCCTATTTATCTGCCTCGTGACAAAGGCTGTTCATATAGAGTTAGTCTCGAGTTTAACATCCGCTAACTTTATTGACGCATTTAAACGCTTTCTATCGCGACGAGGTCCTTGTACCTACCTTTATTCTGACAACGGAACTAATTTTGTGTCGTCTAAGGGTTATTTTAAAGAACTTCACGAGTTTTTATTGTCTGAAGATTATTATAAAAATTTTAGTAATGAACTCGCTAAACATCGGATTACATGGAAAATGAACCCCCCTACTGCTAGTCATTTTGGAGGCATATGGGAGGCTAATATAAAAAGCGCTAAGTCGCTATTGTTTCGAGTAATTGGAAAACAAATTCTCACTTATGAGGAGATGTCGACTGTGCTTACACAAATTGAGGCAGTTCTGAATAGGCGTCCTCTCTATGTTTTGAGCCCAGATCCTTCAGAGCCACTATCGCTCTCTCCTTCTAATTTTTTGACCACTTCGCCACTAGAATTTTTACCCGCGACCGACTTATCAAACGAACGCACCAATTTGCTATCTCGTTTTTCCTTAATGGACTCGATGGTGCAGTCGTATTGGAAGAGGTTCAAATCGGAGTATCTTCATAACTTGCAACAACGCGAAAAGTGGAATACTTCCTCAAATCCAATCACAGTTGGTACAGTGGTATTATTAAATATAGAAAACGCTCCGCCCTTACAGTGGCCGTTAGGAGTTATCACTAATGTTTATCCCGGTAAGGATGGCACTACACGGGTGGCAGAAGTAAAAACGAAGGCTGGCACGTATAAACGTCCTGTTGTACGTCTCTGCCCCCTTCCGACTCAATAGGAGTCCCATTTATTTAGTGACTTTATTTTAAGTTCATGTCTTTCGCTGACAACTCTTATTTAAGTTAGTAATATACTTAGATTTATGTTTATCCTTCGCTTACGCGCATGTGTTTTTGCATTTAAGAATGCTTAAGTAAAGGTGTTGGGTTACTTCCGTTATATTTTTTTTATTATAGTTTATTTCAGGGATCGGATACCGGTATTATTTTCAAACCGGTTTCGGCCATTGACCCCAAACCGAAATGAATAGCGTTTGTGGTTTCGTTCTTGTTTCTGGTTTTCGGCACTCAAAACCGGTTAGTGAAGGAACTGTTCTGGGCCCAATTTCGTTTCCGTGGAACGAAATTAACCGGTTTTCGACGGAGACAACCAGTCTTAACTCGAATTTTTGACAGAGGCCGCCAAGGGTTACTGTTATCCGCAGCGGGAGTGCGCTTACAATTTATTTAAAAGCTAATTTATAATTTTATACTAAATTTTACCACTGGACCTGATGTCGAGGGTCTGATGATGCAGCCGGAAGAGAGGCACTGGAACTGCCTAACGGAAAGTGATAAAGTAGTCGAGTTTGGGCTTGTTTGTTTTGTTGTCTTGAGTACTTACCAATGGACCTGATGTCGAGGGTCTGATGATGCAGCCAGAAGTGAGCCACTGGAACTGCCTAACGGAAAGTGATAAAGTAGTCGAGTTTGGGCTTGTTTGTTTTGTTGTCTTGAGTACTTACCAATGGACCTGATGTCGAGGGTCTGATGATGCAGCCGGAAGAGAGGCACTGGAACTGCCTAACGGAAAGTGATAAAGTAATCGAGTTTGGGCTTGTTTGTTTTGTTCTCTTGGGTACATACCACTGGACCTAATGTCGAGGGTCTGATGATGCAGTCGGAAGAGAGGTACTGGAACTGCCTAACGGAAAGTGCTACGATAGTCGAGTTTGGGCTTGTTTCTTTTGTTGTCTTGAGTACTTACCACTAGACCTGATATCGAGGGTCTGATGATGCAGCCGGAAGAGAGGCACTGGAACTGTCTAACGGAAAGTGATAAAGTAGTAGAGTTTCGGCTTGTTTGTTTTGTTGTCTTGAGTACTTACCTCTGGACCTGATGTCGAGGGTCTGATGATGCAGCCGGAAGAGAGCCACTGGAACTGCCTAACGGAAAGTGATAAAGTAGTCGAGTTAGGGCTTGTTTGTTTTGTTGTCTTGAGTACTTACCACTGGACCTGATGTCGAGGGTCTGATGATGCAGCCGGAAGAGAGGCACTGGAACTGCCTAACGGAAAGTGATAAAGTAGTCGAGTTTGGGCTTGTTTGTTTTGTTGTCTTGAGTACTTACCCCTGGACCTGATGTCGAGGGTCTCATGATGCTGCCGGAAGAGAGCCACTGGAACTGCCTAAAGGACAGTGCTACGGTATTCGAGTTTGGGCTTGTTTGTTTTGTTGTCTTGAGTACTTACCACTGGACCTAATGTCAAGGGTCTGATGATGCTGCCGGAAGAGAGCCACTGGAACTGCCTAATAAATAATAAATAATAAATAAATATTTGTGGACAATCTTACACAAATCAACCTAGTCCCAAACTAAGCAAAGCTTGTACTATGGGTACTAAGTGACGATATACATACTTATATAGATAAATAGATACTTAAATACATAGAAAACATCCATGACCCAAGAACATATATTCGTGCTCATCACACAAATATATGCCCCGGCCGGGATTCGAACCCGAGACCTCCAGCTTCGTAGGCAGGGTCACTACCAAGCACCAACCCATCTGTAATCGTAAGCGGTGTTCGTCAAATCTGATTGGTTGGAAAGTTTGACAAGTTTCTATGGGATGACAGTTGCCGGCGCCATATTTGACGATGACCGGTCTGTGTTCGTACGTTGGTGCAACTGGCACTTAATGACATATAGGTATTTTAAAAATAGGTATTTCGTACATAGGTATTTTGATAGTAGTTATTTCATGTTTAGATTAATCGTTCAATAGGTATTCCGTCCAATAGGTATTATGAAAATAGGTCAAATAAGTCGTAGGTATTTTAAAAAATAGGTATTTCGTACATAGGTATTTTGAAAATAGGTATATCAATTTTAGCCTTTAGGTATTTTAATATGTAACCAGATCATAGATATAATATAAACTCTTTAGTTATAGTGGTAGCGGTACAGGCCCAATTTCAATGAAAAACCGCAAATCGATGTACAGTTTAGCCGTTTGGCACACGCATACTAGAGGTCAAAACAAAATTTTTGCCCCGCAGTTCCTAAAAAAATTGCCCTTAGGGGGGGAGTGCTGAGACATTTTTTTTTTGTATGCAAAAAAAAATATTTTTTTTAGAAACCTATCGTGTGTGGTATCATATGAAAGGGCTTTTTGAGACGATTCTAAAAATATACCACATCATTACATTTCAGCTATTTTTTTTAATAAAATCAAAAATAATTTTCGAAACATACCAAGTTTGAGGTCCTCCAGACACGATATGGCTGATTTTTATTTTGTTCAATATACCAGAAATGATACGTTATATCCTCATATCTAACCTCAAAAAAGCAATTTTGAAATGATTTTCATTAAGTATTTTTTTTTAATTTTTCAATATTACTAAGTGACACGGTTCTACTGCAATACCTATTTTACGTGATTTATGGAACTTTAGTGCAGATACGGTACATATGTGGTATATTTTTAGAATCGCCTCAAAGAGCCCTTTCATATGATACTACACACGATAGGTTTCCGCAAAAAAAAAATCCATACAAAAATATAAAGAATGTCTCGGCACTTCCCCCCCAAGGGAAATTTTTTAAGGAACTGCGGTTCAAAAATTTTGTTTTGGTATTTTATGATAAATATGTACCGTATCTGCACTAAAGTTCCATAACTCATGTAAAATAGGTATTGAAGTAGAACCGTGTCACTTAGTAATATTGAAAAATTTAAAAAAAATCTTAACACACACAAAGCACATAAACAACAACACACATAAAGGCTCGGCACCAGAACGGCGCCGCCCCAATTCTTTGGTAGAAACTTCATACTGCAACGCACAGTTAAGATTTTGGCAAACCAATGGGATTTTGGCAGCCATGGTGAACAGACGCAGGCGAAACGGCCTCCTTCAAACGTAAAAAGCCCTCAACCAGTGGACACCTCGCGGCAAGCGCGGCACCGCCACGCGGCCACCTCGGCGCTGCTGAGGCACGATGCTGTTCCGTGCTTGCGTTGGATTTACGGTGAGGTGAGGCCGCGCCGGTCTGGTGCCGAGCTTTAACTATGTGTGTGTCAACCTTTATTATGACAGAGTTAGTTCGAATGTGGCCCAGCAGGAGCGCTCGTGGCCCAGCGGCGCCTGCGTGCCGCAAGCGTTATTCAAAGTTAAGCAACGTGGGCCGCGGTCAGTACATGGATGGGTGACCGCTTTGAGTGGTTACTAACTGAGCGCTCCCGTGCTTTGGAAGGCACGTTAAGCCGTTGATCCCGGCTGCTGTCTATGGCAGCAGTCGTTAAGCCAAGTTGGAGGCCTTCGGGCGGCTTGAAAACTTCCAACAGTCAAGTTGCCCACTCACTTGACAAAGGGGGGGTCGAAGTTGCACCACGTCCGTAGGGAAAGTACCCACCGGTACCCTACACGTGACCCCTGGGTGGTTCTAAAAGTGCAACAAAAACTGGCAACCGTACTGTCTTCTCGAAGATCTGACGGTTCGAAATAAATGCCATACGATAAATAAATAAATAGTTCGAATGTCTGTTACTCTTAGAGCATTTAATAGGTACTATAAATTGCGTATAAAATAAAATAAAATTGAAATACTTTGGCACTTAGAAATATTTATTTGCTAAGATAGCTTTCAAAGTTGTTACTTAAAAATACCAGATATGGTACTACAGTCTATCTAAGCTGTAAGCAGGCTTGCAAATGATTAAAAATTATTTACATTCGTGCTACAATACTTTATGGAATTTTCAGCACCTGCATCATAATGTCCGAAACATTTCACGCTATGCTCGCGTTTTCGTCTTTTTTCATCTTTTACTTAATGCTTATGAAGTCTTTTCCGCACTTGCGTCATAACGTTCGTAATTATTTTTTTATTTTTACTTGATACGCATGAAGTATTTTCCACACCTTCATCGTAATGTTCGAAATATTTCGTGCTCGCTACGCTCGCGTTTTCATCTACCTACACCTTTATTAATCGTTTATTTCAGGCTTAGCCCATATTGTACACATACAAAACAAGTCACACACAAATCATCAATAAATAAATTAAAAGATCAAACAATTACAATTAAATTACATTATCACAATACATTACATTATATTATTACATGTCAAATCAAAAACAAATTAAACAAAATAAAATAAAATAAAAATAAAATCTAGAAAAATAATTCACAATTCACATTAATTCATTAGCCTAAAAACATGCTGCCTGGACTCCATATGAATGGAGTTCCAGTGCCTCCATAGTGGGCTGTGAACATCTTCGGTAATGGCTTTCAGGAGGCGGTTGGGACTGTCACGTACGCGGCGCATCAGGGAGGCCACTCGTTTGCGTATTATCGCACAGAACCCGTCCGTACGCTCCTCGCAAAACATACCTGACGCGCTACAGTACCGTGGAAGTCCAAACAGCATCCTGAACCCATTATTATATTGGACGCGCAGGGAGTCAAACGTTTTTCGGTTATACTTGGTCCATAGGTTGCAGGTATAAAATGTTTGGCAGAATGTTTTAAAGAGCGTGATTTTCACGCCCTTATCACATCTCGCAAACCTACGGACCAGCATATTGCACCTCACCGCAAACGCCCTGCGCTCCCTCTCCATGTCCGTGTCATCTGTGAGAGCCTCGTTGAGCCAGTGCCCCAGGTACTTAAATTTTGCAACCCTTTTAAGTTCCGACTGGCAGAGCATAATTGGCGGGACAATTTTGGGCGTTTTATTGCCCGCTTTAAATATCATTAGCTCGCTCTTCGACACATTGTACCTAAGGCCATGCGTCTCTACGTAGCTCTCACAGACAGCAATCATCTTTTCGAGAGCGCTCACCGCCGGGCTCAGCAACACCATGTCGTCCGCATAACTGATGTTGTTCATACACACACCACCAATTGAGCATCCGACCTTGGTGTTACTGAGCTCGGCAATAAGATCATTCATGTACAGGTTGAAAAGTCTAGGTGAGCTCAACCCCCCTTGCCTCACCCCACATTCCAACCTGTACATGTCAGAATAAGCTCCCGCCCAACGAACCTGATTGCCCTGATTTCCGTACCAGTACTGAAATAAGTTCACCACTTCACTGGGAGTGCTCGTGTCCTTTTTCAGCTTCCGCCAGAGGACATCATACGCCACTAGGTCGAACGCCTTCGACAAATCCAAGAAACACGCATATACTGGCGTTTTTCTCTCTGTGTAATACTGAACAGTTTGCTTCAAACACAGGATCGCACTCTCCGTCGATAACCCAGGTTTAAAACCGAATTGTGCATCATGTGAAGGTACGAAATCTGACAACACCCGGTCGAGCAAACTGTATGAAGTCTTTTCCGCACCTGCATCATAATTTTCGAAACATTTCGCGCTCGCTACACTCGCGTTTTCGTTTCCATACTTGATGCGTATGAAGTTTTTTCCGCACCTGCATCATATTAATTTTCATCTACGTTACTTGATCTACATCCATATATTAAATCCTCTGTCATGTGTTTCATGCGGGCGCGTTGAGCCGGCGTGCGCATTAATGTTTAGTGAGATTGCCCGGCCCGCAGTACCTGGTGACGGCGAAATAACGGTATAGAAGTTGATATGGACCGAGTTCTACGCAGACGAAGTCGCGGGCAAAAGCTAGTGTACTATAAATATGACAATTTAAAATGTTTTAGAGTCAGTTTTGTGATCCCGAAAGGGAACTCCCTTCGAGCTGGAGAAAACTCCCCTCGGGCTAGGATAACACCCTTCGGGCTAGAAGAAGCCCTTGGCTCGCCTCAGGCTGGAGCCCCATCCAGTGGTCCACCCATTATTACGTCACGTGCCGATGTAGCCCCTTTTTGACCGGCCGTGACGCACCACACCGCTAGCCGCTGGGAGCCGAATCACCACCTGCCTAAAGCCGATGCTGCCCCTGCCACGAAGTCGCACGATCCAGGGATGTGGGGTATAGTTAGGGTTGCCAACTTATGTGCTCCGATTTGCGTGACATTTGTACAACAAATTGAATTAAATTGCGGGACTTGGCTAAAAAATGCGGGACTCGCACACTCTATCACAGATGTCAATAAAATGGAAATATTGTACCTGAAAGATAGCTCTGACGCCTATTTTTGCAAAAAACTCCGACGAAAACCTGGCTGTTTTAAATAATCGTATATAGAAATAAGCAATTTAGCAACGCTATGGTCTAGAATAAGAGTTTATCTATACAAAACAGAAGTTTACTTTAACAATGTAGTCACTTGAACAAAGATATGACGTTAGAAAAAACCTTATATTTTCTAAAATACCAACTTTTTGTTCGTACAGTCTTAAACTAAAATTTAAATTAAACTAACTTTAGGTAGTTAAATTAAACTTTATCTAAGAAGTCTTAACAAATTTAAAACTAGAAAATCCTTACTAGTACGACTTGTTAGCTCGAATCTATGAAGAAGTACGGTCACATCTGGAAGAAAGCACGAAACTTGGCATGCATGTAGCTTAAATTTTTGTGTTTCAAAAATTTTAGGGAAACACGCTGACAGACCTTTTTCCCCCCCCTCCCCCCCCCCACTTTTTTGTGCCGAATTACAGTTTTATTTTATTTTATTGAAAACGGCTGAAGCTAGGAGAAAACCGTCAATCGAAAAAATATTTGAAAACAAAGGCGTGAGAAGTCACTAAAGTCCGCTTTTTTACAAAATTGGTTCTAAGATTTTTTATACTTCCCAGCCTTAACTGATCAGTGAGAAAGAAACGAAAAAAAGGTGTGCTTGGTCCAATTCACCCCGTTCTCCCCGCGCACAGGGGACGAATCTAACTAATCTCCACATCTGAAAATAATCACTGCGGAACTCTTTATTTATGGTACAAATTTCTTGCTTGTAACCCGATGCGCACAAAAATGTTAGTAATCTGCCCTCTAGCACCTTTTCTGCTGTACTGACCCTAATTCATGCTCGTATATTTTGAAAACTATAGGTCCTAAGAGGTTCTGAATTTGGTAGGAGAGAAAAGGATGCTTTTGAGGACGATCGAGAACAGAAGAGGAAATATGCTGGGGCACCTGATACGACATGACAATTTCATAAAAACTATTATCGAAGGCAAGATAGAGGGGAGGCGAGGCAGGGGAAGACCGCGACGTGCGTTTATGGATCAAGCTAAAGAGAAGGTCAATGTAATGTCGTATCAGGAGCTCAAAGCATTGGCAGAGAACAGAACAGAATGGCGATTACTCCACCGACAAGAGCTAGGCTCTTAAATATATGATGATGATGATGAGGTCCTATCAAAATATATCTAAAGAATGACTTGTAGATAATTTCATAAGGAACATTTTTTCCATTGACGGTTTTCTCCTAGCTTCAGCCGTTTTCAATAAAATAAAATAAAACTGTAATTCGGCACACAAAAGTGGGGGGGAGGGGAGGAAAAAAAGGTCTGTCAGCGTGTTTCCCTAAAATTTTTGAACACAAAAATTTAAGCTACATGCATGCCAAGTTTCGTGCTTTCTTCCAGATGTGACCGTACTTCGAGCTAACAAGCCGTACTATACATAATTTAAATTGCTCGGCATTTTAGTATAAATTTAATTTAGCTTTATTGCACGAAATATTGTAATTTAGTTTAATTTATTTATTAATAAATTGTAACAAATTTTAATAAATCTTGTTTTAATTTTCGTCCGTAGTAGTGTTAGGGTTCCGTAGCTTATCCCCGAAACTATTTACGTGACAAGGAGGGTATGTGGGACTCGCCTTTCCATGGGGAAAGGGAATACCCACTAAACCTCTGCGGCATTAACCCTCGCTGCCGTATCGCTATCGGGGGGCGTCGTGGGGTCGCTATCATTCCACGGCGATGCCCCACGGAGCCTATATACGCCTGGAAATCCAGCAGTGTCACATTCAGGGGTGCCACATGTATCTGGGTCATTGTTAGATTTAGCTGCGCGTCTTTTCGGTGGACGTATCAAAAGATAAGGGCTACAAAGCTTAATTTTGGATTGGCCTTGTAACCAGCATAAACAGTGTCTCCGTTACTATAAATTCATGTAATAAAAACATAAGTTACATGCTCATAAGCCGTTAACTATTGACCATAAGAGGGACGGCTTTTGTTTTTTCAAGTGTTTATGACTCTTATGTATCTCTCCAATTTCAGAACGAAATAATAGCGACGAAGGTGATCGAAGTGAGCGTGGGATCAGACGGTGACCTGGAGTTCGCAGACTCTGAGCAGACGGAGTCCGAGGGCAGCGACTCGGAGATGGACCTGCACGACTTCCGGCAGTGCGCGCAGTGCCGCGCCGAGAACAACAACCCGCTCTACCGATACCTACTGCGAGAAGTGCTTTAAGGTGAGATTACGATACACTTGATACTATTGGCCCCTGAGTCCGTCCCCATGAAAAAATGAAAATGAAAAATATTTCTTTCTTTTTTCCTCATTACATACTATGATTGTAAGGTTGAGACTTCCTAGTAAGTATTAACTACCTGTGACAGGAAGCCCCGCTCTTCCAAAATTGTTTAAAATGGGATTTAACACAAAGGATTACAAAATAGTCTTTAGGTCATGTCCCTTGCTCACATACCTTTACTGCGAAGTCCAGGGTTCATGTCGCCGGCACACAGACACACACACACGCGTGCTGGTATTTAGCTATTTAGGTGAGGGCACAGCCAGGAGCGACATACGTCCTATTAGAATGCGAGCAATAGGTCAACTGTCGGTCATATGTCATTAAGGACGCGCCCGAAGACGCGAGGAGAGGTGGGGCATTAAAATTGTTTATTGAACATACCCCCGCCCTAAACATGACTATGTTTACGAGAAAAGAAAGAAGGAAAAGGCTAATGTGAGGGACTATCAAAGGGTACTCTATTGAGTCTATTCATGGGTCTTGTCAGGACACCCGTAGCCGTCTTAACGTTAACTACACGCACAACACCGTCTTTCCCGGAAAATATAGACACAATGCGACCACGTCGCCATTCCAATGGAGGAACATTATCCTCCCTAAGGAGGACCAATTCACCCACGGTGGGTGGTTCTGTATGGGTCGCCCACTTAGTAGCCTAAGAGCGGTACGGTTGCGCTGTATGAATTTTGAACATTAATTCATAACAGCTACTTTTTTTGCACCAAAAAATTTGTTAAAGCAATTAGATTAGGTATTCTTTAATAAAACACGTAGTCCACCAACGTGACTGTAGAAAATATTAAAAAATAATCTTTAAAAAAGGTTACATATTAAAATACCTAAAATCGATATACCTATTGTCATAATACCTATGTACGAAATACCTATTTTTAAAATACCTATCACTTATTTAACCTACAGTTTAAATGACCGAAGATTGAAATACCTACGTTCAAAAAACCTATTGAACGAAATACCTACTGTTCAAAATCCCTACCGGATGAAATACCTAAGGGACGATTCGCCTAAGTTTGATATACCTACAGTCAAAATACCTACAATCAAAATACCTACAGTCAAAATACCTACATTCAAAATACCTACAGTACATTATCGCGACAGGTTGAAAAAATTTGGATTTTGAAAAGTAGTTTTATTCAACGTAAGAAACATCCAAAATCAAGAATGTCAGTAGAATAATAATTTTACTGGAAAACGTTCGGTTCTGGCGCTTCGCCGGCCGCTCCCGCGGCACGCTCGCTTCGCTCGCTCGGCTCGCGCGCTGTAGGGTTGCAGTTTTCTACCTAACCACTCCTCCTCGCTTCGCTCGTCGTCGTACCTACACCGACCTGGTTTAGAGTATAATATGTAGAAGTCGAGAATAGAGGTGGAGATTGTCATAATATTATTTTTTTACCTGTTTCTAAGGCAGGTCGGTGTAGGTACGACGACGAGCGAAGCGAGGAGGAGTGGTTAGGTAGAACTGCAACCCTACAGCGCGAGCGTGCCGCGGCAGCGGCCGGCGAAGCGCCAGAATTGAACTTTTTAGGGTTCCGTACCCGAAGGGTCAAAACGGAACCCTATTGGTGACGCCCAGACGTCCGTCCGTCCGTCCGTCCGTCCGTCGTCTGTCACACAGGTTTTACAGCCAAACGGTTGGAGCTACAAGCTTCAAATTTACACAGTATAAGCATCTTATTGGCCCGAAGCCATACAAATAGTCAAAACTTATTTTTAAATGTTTTTAAGGGGGGCTCCCATACAGCTAAAGGGACGCGCGAAAAAAAAAATATCCTGCCCTATCGAGTGGGGTATCGTTGTTTAGAGCTCATTGAGTAGATACTAACTATATTTTTAATAAAAAAAATGTTGGAAAACAAAGGTATGAGAAGCCACCAAAGTCAGCCTTTTTAACGAAATTTTGTACCGAAGAATTTTTTAATTTCCCAAACACCTATAAACTTAAAATTTGGTAATATTGTTTGTTATTACGTACATTTTACCAACAAATACTAATATATTGATAAATTAGATTTTTTCTTTGAAATTTCCTTATTTTTCCTATAAAAACCAACTTAACTTTGCGGTCGGTTCGGAACCCTAAATGTGCGAAGTCCGACTCGCACTTGGCTGTTTTTTTTTTAAATAATTTAACTGTACGTAATATTTCGACATTATAAATAATTACACATCACTTCAACGCGCACTGTCGTTCCGTCCGCAATTTGTGTACTGCCCGACTAAATAGATAACAGTAGTCTAAAAACAGAGAAGTACCCGTTCGAAGTAACGTACCCGTCAAACCCTCAATTTAGGGTAACCAATATTTTTAATCAAATGTGATAAATAAACATTAACAGTACCTAAACTCTTAGTTAAGCTTTGGTACTGTAGGTATTTCAACCGTAGGTATTTCGACAGTAGGTATTTCGACTGTAGGTATTTCGACATATAGGTATTTTAAAAATAAGTATTTCGTACATAGGTATACTGATAGTAGTGATTTCAAGTTTAGGTTAATCGTTCAATAGGTATTATGAAAATAGGTTAAATAACCAATAGGTATTTTAAAAAATAGGTATTTCGTACATAGGTATTTTGACAATAGGTATATAAATTTTAGGTATTTTAATATGTAACCATAAAAAATACCTTAAAAATCGGGCGAAAATGGTATAAGCATTTACTTACTTTATGACATACTATATATATTTATATTCTTTGTGATACATGAAAAATCAACCGATTTTTGTTAAGGCAACATCGTAAATAATCGTAATATAATAATTTTTAATACAGAAATATATAAAATTCAATTACGGCTATGGTATATAAGCTAACATTACAGTTATGGTTTATATATATCTTTCTTATATGTATTGACCCTTTTTATACTGAAGCTACCCAAAATATATGGAGCTTTATTTTCTTTGAAAAAGTCTTGTGAAATTAATATATAAGCCAAACTCACTACGTTGACTTTTCATGAAGGCCACATTGAAGAAGGTGTAATGCTAATGAACCCTATAAATAGCTATTAAGTGATTTCAAATGCATCTTCATTAATAGTAGGCGCGAGAGGGGAATACGCGGGGTGAGCGGAGGTGTGCAGCACAGCGAGAGGCGCGCGGGTGGGTGACAAGCAAGTGTGTGTGTAGGTACTTTACTTTTATCGGTGGCTTCGGTGCGGCCCTAAGCTTTATGTTCTATTAGGTATATGTAAATAGTGTAATTTAAACAACTTATTATTAGGTTCAATAGTAGCTATGAAGTATGAATTAAAAGTTAAAACTAAGTCATTTAATAACTTTAAATTTTGTATATAATCTGACATCTAAAACGACTCAACACCGCCAAAATGATTTTCAAATAGATATAATTTATCGATTAAGAAATCACGGACTTTGTGTACAACCTAACCTACACGCCTATAATAAAAGTCCGCTCATCCGGTGCATTCGTAGGTGTAGGTAGGTACTGAACAACTACGCTGTCGGCCGGACGGTAGGTATATTGAGACCATATATTCGTGACTCGTACTTTGCACACACTTTATTAACAGTACAGTTGAAGACATAAATTAGGTATACATAAAAAGTAGAACATGTATACGTATCGGCATAAATTCTTGAAAAGATGATGCCACGCTAAATTATGCCTTATAGGGACGCTTAGAAGTAGGTATTCGTTACTTCGCACGCCGCGCAGGTCGAAGCCCTTCGCGATCTTGAATTACATAGACGGCTCGGTGTTGCGTAAATAAGTATGTCTTGATTCTTGATGTATTCGTTTTTTAAAATATTACATCGTGATAATTATTTTATATAAGTAGTATAGAATAGATACGCGGCACACGCATGTTTTATAAAGATCATATCACGGCAAAAGTCACCAACCAGAGATAATAAGGGCTACAGGCGGGTGACCGCCATCCGAAATTTTGAAAACGCAGATATAACAAGGAAAGTTAACCTAGTTAACTTTCCTGTTTTAAAAATTTTCGTCTCCCAAAGGGTTGAAAATAGGGCTTAAATATTGTATGGGGATCAATTTTTTTTTAATAGACAAAACTGGTTTGTTCGTTTCTGCAGTCATTTCTGTCTGTACATATCAACGCACAGCCCAAACCGCTGGTTCTAGAGATTCCAAATTTGGCACGTAGGTTCCTTATATGGTCTAGGGGTGCACTAAGGAAGGATTTTTCAAAATTCGTCCCCTAAGGGGGTGAAATGGGGGTCCAAAGTTTGTATGAGGGGAAAATGGGGTGACAAAGTGTGAAAATCGACAATGGGTATTGTTTCTGTGGTTTATCGGGTCGCTAATTACGAAAACTACAATGATTTTAAAATCCAACGTGGCGGACATGAAATACCATCTCCCCTGTCGGGGTGAAATGGGGTTGAAATTGAAATAACTAAATATCAATATGGGTGTAGTTTTATGTTTTTTTTTTCGGACGTCAATTACGAAAACGTTATCGATTTTAAGATGTAACATTGTGGAAATGAACATTCTTTATCTAAATATATAAAAAAACAAACTGACTGACTGACTGACATATCAACGCATAGCCCAAATCGCTGGTTTTAGAGATTCCAAATTTGGCACGTAGGTTCCTCATAAGCAATGATCGGAATAGGTAGTGCCATTTCGGGTGAATGACCTTAAACATTGTACATAACATGGATAAGGCTTGAGATATTATTATTGGGGAACGGGACTTAATTGCTTACAATTATAACTAATTTACCTTTTTTAGGGTTCCGTAGTAAACAAGGAACCCTTATAGTTTCGCCATGTCCGTCCGTCCGTCCGTCCGTCCGACCCCCGTTTTTCTCAGTAACCGTTAGTACTAGAAAGCTGTAATTTGGCATGAGTATACATATCAATGACGCCGACAAAACGGTAGAATAAAATGTTAAAAAAAATTTTTTTTTAGGGTACCTCCCGTACATGTGAAGTGGTGGTGAAATTTTTTTTCTGCCAAAACCCATCGTGTGGGGTATCGTTGGATAGCTCTTTTAAAAATATTATAAGGTTTCTATAAGCGTTTTTTGATTTAAGAATTAGTTAGCGTGATATTAAGCTTTGAAGTGATAATTTTTGTTATGGTCAAGTGTCCCCCCCCCCCCCCCCCTGCCAGTTAAACGGTGGCTACTAGGCATGTGAAAAAAATCATGGTAGTAGTATATACGATGAATTTAAAAGGAAAACTATCACAGCTAAGTAGACATTACTAGTTAACGAGTAATAGTCGAACTTCAGAAATGTACTTTGCAAAAGCAAACTTTCGTACAATTTCCATTGATGCCTTAGATAATGTTGTTAATTCTGTCAAAAACATAGTAAATATAAGTTTGCGAACTTTTTAGTCCACATAATGTAACGGGTGGACGACTACGGAACCCTACCTTGCGCGTGGCCCGACACGCACTTGGCCGGTTTTTAAGGTTTGTGATACATTCGAAACGTCGGGCAAAACCTTAAAAAGGTAAATTAGTTATAATTGTACGCGATTAAGTCCCGTTCCCCAATAATGATATGTAAAAATCGTGTAAGTTTAAATCAATATAAGACTTGAGATTCTCCGATTCTTATCTCTCACAGATTTTTTTCTTCAAAACGCAAAAGTAAACATTTTTGTCATTATAAATACATAATTTATTTAAAATTACTTTCGTTCAACAGTGTTAATTAACAATAATGCAATCATAAAATAAAACACGAAACATCAACATCACTATATTAAAGTGAACATTATTATATTATTAGTTATTTATTTAACATCTATCCTCTATCAGCAAACCATTTTTTTTTTTTCAATATTTTTACTATCAATCTAAATTAGTAGAAAGTTATGTTTTCGACCTCTACTGATGTCAGCGGGGCAAATTTATCAAACGAAATGTCATCTGTAGGCCTGGCACATGATGGCGGTGTCAGTTTCGGCTTATCTCGAGCTATCCATCACTTTCTAACAAAAAAAGACGCGTAGCTCGAGAAAAGCCGACATACTCTCGAGGCCATTATGTGCTAGCCATGCTGATGCGGTTTCTTTTGAAATAATTTCTGCGTTTTCTCTTATATTATTTAAATCCGGATTTCGAGACATTACCGCTTCAAGTTTGGTTTCTACGGGACGGGTAAACTAGTAGACTTAATGTCAATTGTTTAAATAGATAGAGTATAATTGGAACTTATTAAAGTACTAATACTTTAATATCTAGTACAAAATCAGTTGAAACTCGAAACATTGATAGGGACCCGGTAACAGTGGTAGTTAACCTGTAGATATTTTTGTTCAGGGCATTTAAATCTATAATATATCAAAATTCCAGGGCGTTTAACTAAAACCACATTTTTCATACGTGCCTAACGTTCTTTAAATCATTTTTTAAATCAAACACAAACTTTAAAATTTTTATATCAAATCCCGGGGATAGAAACTATATCCATACTAAGCTTACGCACCGAAGTCCCGCGAAATGGCACTACCAATTCCGATCACTGCTCATAAGGTACGGTATAGGTAAGGTATATCTAGGGGTACACTAAGGAAGGATTTTTCAAAATTCATCCTCTAAGGGGGTGAAATGGGGGTCCAAAGTTTGTATGGGGAAACAAGATTAGTCAGACTATTTTATTCGAAACTTCTCAGGAGTACTCCTAACAATAAATAAGTAAAAACGTGTTTCCAGTTTTTTGAAAATTCAACCCCTAAAAGGAGGAAATCGGGTGACAAAGTGTGAAAATGACAATGGGAATTGTTTCTGTGGTTTATCAGGGCGCTGATTACGAAAACTACAATGATTTTAAAATCCAACGTGGCGGACATGACATACCATCTCCCCTGTCGGGGTGAAATGGGGTTGAAATTGAAATAACTAAATATCAATATGGGTGTAGTTTTATGTTTTTTTTTCGGACTTCAATTACGAAAACGGTATCGATTTTAATATTCTTTGATGAACATTCTTTATCTAAATATATAAAAAACAGGCCAAGTGCGTGTCGGGCCACGCGCAAGGTAGGGTTCTGTAGTCGTCCACCCGTTACATTATGTGGACTAAAAATTTTGCAAACTTATATCAATATGAGTGTAGTTTTATGTTTTTTTTTTCGGTTGTCAATTACGAAAACGGTATCGATTTTAAGATTTAATATTGTAGAAATGAACATTCTTTATCTAAATATAGAAAAGGAGAAAATGACTGACTGACTGACATATCAACGCACAGCCCAAATCGCTGGTTCTAGAGATTCCAAATTTGGCACGTAGGTTCCTTATAAGGTCTAGCTAGGAGTACACTAAGGAAGGATTTTTCAAAGTTCATCCTCTAAGGGGTGAAATGGGATTCCAAAGTTTGTATGGGGAAACAAGATTAGTCAGACTATTTTATTCGAAAGTTCACTGGAGTACTCCTAACAATAAATAGTAAACACGTGTTCCCGGTGAAAATTCAACCCCTAAAAGGAGGAAATCGGGTGAAAAAGTGTGAAAGCCGTACCGTACTATTAAAGATATATACCACACTAGCTTTTTCTCGCGGCTTCGCCCGCGTACTAAACGTAACTCTAAACAGCCGACAAAAAAAAAAGATGATTTCAGTTTGAATTTGACCCAACCAGAGATATGTATTTGTCCGCGATTATCACGCGTTTTGCTGAACCGATTTAGTTGCGGGTCGGAAAACTATTTGTTACGTTCTGGAGGTTTCGGTATACGAATTTTTATGCCGCCATCTACTTACTACTACTAAGAGATTATAATTACTACTCTTGAATAAAAGTACATATCTGTCTCCCTTAAAAGAGGGAAATGTGGTCTCAAAGTCTGAAAATCAATATGGGTATTATTTTCAGACTTTGTGACCACATTTCCTCCTTTTAAGGTTTGAATTCTCAAAAACCTGAAAAACTTGTTTACTCATTAACTAATCTTGTTTTCCCATACAAATTTTGGCATCGTTTCACCCCTTCGGGTATTAATTTTGAAAAGTATTTTCATGGTGCGCCCCTAGACCTTATAAGGAACCTACTTGCCAAATTTGGAATATAATCTAGAACCAGCGGTTTGGGTTGTGCGTTGATATGTATGTCAGTCAGTCAATCAGGCAGTCAGTTTCTTCTTTTATATATTTAGAAGAAAAAGATTATACGTAAACATCATATACTACGCAAATAAACAAAATTTCCTACGCCGCAAACAAATGTTACATAGTTACTCAAACTCAATATCATTTTAAAGGTAATGAATGAGTAGGTAAATAATAATAAAATGTCGCACTGGGCCGAGCGGCGGCCTCAAGCACGCGTGTTTTAAGTTTTAACCTGCCTACTCAATCCCTACATTCTTATCTCAGATAATCAACAAAGTCCAAATCCGATTGCAAACGTATGCTGTACATTAACGAATATAAATAATATTCGCTTGATTCCACGGAATAATAAAAACCAGTGGAAATGGCAAGGGGGCGTGCCGCGCTGTCATAAATATGAGGAGATACGCAGCATTGCTTCAGTTCGCAGCTTTCGCTTGTGCGTGACAGTTGTGTCGCTACCATTACAAAAAAATCTAAATTGCATGAAAAATGCCATATTGCGCAGTTTTGGAGTACAAAAACGATAGCCGGAGCAAAAACGTTGCCATGGTGGTGTTTCATACCATCGCTAAGTCTTATTTTATTTTATTTTCAATAATTTCTAATATTCTGTTTTAGGGCATTTTAAGCATATAGACATCAAACGAAAATAAACCTTATCATTAAGCTATAGAGTTGATTTTGCACCATACGTCAAAGTATGCAGCAATCTAGAACATTCGCTACTCAAGTAGTACGCGGATGATGTCGATAAGTTATCGATATTTGGTGCAAGTTATCTATTATAAAGATTGAAATATAATTCAATGTGTTTTAGGGTTTAAAAGTAAAATAATGTAATTCATTGTAACTAGTGTACGGGGATTAAATGTGACGTTATCAGGGTTAGGGTACCACTTTGTCGCTTATGGATTCCGAGATATCACTGATTTTGTCAATCAACTCGAAAATAGCGAAAATTTGTTTTGATTAAAAATAGCTTCTACACACTTAAAATAATACGGTGTATTGATAAAAAGTTAAACTTTTCAACTAAAAGTCGGAAAAAAACACGGCCAAAGTTTACCGACTAGGGTACCACATTGTCGCTCATAAGCTTGAAGTAAACTCATTAAACTTATTTGCTTTGAAAATGAAAATATAATTTAGAAAACATAATATGTAATAGTTGCGGACGTAAAATCCATACTTCCATGCTAATATTATAAATGGGAAAGTGTATGTGTGTGTTTGTTTGTTTGTCCGTCTTTCACGGCAAAACGGGGCGATGAATTGACGTGATTTTTTAAGTGGAGATAGTTGAAGGGATAGAGAGTGACATAGGTTACTTTTTGTCTCTTTCTAACCCCCCCCCTTCCCTAAAAGGGGGGGGGTGGAAGTTTGTATGGAGCATTTAACGCGAGCGAAGCCGCGGGCAAAAGCTAGTGCGTTATAAATTATCATAAAATAACAACATTAACTACGAGTAGGTAGGTATTATTTGTTCACGTCACGCTTATCACCCACACTAACACGATGTACTAGTTTGTTAGGCACATGTTCTAAACCCTAAACTAAATTTTAATTAAAATTATGTATTTTGATTCGATATAAACCACACTTCTTTCCACCTACCTAAGTAGCGAGTTGGCGCGGTAGGCACAAACCTTTGAAGTAAGCCGACGCAGGCGCATGCTATCTCTCTCTACTACGTCGGATTGCCGTCAAACGTTAATAATATAATAATAATAGTTTATATCGGGGCCATTGGAAAATGTAGTAACACGTGTTGTCTAAAGAGAAGTTTACTCCCATCCATTTGCTTGACAGTTCGTAACTCAGCTGCCCGTTACGTTCACTTAGCTTTATGTGTTGTTACCCCTTTAAAAATAGTGGTGTAAATCATTTTCATAATGATGTTAAATGCATATGATTACTTGTGTAAGTAATAATTTTAATATAATAAGTCTTAATAATAATTTTGATCTCATAAGTCATAAGGCGACAATGTGGTACCCTAAGGAATGTTAAACTAACAAACTTGATCTAAATTAGTAAAGCTGACGAAAAGACTGTTATTTTTTATAAAATAAGTTATGTTATTGATTGATAATAATATTTGTATTAGATATATGCACTTCTAGTGCGGACACTATGTTAAATAATGGAAGTGGAATTCTTATTTCTCTAAACTTATGAATAGCGACAATGTGGTACCCTAGATCACTTTTCATACAAAAATCATATTAAAATTACTAAACTTTGAAGTCACTTTTTTGATAGAAAACTACATTACTTTTGTGTTTAATTACACTTGATCGTTAGTTTTATTCCTAAATTAATGTAAATTATGAGAATTAAACAGTACAATGTTCATTTTATATATTTTTTATATAAGTGTTGATTTTTTTTGTTTTATTATTTAAAAAAATTATGCCTTGAGATATGGTTGTTTCATTATTTTTTATTATAAACCTTACCTACATCATATTCAGAAATCAACATAAGCCGGCTGAAAATCTGTCGATTTTGAGTTTTATAAAATATTTTATTTTTCATTTTGCCTCTACACCCTACGTGCATTTTGTATTATTTCTATAAAATGTAAAATGTTAGAGACAACATATAATTTGTCGAGTAATATAATGTATGTGGAACATTTTAAAACCACTATCTCCATAACTTCAACCTTTAACTAGGTTTTTTAGGCTTCCAAACTTTAAACTCGAATATCTCAAAACAGTATAATGATATGTTGGAACTTCAAAAAATTATTAAAAATAAAATACTCAACATAGCGATCTCGTTCTTTTTGTATACGAAGGAGAATGTTCTCAGCTATAAGGAGGTACCAATAACTCAATACCGACAATATATTACCTTTGCCATGAAAATGTCACAAATAATGTATCTGTATTTCAGAGTTATTGAAATTTTTGCACTGATTGTTTTTGCTCGTTTAAATATATAAGTCAGAAATATATTGACAGAAGTAATTTTTTTTAAAACGAATATACGACATTATTGTTTTTTTTCGTTATTTTAGACTAAATTAGAATACATTTTGGACTTAATTAAATGCCATGACCTATTCTTATTTTTAGGGTTCCGTACCCAAAGGGTAACACGGGACCCTATTAGATACTAAGACTCCGTTGTCCGACTGTCACCAGGCCAAAGAGTATAATAATATATATCAGGTAAAGAGAGCCATCTCGCGTGAAAACTTGGATACTCGTGAGCACAAGCGCCGCCCACGGATTTGGTGTGGACTAATTTCGTGTGTCTGTGTGCGTGCACACACACACCCATAATATTATCCGTTAAATATTGTTCATGTACCATCCACCCACTGTGACATCTTAAACTTCCCGTGGCAACTTCCCACTTTTTAAATTGAAAAATGGTAATAAAGTTATTCTTTTCAGAAGTCATAATTTACTATCATTTTTTAGTATGAAAATGGGGAAGCTTATACGGGAAGGTTAAGATGCCTCAGTAGGTAGATAGTACATGAACAGTATTTTATTGTTTACTTTTATCTATAAAAAATCTTTCTCGGATTGGCGAGTTAACTCGTCCAATTTGAGTACAAATTATAATCACGCCGTACTGAAAGGGTTAAGTGATTTGTACACAAATAATTATTCCAGTCAGGAGACTAATAAAATTAAGTTGTATATATAATATCATTTATTTATTTTTGACTAACTTATTTATGAATAGTATATTAAAAGGAGGATTAAATACGATTACCTATAACTTGTAGCGATTTGTTTAACTTCTTCAATCACTAACTGGTAAACGAATTGGTGAAGTACGATCGTCTACAAAAAGATGTATCCATTTTTTTCACCTTGAAATGGATGCACGCTGTATCTTCCTGATTTCATGTATTGGCCCAGGATAATTGTTGTTTTCTCCAACAATTGACATCCATGTTGAAAATACCTCTGTCCTGACTTTTTCTCAGCATGAGGACGTGGCATGATTGTGTGCACTATGCATCTGCAAAACATAACATTAAATAATGAGATGAAAGTGTAGGAGGTATGTATGTATTTTTGAAATTATGTTTCTAATTATCTACTATAGGTACCTATTTCAAAGACAACAACAAGAAGAAAGTGGGCTTCATATTCGTTTATCGTATAGCTCACGTAATTCAATACTCAAACGTTTATATTGCTAAGTAACCAACTGTTTTCATTGATATTCATTTATGTATGAGCTGCATAACCACCCGGCAAAACAGACTACCTACCTAAATAAATCAATTGATTGGAATATAAATATAACATCGCATCGGTGTGAAAAAGGATAGTAAATAAAGAATTAAAAAATACTTACTTAACTCGGCGTATCCGATAACACATCGTATTCGATCTGGGAAAAGGCATTTCCGAAAAGTTCATAAACAAGCACTTTTAAGAAAATGATAAATCAACTTGACTTTGTAGATCTATATCACTAACTGCTTTTCACAAGAATAATGCAGAAAATTTTATAATTAGCATTATTTTATTTTCAATATGTTGACACGTTATTGACACACGTGTTATTTCAATATTTAAAAATAACCATGGCAACCATACGACCATAGAGTATTATAAAATCTGTGACCATAGAGTTGAAAATTTAATTTTACGATAAATTGTAACGTTTCTTTTCACGTTCAGCTTTGATTAATTGTATTGGGATAGATGAAATGAAAACGAAACCTGCTTGAGACGGATTACACAAAATATGTCGACATCAAATATAATAGGAGGCAGCACTTTCTACGCCAAATTCACGCGAAATTGGTCTTTTCTTTAAGTTTCCCCCCCCTGCACCAGGCTGTATTTCATGAACCGTGATAGTTAAACAGTTGAAATTTTCACAGTTGTGTATTTTTGTTGCCACTGTAACAAAAAATAAATAAAAGAAAAAATATTTTTTAAGGGGGTTTCCATAAAACAGACACGTTTTTTTGCAGTTTTTAGGGTTCCGTACCCGAAGGGTCAAAAGGGGAACCCTATTGGTGACGCCCAGGCGTCCGCCCGTCCGTCCGGCCGTCGTCTGTCACAAAATTTTGTTCCTAAGAATTTTTTAACTTCCCGTTGACCTATGCACTTGAAATTTGGTGATAATGTTTATTATTACGTATATTTTACCAACAAATACTAATATATTGATAAATCACTTTTTTGTGGTTGGTTCGGAACCCTTAATGTGCGAAGTCCGACTCGCACTTGGCCGGTTTTTACAGATAATGGTACAGAATCCGGCGTGCGCGGGTCCAACTCGCACTTGGCCGGTTTTTTATATTATTTTTATGTGTGCGTGTGTGGTAAAATAAAGGCTTAATAATCTATATATTACACTTGCTACATTATTATTACCTACATTATTATTGATTGAATGCTACCAGATATCTGATACTAGATAATGACCAAAGTTATTAAGTCCTTAAATAAAAATGTTTTCGTACATTAATATTACAATATCGATAACGTGGAAGTAAAGTATAGCACATCACTCAAAGTGCTCTATCGGCGAGTAGCCGAACTAGGGTATGTACTCTTATAGTTTTTCTCTCAGCAGTTCAGCTATTGAACGCTAGATGGCAGAACTTTGAAGGCGCAAAAGAATTTCAATCATTTCGCATGCACTTAAAGTTTAAATTAAGTGAAAGCTCCGTTGTTCATAGCACCTTTTTAAATAAAATACTACGACCAATCACTTTCAAGATTTCAATGTGTTTAGCATTATGATAGTGTGAGTTTTACCGACACCGGTCTTGATACTAATCGCGACTTATGCCATTTCCACTGGTTTTTATTATTCCGTGGCTTGATTCCTATTCCGTTCATATTCTGAGCTTTAAAGCCAACGGTAAAATTGCAATCACGGACTTTGTATTTGTATTTAGGCACCGTCATCAATGCATTCGTCATTCATATCAAAGTCATAGTAAGTAATAATAATAAACAGACATCGAAGCGAGGCGGCGGGGGCCGGCCGCACGCGCCGCGCGCTTGTTTCGACATGCCTACTTCCATCTCGTTGTGCGTTCTAAATTAATCCCTGATGGTAAGGCAATAAAGTCCAAATCAGATTGCACGTGTGTGCTGTAATCAAGCAAATATATAATATTAATAATAATAATAATAATAATAAATATTTGTGGACAATCTTACACAAATCAACCTAGTCCCAAACTAAGCAAAGCTTGTACTATGGGTACTAAGCGACGATATACATACTTATATAGATAAATATATACTTAAATACATAGAAAACATCCAAGACCCAAGAACAAATATTCATGCTCATCACACAAATAAATGCCCCGGCCGGGATTCGAACCCGGGACCTCCAGCTTCGTAGGCAGGTTCACTACCAACTGAGCTAAAGCGGTCGTCGATATCAACGAAAACAAATAAAATGGGATTCATTCCTATTCCATTGACATTCTCAGGGCTTAAATTAAAAGTCCACGGAAAAATTGGAACTGATATATTTTTTCTACTAATGTTAAATACGCGATTTGTAAAAAACTACTTACCAAATATTTAAATAGTTTCATTTTCAATGATAATTCTGAGAAACAGTCCTTGTTTTTCATGTGTTGCTATAAAAAGCTTATATATAATTTTCTTTTTAATAAGTTTCAGAAAAACTGAAAATACCTGTTTGATTAAATTTCTCTTATTTCCCGTTGCATATATGTTTCGATTCGGATCGTAAGCATCAAAACAGACCTAAAGATAAAAGCATTCTCAATAAAACTACTTATACCATATTTGCTGTGAAAAATCAACAGTTTTTGGGCACCATTTTTTTTATCCAACTTCCGGTGGTAGATTCGCAAATTTGAAAAATATTGATTCTTAAAATCACTTAAAAGAACCGTATAAAAAAAATTAGCCTGTTAGAGAATTTTTTCCAAAAAAAACGTATCTTTCTCAGGCTATAGGCCTGGTCTGCAAGGTCGACAAGTACTGGAGGTGCCATCGCGACCAAAAGTGCTGCAGCATCTGCTGCACAAGTTGAAACCGAGTGAGCTTATTAATGTTAATGTCTTGCAACGGGTATTCCGGTACTGCAGTTAAGGGCTCTCCAATAATGAGATGACCTGGTGTCAGGATTTCTAGTAGTAGATGATTTAAAAAATGACTCACACTCAAGATCCAATGGATTAGTTTGGGATGACTCAGGAAATTCTTCTATTTTCCAGAATCTCATTACTATCTGTGATAAAGAAACACCAGTCATAGGGGGTTCGGGGCTGGGAATATCTGTGACCGGTCCGGACAGGACATAGCCAAATACGGTTGATATAGCAGTTAAGGCCCGGGGTACTGTGAATGACCTTGACCACTTAACGACTGCCGATGGCCGACCCAAGCGACCTCTGTTCAACAATGATCGCGTTAGCTCGATTCGCTTGTAAACGGGCTGCCTTGATAATCGACCTGTTCCGCTGTTGCGTCAGTAGATGGCGCTCGGATTGCCCGGTGAACTACGCAGAGTAGTGTTTGTATCAGATGAAACAATATGAAGACTGAAGAAACATTCATATTTGGCTCGTTGTTTTTTGTTGTATAGTTGACGAAATATAAGCTGCCCCGATTCCTCGAACAACTTGTATGGCGAATCGGTGCAGCTTATATTTCGTCAACCATACCTACTACGTACTACGTAGACGTAGTAGCAGTGGCGTGCACAGAGTTTTTAGACAGGGTAGGCAGATTTAAAAAAAGCCACGAATATTTATTATTCGCAGGTAGTACCACCTATTACTTAGTTAGTGTCAAATTTACGATTCATATTCCTTTACTAATGCACTAATTCCAAATCAACGGTAGTGAGATCAAATTGAGAAAGGGTAGTGTACCTACTATCCGTTCTCAGTGGAGAATGTCAATAGGTCTGCAAAATCACTTGAAAGTTTGTTACGGTAAAGCTTTCATTCATACAAATACATTAGTTTTTGTTTCATTCAAAAATACCAAGTGATTTTACATGCATTTAAAGTGAGTCCCGCTAACCGCGTGTGACGTCATTTTGCAACGCTAGTCTAGTACGTACGGAAGCGCGCGAACGGAGTGAGCGCGTGTATAGCGAGTGTTGCACTATGACGTCAAGAAGGCGGGTCGTCGCGCGTCACTTTAAAATTCAATATCTTGGTAACTAAAGGACGTATCGAAATAATTCCTTCACATATATTTTTTATTTTCAACAAAGAATACAGAAAAATGGAATTCTAAATAAGTTAGGTACCATTAGGTACTGTACGACTACGAATATCGTTAGTTATTGAATAAAGTTTTCCTGTGATGATGATTATAAAAAAAAGGTACTTACTGGCTTTACTTCGCCAAATAAAGTTTCCAGAAGTAGTTTAGTAGGTACGGTGAACCAATTTGATTTCTAGGCCACTTGGTACCTTGTCACAGTGATATTAATATGATAGCTCTAGCGGCTATAATATTGACTCTAACTGCGACAAGGTACGAAGTGCCCCAGAAATCAAATTGGTTGACTGTACGTACCTATTTATGATCTAAACAGAATTTGATATTTATTATTGCGATAATAAAAAAAGCCAATAAATGCTTTTATTGGAATATAACTTTTTTTTAACCAATCAGATCACACACAAACTCCTAACTCCCACGGGAGTTATAAAATTCCATAATTCCCGCGGGAGGTAAATCTGCTATAATTGCTTTATACGCACGCGTGCAATAACACACTTTACGAGCAAGTGTGTGTGTTCAGATAAAATATTGCTCTTACGAGTATATGAAGAATTTACTTAGATATTTTACAATAATTAAGGGATATGCAAAACCGTACAATTATTAAGAGTGTACAATCGAGGTCATAATAGTAGTTTATGCAACTGGTACATAATGCCTAATTATGTACAGTTGCATACACTACTTTATCTACATCCATATATTAAATCCTCTTTCATGTGTTTCGTGTGGGCACTTCTCGCCGGCGTGCGCCATGTTTGCTTCGACAGGCCGGCCCGCGCCTCCGCCGCCAGCCCGCAGCTGTGTCTTAATTTTGTACGTGATCTCGTTAAAGTGTTATATTTCGTGATCTAATAGGGGACGCACGCAACAGCCGCACAGTATATTATAAAGCGGGGTCTTATCTACGGTATTTGAACTTATAAAAGAGGATTTACTATATGGGTGTAGATAAATATGTTTTCACACCACCTGGTGGACAATGCCCAGTTATATATCAATGCAAACCTTACCGAAAAAGCAAATCATGCTTACCGAAAGCAAACCATGATAACCCTAGTTTGCCGGGTTGTAATATTACTTATATACTGAATCTCATTACAACCCTCGGGTAATAATGTGATATCACTTTTCATAGTTGCTATTGTTATTCCCCTTAAAGTCTAATTTCGTGAAGTCCGCACGGCGGCGAGCAGACGGCATACCGGCGCCGTGTTTTGTTTTGTTTGGAACGCCGCGTTCGAAATAAAACACGGTACCGGTGCGCTGATAAGTTGTTTTTTTTTTCAAATGAGTTTATAACTAGTATTTACAAAAACGAACTGATTTAAATACACTATTATTCTGTTTTTACTTACTTACGGTTCAGGTTCAATGGATAAATTGTCATTTGGTGGACCATCATCAGATTCAGATTCATTTATTTCATTAATGTAATTTACAATATAAGTTTGCATCGATGTCAAAAATATAAGAATTCACATAATGTTCGTCAAGTTAGATATAAATAAATAAAGAGAATAATGAGATAATGAAATGAAAATATTCTCCTAATAAGGATCTTCTTAACATAATTGAATACGCGCGCGACGACCGCTTTAGCTTAGTTGGTAGTGACTCTGCCTACGAAGCCGGTAGCTCTAGTATAAGTTTTTTCGAAACATTAACTAATTCGAACGCGTTTGCGTTTTGTCTCAAAATGTATGAAAACGCTCTCACCGAGTTTGAAATACGCGCGTTCATCGGTTAGCAACAAATGTTAAAATACTCGCTGTTTTAGTTTCCACTAGTGACCAACTGACCACCAGAGGCGCTGTTCACGTTTTCATACCACTTTCATACATTTTGAGACAAAATGCAAACGCGTTCGAATTAGTACCTAAGTTCATTTATTACCAAATTATGAGATAGACTGTGAATAAAATATCACCAAAATAACGTCGTCAACGTCATACAATCCGAAAGATACCCTACCTGATATAATTATAAAATAACAAATTAAAATAAAACGGAAACTAACCTAAAAATAACCTAAATATACCTAATAAAAACCCTAATCTAAAAAACCGCCAGTGGGTAACGTTCCCAAAGTGCTGGGCGAATTAGTTAATGTTTCGAAAAAACTTATACTAGAGCTACAGGGCATTTATTTTTGTGATGAGCACGAATATTTGTTCTTGGGTCTTGGATGTTTTCTATGTATTTAAGTATCTATTTATCTATATAAGTATGTATATCGTCGCTTAGTACCCATAGTACAAGCTTTGCTTAGTTTGGGACTAGGTTGATTTGTGTAAGATTGTCCACAAATATTGATATCGATATTGAATACAAAAATTATAGTATAGGTACAAATTGAATTAAGGACAACGATGGCAATACAAATAAATAGCGAAGTCAAATCAAATATCATTTTACAAACGTAAACAAATGTCAGGATACTCATGATCATTTGCAAAATGAATCGGAGTAGTATTGAAACAACAAGTGTTATACGGCCTCTTAAAACTCCAACTATAATAGATAAGTATAAATAAAATGTCTTACAGGTTGTATGTCTCTATGTGTCCGCACTACTCTGTGCAACGGGAATCGGCTCAAGCTCGGTGCAAACTTCCAAACTAGATAAGTAAACAAATATCTGACAACAGCGCTGTGCCTCGAGCGAAGCGAAGTCGCAACGTCGCATTCACTTTCATATTTGTGGGTAGAAAAATTTGACGAGTGTTCACGGCTCACATATGTAGGTAATATGTGAGATTTGAAAAGCAACTTTTTGCTTGTTTAAAAAATACTACACATTTTTATATACATTTTACTTGCTTTTTCATAAAAATATTCACTGTCATGATCAAGACTGACAGTAATTTACTATCAGCGCTAGAATAAGCGCCTACCATTTTATACGAAGCAAAGTTTTCAAGTTTGAAATTCATATTACAATACTTAGACGATTATTAACTACAACAGAAAATAGGTTAAATCCTCAAAAATAACTGAGCTTAATTTGGAAACTTAGAATTCTGTCGTAACCGAATAATGCTTGCACACATTTTGTTTTTAATGTTTCTTAAGCGTGGTTTTTTGTCGTAATTACAATGTATGTGAACAAACTAACTACAACAGCAAATACTCAAGGGTATGCGTGTCCTAAATATGTACTTTGCAGGTCATTACGTTCAATATATTCTTCAAATATTCTGCACAAAAACACCTCGATTTCAATACTTTGCCCACCTCTTCACCTTAATCCACACGATTGTAGGTTGATTAACCCAGGGCTTAGAAGTGAGCCAAAGACATCAGCTCCTAAAAGCACTTCAACCAGTCCAGGTTTATAAAAGAGGGCATCAGCCAAAGGTAATGATTCTGTGGCTGATAGTACAGATACTGGCAATTCAATGTCGGGATTCGGGATGAGTACCGGCGATATTATCTACAACTATAGCCGAGGTTGTAACAACAGGGGAAGGCGATTGCACTGGCTTAAATGTAAGGGAAACACAACCGCGAGCCGGCAGGGAAGGAATGTTTCCTATTCCTCGGAGTAACACTGGGGACAAGGGGGGCAACACACGCATATTTAGTCGCGTGGCAGCAAGGTTACACGTAACTAAGCAACCTTGCGCTCCTGTATCACACAAAGCCCGCGCTTCAACATAATACCCGCTAGATGTTTTGACGTGAATGACAGCGGTGGGAAGTAATACCAAGTCAGGATGACATATGACCGTCAGTTGACCTATTGCTCGCATTCTAATGGGACGTATGTTGCTCCTGGCTGTGACCAGCACGCGTGTGAATCAGTGTCTGTGTGCCGGCGACATGAACCCTGGACTTCGCAGTTAAGGTATGTGGGCAAGGGACATGACCTAAAGACTATTTTGTAATCCTTTGTGTTAAATCCCATTTTAAACAAATGTCATTTTGTATAACATTCAAAAGGTATTATTCCAAAATCTTTAAAATTCATTGTATATAATAATCAAAATCTAGAAATTCAGTTGATATTTTATTCATTGTCTATAGCCATCTTTGTGTATAATATACATTCAAAATCTCTAAACTCAGTTGATGTATTATTTATTGTTTATAATCATCCATACTAATATTATAAATGCGAAAGTGTGTCTGTCTGTCTGTCTGTCTGTTACCTCTTCACGCTTAAACCGCTGAACAGATTTAGATTAAATTTGATATGGAGATAGTTTGAGACCCGGGGAAGGACATAGGATACTTTTTATCCTGGAAATGATCCCTCAAACTGATAAATTCGGAGGTGGAAGTTGAATCTATGAACCGGATCCATGTTAGGTATTTGCAATGCCCACGAAAATTCGTCTCTCCCGAACCAGTGTAAGTCTGACCTCCGAACATGCTCATAGTTTTCACGAATCTCAGGGTCAATATTAGGGAATGCAAAAACCGGTGAAAATCAAAAACCGGTTATTAACCGTTTTGACTGGACAAAAACCGGTTAACCGGTTTTTTACAAACTACCTGAAATCGAAGTATTGGACTATAAATTTATTATTTCTGGGTTCTATTGGTAATCCGGGCATGTTTCTAGTGATGTGATGTGAATATGTATAAGTAAGCTAATACATAATACGAATTTGGTTTTTATCATCATCTTTATAAACTTCAAAACAAATCGACAAGTGACAAATAAAATTATGAAACATTCTAATATAATATACGGATATATATAGATATCTTAATAAGCGGCGATGAAAAGTAATATTACCAGTATAGCACCAGCAAATGTCCTTATTTGTTTGTATTTTTTGTGTACAATAAAGTTATTACATACATACATACAAAGTTAAGGTGGTACCTAGTGTACCTACCTACTTTTTACAATGACATATTATAACAAACATTAAGTATTAAGTATATACATTGAAATGAATAGAAAAAAAAATATTTAAAAAAATCTCTGAGCACTGACTGATTAGATACGTTACTACAGGGTAGTAGCAGGTAGCAAAACTATCCAAGTAAAACAATAGGGCTTACCCGGCCATTTCTGCGCTTTTGACGCGGCAGACTCAAATCAAGTGGGGATATGGGAAACTAACAACATTTTAACATTATGATATTCATTTGCTCTATCCACAGTCGTAAGAAAAAGAAACTAACTTCTTTAAACGTACATCCTACCATCCTTAAATAACGTGATTTGGAGGTGAAAGAACGCTCTAATCTCCCCATGAAGTAGTTTTTTATACTAAATACAATTTCGGTTAAAAACCGGTTAGTTGTGTAAAAAACCGGTTTTTTTACCGAGCTCAAAAAGTTCCGGTTAATCGGTTTTTCGGTTAACCGGTTAACCGGTTTGCATTCCCTAAGTCAATATACAATTGGGACGTATGGTGAGGTGAGTCTAGACAGTTGTACGAGTATATGCGCCAACGAGCGACCGGATGTCTTTCTCATACTTGGTAATCTTCATTCAAAATTTGTAATACGCAATTTGGCCGGTTTGCATGTCCAATGTATTGCTTATGGAAGTTTGCACTTTGCCTATAACCCGACCATGAAAAAATGTTCGGTCGGTGATAGGGACAAAACATGCCACTCTTTTCTATTTACTCTTATAGGAATCGCAATAAGACTATCTTTCTCTAGCAAAGCAGCATTCGTTAAAGTTGAAGGAAGTTAATGAAGAACTACACTTGCACAATTTACTAATTTGAGTCTTAAAGTGGCAAGATAAAGTAGGTATTTGCATGATTTAGATATGATTTATTTATTCTTTCCACCGTAGTTATAAACTGAGTAATTTCGCCACCACTTGATTATGATGAGCTATTAAGATTGTCGACAAAGACAAGAAAAAGAGGTCGATAGGAGGACAGAAAACGCCTGGAAGGGCTATTGGTCCATGAAACACTCAATGAAAGGCGACCTACCTCTGTCACTTAAACGTAGGCTCATGGACATACTGTGTACTTCCAGTTCTCACCTAGGGTGCACAAATTTGGTCTTTGAGAGAAGCCCAGAAGTCCATACTCGGGGTTTGCCAGCGAGCCATGGAGCGCAGCATATTAGGTGCAAAATTGGTGGATCGAATCCGGAACACCACACTGCGCTCCAAAACTCTAACAGCTGACGTAGCTCGGAAAACAACCCAATTAAAGTGGGACGGGGCTGGACACGTCTACCGGATGCCGAATGAGCTGTGGGCCAAAAAGACCATTGCCCCACGACTCAAAACGGAGACGCGGTAGACCACGCCGGCGGTGGCGTGATAATTTGGACACCTGTTTAAAAGACTGGCCAGATATTGAACAAGACCACGAGGAATGGAAAAAGAGGGGGGAGGCCTTTGCCCAGCAGTGGGACATTTTAGGCTCAATAAAATATAATAATTAACGTTGTCGCACACATACCTAAAGGCTCGGCACCAGACCGGTGCCGCCCCAATTCTTTGTTAGAAACTTCAATAGGTACTGCAACGCACAGTTAAGGTTTTGGCAAACCAGATCAGTCCACTACGTAACGGCATCGCCCCAGCTCAGGACCACCAGCCATGGTGAACAGACGCAGGCGAAACGGCCTAATTCAAACGTAAAAAGCTTTCAACCAATGGACACTTGCGGCAAGCGCGGCACCGCCACGCGGCCACCTCGGCGCTGCTGAGGCACGATCCGCACGATGCTGTTCCGTGCTTGCGTTGGGTTTACGGTGAGGTGAGGCCGCGCCGGTCTGGTGCCGAGCTTTAACTATGTGTGTCAACCTTTATTATGACAGATTTAGTTCGGATGTCTGTTACACTTGTAACAGCTTTTGCTCCGGGCATGAGACTAAGGGCGTGGGATGAGGGGTACCCGGGGCCAGGCCTGGATCATATGTGGAACAAAAGGGGTAGAGAAAATGTTGGGCGCCTTGAAATTTTTATTAAACTTATGACACAGGCCCCGCACAAACGATGCCCTAGTGGTGTATGGAGTCCCCAAAAACAAACCAGTTTGAATGTTTACTTATACATTTATTTGAAAGGATTTTACACCCAGGCGTCCCCAGGTTACAAGTATTCAAACCAAATAACGCTAATGCTTATCTAAATATATATCTAATTTGCCTATGTCGCAATTTATACTAAAATGTTAAAGAAAACAACTATAAAACGATATTTATGGAGGACGGAATTCAACTAAAACCTACGGGTGTGTGTGTGTGTGTACCTCTAAATGTCTTTGAAGCTGGCTAAAGCAGTATGGAACGGACTCACATTTGCAATGCCTGCCTAACCGCTTGCTCTAAAAAGGAACCGTCGTCTTTCCCGTCTCCCGGGGAAAATCCAAAGAGCCTCGCAGGAAACCGCACTCCATTCGGGACTGGTTCCTGAACTTAGGCACTGTGCCCGTGCCTAGGAGCCCTGGAAACCAAACAGGATTATCATTAATACACTACCACATGCTACACCTAACCGCACTTTGTATGGAGACAGAACGGTCAAATATTACTGCCTATAGAGTAATTCCGCATACCGAACTTACCATTAAGGGCTTGAGATCAAGCGAGTAGTCGCTTTATACTCGGGCATGACTAGCGGAGTTGATGGCATCGCCGAACAATGGGCCGGAAGGGTGGCCGATGCCTAGAATTTCATAAATCTGCAACAAAGACGATAGATTCAATGCTCACGCCGAGCTTCATGGTTTGCGTCGAAACAACCAAAAGCTGATGGTATTCAATGAGAAACAACTTACATGAGAGGGCGTCCGAAATCTCCGAGTCAGCCGCCAACATCCTGGGGCGCGATTATACACGAAATTGCTACTTCGCGTGCCGGCGGGGCGAACAAATCTTTCCACAAAACGATGACAATCAGGCTTACTGGCCCATATCTCTTACACTTCCACCGAGCCTCATGGAGAAGAATAACCTCTTCTCTCGCCGTGAACGAAAACGAAATTGCTTTCTCATTCAGTTGACAGCTCAGATTAACAAGGAAAAAAAAAACTGTCTATGGTAATTTCGACTTGTTGACCTGAAAATTCTGATCTCGAAGTAAATACTGAATTGTAGACTAAAAAGAAATAAAAATTAATCTGAACGAGAAAAACTATGCCTGACATCAAAACAAAATAATGATTTCCAAATTTAGAAAACCGATGATTAATTTCATGTAACAAAACGTAGTCTAAACTTGCTATAACGGAACGCAAACCGGTGAGTGTTGCTACATCAAAAGGAACAACTATGAGACAAATGTTGCTAGTATAGAAACCAAGCTGTTTAGGATACAGGTAAAAAATCCGGCGTTACACACTTAGAGAAATTAGTAGGTACTATAAATTGCGTATAAAATAAAATATAATTGAACTACTTTGGCACTTAGAAATATTTATTTGCTAAGATAGTTTTCAAAGTTGTTACTTAAAAATACCTAGATATGGTACTACAGTCTATCTAACCTGTAAGCAGGCTTGCAAATGATTAAAAATGATTTAAATACGTGCTACATTACTTGATGGAATTTTCCGCACCTGCATCATTATGTTCGAAACATTTCACGCTCGCTATGCTCGCGTTTTCGTCTTTTTTTTCATCTTTTACTTAATACGTATGAACTATGAAGACTTTTCCGCACTTGCGTCATAATCATAACGTTCGAAATTATTTCATCTACGCTACTTGATACGTATGTAGTATTTTCCACACCTTCATCTAATGTTCGAAATATTTCGTGGTCGCTACGCTCGCGTTTTCATCTACCTACATTACTTGAGGCGTATGAAGTCTCTTCCGCACTTGCATCACGGCGCGCAAAATACGGTATAGAAGTTGATATGGACCGAGTTCTACGCAGACGAAGTCGCGGGCAAAAGCTAGTTGTATATAACATTCAAAATCTAGAAACTCAATTGATATATCATTCATTGTCTATAATCATCATTGTATATAACAGTCACAATCTAGAAACTTAGTTGATATATTATTTATTGTCTATAATTATTAATATCAAGGTGGCCGAACTTTGCTCGGCGTTTTCCAGTGCATGAGACCTAGCTAGAGTAGCTAGATCGATTGCTCGTCCCCGAAAAACCCCAGATACCAAACAACAAAATTGTTAGAGCCGTTTCCGAGATCCCTGGAATAAATAAATAAATATACAAGAATTGCTTGTTTAAAGATATAAGATTAATTATTATTTGCTCGACTTCAAAATATAGGTAGAACAGTTACAAGTAAAATTGATTATTCTTATAAAAAACGCCTATATTCGTTGCAGAAGTTCCCTTTGTCACATGACGTAAAAAATATCCGTTTAAATTCGAACCTTGATACGATGCAATCCATACTAATATTATAAATGCGAAAGTGTGTCTGTCTGTCTGTCTGTCTGTCTGTCTGTCTGTCTGTTACCTCTTCACGCTTAAACCGCTGAACAGATTTAGATGAAATTTGGTATGGAGATAGTTTGAGACCCGGGGAAGGACATAGGATACTTTTTATCCTGGAAATAATCCCTCAAACTGATAAATTTGATTCAACTTCCAATCTATGAACGTATGAACCGGATCCATGTTAGGTATTTACAATGCCCACGAAAATTCGTCTCTCCCGAACCAGTGTAAGCCTGACCTCCGAACATGCTCATAGTTTTCACGAATCTCAGGGTCAATATACAATTGGGACGTATGGTGAGGTGAGTCTAGACCGTAGAAAGAGGATATATAGAAGGAGGGTTAGCAAATCACACACAAGGACGGAGATATTGTGACAGTTTTTTCTGGGGTTACCACAAAAAGAATAATCTCCCCATTTTTACTGACAAGTGGGTTTTTAATTATTGGGAATGTTCAAAATAAACTCTTAGTAAATATTAGCGGGCAAACACAAAACATCCGATGTCCTCCCAATTACGATATAAATGTGTACTAATTTAATACCTACATTAAAGTTAACAAAATCACGATTAGATTAAAACGTCTTAGTTATTCAGCCATTATAATAATGAAATTCACAATAGTATTCTAATCACGTCACAATTAATTTTTTTATCTGTTATTTTTAACATTCGAGACGGTTTAGTTTACCCAACATTATGGGTAACATATTTTTTTATACTCTGGCCACTGGTTCATCGGTGACATTTCGGTGACAACGGCCGGTGACAAATAATCGGTTCCTTATACGCGATGAGGGACAGAAGATATGTCATTTTTTCTCGCTCCCACGTGTGTTATTGTTTATGCTTACATCTCCTTCACACACCTTTGTATGTGTGTATCGCCAGTTCCATCTTATACTTGTTCCATGGTCTAGACATTTGTAAATGTTACGATATTATTTGACGTTTGACATGTCAGAGACGTGTGTCAAGTGTCAATATACAGATCATAGATATAATATAAACTCTTTAGTTATAGATGCGCCAACGAGCGACCGGTGCTATGTCTTTCTCATACTTGCTAAATTTCATACATAATTTGTACTACGCAATTTGGCCGGTTTGCATGTCCAATGTATTGCTTAAGGAAGTTTGCATTTTGACTATAACCCGACCATGAAAAAATGTTCGGTCGGTGATAGGGACAAAACATGCCACTCTTTTCTATTTTTTCTTATAGGAATCGCAATAAGACTCTCTTTCGCTAGCAAAGCGTGTCAGCCCCTTGGTCAGTATACAGATGTCATTCGTTAAAGTTGAAGGAAGCTAATGTAGTAACAAATAATGATAATGTAGTAATGTGTTATGTGTAACAAAATTAATTCACAAAAGGTTCGTCAACAGTTATAAAATAAGAAAAATATAAAACAATAAAAGAAATCAAGTAATGTCGCATGTCAAAATAAATTAATATTTTTTTTTACATATTCTTTCCACCGTAGTTATAAACTGAGTAATTTCGCCACCACTTGATTATGATGAGCTTTTAAGATTGTCGACAAAGACAAGAAAAAGAGGTCGATAGGAGGACAGTAAACGCCTGGAAGAGCTATTCGTCTATGAATCACCCAATGAAAGGCGACCTACCTCTTTCACTTAAACGTAGGCTCATGGATATGTGCATGCTTCCAGTTCTCACCTACGGTGCACAAACTTGGTCTTTGACAGAAGCCCAGAAGTCCATACTCGGGGTTTGCCAGCGACCCATGGAGCGCAGCATCTTAGCCTTAGGTGTAAAATTGGTGGATCGAATCCGGAACACCACACTGCGCTCGAAAACTCAAATAGTTGCTCGGAAAACAACCCAATTAAAGTGGAACTGGGCTGGACACGTCTACCGGATGCCGAATGAGCTGTGGGCCAAAAATACCACAGAGTAGATGCCCCACGACTCAAAACGGAGACGCGGTAGACCACGCCGGCGGTGGCGTGATAATTTGGACTCTTTAAAAAGGAGACTGGGCAGATAAACAAGACCGCGAGGAATGGAAAAAGAGGGGGGAGGCCTTTGCCCAGCAGTGGGACATTTTAGGCTCAATAAAATATAATAATTAAGGTTATCGCACACATAAAGGCTCGGCACCAGACCGGCGCCGCCCCAATTCTTTTTTAGAAACTTCATACTGCAACGCACAGTTATGGTTTTGGCAAACCAGATGAGTGCGGATGCAGGCGTGTGCTCCAGCCATTATCCACTACGTAACGGCATCGCCCCTGCTCGGGACAGGACCACCAGCCATGGTGAACAGGCGCAGGCGAAACGGCCTACTTCAAACGTAAAAAGCCCTCAACCAGTGGACACCTCGCGGCAAGCGCGGCACCGCCACGCGGCCACCTCGGCGCTGCTGAGGCACGATGCGGTTCCGTGCTTGCGTTGGATTTACGTGAGGTGAGGCCGCGCCGGTCTGGTGCCGAGCTTTAACTATGTGTGTGTCAACCTTTATTATGACAGATTCGAATGTCTGTTACTTTTAGAGCAGTTAATAGGTACTATAATTTGCGTATAAAATAAAATAAAATTGAAATACTTTGGCACTTAAAAATATTTATTTGCTAAGATAGAGTCTGGCTAATGAAATATTACACACAATTTTGGCGGGAAATTCAAAAACTCTTGGGATGGTCACACCTTGTGTAGTAGGAAGTATAGTTTTGATACTAGAAAATATTTTTGATTTTCTGTTCACACGTAGTTAAGGTACCTATAGGTATAGTGAAACATGTGGAGTACAGTCAACGACAAAAACATATATTTACACTTCCTCATCATATACCATTTTAACAAGGCGGAAAAATGAATTTGTAGTGTAAATAAGACCTAGTAACAACAAGCCAATAAAAAATTTAAAAAGGAAAAACCATTTGTACCAGGCTAATTTTTTTTTGCACAGCTATCGTTCATCGTCCCGCCATTCACGAAAATCACTATGCCATACTTTTCCGATGGGGCCAAAAGAGATATATCGATAAAATAACGCAAGCGATGTTTATAAACCACGGCTGGCCATTACTCCGTCCCGCTTATACAAAATCATCAGCGCCGTCACCTAACCAGTCCTCCACCCGCATACTTAACTACCCCAACGTGCGTGTTCATTGTTCTACAGCTACACTATTAGTAGGTAGTCGCCCAACTAGCACCCAACCAGCACGCTAGCGTTAAGAATACCTGTATATCATTCTTATATCGGTTCTCCATATGATTATTAAAGTGTTAACACATATCTGTATAAAGATGTTAGAGCATGCTATAACATCGTTATAACCCCGAAACAGGCCCACGCGATACAACAGGTAAAGATTACAGAACGCCTGTAGAGCAGTGATCTTTATACCCGTAGTGTTAACCAACCCTCGACAACAGCAATAATACCGATGAAGTGTTAGCTGAGAGTGAATTAACACTCTTGTGCAGGTACTATTACAGGTACAGCAAGAGTGTTAATTCACCCTCAGCTAACACTTCTACCGGTATCACTGTGGTTGTAGAGGGTTGGTTTTGGTTACCGCTACGGGTTATAGAAGCGCTTCGGCTGAGAACGATTTACCACTTTAGACTTTATTACACCTATTAAAATATTTCAAGTGAGAATCTTACTTCTTTCTTATTAATATTATCCTACACGGTTACAATAAAATTATGTGACAAACAGCTTAGCTTACCAAATGACAAAGGAATATTTGACAGAAGGAGATAAGCAATAACTAATTATTGAAATGATTTTTGTTTGTGAAGTGTAAACAATCTGCCCTCGTAATTTTACGGTTATTTTATACGCTTTTTGAGATGCAAATACCTTTAGTCAAGAATATTGTACAGGATTTATCTTCATTCATAACAATGTAACATAAGCATAACGGTGTAATAATTACACTTACTATATTCTGGACAAACTCTGTACTACAACCTTAAGTTGTACAAGACATTCCACGGCAGCAATGATTATGACAGACTCTTGATTCAATTAAAGTTAAAATAATAATGAACAAATTGTAAGCATTTAGTAAACTCTTTGATATAATTTTGAGCCCTTTTTATAAAACGCTAAGATAAAATAAGCAAATTCATTGTGATTTATATAATTAATGTGTATTTTGATAACAAAACACGTGTATTTTCTTTTTGCATCCCTGATATTATTATCATATTGTCCAAAAAAGGTATTAAGCTAAAACTACTCACGTCTCAAAACCACCACAAGTAATTTCCCGAAAGTACCGAAAATACCGGAAAATCCCGGTTCCTCTACCGGCCAGTACCGAAAATCCCGGGACTGATAAATGGTACCGGTTCTGCATTCCCTAGATACAATGTGACATGATATTTGCCATACTTCTAATAGGGGGAAAAAAAGTGGTACCATACTTGAAATTGAAAAACTAGGATTTATAACACGTCTAGTTCTTAGTTAGGTCAGGTAATTGTAAGTAGTGTTGTGTTCCTAGAGGTGGGCAAGGTTGCCAGAGCTACCGGGTTGCACTGTGTTGAGAGCGAGGAGCGAGGGACCTAAATTTGTCCCTTCTGCTGTCAACACAGTGAATCGTCAAATTTTATGTAGGGTAAATATTAAAAATGCGAACGTGCCTTCTTTGGAGTTGCGAGCGTCTATAGGCTGGTGTGTCCGTTTACCATCAGGTGGACCGTACCGTACGCTTGTTTACCACCGTCGTTGTATAAAAAAAACTAGTACTGAAAGTATCAAAATATTAATAGAGCACCAACATATTACATTGTTTACATCTTGTAAACATTGCAGTTTTTCCTTATACAACGCTTCACGTCCACTTCGCACATTGTCGTAATTATTTACGGCCTTAAATAATAATTCGCGGACCTCAATCGATATAGTAATTATTAATATTATTTAAAATAAACACAATAAATCCCTCATAAACCGCGACCAATTTGAATGATTGACATAAATTGACAACGTGTTGACAACAGACATTTAAACAATCATAGACAATTAGTGATACAGCATGTAAATATCTGTCAACCAATTTTGGCTAGCCAGACTCTAGCTTTCAAAGTTGTTACTTAAAAATACCATATATGGTAACAGTACAGTCTATCTAACCTGTAAGCAGGCTTGCAAATGATTAAAAATTATTTACATTCGTGCAACATTACTTGATAGAAATTTCAGCACCTGCATCATAATGTTCGAAACATTTCACGCTCGCTATGCTCGCGTTTTCGTCTTTTTTTCATCTTTTACTTAATGTGTATGAAGTCTTTTCAGCACTTGCGTCATAACGTTCGAAATTATTTCATCTACGCTACTTAATACGTATGAAGTATTTTCCACACCTTCATCGTAATATTCGTAATGTTCGAAATATTTCGTGCTCGCTACGCTCGCGTTTTCATCTACCTACACTTGAGGCGTATGAAGTCTCTTCCGCACCTGCATCATAATTTTCGAAACATTTCGCGCTCGCTACACTCGCGTTTTCGTTTCCATACTTGATGCGTATGAATTTTTTTCCGCACCTGCATCATATTAATTCTCATCTACGTTACTTGATCTACATCCATATATTAAATCCTCTGTCATGTGTTTCATGCGGGCGCGTTGAGCCGGCGTGCGCAATGTTTAGTGAGATTGCCCGGCCCGCAGTACCTGGTGACGGCGAAATACGGTATAGAAGTTGATATGGACCGAGTTCTACGCAGACGAAGTCGCGGGCAAAAGCTAGTAAAGTATAAAGATAATAGCTCACGCGGGGTGCCTATTCCGCTCTGAGGGATGCAAGTGAACTCTAACCTAACCGAACTTTGACAGTACCTATCTGACAGACGTATCAAATTTGACAGTTTGACGACGCGCCAGCGAGTCGACGGCACCCCGCTCACGCTGGGTGCCTATTCCGCTCTGAGGGATGCGAGCGGACCCTACCCTAACCTAATCAAATTTGACAGTTTGTCGACGCGCTAGCCGGTCGACGGCACGGCACCCCGCTCACGCGGGGTGCCTATTTTGCTCTGAGGGATTCAAGTGAACCCTAACCTAACCGAACTTTGACAGTACCTATCTGACAGGCGTATTAAATGGGGCAGGCGGCGCAAAGCTCTGCATAGATGGCGCCACTAGAGTATGTCACATCTCGATTGATGCACATTTAACTTTAAAAAATATTGTACGTTTAAAATACCGTTATAAATAATAATTAGTATTAAACTTTGTATCTTAGGTCGAGACACTGTCGGTTAATGTTTCAAAGCCATTTAAATACAAAAGGTTTTAAAAGGTTTGTTTTAACGGGTCTAACGCGATATTTATGTGTGTTGGAGGAGCTCAAACTGGGTATGTTTTGAGAATTATTTTTTCATCTCACCCGCTCGGAAAGGCTTTCTTTATCCTTTCAAATCTGCGTGCAAAAGTCCACTTTCCACGCTAGCGTGGAAAGTGATTTTGAAATTCGAACGTTACGCAGTTCCATGAGTTCCAACTTTTTTCTATAAAGTGAAACGACAGGTCATTCCTAAGCGTTTAGAAGTATACATATCATGTACCTAATGGTGCAGTTTATTATTGTTTTGTTTTTATAATGATATTAATAATACTTTTTCCAGCTTAATTTGATGATATTCAATAATAATTTAGTTTTATTTATAAAGAAATAACACGAAGAAACATATTTGAAATGTTTATATGTTTCAATATTTTACGCTCAGTGCAATTTCGGAACGCACCGTTTAAAAAGTTAGTTTTTAAGAAAAAAAAAACTCGATGCGAGAGATTAAGATATTTAAATATTGTTTTGTTGTTGAGTTAGAATAATATCAAAATAATGAATTTAATTAATTGATTTCAGTGCAGTGCAATTTTAACTCCTGATAAGTTTGGAAATGAGTGAAATATATTTGTTTTAGCCGTTAGCCGTGAGTATTTCATACCACAGTACTCAACATCAACAATAATAATTAGGCTCTTTGATGCATTTAAATGTTAATAATCCACGAAATGCTTTGTAACGGGTGAAATTTAAACAACCCTTTATAGAACACGAGTACATCTTGAATTATACATGAAAGTATTTCCTCGCTATGGTGAGATGAAAAGTTGTTTACACCACACCTTGCCAAAAAGCGCGTTTTTCTGCACGCTGCGCGATCAGAAAAACCCACTTTTTGGCCAAGTGGTGACGTAAAATTGTGTACAAAACACGGGTCGTAAAACAGAAAGCCCTCTCTCGCATATTTGAGACCCTCGCCTGCGGCTCGGGCCCCAAACATCTGCGATATCGGCCTTTCTTTGTTTTACAACCCTTGTATCGTAAATAACTATTATTTTATTTTAAGACAAGCGACTTAAATGTAATAATGTGATATATTTATAGAACCAGCTTAGAAAGCGTTTTCGTTTGATTGATACCACACACGATAGGTTTTAGAACATTTTTTTTTAATTCCATACAAAAAAAGAAGTCATCATAACGCCTCTCCTCTTCGTTTTTTTTTCGTCCAACGGGTCAAATTGATTCATATGGCCTAAAGATCAATCGTGCCGATTTTCATGCTTTTAACACCATTTGCAGCATCTTTTGGCGAACCAGTAGGACTAATAGTTACTGCATTAGTCAAGCGATTGTGCTAATGTTAGTTGTTTCCGTCATTCACTATCATAGTAGTTATCATCTCATTTATAATTTTATACACTCAAGTATAAGGACAAACAATGACAAAAAATCCAAAATATAAGTTGAGTTTTCCTCGTAAACATTTGAACCAATCAATCTCTAACAAATGGTTTAAAAGGAATATGCTTCACAACTGTTTCATTTGACAATTGAGATACAGCATTTATTTCAAAAGCGTAAACTAGAAATCTAACTTATGACTGGCTCAATTTAGAATCTGCATAGCTAGCACAAGATGGCGCGCGAGCTATCTCGCCGCGAGATAGACTATCCGTCTGTTTCTGCGTGTACTTATATAAAAAAGACGGATAGTCTATCTCGAGAGCTCGCGGCGAGCGGCGAGATAGCTCGCGAACCATCTTTTGCTGGCCGTGCTGGAAGACTGCGACATTTAACAGTGACACCTGCTAAAATTCTCCAAAACGTACCAATCCACGATTTAAAAGTTAAGTTCTGAAAAGATTACGAAAGAATTGAAATATTTGCCAAATTTAACAGTGGTGACAGGACAACACATATAATTGCGTGTACTAAATATTTTAATCCAATTCTAGGTACGTAAAAACTTCTTCCCGCCGCGGCCGAGGAAAAAACGAGTCTCAGGCGTTCCGCGTACCACTAACTCGGCCAACGCGCCGCGGCCGCGCAACAACAAGAGAATTAGAATCGATTATTCTTCCGATTCCTACTATTCCGACGATGAGCCGCGACGTAAGAAAGCTAAAAGCGCCGATCCCGAAGTAGCACCTCTAGCTAAAACCACCTGCTATCCCGCGCTAACCATCGATGATATGAACCAAACTAAGAAAGCGATTATCAATTCGATTAAAGATAAAGTCGATAATGATAACTTGTGCATTATATGCTATGCCGAGCCGAAATCGGCCGTGTTCGTACATAGTAGGATAGCGCATATTTGTTGCTGCTATGAGTGCGCTAATAAGGTGTGGAGGAAGGCTAAGAGGTGCCCGCAGTGTAATTGCAAAGTTTGTAACGTGTTGAGAGTTTTGTAAATATTAAGATGTACGAATGTTTAAAAAAGTTTGTAGTAAGAATAATAGATACAGTAGAATCCGGATACAGCGACGGCCAAGGGACCGGCGATATTACGTCGCACAAACCGGACTGATTTTCTTTGAAAATGTTTGGTACGAATCCTAATGTCGGCGTCGGTGATTTAGCAGTCGTTAAAAGCGGTCAAATGTTATATGCGGAGTCGTTATAAGCGGATTCTACTGGAATTCTATATGGGGATTTTAATATCTCCTATGTTGTTGACAAGATTACATTGATTTTGTTAACAATACAGATATATTAAATATTTCAGAAGTTGCTCAGTTATTTTTTCTACAAACTTTTTAAATGCTTATAATAATAATAATAATAATAATGCTTTATTGTGCACTACAGGAAAATAATACAATAATACCTTAACACAGCGTTTCGCCTAGAACAAGGGGAAAGTATATAATTTTTTACATTGTTTAAATATCAGCCAAAGCTTCTACCTAAGGTAGTAAAAATCTATAGGTATTACCAAATTTTAACAACTTCATGTCAAAAAAGCAACTGAATAAAAACTGCATTTTAGCAAGTCTGCAGTACCTAAGCACCGAAATTTCATTTTATTATGAACAATAAATGATTATTAATTTTAATTAATTCTAATAATTTAGAAGTCCATTATAGGGTTCTAGGCGAAACGTAGTGCGGCATTTCGAAATCTCACTTGCTTTAAATCTTAACTCCAGTTGTGTTCATGAATATGGGCTTCCTCGGTCTATTTTTTAAAATTGCCACATTAAAAAAGCCGTATCATTACTTTCAATAGCCGAGCCTATAGCAATCAGCTCGGACATGAAATTTTTCTTAGATACTCGTTATTTTTAAATTGTCTATATCGTCATTTGTTTTTTATAAATAAGAAGTCACTAGTAAATAAGATGATTATTAGTGATTAACAGCATTTTTCAGTATTTTTAGACATAAGTGAATGAATGATTCGAAATGTTATATGTCAGAGTTGAACGATTTATATTTTTTGCGGCCAGCCTTTTCAGCCAGCCTACTTCAAACAATAATGTAATTAATATTTCCTAACGAATCATCTACAGATTTGTAGTTTGTTGGGGCCGAATGATGATTATTAATTTTGTAAGTTTGTACTTCATTCACCAGCATAGAATCTACTACAAAAAATCGCTCGAAAATATCTGACACGACTTTACTTCCAAAGCTGATAGTATAGTGCGTGTCAGATATTTTTTCGCGCTTTATTGTGGCAGATATTAATGCTGGTCACAATATAAAAAACAAAAACTGGTACAAACGCGGACTTGTACCAGATTATGATTCGTATTTAGGCACGCAGAGATTTTTAATTTACCTTCTCGTCATTTCGGTGCAACACCACTGTCAGATGACTGGTTGCGGAAATTTAAGTATTTGTAGGAATTAGTCTCTACTTTACTTTTGACTTTATCAGAAGGTTGTTAGTTGAAAGGAAAATCACTTTATACTAATAATTAAGTTTATTAACCGATGATCACTTGTTATTAAAAATGTTCACAAATTAAGTCCAAGGACAACAGATTAAATCACATCAATTTTGATCACAATAATTTCACGAGCTATACTATAGCTGTAACTAGGCTAGCCTAACCGGACAGGACGAGAGACGGGGAACAACTATAGTGAGGTCGTTCCGCGCTTCGCGCCTCGTGCCAGGAATGCTGTGTCAGCATTGGGAGTTATGTGTCCCTACATTACTCCTCCCCAATTTTTGGAATACCAAAAATTTTTTTTATAAAATATCATTATAAGTCCTACTAGCATAAATAGCTTGGCATCGCATCGCTACTGGTGTGCGCTCTGCTTTATACTAAGTTGTAACCTTATCTGCTCATGCTGCACTTGAATGTCAATATAATATAAAAAATAGTAGTTTATGCAACTGGTACATAATGAGGGGCATTAAAACACGAGTGTGTTTTATGAAACGAGCCGAAGGCGAGTTTCATAATAAGGTCACACTCATGTTTTAATGCCTAATTATGTACAGTTGCATACACTACTTTATCTTCATCCATATATTAAATCCTCTTTCATGTGTTTCGTGTGGGCACTTCTCGCCGGCGTGCGCCATGTTTGCGTCGACAGGCCGGCCCGCGCCCGCAGCTGTGTCCTTATAAGTATAATTTTGTACGTGATCTCGTTAAAGTGTTATATTTCGTGATCAAATAGGGGACGCACGCAACAGCCGCACAGTATATCATAAAGCGGGGTCTTATCTACGGTATTTGAACTTATAAAAGAGGATTTACTATATGAGTGTAGGTAAATAAGTATTTAGTTTGAAATGGAACAGTAAGTTACTTAGAAATAAACATGTTTAAACACGTCAAAAGGTTTAGTTTCACTTACATCTACATAAGATACACTTAAGATCACTGCACAAGGGTTTCTATTTTTAGCACACTTTCGTTGGCTGTACCGCCTGGGGTGGTAGGGTCTGGACCCGTACCACTGGTGCCGATAAACTCGCCTCACCAACTGGTTTCCGTAACCAATGTCTGGAATAGCATGGTGATGGATATCAGAGGCTACCACTATTAAAATGATGGACAGGGTATTTAACCGTGTCTCTACTTGTGTCACGTTAGACACAACTTGGGCTTGAGCTATAACTTCGTTATTTATTGGCTTGTTTGCTCTGACCAAATATTATGGACAAGCATAGATCTCTAACTCTTTGGAAGTATCATAGCAGGTCAGTAGCTCTAGTATAAGTTTTTTCGAAACATTAACTAATTCGAACGCGTTTGCGTTTTGTCTCAAAATGTATGAAAGTGGTATGAAAACGTGAACAGCGCCTCTGGTGGTCACTAGTGGAAACTAAAACAGCGAGTATAACATTTGTTGCTAACCGATGAACGCGCATATTTCAAACTCGGTGAGAGCGTTTTCATACATTTGAGACAAAAACGCAAACGCGTTCGAATTAGTTAATGTTTCGAAAAAACTTATACTAGAGCTACAGAAAGCACTAGCGAGATGACGCTACCAGGCTCAAAATGAAAAACGTATTGTTGATTTCGCCAAAATGTTGCATTTTAACATTCTAAATCGACATATTTAGACATTATAAAGCATAATAGTAGTTTATGCAACTGGTACATAATGAGGGGCATTAAAACACGAGTGTGTTTTATGAAACGAGCCGAAGGCGAGTTTCATAATAAAGTCACACGAGTGTTTTAATGCCTAATTATGTACAGTTGCATACATTACTTTATCTAAACACATATTATAACTACTCTAAGATGGGTTCAGAAACCGTAGTAAATAAATACAATAATAGTGTTAATACAACCTTTTTTGCACGGTTGCGGAAATATCGAAATCAGAACTGGCAACCGATACCTGAATGTTATTTAAAAAAGTAAAGAGTCCCTATTCTGATGTGATCATGTCGTTCTAGCTCAAATTTCGTGCGATATAAACTAAAAAAACATCGAGCTGACATTTCGCATCAACTGAATTTGAATTTTCAGTGATACTAGAATAGGGACCATGTCAACTTTGACATTTAAATTTTGACAGTTTTGTTTGACGTTTAATATTTTAACATCATATATGAGATTAAAATTAAAAATTATATTACTGCTGTAGCCTTAGCCACAGATAAGAAAATTGCCATAAATTCATTGAATGTTGAAATGAGAGTCATTTTCTACGGTTTCCGAACGCATATTAGAGGATTTATGATATGTGTGTAGATAAAATATAATTTACACCACACCTTGCCAAAAAGCGCGTTTTTCTGCACGCTGCGCGATCAGAAAAACCCACTTTTTGGCCAAGTGGTGACGTAAAATTGTGTACAAAACACGGGTCGTAAAACAGAAAGCCCTCTCTCGCATATTTGAGACCCTCGCCTGCGGCTCGGGCCCCAAACATCTGCGATATCGGCCTTTCTTTGTTTTACAACCCTTGTATCGTAAATAACTATTGATACATTATGTCACAATATAACACGAAAATAATAAAATAAAAAATGGCCCTTTTTAGGGTTCCGTAGTAAACAAGGAACCCTTATAGTTTCGCCATGTCCGTCCGTCCGTCCGACCCCCGTTTTCTCAGTAACCGTTAGTGCTAGAAAGCTGTAATTTGGCATGAGTATACATATCAATGACGCCGACAAAACGGTAGAATAAAATCTTGAAAAAAATTTTTTTTTAGGGTACCTCCCCTACATGTAAAGTGGTGGTGCAATTTTTTTTTCTGCCAAACCCCATCTTGTGGGGTATCGTTGGATAGCTCTTTCAAAAATATTATAAGGTTTCTAAAAGCATTTTTTGATTAAAGAATTGGTTAGCGTGATATTAAGCTTTGAAGTGATAATTTTTGCTATGGTCAATTCGTAGTATGGCAAATGGTATATAGCTAAACGGTGGCTACTAGGCATGTGAAAAAAATCATGGTAGTAGTATATATGATGAATTTAAAAGGAAAACTATCACAGCTAAGTAGACATTACTAGTTAACGAGTAATAGTCGAACTTCAGAAATGTACTTTGCAAAAGCAAACTTTCGTACAATTTCCATTGATACCTTAGATAATGTTGTTTAATTCATTCAAAAACATAGTAAATATAAGTGTTAAATATTGCCATTTTTAACCATTAGTTCGCCTGACAAATCTACTAGATTTCGAGCCATTAAAGTTTAAAAAAAAAGAACTTTATCTATGGCTAATGACCAGTCGAATTTGAGTCGTTGTATGGCAGCCAATATATGAATTCGCATCGTGTCGATTGGCTTGCTACTATTTCTATCGAAAACCTCTAAATATTACGTGATAGTCGGTTCAACATCAGGCTTTCGCAAAACCAATAGTGTGTGGAGTTGAGAAGCCCTGAAGATCTGGTCAATTGGGTGGCGTGCGCCGCGTTGCATATCGGTGGAAGCCCTTGGGAAGGTATTTCTCACACCAGAGGTAAGTTGCAACGGTCCGACGGTTGGGAGTACGCTGTCCGAGGTGCCAACACCGTATTCTGCGCCCACAACTGCAGACAAGCCTGGTGAGTGCGCTATTTGATTGACCTAGGTCTTACTCCACACTAACGCAACTTTCACGTATTTCTAGATTTCGTTCATTTCGCGATACAGTCCTAAACATTTGGTCCTTCGACCCGGATTTTGAAAAGGCGAGCCTGTGGATATTTAGTTTCGTTCGTATCGTTTTTGTAGTAAATCCAATAAATTTTGGTGTAAAATTGTCGTTTCGTTTTTTCGTCCACCAAAGTAGCGGGTAGGCTAACAAACTTTAAGGCGGGGTTCTTGTACCGCGCAATGCTAAATTTCACCCCCGCACCCCGCATCGTGTGCGACAGAGACAACACTTTGTCCGAGCGCTCCGTCCTATACAAGGACGGAGGTCACATGCCGGTGCGTCTACCACAGTGTAGTAATTACAGTAGCGCAACTAGTGCAAGTCGTCACGTCACAGAAAATAGTGCGCGAATTTAGTTAGTTACATACGTTGAATTCAAGTCCAATCAATCAAATACATACGTGTATGTTTGTAGTACATAATACATATTTATATTGTATTAACATTTGATAAAATTTAACGTAATTGCAAAAGGAGTTATTTTAATTTACATGTTTAGTTTAATTTGTTTAGGTATGTATAAGGCCCTACAAGAATGGAGTGTATAACTACATTTCTAAAGGGTCGGTAATGCGCACGTGACACCCTGGAGTCGCAAGCGTCTATAATCTGCGGTGACTACTTACTATCAGGCGGGCCGTACGCTTGTTTGCCACTAACATGGTATAAATATGTTATTTATATTTTTTTGCATGTGTACCTACTTGACATTTTGAAAGTGCTTATTTATATGCCTATTTGAAAGAAATAAATGACTTTGAACTTTGAACTTTTAAAAAATGCATATTTTTTATACCACGTCGGTGGCAAACAAGTTTGCGGCCCGCCTGATGGCAAGCGGTCACTGCATCCTATGGACGTTTGACGACCCCCATATTGTACCTACCTAGTAGGTACCTTTCTTGATAAACATAACGAAGAGAACAAATCACCAAACGTGAACTATGCGTCTTTGAAGAGTTCAATTCTGATCATCATCAGCAGTTCCACTTCATCAAATGTCACTTATTTAAATGTAAATGCTTGATTTGTTTGAAAATACTAAAGTCACTATATGTATGCCTTTCACATTTGAGGAGTTCCCTCGATTCCTTATGAATCCCATCATCAAAACTCGAGCATGAAAAAAATTACCCGTGAAAATAGAACTTGCTTAACAAACACAGCTAGGAGGACAAATCGCACAAACGTGAACTTTTCGTCGTTGAAGAGTTCTGTTCTGATCATCATCAGCAGTTCCACTTCATCAAATGTCACATTTTTGAATGAAAATGCTTGATTTGTAGATAAAAATACAAAAATCACTATGTGTTTGCCTTTAAGATTTGAGGAGTTCCCTCGATTCCTCAGATCCATGAGAACTGCGTTTTGACAAAAACGGGACCAACTTGTATACTTACAATCTAAAAAAGAATTTTCAAAATCGGTTCAGAGATGCCCGAGTTCTGGAGTAACAAACATTTAAAAAAAACAACGGGTTGCACTCCGGGAGTGCCGGCAGAAGTGAAAACTCAATGACATTTAGGTATCCCTGAATTAGTCAAAATCGAGTATGCTGATTTTTGGAAAAGAAATATTTTTTTTACTTAAAATAAAATAAATATGAAATTTTAAATCCTCGTTCGTTCGCTTGAAATTTTCGTTTTTATTCACTTAAAATTCAAAATATATATAAAATTTGAAATTCTTATCCCCGAATCAGTCGAAATCGAGTATAATGACGAATTTTCGTAAAATATATTCATACTCATATTAATATTCATACTCATATTCATATTCATATTCGAATAATCCATCTACATATATACATTTGTCCCGAGTATCATTGTGTCCACAATACTTTACAATGACCAGCCAAGTTGACCCGTCCCAACATCGTAACCACGACACTAGGAGAAGTCCCCTCCTAACATCGCAATCATGATATTAGGAGGGGTCGACCTAGCTGGTCTGCCGATCTGTCGCGAGTTTAAACATTTTTCCCCATTACAAAAAGTGCTCAGCGCCGCTAAAGAAGTTTTCACTTCAAAAACATACAAACCTCCCCTTTTGAAATCTTGAAGTCGGTAAAATAAAAAACATACGACCGAATCCGAATTGAGTACCTCTTTTGAAATCTTGAAGTCTGTTAAAAATATGGCCTTGAATGACGTCACTGTTATATGGCATCTCTTTCATTCTAATATAAGATGGATCTAATGAAAGAGATGCAATACAACAGTGACGTCATTCAAGGCCATATTTTCTAGCTTCAAACGAATGTTCGGCACGCAATCTCCAAGATGTATCTAAACTTCTTGGTACCCAATACCAAATATTTTTGAAGTGAAAACTTCTTTAGCAGCGCTGAGCACTTTTTGTGATGAGGATAAATTGTTAAACTCGCGACAGATCGACAGACCAGCTGAGTTGACCCCTCCTAGTGTCGTGGTTACCATGTTGGGAGGGGTCAACTTGGCTGGTCATTGTAAAGTATTGTGGCCACAATGATACTCGGGCCATATATGTATGTATGTATCATCATAAAAAGACAAGACGAAATGTATGTACGATTTCGATAAGGGTGTTGAAAAATATCTGAGCATGCATTTGAACACCTTTTGATTCTACAATTGTGTTAAAATGTGATTTTTTTAAAATTTTAGTTTAGTTTGTTTTGTTTTTATATTTAGTGTTCAACTCTGTGGCGTCGCTAGGCAACCGTCAAATCTGACATGTTCTGCAACGCGCTATCGAAGTTTCTTAAGTCAGTTGCATATATAGAACTTCCAACCAACTCTCATTGGACTTCGGTCCCTGAGAGATCTCTCCATTGTCGTTTCTTCTTGTGTCTCCTATCTATTGTATATTTGTATATAGTTTGTAGATATCCCTTTTCCTGTATATATTTAACCCTGTACATTATTCCTATATAGGAGATACCATTTCTATTCTACATTGGTGACCTCCGACAATGGACATAAGCGCAACCTGTATATATTTAACCCTGTACATTATTCCTATACTAGGAGCACATTACTTCTGCTACATTGGTGACCTCCGACAATGGACATAAGCGCAACCTGAAGATCCTGACGCCGCCCCGCAGCTAGCCCGACTTTCTCCCCTCTCTCTCTCCCTCACTCTGAGTATGCCACCTAGCATGTCTCCTCCATATGCCTGGTATCTCAACTCCCAGCGATTCGACTTCTCTCCTCGCCTGCTCGTCACCCTGGCTCTGAGCCCTCGCTCGCCACGCTGACTCTGAGCACTCTCTTCATACGTCGTCGCTGACTCCTCCGTCTCAAAGGGGGGCTGATGTGGCGTCGCTAGGCAACCGTCAAATCTGACATGTTCTGCAACGCGCTATCGAAGTTTCTTAAGTCAGTTGCATATATAGAACTTCCAACCAACTCTCATTGGACTTCGGTCCCTGAGAGATCTCTCCATTGTCGTTTCTTCTTGTGTCTCCTATCTATTGTATATTTGTATATAGTTTGTAGATATCCCTTTTCCTGTATATATTTAACCCTGTACATTATTCCTATATAGGAGATACCATTTCTATTCTACAACTCTAATGGAAAAATCGTCATTATACTCGATTTCGACTAACTCTATTAAATACAACTTAAATCTTATACGCAAGATAATGTCAATAAAAACTTACTAACTAAATTGACACAAACATGCCTAGTCAAATAACCCGCCCCGGATCACTCCGGGTGCAAAGGTGCCCATCACGCTCGCCGCATTGCCGCGTTGAATCGCGATAGACAGCCTTTGCATCAAAAATGATCCGGAACGGGGGTCATGACCTCTCTGTCGCAAACGGCGCCCGACCTCCGCAAAGAACGTTTTAGCCTCAGAGGCCCAGCATCCCGTCGTCTCTACCGCAAGCGGGACAAATAAATAACTGGACAAGGCGGAGTATTTGTCCCGTTTCCTGAGAGCGGCCATCTCAGCGGCAGCCCCTGCGGTCCGGGTGGTTCGACTAAGGTGCGAGGCGGCGAAAGTGCTGACGCAAGTTGCGTCCCACAGCAGGCACTTACCCTTTTGCCATGGCACCAAAGTCAAACCATCCGGTCTTTTGCCATCGGACCGGCTCAAGCCCGAGGGCTCCAGTACACAAGGGACATTCGCCGACACTAGTGCCAGTAGTGCCCTCCGTACAATGTCGTTAAGGGTGTGATGACGAGAAAATCTCCCCGCGCAGCGACGGCAACTCAATGCATGGTGCCCACTGCTCTCCACCATGGTACCGCAGATGCATAAATGAGGTTCACAAACATCGCAGCCCAGGCGGAGAGCAACTGCCACCCGCATCGAGTCGTCGTCAAGCAGAGTGCCCAAGTGTGGAGAGGGAAGAGCATGTAACCACGCCCCAGATCCCGGCTTCGACACTGCCCTTAGTCTTGCCATATCCACACCCTCCGCGCCCTCCATAAGGGAGTCCAACACCCGTTTCACCCCTACTTCATCCCATGAGAGCTGGCGATATGGTTTTTCCGGCGTGTGTGCACCTGGGTTGAGAGCAGTCCAAGCCGCTCGAGCATCAGACGCGTAGGGTATGGTCACTTTGTCAACCTCCGTGGAGAATATATCAGCTACAAGGTCCATAACCCCAGACGTCGACGCCAGAAAGGCCGGAAGGCTCATCTCCCGTGCACGCCGTATCCCTAATCCACCGCTCCGAATAGGGAGTGATGCAAGCTCCCACTAATTTGCGTTGAGGGAAACATTCAAAATTGACTCTGTTAACTCCTTTAGCACACAGTCAAAAGAGTCAACATCATCAGGATGCAACCAAGTCGGCACAGTCCGCAAAAAGTACGTGAGCCTGGGTACAGCAAAACAAAACCGCAACAATGTGAGGGCCACGTGAGCCGAAAGATCCCTCAGTCTCGATCCCGCCGTCAGGAGAAGCTGCCTTCTTAATTCAAATGCGTCCGGAATGGCCTCCGGAAAAATAGGGGACCCCAGGAGGCTGAATGAATGCTCCGACAACTCTCTGAGACCAGGAAACAAAGTACGGAAAGAAGAAATAGACCCACTTGATTCGGCGCTGCAGGAGAAAAATTCGCACTTGGCACTATTAACCTCTAGACCGAGCTCTTTGAATCGAGGGAGAATAGTGTTAAGGTCTTGCATCACCACCTCTGGCTTCCCTCCAATGGTGCCATCGTCCAGGTACCAGACATTTAAAGGAGACTTCAGCTCCGATATAACCTTCTGAATGGCGAGACTAAAGGCTAAAGGGCCAAGCGGGTCTCCCTGCTGCGCACCAACCTGGGAAAGTATGAGAGACTCATTATAGAAAAGGTACGACGGAGCCGAGTATACTTGGAACAGAAAAGGGTAAAGGGAAGGCACCTTTTCCCTAACCTCACATAGCAATACATCCCGCTCAATGGAATTAAAGGCGTTTTTAATATCCAGCTTAATGATGACACAATCTTCGTGGTCAGAACTCAGAGCAAAAGCACGTGTCGCGTGGATAGCAGCCTCACACCCTAGCTTTGTATGGATTGATGGATTATTCGATTATTGCGAATATGAATATGAATATCTTTGTTATTTACGTTGTTTATCATGTCATTAAGTTTTTATTTCTGCCGGCACTCCCGGAGTGCAACCCGTTGTTTTTTTTTAAATCAGTCAAATACTGTTCTGTGATTCAAATTAAAATGAGGTCAAATTAAAATGTTTTGTAAATCATAAATATGTATACACGCTTCACAAGTCTAAATATGATACACTTTTCGAGGATGAGAAGTGAAAAATACTTTTAGTAGGTAGTGCTTGTACTGTTTTACTCGATACTGTGGAACTGTACGATGTGCCGTGTATAGGTACCTACTGTTTGTGTTTGATGTATTAAATAGAGGAATGTAGATTTTCTAGATACTAACCTTTTCTGTTTATTCAATCTCCAGACCCTCAGAGACGATATCTTCTTTTTATTTCGGTTGCAAACCATTTTTTTTTTTCACTCGTGGCGCTGAAAAAAAATTGCGTACGTCCGACCTCCAATGCGCTCCGCGCGGGACTGACGCGGTGGAGCAAGCGCGGAGCGGGCGTGAATGTACCATAAATTTCGTTGTTATTGGGTGAAAAAATACAAAAATAAGTATATTAAAAATTTTAGTCCCGAGTGTCCTCACACCATCAAAGTCGTTTATTTTGGTGTAATTTCCAATTCATAAAGTTACGTAAGATTGAAATAAAATGAGTTTTAAGGCGAGGTTCTTCCATTGCAAATGTCCCGCTCTAACACGCGTGAGTTTGCAATTGACCATCCCACTCTCTACGGAACTGCGCGTAATTTTCGTAAATTTTTAATACATTTTTGGGTGAGAAAAATACATGGCTTACTATATTAACAATATTAATCCCGACATCCCTCATACCATCAAATACGTTTATTTTAGTATTATTTTCTACTCATCATGTTACCTAAGATTGAAATAAAATTAGTTTTATGTCACACCTGGCCATAAACTGGCCATTATCGCACGCTCCGCGCGCGAAAAAACCCACTTCCTGGCCAGGGGGTGACATAAAATTTTGTACTTACCACGGGCGATAATAAAGAAAGCCTCAGATCGCATATTTATCGCCCTTGCCTTCGGCTCGGGCGTAAAATACCTGCGATCTGAGACATTCTTTGCTTTATCGCCCTTGGTAAGTAATGTACTATTAAGATAGAAAATAGAGGTATGTTTGGAATTTTTTTACTATCGAACAAAGTTTTGCAAATTGTGTAACGGACATCCGACGGCACTAGATAAAGGTCTCAAATATAACATCGTATTTTTTTACATTTTTAATATGTAGTATTTCGAAATAAAACCCTTTACCAAATCAGATTTTTACTATAATCCGGCCTTAAGATCAAGAATAGAGGTATGTTTGGCATTTTTTCTATCGAACAAAGTTTGTCCAATTACGTAACGGAGTCCCGACTGTACTAGTCGAAGGTCTCAAGTATAGCCCTATATTTTTTTTGGATTTTTAATAAGTGGTGTTTCAAAATAAAACCGTATTTAGAATCACATATTTTACAATGAGCCCGCCTTAACCGACTTCAAGATTTCAAAAGAGGAGGTTCTCAATTGGGTTGTGTTTTTTATTTTTTTAAATGTTTGTTACTCCATAACTAACTCCGACATTTCTGAACCGATTTTGTAATATTTTTTTAGATTGTAAGTATATATATCCAAGTTGGTCCCGTTGTTGTCAAAGCGCAGTTCTGATGATGGCATCCATGAGGAATCGAGGAAACTCCTCAAATGTGAAAGGCACACAAATAGTGATTTTAGTATTTTCATCAACTAATCAAGCATTTTCATTAAAAGAGTGACATTTGATGAAGTGGAATTGCTGATGATGATCAGAACGGAACTCTTCAACGACGCATAGTACATGTTTGCCGATTTGTTCTCTTCGTTATGTTTGTCAAGCAAATTAGGTTTTCAAGGGATATTTTTGTAAAGCTTGAGTTCTGATGGTGGATTCCATGAGGAATTGAAGGTAATTACTCTTTCACCATTATAAACATACTCTTAGCCATTTTTATTTGATTGTATGGAATCTAAGACTAAGTATAATATTCTTTCACCGGCCTCCAACACTGAAGTCGGTTTTTTTTTTCCTAAAAATTATTAACCGACTTGAAGATTTCAAAAGAGGAGGTTCTCAATTCGCTTGTGTTCTTTTTTTTTTAATGTTTGTTACTCCATAACTCCGTCATTTCTAATCCGATTTTGAAATTTTTTTTTTTAGATTGGAAGTATATATGTTCAATTTGGTCCCGTTTTTGTCAAAGCGCAGTTCTGATGATGGCATCCATGAGGAATCGAGGGAACTCCTCAAATTTTATAGGCAAACATATAGTGATTTTAGTTTTATCATCAATTAATTAAGCATTTTCATATAAAAATGTGACATTTGATGAAGTGGAACTGCTGATGATGATCAGAACAGAACTCTTCAACGACGAAAAGTTCACGTTTAGCGATTTGCCCTCCTAGCTTTGTTTGTTAAGCAAGTTCTATTTTTCACGAGAATTTTTTGTCATGCTCAAGTTCTGATGATGGGATCCACCCATCGAGAGAACTCCTCAAATGTGAAAGCCACACACATAGTGATTTTAGTATTTTCGTCAACTAATCAAGTATTTTCATTAAAAAATGTGATATTTAGAAAATATACGACCCTCTTCTCCCGCACTACGAATATTATTAATATTACGAATAGTCGACCGAAAATTGGTATGAAAATCGTACACTGACGGTTACCCTTAAAGGCAGTATACTTTACCACGGGGTCACATCGAATACCTTTTTACGGTTACATATTAAAATACCTAAAATTGATATACCTATTGTCAAAATACCTATTTAACGAAATACCTACTGTTCAAAATCCCTAACGGATGATATACCTAATGGACGATTCGCCTAAGTTTGATATACCTACGGTCAAAATACCTACAGTACATTATCGCGACAAATTTTTAAAAATGGGTTTTTGAAATAGGTAAGTAGTAGTAAAAAATATAAAAAATCAAGAATGTCAGTTGAATAATAATTTTATGGGAAAATGTTCGTTTCTGGCGCTTAGCCGGCCGCTACCGCGACATGCTCGCTTCGCTCGCTCGGCTCGCGCGCTGTGGGGTTGCAGTTCTACCTAACCAGCTCACTATGCTGACGGCAGAGAGATAAGCGGAACGCGGAAATACAGCGGAAGCGGTGTCATTTTTTGACCAATTATTTGATTCGTTGAATGGGGCCTCACTGAGCGGAAAAGTCGCACGAGGGAAATTTAAAAAAAAAGCTGTGACAAAAACGTCTCCTCATCTCCAATTTTGGAGAGACGCAATAAAAAAACTAGAAAAACGCGGTGAAGTATCGGTACCTTCAATAAAAAAAGTAACTCTAAAAAGTTACATAAGGTTGTGGCAATTTTTCGAAACGAAAAATATTAAAATCATGCGCCCTAGATATTTCAATTCTGACCCGATAGAGAACTTTTTTGGGCAAGTAAGGGCATATAATTTTAGAAATAATGATCCCACTTGCCACAACTTTATTAGCGCCTTCAAGGCACTGCTAATCACAAGATTTATTAGATTCCAGTCCGCGGGATTTAATTGTGAGGAGGATGTTGGTGTACAACTAATTAATATAAAAAAATATTTGAAAATATACACACCAATGATGTAGGGAACACCAACGCTCCTTACAATTAATTCCCCCGAGGCCAATGAAGTATAAAATATACAAGAACAAGCTCGACGTGAACGAATCTGTGTACACGCACGTGCATATACCACGGGGTGGCTCGTGAGAAAGATAAATAAAAAAATTAATTGCGATGTCTGTATGGCTGATCTGACGGCGGAGGAAGGGCCTATACACCGTTGGATCAGCCAAAGACAGTACAAGTGGCTTAAGGCTTAAAAATAAAAATCGGACATACCCCTCGGAACATGCTGTGCGTAGTTTTAGTGAAATTGTAAAGGAATCGAACAAATATTTGGATAGAAAGCCTCATTTTAATTCCATTACCCAAAAAATTAAAGACCATATACTATCCAAATATTCGTTCGATTACCTACCGGTTACATATATAATTATAGTAGCGGGTATTATAATAATAATAATAGTTTTAATTACTTACCAAGGGCGATAAAACAAAGAATGTCTCAGATCGCAGGTATTTTACGCCCGAGCCGAAGGCAAGGGCGATAAATATGCGATCTGAGGCTTTCTTTATTATCGCCCGTGGTAAGTACAAAATTTTATGTCACCCCCTGGCCAGGAAGTGGGTTTCTTCGCGCGCGGAGCGTGCGATAATGGCCACTTTATGGCCAGGTGTGACATAAAGACATTTATTCAACTAACATAATATTACATTACATTTATTATATAACATTTGAAATCCTTATCCCCAAATTAGTCGAAATCAAGTTAGCTGGAAGAGATCCCTTTTAGGGATAAGTTCGCCTTTGTACCAAAATGTCCTTATTTGTTTGTATTTTTTTTGTGTTTTTTGTGTACAATAAAGTTATTACATACATACATACATACATACAAGTAGGTATAATGACGATGTTTCGGAAAAAATAATTTTTTTCGCTGTAAATGCAAAATTAATATAAAATTTTAAATCCTCATCCCCAAATTAGTCGAAAACTAGTATAATGACGACTTTTCGCAAAAAAAAAATTTTTTTCGCTGTAAATTCAAAATTAATATGAAATTTGAAATCCTTATCCCGGAATTAGTCGATCGAAACCGAGTATAATGACGTTTTTTTTTTTTTTTTCTTTAAATTTAAAAATTAATATAAAATTTTAAATCCTCATCCCCGAATTAGTCGAAATCGAGTATAATGACGATTTAAAAAAAAAAAAAATATTTTTTTTACTTAAAATTCAAAATAAATATAAAATTTGAAATCCTTATCCCCGAATTAGTCGAAATCGAGTATAATGACGACTTATCAAAAAAATATTTTTGTTAATTGAAATTTAAAATTTAAATGTAAAATTTGAAATCCCTGAATCCTTATTCCAACATAAACCTTCGGCTCGGGCGTCAAATGCCTGCGATCTGAGACATTCTTTGTTTTACCGCCCTTGTTAAGTAATGTACTATTATGTCACCCTCTGGCCAGGAAGTGGGATTTCCCGCGCGCGGAGCGTGCGGTAATTGCCGCTTTATGGCCAGGTGTGACATAAATGTTATTTACCGCCCTTGTTAAGTAATGTACTATTATGTCACCCCCTGGCCAGGAAGTGGGATTTCCCGCGCGCGGAGCGTGCGGTAATTGCCGCTTTATGGCCAGGTGTGACATAAATGTTATTTACCGCCCTTGTTAAGTAATGTACTATTATGTGACCCCCTGGCCATAAAGCGGCAATTACCGCACGCTCCGCGCGCGGGAAATCCCACTTCCTGGCCAGGGGGTGACATAAAATTTTGTACTTAACACGGGCGGCAATAAAGAAAGCCTCAGATCGCATATTTATCGCCCTTGCCTTCGGCTCGGGCGTCAAATACCTGCGATTTGAGACATTCTTTGTTTTACCGCCCTTGTTAAGTAATGTACTATTCTGTCACCCCCTGGCCAGGAGTGGGATTTCCCGCGCGCGGAGCGTGCGGTAATTGCCGCTTTATGGCCAGGTGTGACATAAATGTTATTTACCGCCCTTGTTAAGTAATGTACTATTATGTCACCCCCTGGCCATAAAGCGGCAATTACCGCACGCTCCGCGCGCGGGAAATCCCACTTCCTGGCCAGGGGGTGACATAAAATTTCGTACTTAACACGGGCGGTAATAAAGAAACCCTCAGATCGCATATTTATCGCCCTTGCCTTCGGCTCGGGCGTCAAATGCCTGCGATCTGAGACATTCTTTGTTTTACCGCCTTTGTTAAGTAATGTACTATTATGTCACCCCCTGGCCAGGAAGTGAGATTTCCCGCGCGCGGAGCGTGCGGTAATTGCCGCTTTATGGCCAGGTGTGACATAATAGTACATTACTTACCAAGGGCGATAAAACAAAGAATGTCTCAGATCGCAGGTATTTTACGCCCGAGCCGAAGGCAAGGGCGATAAATATGCGATCTGAGGCTTTCTTTATTATCGCCCGTGGTAAGTACAAAATTTTATGTCACCCCCTGGCCAGGAAGTGGTTTTTTTCGCGCGCGGAGCGTGCGATAATGGCCACTTTATGGCCAGGTGTGACATAAATGTTATTTACCGCCCTTGTTAAGTAATGTACTATTATGTCACCCCCTGGCCAGGAAGTGGGATTTCCCGCGCGCGGAGCATGCGGTAATTGCCGCTTTATGGCCAGGTGTGACATAAATGTTATTTACCGCCCTTGTTAAGTAATGTACTATTATGTCACCCCCTGGCCATAAAGCGGCAATACCTGCGATCTGAGACATTCTTTGTTTTACCGCCCTTGTTAAGTAATGTACTATTACCGCCCTTGTTAAGTAATGTACTATTGTCACCCCCTGGCCATAAAGCGGCAATTACCGCACGCTCCGCGCGCGAAAAAACCCACTTCCTGGCCAGGGGGTGACATAAAATTTTGTACTTAACACGGGCGGCAATAAAGAAAGCCTCAGATCGCATATTTATCGCCCTTGCCTTCGGCTCGGGCGTCAAATACCTGCGATTTGAGACATTCTTTGTTTTACCGCCCTTGTTAAGTAATGTACTATTATGTCACACCTGGCCATAAAGTGGCCATTATCGCACGCTCCGCGCGCGATAAAAACCCATTTCCTGGCCAGGGGGTGACATAAAAATTTATACTTACCACGGGCGATAATAAAGAAAGCCTCAGATCGCATATTTATCGCCCTTGCCTTCGGCTCGGGCGTAAAATACCTGCGATCTGAGACATTCTTTGTTTTATCGCCCTTGGTAAGTAATGTACTATTATGTCACCCCCTGGCCATAAAGCGGCAATTACCGCACGCTCCGCGCGCGGGAAATCCCACTTCCTGGCCGGGGGGTGACATAAAATTTTGTACTTAACACGGGCGGTAATAAAGAAAGCCTCAGATCGCATATTTATCGCCCTTGCCTTCGGCTCGGGCGTCAAATACCTGCGATCTGAGAAATTCTTTGATTTACCGCCCTTGTTAAGTAATGTACTAATTGTTGTCTACTGTGTAGTTCAAGTATCAATAATACTTTAATTTGGTCAAATACATCATTATAGTCATTATTACATTAATTGTTGTTTCATTTCTTTGTACCTGTACTGGCTGTTCGCATTTAGTTCCCATGCCAGAAACTCGCACATCAATAAAAAAAAAACGTCATTATCAATAATGCAACATCGCTACAGAAGATTCCTCAGCACATATAATTACGCCCGCTTAAAGCGTTAAATTGGATAGTAAAATAATGTCAAGATTACCAACAAACCCAGCAATAATATCTATTGTCCATCCCCTTTCAAATCGCGCGCCAAACTAAAATAAGGTGACTAGCATTTGAAAACCAGGGGGCTTACCGGGAACCGAAACGAAGGAAGTATCTCCTTCTCTGTTGCTCCAATATGCAAGTGCAACAGAGAGGCAGATATTTCGGTTCGCGGTAGGCCACGCCCAGCCCAAAATGGCTTCCGCGCGAGCTCCAATGAGCAAGTTTGGTTCGTGGTAGGCCACACCCATTCCAAAATAACTTCCGCGCGAACGCGGGTTATTGTCAAAAGATAACCCCCTCTGAATTATGTGCGCCTGGTACTTCAACCTCACAAAATATTGTCCGCTTTCACGCATTATCACTGCAGCCCCGTTGCTACTCCTTGGTTGTCATGAAGTCCTGTTACCTTGGTATCACAAAACTTGTACAGACATTCACTCGGGCTTCAATTTATCTATTAGTTGCTACTCCTTGGTTGTCATGAAGCCCTGGTATCAGAAAACTTGTCCAGATTGTCCGTACCCGATTTACCTACACACGAGGCGATCTAGGGTGAAATATCTCGCCACTGATTTAGGGCTGTGAGTAGGCCGCTTTTACGCATTATGAATGTATGCTTGTTTAAAAAGGGTTTCTCCTTTTTCCAGAATAATAAGATAAGTTTTCTATTCTTAGGTTTATTGTCTGAGAGTTACAATATAGTATCTTTATCGGTAGCCATCTTCGATCGGAAAGGAAAGGGGCGCCTGAATGCCTACCGCGAACCGTAAACGAAGTTTTCCCTCTCTGTCGCACTTGCAAGTCTGTACGTAAGTGCGACTGAAAGAGAACTTCGTTTTTGGTTCGCGGTAGCACCTCTGCCTTTGGCTTACCGTCCGGGCAGATCATACGGTAAAGCCGGCTACACAAAGCCCTGCCTGCAGGGCCCTGCTTGCAGTGCCACTGCCAAATCGTATTGTGTGTAGGCATGCAGGGCCGATTTAACAGATAAAAAAATCGGCCCTGCATGCCTACACACAATACGATTTGGCAGTGGCACTGCAAGCAGGGCCCTGCAGGCAGGGCTTTGTGTAGGCAGCATAAAGCTGCCTTCACAAAGCCCTGCTTGCAGTGCCCCTGCCAAATCGTAGTGTGTAGGCATGCAGGGCCGATTTTTTTTATCTGTTAAATCGGCCCTGCATGCCTACACACAATACGATTTCGCAGTGCCACTGCAAGTAGGGCTTTGTGTAGGCAGCTTAAAGCAGTGCCTTTTACCACAGCGCCACCTAGCGGACGCCACCCGAACCACACAGTGCGTTCGACTACTTTGTAGTTTAGGGCCCACGCTAGCTTATGCTGCCCGCCGCGGGCGCAGTTTAGTATGACCCGCTCCGTGCACCCGCGTAAGCTAGGCCTTTAGTATCGGATAGTGCCACTAGGTTCGGCGGACGCGCCACCAGGTGTCGCTATGCGACATGCTCCCACCAGAGCTTTAACCCTTTCAACGTCTGACAAGTCGTTGAAGGGGTTAGCTAGGTCACCAACCTGTCCGCTAGGTCACTGACCTTTTAGATGTACTTCAAATCTTAAACTGACAAAAGGGTGAAAGGTTGAAGGCCTCTCTGTCAGGTCAAGTGACGGTTAACGTTACAGGTCGTTACCATTATTTACCTCTTGTTTGATACCAGACAGATCCATATTTATAAGGACTACTATTGACTAATTATATTTTTACTTTAAACTGTATGCAATTAGGAAGTTCTGTCTGTTATCATCGAAGAGTAAGTTACATTTATCATGCCTTATAAATGAAACAAAGAACAATAGAAACTTTATTTTGGTACCAGTTACTACTATCTGATTGTTAACTGCTTAGGTTTTAAGAGATAATAGGAATTAACTTAATGTATTATATAAATTACACTTGTATAGGTAATGGGCAAATATTATTGAAATAACGTTTTATGTCCCCACGAGCGGTCTTTAGTTCTACGACCCGGGTGACTCCGTCCTGGCCGGAGCAGACAGCACTGACGCGGCCCAGCCGCCACTGGCACGGAGGCAGTCGGTCTTCCCGCACCAGCACCACTGTCCCGGGCTGGAGCGCTGGGCCCTTGGAGCTTCTCCACTTGGTTCTCTCTTGGAGTAGGCCTATGTAGTCACGCGACCACTGCCGCCAGAAATGCTGCTGGAGCTGCTGCAGTCGCTGGTAGAGATTAAGTGCATTAACAGGGCTTATTTCATAGTTATAGTCTGGCAGGGCTGTGAGTGTTTTGCCTAATAGGAAATGAGCTGGCGATAAAAATGAAATTTCGTCACTGTCAGAAGTAGGTATTGGGCACATTGGTCTCGAGTTTAATATTCCTTCAATTTGAGTTAGGACAGTAGAAAATTCCTCATAGGTTAGTAAGGCATTTGCTAAAACCTTTTTTAAGTGCGTCTTACAACTTTTTATGGCAGCCTCGTGTAATCCCGCCATGTGTGGCGTATAAGGCGGTAAAAACTTCCAGCTCACGCCTTCCGCCGCGCAAGCAGTGGCAGGTGCATCCGTGTTATCGGTTAAATTTAGGTATTCATACAATTCGGATATATCTTGACTTGCACGGTGGAAAGTAGTGCCATTACCGCTCCGCATTTCCCGTGGCCTTCCCCTTCGTGCTATGAAGCGCCTGAAGGCCGCGAGGAATGCGGGTGTTTCCAGACTTGTAGTTTTGCGAAATATTTGTGGTGCACACATCCGCATAGTCATTAAGTGGTATCACTAGCGCCTGCACCTTCTTAGTGGTCACGGGGAGGAAGTTTTTGAACCGGTAGAGTGCGCGAAGGGTACCGGCGATAACCTTTCGACTGACCTCAGAGAGTTGTCCGTCCCACAGGAGATGCTTGTCAATAATGACACCTAGATCCTTCACTTGGCTAGACACTGGGATAACAGAGCCCTCAAACTTTTTCATACTTCCTTTATTTCCTTTCGTTTTGAACTGCTAACGCTAACCATTTTATGACATTTAGGACAACTAGGAAAATTACAACTATACTGAGGTTTATTCGGCGTATTTATTTGGCTATTTATAATCACATTTTGTTCATTCGAACGGGTGGTATTTATCACTGAATCTATTCATTTTTATCAATACTCTACTAAGTTCCCATGGCTAAAACCCAATTTAAACAGTCATCCCTTGAAAATTTATGTTAATGAGAAATCAACTCAACCATTTACTTATTACTAGTCGATGGACTTGTATGCAATCGATTATAGTATTTATTATATTTTGTTTTCTTGCCTTTTGAACTATTTTCTCACCCCCTTATTCATAAACGTTCATCAAATCTCTATTAGTTGACAAGCCGCTAAAGTTCGTTTGTCCTTATCTGTCACTTTGACATGTACGTTTGTGAGAAAGGGACAAACAACATTCTAGTTAGCAGAGGTTTGTTAAGTTTTATGAATAAGGGGGCTAGACCCCAGCCCCTGCTCCGTTACAACCGAACGCTCCCAGCGTCCACTTACTGCCCGCCCCGCCCGCTGGCGTTACGTCGACTCCGTGGCCTAACTAACTAACTAACTAACAGTGTGGTAACTAACCTGTTCGGCTGGTAGGGGCGCGGCGCGTGCTTTGGACTGTTGGTCACGTCTGGCTTCTTGTACGCACCGTTCTGCTGAACAAAGTTTATTCAAAAATTACTTAACGCAAGGTAAATATATCTGGGTCATAAACACCTGAAAAAACAAGTCGTTCCTCCTGTGGTCAATAGTTAGCGGCTTATTGACGACCGCTTTAGCTTAGTTGGTAGTGATCCTGCCTACGAAGCTGGAGGTCCCGGGTTCGAATCCCGGCCGATGCATTTATTTGTGGGATGAGCACGAATATTTGTTCTTGGGTCTAGGATGTTTTCTATGTATTTAAGTATCTATTTATCTATATAAGTGTGTATATCGTCCACAGACCACCTCCTCTAGACACCTCGTATGAGCGATTTAGTTCGAATCAAAAGTCACCAAGGTTAGCGGTAGATGCGGGCTGAGGGGAGGTCGGCAACAGCGCTGCGATTGGCCGTTTCAAAATGCGCGCGACTTCGCCGCAAAATGGCGCGCGGTCTAGTGATGAGACACGGTTGTTGATTATCGGTTTTTACCAGCACCCCAATTTATTCTAGGTAAATTATTTTACATGGCGTGTATACTTTATCTATTGAATTGACTATAATAATATCTTCTAGGCGTGTTTACAACTTTTACTAGTGTATACAATTGAGATTTGAAACAATTTTATTTTGATTCATGTATATGCGCTGTATATAAATAAATAAAAATCGTTTATTTCAGACCAAATGTTGATCCATACATATTATTACATATAGCGTAATGTACAACAGTGGCGGAGCGTCCATACAACTCGATTGCCCACCAAGACGATTCGAAAAAACCTAATTGCAATGGGTTTATCTCTAAATCCCTTACACTTCTTCGAAATTCAGTATTGGGGCCTTCTCGTGTCACTAGTCCTGATTGCTAAAAGGAATCCACCACCACTAATTATGTTACTACTATATAAACTTCATATTAAAATAAGACAACAACAAAACTACAATGAGAACAAACTAACTAAATATTCTATCCCATACAACTACACTGATTTGTTTAGCGTATAAAGTAAAACGAGATAAAAAACACTACACTATTACCATCTTTCACCTCCTTATACGAACCTCTATGATTCATATAGTAAAATAATATTTTCTACGTAAATACTGACATTCAATATCAAAAAATAAAACTAATCAGTAATGTTTACCAATAGAATTTTAATATTTATTAAAATCATTGTGATATTTGTGATATATAAAATACGGATGAACCGATAATTAAATGAAATCGGAACCGAACATCACTGGCACAGCACTAGCCCGCACACGTGCTGTCAGAAAGAGAAAGTATATTGGCATTTGAGGTGGTTGGAAAGGAACAAGCACACTTCACTACGCCTTATAAGCCGGCCCGGCCAGTGTAAAATGATCCCCGCCGGGCAGAATAAAATGTGTATTTGTATTAATTTAACTTACCTATGATATGTAATTCCGCCTTTCTTTAGATTTTTAGTTCGGGAATCGTTCTCACACCACTTTACCGAACAAAAACCCATGCTTACGGTTAGTCGGAACCAAATTTAAGTATTTTTTGTGCCACGTACGTATAGGTCATGAACCTGGACGAGACTGACTGAGCGGCGTGAGGCGGGGCAGTATATTAAGCGCAATTTCTCCCAAGTGTGGCGCGAGCGCGTCGCCCTGAAAGCTCTGTCTAGAGGAGGTTGTCTGTGATATCGTCACTTAGTACCCATAGTACAGCTTTGCTTAGTTTGTTTAAGATTGTCCACTAATATTTATTTCTTTATATTTTTATATATAATAATTTATTTACGTTTATTTTTTGAAACAAAACACAAACGATATATAGATTGTATATCGACATATTGTTCGTATGCGAATATACAGTCATAATTGGACGTTTAACAGTACATTATTGCCGTGGCCGGGAAGGGAGCAATTGCAGGCTGAGTATTTGTCTAAACGGACGAGCTTGCGAGTCCGTTTAATTATAATATTGCCTGCAATTGCCATTCCCGCCGAGGCTAATATAGTGCTTTTCTCAAAAATGGGGGAAATACGACAAAAATTTAATTAAGATTTGAAAAACATAACCTTAAAACGTCAAAAACATCATGCTTTCCCGCCGTTTATAAGTGTATTTTTCCACCGAAAAACGCAAATTATCCGAGACACATAAAAAAACGTCGCGTTTCTAACAGAAAAATACGAGCTGAATTGGCTGAATACGACCTGTGCCTCCTTTTATATCACAGTATATAACTCGACAAATAATAGTACATTACTTAACAAGGGCGGTAAAACAAAGAATGTCTCAGATCGCAGTTATTTGACGCCCGAGCCGAAGGCAAGGGCGATAAATATGCGATCTGAGGCTTTCTTTATTACCGCCCGTGTTAAGTACAAAATTTTATGTCACCCCCTGGCCAGGAAGTGGGTTTTTTCGCGCGCGGAGCGTGCGATAATGGCCGCTTTATGACCAGGTGTGACATAAATTACATTTTTCTCGCACGAATAATACTCGATATCGATAAAAAACTGTTTCTAAAACTAGCAAAAAAATAATAATAAATAAATAGTTTATTCACAAAATTATACAAATAAATAAATATTTGTGGACAATCTTCATCGATTTAATATACCCTAGATACACTATCACCTACAAATTCAAGAAGAAAAAGTGTCCAGCCGTCATTGCGAGTGTGTGAGTGTCGGAGATACACTACACAAACATGAGTCAATTGGGATGAATTTCTTTTTTTTCGATAGTAAGCCTTATGTATCAAGCATACGATTGTATTTTAAATAGAGTGTTTGGCGGTTATAACATTACAGATTGCACGGTACAATTGTGGAAAATTTCTAAAAAACACCGAATTATTTTAAAAGATTGTACACCGTAAGTCCAATTACGTTAAGTTCAATTTTGTCTACGATAATTTTCCACTCATTTTTGGACTGACAACACTGGACTTAGGGATGAAATTGGAACAGAGTCTGGATGGAGTCGAAAATGTTTTTTTTTAACAGGTACTGCACCGGTGGTATACTAGCATTCGGTTGTAGGTTCTTTTTACAAGCTTTTATTTAACTTCCAATTAATGTATGTATGTATGTAACTATGTTCGGGTGTAATCTTGCAGCTCAATTTTGAAGCAGATATCTTCAACCGATTGAGCTGAAATTTTGTATACACGTTTAATTTGGATGACAGTGTAATATTATGGTACCATCGAGCTGATCTGATGATGGAGAGACGAGGTGGCCATAGCAACTTCTAAACTACACAACTCGTCATGTTCGGGCTCATTGGAATGAAACGGTCTCTATAAGTAGTTAATGTGATGACTGTGAAAAAAAGTAAGTACAGTCGGCAATAATCAGTTCGCCGCGCGCTCTCGTTACGATCGCACATGTCCACAGCAGGATCTGCACTTCGCACACAAGACCTAGTGGTTCTCAAACTTTAACTAAAATCAGAGGATATTAATTTCGCAATGCAGTGTGATATTTGTGAGACCTCAATTAACGGTGATAGTGCGCAGTGCGCAATATGCACAAAGGTCTTAGGGTTCTGCTGTGCCCGCATAACAAAGGATGGATACAAAAGGCTTGGAGGGGACCGTAGAGCAACCTGGAAATGTCATCTGTGCAAGAATGAAGGCTCACCAGTTCCTGAGAAGCCGGTGGATCTGAACACAGTCATGAATACCTTGCGCGACATGCAGAAACAACTTTCATGTCTGCCTAATCTTGTACGCGACATCAGAGATATGAAGACTGAACTGAACGAGGTCAAAGATTCGTGTCAATTCACCAGTGCGAAACTCGATGAGTGTACTTCACGTCTGACTGAGTTAGAGAAGAAAGCCCCAGAACTTGAAGCCATGCAAGCTAAAAATAGTCAACTCGTGAATGAAGTGTCGGCTCTCAAAACTGAACTTGCACGTAGTGATCAGCATCAGCGTTTAAATAATGTCGAGATCAAGGGAGTCCCCATGACAAGGAATGAGAACTTATTCAGGATTTTAGCAAGCATCAGTACCGCACTTGGTTATCCCGTGGACAGAAGCAGCATTAATCACATCTCAAGAGTCCCGGCTCACAACTCCAAAGATAAATTGATAATTGTCCAATTCATCAATCGGCACACAAAGGAAGACTTTATAGCCTCAGCAAGGTTAAAGAAGTCCCTCACCGCAGACGAAATTGGTTTCCAGGGCAGCAACCAACGTGTATTTATCAATGACCATCTGACCCCCGCCAACAAACAACTCTTAACTTGCGTCAAAGCTTCCCTTAAGGAAAAAGGCTATATGTTTATTTGGGTAAAATATTGTAAAATCCACGTCCGGAAAGATGAAAATTCAAAAGTGTTTATTATTAACAGTGCGTGTGATTTAAACAAATTACATTAGATGGTAATATGCTCAAATACCTCTGCCTAACTCGGATATACTCGTTGTTAATGTTTTTGTTAATATTGTTCGATAATATTATCATTAAGCATGATCTTAACATTGCAAGTTTGAACATCGCTGACCGGCCCACCCAGTTAGTTTGTTGCCTCCTTTGTTTGGCACCCGGGCTTATCGCTACCTGCTACAATTACCTGCTAAATTATAACTATCTCTTTCCTTCGCACCTGCTAACTATTACTTATAGCTATTCTCTGTCTCGCACCCATTGCAATATTGTTACTTTGAGCTATGGAATTTTCCTATGCAGTAACCTACAACAATTACGTTGCGATGCAATTTTTTGCATGTACATCTTTTTTTGCCTTGCGTTAACATATTTGCCGAATGGAGTTGTGTTGTATAAGTTTGGAAATCATTCTGTTTTTAATACATTTTTTGATCCCGATGGCTAATTCTAGTACAGTTAATAATTATCCGTCTATTTACTATCAAAACGTGCGTGGACTACGGTCTAAAACATTAACTTTCTATCGTAACTTAAGCCTAGCTACCTATGACATAGTTATTCTTACGGAAACGTGGCTTGTCGACGGAATACAGGACTCGGAGCTATTTGATGATCGTTACGTAGTTTGGCGCCGTGACCGTGATTTGTCCTTAACTGGTCAAAGCCGCGGGGGTGGCGTACTAATTGCTACACGAAGAGGGTTAACTGTGACCCCTCAACCTACCTTCCATTCGACAGCGGAAGACCTATGGATTACTTTGGTGCTTAAGGACGATGGCAACAGGTCAGTAAAAATTCATATTTGTGTCTTATACCTATGCAGGCAAAATCAAGGCTTATCTTTTTCGCAACAATTAGATAACTTCCTAGATAAATTGGATAATATAGCTGTAGTCAATGCAAACGAAAAAATTTTAATAATGGGTGATTTTAACATGAGTAATATCGTGTGGACGGGTCAGGACTCGTTTAAAATCCCTTCAAATTACATAAGTAGCGATGAGTGCAACCTAATAGACGACTTGTATACGCATGGTTTGTATCAGTATAACGGTATCCTTAATCAATACGGAAAATTGCTGGATCTAGTTTTATCTAATGATATTGTCAGTGTTTGTGAATGTGTTAATGCATTAGTTCCCATTGATCCACACCACAAAGCGCTAATAATACATATCAATTATGCGAATATTAAACCTCTGATATCTGCGCCTTTTTTAAAATATTTTTACAATAAGGGTGACTACGCTTCTATTAATAGTGAGTTATCAACTATTTGCTGGGAGGAGGAGTTTTCTAAGCGTACTTTGGATGATTGTCTTATCTTTTTTTACGATACTTTTAAAAAATTAAGGAACAAATTTATTCCCTCCAAACAAATTCGATCGGATTCATATCCTGTGTGGTTTTCACAGCCCCTTAAAAAAGCTATAAAAGAAAAATATAAGTACTTGAAAAAATATAAGACTTACAAAAATATTTCTGACCTAGTTTCGTTTAACGTTCTAAGAGACAGGGTGCGGAAGATGGAGATGGAGGTTGTTTCTTATCCAAATAGATGCAGGTGGCGATATGCTTCTGAGTGTGACCGACTTAGCATAATAGTTTGTTTTAATACGGTAAGCGATGGGCATTTCATGTTGCGGTTACTGTTCCCTATATAGCCTTTAAGTTTAAGTTTAAGATAATTTTAGTATCAAAGTGTGTAGTGTAATATTTAATATCTTGTTTCTATAAGTGAGTTTCTGTAATTGGCTCCATGTTTCTATTTAAGAATCCAAATTGTTAAGTTAGCTGTTGAAACTCCTTGAATAAATAATAATAATAATAATAATAAATTTAAAGCAATAATATTTTTTTGACATTATAATCATCATCATCATCAGCCTATATACGTCCCACTGCGGGGCACAGGCCTCCTCTCATAAATTGACATTATAATGTATTTATTTTTAAAATACCTTTTATATTTATTTTTTACCTCAGAACTCAGCGTTAATGAACCGATTTGGAAAATTATTTCGTTGATTGATTGAAAGCTTACATACCATAATACCTTCTAATGATGGGAGCCATGAGGAATTGAGGGAACTCTTCAAAAATACAAGGGAAACAGCGATTATAGTATTTTCGGTAAAAAATCGAGCATTCAGAACTAGCATTTGGTGAACAGGAGCTGATGACGAAGATCATGGATGGTTATCCAAAACTCCTAGTGTTTCATGGGTGGCTGAAGCGATGAAGAGGCCGATTTAAATGGTTCCGCTGTACTGCTAAATTACCAATGACCTGATCTGGTATTTGAGGCCGGAAGGTAGGCAACGGAAATCCGCAATAAAATAGTATAGCTTAGGAGTGTTTGAAAGAAGCGTAAATTCTATGAGCTACTAGCAGAATTTTTCAAATCTCAACGTACTATGACGCACTACTCACAATACATATTTGATGTGGTATTATTTGTAAGAAATAATATTTCTCAGTTTGTACGCGTAGACTTCCCAGGGAAACAGCTTCGTTCCACAGGCCGCCTAAGAACAGTTCATCGTCGAATGACGCTTTCAACAAAGAACCCTCGCGTCATCGGTCCGACTTATTATGAACGCTTACCCGCTGATCTAAGGAACGAAAAATCTGACGAAACCTTTAGGCGCAAACTGAAAAACCTTTTGTTGGATAACCCACTGTACTCCGTTGACGAGTACATGAAAATGACTTTTTAACTACCTATGTAAGTATTTTTAAAAAGAAATGACATTGCTATATTATCTGTTGTATTATGCGTTTTATGTATTAGTGACAATCCTTATTGGGAGCTATGATTCAGATTGAGATTAATAATTGCTATTTTATTGAATTTATTGAATGATTTTTAATTGATTTTATTTGTATTTAATGTTATTGACGATCACAATAGAGATTCATGTAAATTGACATATGCACCTTAAATTTATAATGTAATCGTTTATTGTGAATAAATAAAAATCTAAATCTAAAATCTTTGTATTTAGGTATTGTATTTGCTTATTTATCTAATCTAATGCGAGAATACATAAGATTAATCTAAAGCAAGAATGCGACAGTCTTTAGTTTTGCCGTGCAAATACCGGGCTCTGACAAATGGTATCGTATGGTTGAAATTCTTTTTGTTGAACATATTTGTCTTAAAATGTTATTGGATTTTGAATCTTATTGTTTGAACGGTAAACTAGATTTTTGAAGGAATTGTTTTGGAGCAATTCGTTCAACTGAAATGATTTTTAAGGCATGTTCCGAATCACACTCAAAGCGCGCTTACGATCGGACCGATTCACGCTCATATCGCTTACATGAGATGTCGTGACGTCACTGATGATGTCATGGACGGCGCTCACGGTGCTCCCAGGCGTAATCACCTCGAGCCAAACGTCAAGTTGACTTTTGATATATGAACATGACAGTAAACTCGGGTTATGAGCGTGAATCGGTCCGATCGTGAGCGCGCTCAAGCGAATCGCGGTCCGAAACAAAACACTAGTCACGCGGCCTTGAGCGCGCTATTTGATTTGGACCGGCCGTCAGCACTGTAGGCGCTGTGAGCATTTTTACCGTGATTCGGAACACGGCTTAAGTTAATACCTGCAGGCGGCGGCCTCGGCGACGGGCCCCGCGCCGCGGGACACCTCCTCCGACGTGACGCTCGGCGAGTTGTTGTTCAGCCTCGACGATATCCGCCGCAGGAACGTTATCTACACAAACACAACTGGTGCAGTAGTACTGTCATTTTGAAGGTATAGAGGGAGATTTGACTTGGTAACTTTGTTCAGGCTACTTAGGAGGTTAACATATCAAAATCTCATTCAATATTAATCCTAGCGAAAGAGTGTATATAACCTTTTTAGTAGATAATTTTATGTAGATCACTTATGCCTAAGAACATTTTTTGATATGTGTCACCGGTCGCGAGTTTTTTACGAAATACCGAAAAATGGGACCTTTAAACCCCCCTCTCCCCCCCAGCGGCGGGGGTAGGTGCGGGGAATTTTGATATGTTAACCTCCTAACTAGCCCAAACAAAGTTACCAAGTCAAAAATTGTGTTCCAAGCATAAACAACAACAACAACAAACAACACAACAAACAATGTTACTAACCATTATGGACATGCGTCTGAAATAAATATTTTCATTCATTCATTCATTCATTTCCCTCTATACCCCTTTTTTAGCGTAAAATGGCACTACTACAGAGGCAGGCGTGGATACATTGTCACAGAATAAGTAATAGTACTACGTACAGAAGCCTCACTGTTAACAAATCCGCGCGAGGCAAGCCAAACGTGCCTACGCTTGGCCATCTCCTTCTATCGCACGCGCATCACTCGCTACATCACTTTCTCTCGCATTGAAAGTCACCCGACGTGGGACCTTTGAGCGGCGCGATGACGTCACGCGATTGAGTCACCCCTGACAATGTGGGGGACAGGCGGGGCGTGCTACACACACCATTACTAAACCACATAGGTTTCGCTGGAAAATCAGCGCCGACTCCCTGAGTCGGCATTATGCTGAGGCGAGACCTTTTTGTGACGTTTTTTGTAACTTTTTTTTTTGTTTGTTTATAAATGTTTTTTCTTCTTCAGATATAGGTGGGCCGATGCCTGCGAAGTAGACGCGCGACTTCCAAATCAAGAACTGGAGGGAGGTGGCACAAAATAAGCTCAAGTGGTGTCAAATCGTGTCGCGAGGTCAACACTCACTTTGGGTCGGTGAGGTGAGCCTTAGTAGTTAGATACCCCCTTATTCATAAAAGTCCATCATAGTGGGGGAAGTAGTGTCATGAGGTCCACATTTTGGTATCGAATGAATTCACTTGGCACAGATGTAATATAGGTAAATCTAAGTTAATTTAGCCCGGTAGCCATCCGCCACCCCCTGGGGGGTAGGAAGGGGGGGTCGTTGAAAGTCCCATTTTTCGGTTTTTCATGAAAAACTCATAAACGGTGACCCATAGCAAAAAACGTTCTTAGGCATAAGTAATCTAAATAAAATTATCTACATAAAAGGTTCTATCAAAATAACGTTGTTACTTAGCGGCGATATCACTGGAACAGTGTGTAAGTGACGCGTCGCGTCGTGCCTCGTGACCGCTGTTACTAACTGTGACTGTGACTGCGGTGCGCTGTCACAGAGTAACATCAGTTGTTACAAAAATATCAGTAACTGCCGGGAACGATCGACACGCAAATGTCGTGACACGAAATAACCGAAGTGACAAACAGTCCGTCGACATTTCATAGTAAGATAACTCAGGAACGTACTTTTATACCAACGTTGAGGCATAGAAATAATATTACCGAATTAAAATGACTGCTGCTGCATTTTGGTATCAAATACCATAGTTCCTTTCGAATATAGACGTATTATACTTTTCTTTGGGTTGGTACGATTGATTAAAACGTCAGCCGACGTCTCTCGGGGGTATTTGAAATGTCGTCTGAAATATTTGTAATTTATTGTGTTTTTGGTAAAATAACATAGCTGTTTTTGAAATGGGGGGAAATCCTTAAGGAAATGTGAAGTTTGCGGTGTTAGACGTGTGCGAAGATTAACTTCTGATGTATTTTTGGCTAGATTTCCACTAGATCCGGACAGGTCGGTAAATTGATTTCTTAATGTGATTTATCAATAATTCTTGACTTTTAGTCGTGAACAGTTAATAATTTAATTAGTTCGAAGTACATAAAATCATGGATTGTACGAACATTCTGAGAATAAATTTATTCTTGACAAAAAATAGGTAAATTGAAATAAGACTAGTGCGCGAACAAACTTATCGATAATCCTCTTATTTCAGATGTCGATTATGGGTAAAATTAGCAGGAAAATTAATGAATAAATGTGTTGAATATTAAATGATAGATGCCAAAAAATGCCCAAAACCATTCATAGTCAAGAACGGAACATTATAACTGCTGAAAGAATACGCTCGAGAAATGAAACTATTTCGGTGCAAAACATTTCAAAATTAACATCTATGACAGGTAAACAAATCATAATGACACTATAGGCTGTTGCTTTATACCTAAATCAGAATAATAGCGCCCTCTTGACAATAGTTAAATATCCCTACCTACACGTTAACCTTTACCTACTGTAAGTTTGAGTTGAGACTGACACATTCGCGAGAAATGTTAATTAAATACATTCATTGAATACAACTGACCTGGTTTTATTTTATGATAGTAGTATAGCGATTAGCGCGTCATCCACGACAACGCGCCCATCCACAGCGAATCCCATATTAATATATGTGCAATTAATTGTACGGATGGGACTGTAGGGGGCGCACCTTCGTGGAAGACTCGCACTTTATCTCGAAATACTCAAAATTTAGTGGTAGGTACCTACAGTACAGCAGCACTTATCGATTCATCGATATCGATAAATGTCAGGTAAAGGAAGTGTCAAGCCCTAGCTCTCCTTTTTAGGGTTCCGTAGTAAACAAGGAACCCTTATAGTTTCGCCATGTCCGTCCGTCCGTCCGTCCGTCCGACCCCCGTTTTTCTCAGTAACCGTTAGTACTAAAAAGCTGTAATTTGGCACGAGTATAGATATTGATGACGCCGACAAAACGGTAGAATAAAATCTTGAAAAAAAAATTTTTTTAGGGTACCTCCCCTACATGTAAAGTGGTGGCGCAATTTTTTTTTCTTCCAAACCCCATCGTGTGGGGTATCGTTGGATAATTCTTTTAAAAATATTATAAGGTCACTAAGAAGATTTTTTGATTCAAGAATCGGTTAGCGTGATATTAAGCTTTGAAGTGATAATTTTCGTTATGGTCAAGTGTCCCCCCCACCTGCCAGCTAAACGGTGGCTCCTAGGCATGTGAAAAAAATCATGGTAGTAGTATATATAGTCCTCCTCATCGATTTCGATGACGGCGACCCTGACAAACTATGTATTTGCCCTATCGTGAGCTCTGATATGGCTGGCTAGGCCAAACTTGCTCTTGAATACTCTATTGCATACGCGACAGTAGAGTTGGCCAGACGTGTTATACGTGTACACGTAGATGGGTTTAGGCATCTCTTTTCTTAATTGGCGCTTTCGATCCAAGGTTACTAGGCGATTCTCCTCATACGACTTGATAGCGCGAAAGATGGTAGACCGCCAAGATGGTCTGTTTGCGGCTAACGCCTCCCAGCGCTCAGGATTAATAGCGCAAGCGCTCAGGTGTCGTTTGAGTACGTCCTTGTAGCGCAGATGCTGACCGCCGTGCTTCCGCCGTCTAGTAGTATATACAATGAATTTAAAAGGAAAACTATAACAGCTACGTAGATATTACTAGTTAACGAGTAATAGTCGAACTTCAGAAATGTACTTTGCAAAAGCAAACTTTCGTACAATTTCCATTGATACCTTAATAATGTTGTTACTTCTGTCAAAAACATAGTAAATATAAGTTTGCGAACTTTTTAGTCCACATAATGTAACGGGTGGACGACTACGGAACCCTATCTTGCGCGTGGCCCGACATGCACTTGGCCGGTTTTTTATGTTGGCATTAGTGGTGGTTTGGCACAAAGTACGTTCACAATTCGGTACAAGCCTACTTAGAGAGTGCCGACTCTTAAAACGTAGTGGTTATATTCTCTTTAGAGATGTGTAACTCATGAAGGAGTGATTCAAATGAACTGCATCTTTTCGTATATATCACTCGCTCACTCGCTCACTGAAGAATGAAACAACTCACTATATCAGTAACAATCACCAACTCAACTGAGCGGGTGAGCGGTGAGCCGAACTGACTGGTGTAAGCAGGTTGCGCTCTTCGCACTCACGAATCGAACGTATAAGCCCGTCTCACGCATGCACGTTTACGTAAGATTGAAAATGTGTGAGTCGCTCATTTCGCTCAGTTAAACTTGTGTGCGTGATTCAGCTACGTTCCATTTCACAAAATTTAGCATAATAAAAAATACCGGCAAAATATTGAAGTAAACTCTAATAAACAATTAAAAATAATTGTATAAAGGAAAATGTGCGATAATATGTTTTATATTTCATAAAGCAGTTAGAGGTAACCTTCAATTACATCATATCTTTCGTATGTCGCGATTTCAAGAGTTGTTATGGGCTACAGATTGACTGAGCGAAATGAGCGAAAAGAGTGATATATATCTTTATGTCACACCTGGCCATAAAGTGGCCATTATCGCACGCTCCGCGCGCGAAAAAACCCACTTCCTGGCCAGGGGGTGCCATAAAATTTTGTACTTACCACGGGCGATAATAAAGAAAGCCTCAGATCGCATATTTATCGCCCTTGCCTTCGGCTCGGGCGTAAAATACCTGCGATCTGAGACATTCTTTGTTTTATCGCCCTTGGTAAGTAATGTACTATTGTGACATGAAGATATGAATCGCTCCTTTCACTTCAGTGACACGTTTTGCGCATCTCTAATTCTCTTTGGTGACAAAGTCACGGTGATTTTTTTGGAACGGGAATAACAATAACGGTGATCGAAAAGTAACGTTTTTCCACATGTCTAGTTTGTGCTTGAGCGATTTGCCAGCGACTTCTATACAAATTCGATTGCGGCGATCACGCTGCGAGATCACCGCATTCGACTTTGTGTAGAAACCGTTGGCTAATCGCCTACAAATCGTTTATGTGAGAAAAGGCTTTTAAATCCAACGAAATTACGGGAAACAAACGATAGCGCCATCTAATCTACAGCCAGAGACATCTAGTGGATAATGTTAGTACTAAACTAGGATGCTTTGTGGCAATGTATGGAAAACTTACTTAATTCTCATGATTTTTAAGGCAAAAAGATCCAAATGGATCATATTGGTGAAATATAGCTTTTTACATGGGTATAATAACCACGCGCCCGCTTCATAAATAAGTAGTTTTTTTTTAACTTGAAGCATTTTAACTTAGTTTTTCGGACTAAATTGTCGAAATTGAGTTATTAATTAAATGTAACCAATAGTATTGTGGTAAGTATAGTAGTGTACCTTGTCCCGCGGCGTGCGGTAGACGGGCAGGTGCGTGAGCAGCAGCTGCGCGCGCGTGTACGGCGCCGCCCACAGGTGGCGCGCGCCCACGCCCGCGCGCGCCGCGCTCGTGCCCGACAGCCGGCGGATGTGCTCCGAGAGCACCCTGCAATTGGGTTGTCCACAACATTATAGTACATTACTTAACAAGGGCGGTAAAACAAAGAATGTCTCAGATCGCAGGTATTTGACGCCCGAGCCGAAGGCAAGGGCGATAAATATGCTATCTGAGGCTTTCTTTATTACCGCCCGTGTTAAGTACAAAATTTTATGTCACCCCCTGGCCAGGAAGTGGGATTTCCCGCGCGCGGAGTGTGCGGTAATTGCCGCTTTATGGCCAGGTGTGACATAAACCCTTTAACTTAACTGCCATTGTCGTATATATCTGACAAAGTGACAATGTACATGACAACTTCGCGATATATTGACATAGTTGAAAATTACGAGTAACCATTTTGACATTCGGAAGTTATAAGGCTAAAAAAAAAATTAAACTGTTTATTCATATCATAAGTTACATAATAAAAAAAAATGCGTTCAAGTGCGAGTCCGACTCGCGCACCCAGGGATCGGAACCGCTATTTTTAAAGAACCCCGAAATACCCAAATATTTTCCATTATTTTACTCTCTCTCTAAATAAATAAATTGCTTCTCCTCAGAATTTCTTAGCAACGAAAAGTTTAAAAATTCATAACTCGAAAACTACGAAAAATCGGCTAACATTAGGGGTTGCAATATCGGACGGTTTTCCAATTCCGGAATTGTATCCGATATTGGGTTCCAATTCCGGAATTCCGGAACTGGTTCCGGAATTGGGATTTACCTTTTTCAACTAAATTGATGTCACGAAAATGTACTAAAAATATAATCATTATCGTTTTATAGGCAATATCCAGATAGGGTAGCCTGTATTTTAAATTTTAGTAAAAATAAATGAAGATATTTCGTACTTTCAATTTACTTTATCACTTTACCTACTTAATTAACGGCTTTCCGGGATCAAATAAGCTGAGTGCTAAATATGATTCATTAGTAGTCATATGTATATGGCCATTAATTCATTATCAGCACTAAACTCGTGATTTTCGAAAAAAATGCACGAAGTTTCATGTGGGTCAATTCCGTGTTATACTTAAAATTATTTGAAATGTCCGAGTTGTATCAAATTAGGCCGTTCAAAAAGCGACTTTACTGTCCAAGCGTGAAGATTCAAAGTCCAATGACAAGTTTTATAAAATGTCGGACATTTTAAATAATTTCTACTATACTGGAAGGGGGAACGCCAAAAGCATAAAACACAGGCGAGGTGGCGCTGTTCTTCAAGAATGGTGACAACACTGACAAGTGACAACACACTACTGAACAACTACCGAACCATCACGCTTTTGAGCCATGTATACAAGAGTCATTACGAGCCGTCTCGCACGCAGGCTTGATGAATTCCAGCTAGCCTCCCGAAAAAGCCGGTTTCCGAAGAGGCTTTAGTACCATAGACCACATCCATGAACGGCTAGGTACAGTAGGTACGTAAGCCACACTAGAGCACACGAACGCAGCTAACGGCGGAGTTAAGTGATCGTGGTATCCAAAATACGGATAGGAGGAGTATACGTGATGGAATACCAATACCAGTTTGAAATCTATTCACAAAATGTTTATAAATCTGGTGATAGGCGAACAATTCCTCAGTTTTACATTGTGAAATTTAAGAATAAACATACAAAACACTCTATTTTCTCTCTCTAAATTCATCAAATCCAATTCCGGAATTTCCGATATTTCGAGTGTATCAATACCGGAATTGTAATATCGGAAAAATTGGCCGAGATTCCGGAATGCAAGCCCTAGCTAACATACATGGGGCATATTCTGATAGCCCACGAAGTGAAGATCTAAAAAAAATTTTTTTACGTCAAGGATTGGGCCACTCTGTATAGTCTAGAATCATACATCCACCCTGTATATCTGAAAATGAATCCCTATTATTTCCTCGTCTAGGCAGAATAGCGTTAATATAGCGTTTGAAAGATCACTATATTTCTCATTGTAGCGCCTTACCCCCTTACCTTATTCATAAAACTTAACAAACCTCTGCTAAATAAAATTTTGATTGTCCCTTTCTCACAAAAGTAAATATTAAAGTGACAGATAAGGACAAATGTGCTGGTCCAGCTCATTGGGGCCCTTATGGTCGGTATTGAGTTACGCACGGATCTGTAATCTACAATACATAGGCTACCAAAAACAATAAAAACCGTGTCCCTAAGTGCCATACTTTTTTTTTTAAAAAATCGTCAAAGTTACGCAACCCAAAAATGCATTTTTGAGAAATAACTAAGAGAAGTTTAAAACTCATTTAAAGTATGTTCCCGTGGGAAGTTACATAGATGATGGTAGATTCTGAATCCTGAGGTTCTCTTCTATAGGAAACAATAGAAGATTTTTCAATTCCAGTACCCCGTTGAGAAAAAATGGCCTTTGATCAGTGCAAGGCGCCGATCGTAAAAAAATAAGGAAATTTGTAATATGTGAATTATTATTTCGTCTTTTGTGATCTTTGTTATAGTGTATGCTAGAAAATAGTTTTCTTTACACCTCGAATGGAAAATAAAAACGAAAAACTAACGTGATATATTTTTTTTAATAAATATAGAAAATTATATTTTTTCTATCTCGTCACGAATAAATTTAACAATTTCCGTGTAGTACACCATACTTACCTGTAATAAGTCTAGACAAGCATTACACAGGTTTTAATTTTTTTTTATGTCAATTAGTTTCAGTTTTATGAACGATTAAAGTTTACTTCCATACATTTGAGAAAAGGGCCCTTATGGACGAATGTAACCAGAAATGTAAGTAAATAATAATATTTACATTATCTAAGTAGCAATCTTGTATTAGAACGTAATTCTGAATAAATCTTTTCATTACAAGTTTTTTGAATTTTGCGTAATTTTTTTAATTATACGAAAAAGCAATTTCGCATAGTAATAATTATTTTTTAACTCTATTAGTAAAAAAACCGACCAAGTACGTGTCGGACCACGCACCATAAAGAGTTCCGTACCGACACCTGCTAGTCCATATTTAAACCCACTATCTGATACGTCGAATCGAAAAAGGTCGTATCTTCATAGTAAACTCACTGCACTTATGCCCTTTTGTTTGGGCAAAACAGTTTTTCAGCAATTACTCAAAAACCAGTAGCCGTATTTTTATCAAACCAAAAATCGTCGTAAGTATTTATTAATGTACCAGTCACTAGCATCAATATCTGCTATAACAAAAGCGGAATTTATATCTGACCCGTCCTTATGGCCCTACAAACTTGACACTAGAAATAGGTATTTGTAACGTGTACCACCTAATCCAGTAAACAGAAAAGGCAAATAAATAATACAGAAAATGGTTAGAAGTAATTAGAATAAGTTATTAACCTATTTTATATCATCATTATCTGCGCTCTGCCATAAGGGCCCTTTTTTACTAAACTTTACAACTAATTTTAAGGTAGAAATACCTAACTTATACGTGTGAAACCAAGCTAGAAATACACAACTAGTCTTATACTTTATCAATATGCAAGAAACAAAAAATATGTGATTTTACAGTATTTTACTAAAACGCTGATATCTACGAAACTAGAAAGTGCCATAAGGACCCTTTTGTTATGGACCGTCTCAAATGAACTTTAGCAGCTTGTTAACTAACATAGGTTTAATGGACGTTTATGAATAAAGGGATTAAAGTATTATGGCTTTTTGGCCTTGGATCGCCTTAAAAACAATACTGACTGGTCGCGGCCGTAGTCGCCGTCGCCGATCGGGAACAAAACGTTGAGGTACAGACGGCCGAACGCGGCGCGCTCGACCGTCAGCTCCAGGACTTCCACCAGGCTCGCCGGCGCCCCTGCAACATCGAGACAATGGGTGGATCAACTATTACATAGATAGATAATAGTACATTACTTACCAAGGGCGATAAAACAAAGAATGTCTCAGATCGCAGGTATTTTACGCCCGAGCCGAAGGCAAGGGCGATAAATATGCGATCTGAGGCTTTCTTTGTTATCGCCCGTGGTAAGTACAAAATTTTATGTGACCCCCTGGCCAGGAAGTGGGTTTTTTCGCGCGCGGAGCGTGCGATAATGGCCACTTTATGGCCAGGTGTGACATAAAAACTTTATTCATTTCCACAACATACACGGTTTAAACATTGATATATTTGAGACCCATACAAAAACTTCGTGCTTCCAACAGAAAAAAACGAGGTGAATTGGCTGAATACGACCTTTGCCGTCTTTTATACCAGGCGGCTTGCAATGTTTCTTATTTTTTAATTTTGATCTGACCTTAAACTATACACGCCACCTTCCAATATGTAGCGAGTAGGTAACGTTCAATTTGCGGGCCATTTTCAAGAAATAGTACATTACTTAACAAGAGCGGTAAAACAAAGAATGTCTCAGATCGCAGGTATTTGATAATATGCGATTTGAGGCTTTCTTTATTACCGCCCGTGTTAAGTACAAAATTTTATCTACACCCATATAGTAAATCCTCTTTTATAAGTTCAAATACCGTAGATAAGACCCCGCTTTATAATATACTGTGCGGCTGTTGCGTGCGTCCCCTATTAGATCACGAAATATAACACTTTAACGAGATCACGTACAAAATTATATAAGGACACAGCTGCGGGCGCGGGCCGGCCTGTCGACGCAAACATGGCGCACGCCGGCGAGAAGTGCCCACACGAAACACATGAAAGAGGATTTAATATATGGATGTAGATAAAGTAGTGTATGCAACTGTACATAATTAGGCATTAAAACATGAGTGTGACCTTATTATGAAACTCGCCTTCGGCTCGTTTCATAAGACACACTCGTGTTTTAATGCCCCTCATTATGTACCAGTTGCATAAACTACTATTACACCACACCTTGCCAAAAAGCGCGTTTTTCTGCACGCTGCGCGATCAGAAAAACCCACTTTTTGGCCAAGTGGTGACGTAAAATTGTGTACAAAACACGGGTCGTAAAACAGAAAGGCTGATATCGCAGATGTTTGGGGCCCGAGCCGCAGGCGAGGCGTTGTTTTACAACCCTTGTATCGTAATAGTACATTACTTAACGAGGGCGGTAAAACAAAGAATGTCTCAGATCGCAGGTATTTGACGCCCGAGCCGAAGGCAAGGGCGATAAATATGCGGTCTGAGGCTTTCTTTATTACCGCCCGTGTTAAGTACAAAATTTTATGTCACCCCCTGGCCAGGAAGTGGGATTTCCCGCGCGCGGAGCGTGCGGTAATTGCTGCTTTATGGCCAGGTGTGACATAAATAACTATTATGTCGCACCGAGCTGTTGCAGTACGCGCGCGCCCGCACGTGCTGCACTCCGTGCGGACTTGGTTGATCTGCCTGGAACCATCGATATACACAACTCATTATTTTTTTATCTACACCCATATAGTAAATCCTCTTTGGGTCAATCAATTATTTCTTGTCACTCGTTGCCATGGTTGCGTCTCCTGGGTCACTCTTTAAAACAGCGATTTTACAGATTTTAATTCTATTAAACATGATTTTTAGTGATCATTATAAACTCATTCTGACGTGGACCAACTCTTGAGCATGCTAGAAGTCTATATTATAACATTTTTTGTAAAAAAAACTTAGTTACAGTTGTCTCTTGGCTGACGGGACAGAATAACAACAAGGAAAAGTTGATTGACCCCTTTAATAAGTTCAAAAACTGTAGATAAGACCCCGCTTTATAATATACTGTGCAGGAAGCTTCTCGCGGTTGCGCGCGGCCCCTATAAGAACACCAAATATAACACTTTTCGTATCACGTACAATCTTAACGACACGGGCGGGTCGGCCTGTCGAGGCAAACATGGCGCATGTAGGCGAGACGTGCTCACATGAAACACATGAAAGCGAATCTAATAAATGGATGTAGATAAACACTACTTTATCCACATCCATATATTAAAATATTCGTGTTTTAATGCCCCTCATTATGTACCAGCTGCATAAATTACTATTATTTATTTAACTCGCCATAAAGTAATATGAGCATTACATGGTATGTCAATGAAACTTGTTACAAGTAAAATATTTGTTGCATACGAATGAGAAACCCAAGTTGTACTTTCCCTTCCAAAAGCAACAATTACTCTTTTCTGAATACAAAATGTGAGACGTAGTCTTGGGCGTAAACACTTAAATCGCTCGTTACGCTCAAAATTTGATATACCGCCGAGCCGTCACCGTAATTATAAATCCCTTGGGAGCAAAATGACAAATTCGTTTCGTCGTTTCGTGACAAACTATAGTAGATTATGTCTAAGAGACACAATCTACTATTTTATGAAACTCAGCAAGGCCCGACCTGGGTTGGTCTAACTCTCCCCGATTACTGTATGATTATTATATACTCACCGTCGGAGGGCGTGAAGCGTGTGCGTCAGCGCTGACCTGCAACTCGCTAGATACTTGGCGTACGGCCGCCTCGCGTCCAGATCCGCTCGAAGCGCCTCCGCGAGCCGCTCGCAGCTGCCCGAGGCCGACAAGGCGCGGGCCACTTCGGCCGCTTGGGCGGAGGCGGGGGCGGCGCCGGACTCGGCAGCGGCGGCGGCGGCCCGCATCCATTCCACTAGAGAGGTGCTCGTGCAGCGCTGCCGAGGTAAACAAAGGCATATTAGTTCATGCCTTCACCCGACGGTCCCGTCGGAAGACCAGCGCTGGCAGTAATGCTCGCATGTATCTAGTAAACCGGCAGTTACACTTCGTCGTTCACCGCATGCTGCATGCGGCGACCGCAAAAGTGATCGACAGCTGCCAAGTCGCCGTAGTAGGCGGACAGACTAGTGTAAAGACGACGTTTGTTGGCCTAAGTAGTTTAAAATGAATTCGGCGACCGCATTAGGTGAACGACGCAGTGTAATTGCCGCTTTACCCGCATAAACTATACTGTATCCGTTACTATAAATACATGTAATAGAGACATAAATGCCGACCCTTTATAAAATTTGAGGATTCGCTGTGTTGACAGCAGAAGGAAAATAGGTCCCTCGCTCTCAACACAGCGCATCCTCAGGAACTCTGGCAACCTTGCTCACCTCCAGGAACAACACTACATACCTGTATAGTAAATTTTGTAATTATTATGGATGGGGGAGGTACTTCCCCAATTGGGCTACTCCAAATCCGTGTAAGATAACCAGTCATCGGAATTCTCGTAGCATTTTTGAGCTGTCATAGGAACTTCTCATTTATCGACTTCCGATTATACATATGTATATCGATAATTCGCAACTACACAGCAATGCTTGAATCGTCTGCAATAAACGCAAAGGCCTATGATGATATCGATAAATACAAAATACAATATGTAAAATAATTATGATCACGAGTAGAAGTAAACAACATGCAGTATTATCGCGAATGAGCGATCTCTTCGAGATAACCTTTGGATACCAACTTTTAGGAAATTATAAAAAAAACTGAACTGATTAAATGTAAAATTGTTAACTATTAATTTTTCACTGCTTTCATTGCAAATCTCTATTTAACATTTTCAGCCACTTAAAGTTATCTAAAAGAGATCGCTCTTTAGCGATAAGACCACCTATTGTTTACATCTACTTTTAATCTTCTTTGATATGTTGTGTTATGCTCTATGTATATCGGAAGTCGATAAACGAGAAGTCCCTATGACAGCTCAAAAATGCTACGAGAATTCCGATGAGATGACAGAAGATGACATTTTTCTGTGCTCTACCTACATAAGTAGCCTAGTCCCAAGCAAGTTTGCTTTCAAGCGGATGCTACGTAAGCACCTGCTTAAACAAGAATTCGTATAGAATCCATCCTTATATCAATAGTATGTATTAAATATGTAGTAGTATATATATTGCAATATGTATGTATTTGAGTATTGTATATATTTATGTTTATATGTAGTGTATTTGCAATTAATGTGTTTTAGTGTTCCGTGTAGTCGTTTTCATACTTTTTCACGTGACTTGTTTAACGAACCTATTGGAGGGGATGGATTGGAAGGGATAAAAAGGCTGGCCAGACTCACAAGCGGGGACTAGCGCATTCGATTAAGAGCGGTTGAAGTGTAAAGATCTTGTATAAGCCTGAATTTGCTGTTAAACTGTGGATTTGTGTAAAACTAAGAAATATAATTTATGTCACACCTGGCCATAAAGCGGCAATTACCGCACGCTCCGCGCGCGGGAAATCCCGCTTCCTGGCCAGGGGGTGAGATAAAATTTTGTACTTACCACGGGCGGTAATAAAGAAAGCCTCAGATCGCACATTTATCGCCCTTGCCTTCGGCTCGGGCGTCAAATACCTGCGATCTGAGACATTCTTTGTTTTACCGCCCTTGTTAAGTAATGTACTATAACATGATTATTCAAATGGATGTGATGTTTCAATCCTGACCTACCAGCGACAATAATACTCACGTTAGGCACGTATTCTGTGCACAACAGCTCAGGGTTGGAGAGAACCAGCCTTGGCTTCTTCTTCATGCTGTTGAACACCTCCGGGTCGTTCAGATCTAGGATTCCTTCGCATCTGCTCAACACAACAAGGTGTCAGGTTTATCAAACTTGAATTTAATGGCCGATCATAACATTGGCCTTAGTTGAATTTAGTTGTGAAACAGTGTAACATCCAGCAGTCTCGTCTGTTATTCACAGTTTAAAATAGTAACATGCACTTGCAACGCGTAAATAAATTTTATGTCACACCTGGCCATAAAGTGGCCATTATCGCACGCTCCGCGCGCGAAAAAACCCACTTCCTGGCCAGGGGGTGACATAAAATTTTGTACTTACCACGGGCGATAATAAAGAAAGCCTGAGATCGCATATTTATCGCCCTTGCCTTCGGCTCGGGCGTAAAATACCTGCGATCTGAGACATTCTTTGTTTTATCGCCCTTGGTAAGTAATGTACTATAATATGGATGTTGACAATGACACCAAATAAGAAAATCAATGAATCCGACTTTTCTCCAAAAAGGATCAAATTCTCAATCAAACAGCGAAATAAGTAATTCAAAGGAATGATTATTCATTCCTTTGAATTACTTTTACATAATTATAAGTCTTCAAAGTTTTAGGAGGGGGCACCTGTGTATTGAACGATCGTCATTTACTATGGCGCTCGAGGTCAGTGACGTCACTGATCTGTAGTGCGTTCTCTCTTTAACTAAAAACATTCTAACGGTTGTAGTTTCGTTATTTTTTTAAGATATTTGAATAGGATTTTCACTATTTGTCATAGTTTTACGTATTCTTTCGTATGGAGTAATAATACATTTTGAGTCAACATCCCTATTGTAAACTGATTAACCTTTTCATTTCGCGACTGTACTAACTCGCTGCGAATCCCCTATGCTCTTCCGCCGGTACTTGGCTAGGATGTCGTCCGACGACTCTGTCGTCGTCGGCTCGTTGCGCGGCGTGTCGTCGCGCAGCGCCTCTTCCTCCGCCAACTTGATGTCTGTCTACACTGTCGGTCACTGACCTGTCGGCGTCGGCGTCGGGCACGTCCGACACGCGCCGCTGCGACCGTCGCCGCGAGTCGCCTGAGCTCTTCCGCCGGTACTTGGCTAGGATGTCGTCCGACGACTCTGTAGTAGTCGGCTCGTTACGCGGCGTGTCGTCGCGCAGCGCCTCTTCCTCCGCCAACTTGATGTCTGGTGAGGTAATAATAGATTGTTAACCAAGGGTTGAAAGCCACCCATTTCAGGCGAGCTACTTTGGCGCTCGAACGAAGTTAGTCTATCGAATCCTTTTTAAAATCGCGACAACACAGATACACGTAGTTCCTATTCGTCCCGTATACCGTATACCCGTATACCGGGTAGAGTCAATCCTACCCAGGACGGGCCTAGCTGAGCCAATTCTATTGAGTTACCGCACCTGCTCACAAAATTTTACGAAAATCGGTTGATAAATGCGACTTGTAGAGGAGAACAAACCATTGAATAAAATAAAAAAAAATACTAAATTTACAAAAATTTATTCTCTTAAAAAATTCTATGTAGTCATAAAACCTGCTCACAAAATTTCACGACAATCGGTTGAGAATGAGTTGCGACCTGCAGAGGAAAAAATGGCCTCAGAAAAATACGAAATAATTTATAAAAAGTTTTTTTTTCTTTTTTTAATTTCTAAAAAGTGACTCGACAAAAAAAATGTATTTAGTTACCTCACCTGCTCACAAAATTTCACGAAAATCGGTTGATAAATGCGACCTGTAGAGGAGGACAAACGGAAATCCGGACATACGAAAGCATTTTTGTCGAAGCAAAAACAGACTTTCGTTTCACTCGGTCATTGATGCAATGCACGTTCGCCCGCCCCGCTGCACGCCCCGCCGAACGCTCCGCTCCGAGCGCCCACTCAGGCCTTACACTAAGGCCTTGGTTTCCTATAAACGCCATCGGCCGCTTACAGCGTCACGCCGTACGCTGCGTCACAATGCTTACTATAGAGATGTACTGTTAGGCCCTGACAGACCTGTGAGAACATAACTACATCTCTATAGTAAGCATTGTGACGCAGCGTACAGCGTGACGCTGTAAGCGGCCAATGGCGTTTATAGGAGACCAGGATACCCGTAGGTTAGTAAGTAAGGCTTATTATAACGTTAAAGATTATCTTAATGACAAAACGGCTTGGGACTGAATTGCTCTACCTCTAAAGTAGGTATTAAAATGTTATTTTATCCATTCTGTATTGGCTATTTTTTTTGTTTCATTATTTGTTGTATTGGCTATTTTTTTGTTTCATTATTTGTTGTATTGGCTATAAGTATTTGTTGTCTGTTACTGTTATTTATATTTATACCTACTTGACATTTTGAAAGTGCTTACTTACATACCTATTTAAAAGAAATAAATGACTGAACTTTGGGCGTAAGGTGCTCACCGTTAGGATGCTGGTGCGTGCGCCCCTTCGGCCGGCTGAACATCTTGAACTTGTGGAGCAGGTTGCCGCCCGACCGCTTCATGTTGTTCTTCAACTCGTCCAGGTTACTCACGAGGCTCTCCTCGGTTATACGCCGCCTGTTCATCATTACAATTCTTTATTATTTGTTGAGATTTGAACATGTAATCAAGGAATTTATTGCATTCATGTACTGTATTGGATCGTGCTCCGAACTCGGAGGTTTTGAGCCGGACTGGCATGGTTGGCCAATCGCGCTGGTGTGGGCACGTCTTGCGGATGCCAATGATCGTCTTAATGATAAGACTACCTAAATCAGTATTTTACTCCGAGTTGGCGTCAGGCAAACGGAAAGTTAGCGGACAATATCTACGGTGCAGAGATGTCCTGAAACGCCATCTGTCTGCGGCAGGCATATCTTGTGAGTCGTGGGAGGAGCTTGCTACACGGAGGTCGGACTGGTGAGGGTTTATCCAGAAATCAAGCGCCCCCCCCGCCCCCCTTGGTGATCTTTGGTGAGGTTTTAGACGACCCCCCCCCCCCCCACGAAACCTCACGTGTATTTTTTGAATTTATGTACACCTACGAATTTTTTTAAGTAAAATAATGAAGTACGTACCTATGGTTGATCTTGTGCTTATTATGTTAGGTATATGCGTTATGATAACGTGATTGTGTAATTTCACCTATCTTTTAAGAAAATGCTGTGAGTGATGAGTAGATATCATTTCTCGGTATTGTAGGTGCAGTAAAAAATACACGTGAGGTTTCCTTGTCTTGTGTTTTTCTTATTTATTTAAGTCAGGATGTCGCCGTCGACGGGTACGTCTGGGAGAACATCATCATCGTATGTTTCATATTATGTAGGTGACTAAAATAACACTAAGGTCCAGGTCAATGGAAATTTATGTAAACAAACCAATTTACCTTCATTACTTCGTAATAACGCACTTTTAAAGAACGAACACAGTCTTACCAACAATTTATAGACATAATCCTTGTATTTGCATTCATTTTAAGCTATAATAGTACATTACTTAACAAGGGCGGTAAAACAAAGAATGTCTCAGATCGCAGGTATTTGACGCCCGAGCCGAAGGCAAGGGCGATAAATATGCGATCTGAGGCTTTCTTTATTACCGCCCGTGTTAAGTACAAAATTTTATGTCACCCCCTGGCCAGGAAGTGGGTTTTTTCGCGCGCGGAGCGTGCGATAATGGCCACTTTATGGCTAGGTGTGACATAATATCTTTTAATTATTCATATTTCAATAAAAACAATTTTCGTTTACAATGATTAGTTATAGCATGTCAATTTTTTTTACTAATAAAAATGCTAGGAATCTATATTGTCATTGAAACAAAAATTCGTTTATGTGATGGGAATATCATGCAGTATATCGAAAAAGTTGAATGACATTATAGATTCAATTACAAATAACCTCACTTCTCATCATTTTCCATTTACTGTGCTATGAATTTTCTTTGCCCATTTATTTTTATTTGCTGTCATGAAATTAAGAGCCACAAATACTCACAATGAATATTCAATAAAATAATTTCTCAAGTGTCAAGTGGATTGAATAATTATTGTTATGGACTTTTCTCATCACTATTTTACAACAAATCCATGTCAGTCAGCCATATTTGTTTGCATAAATTCCCATATCCATTAACCTGGACCTTAAGTAGCAGTATCAAACACTGACCTCTGCCCCTTCTCGGCTGTAGCATCGAAACTGATGCTCTTCGGTATAGCGCCGGTGGAGGCGGTCTTGAGGGGCGGCGGGCTGACGCGCCTCTCCGTCACGTTCTCGGAGTTGACGTCCTGGCTCGAGCTGCGGTCCGACACCGAGGTCTCGCTGTTCACCGAGAGAGTGCTGAGCGATATGTTGGACGTTTCGCGTTTCTTCTCTATCCTGGTGAAGAAATATAGTATTAAAAAAAATCAAACATTTATTCTGCAAATAGGCCACAAGGGCACTTTTACATGTCATAATGTTAATGTCTGACAATATAAGCATATGATACGTTTTTCATGACAAAATATTATCTATTACAAATATTACAATATCAGTAAAGTTACAGATGTTTTTATGGTCTCAGTCTTCTAACGTGCTTAGAATCGTACATTTCTAAACACGTCAAAGGGTTAAAATAAAAATAATAAGATAGACATATAAAATATAAAAAAAATATATAGAGGTGTCTCTCAGAATCAGTGACAACAAAAACTAATCCATAACAGGGTGATGATGTCTCTCGTCAATCTCCAAGAGAAGACACTATTATTAAAGTAGTTACTATGTCCTTGCAAGCATGAACGACAACACAGACAGTACATTACTTACCAAGGGCGATAATAGTACATTACTTAACAAGAGCGGTAGAACAATAGTACATTACTTAACAAGGGCGGTAAAACAAAGAATGTCTCAGATCATCTGAGGCTTTCTTTATTACCGCCCGTGTTAAGTACAAAATTTTATGTCACCCCCTGGCCAGGAAGTGAGTTTTTTCGCGCGCGGAGCGTGCGATAATGGCCGCTTTATGGCCAGGTGTGACATAAAGAATGTCTTTGATCCCCGAGCCGAAGGCAAGCCCCACCCATTTATTACCCGTGCCGTGCCGTGCCGTGTGTTTATTACCGCCCGTGCTAAGTTCAACATTTTATCTCACTCCCTGGCTAGGAAGTGGGAGTTTCCGCGCACAGAGCGTGCCGTAATTGCCACTTTATGACCAGGTGTGACATATTAGTACATTACTTAACAAGGGCGGTAAAACAAAGAATGTCTCAGATCGCAGGTATTTGACGCCCGAGCCGAAGGCAAGGGCGATAAATATGCGATCTGAGGCTTTCTTTATTACCGCCCGTGTTAAGTACAAAATTTTATGTCACCCCCTGGCCAGGATGTGGGATTTCCCGCGCGCGGAGCGTGCGGTAATTGCCGCTTTATGGCCAGGTGTGACATAAATTACATTATAGAACTTTCTTTTAAACTTATGGAATTTTTCTACTCTGAAATAATGGAATGAATTGGCAAGGCTAGTGGACATTAAGCTAATGACATGCGCGTCATCAGGTGATGACGGAGCGGTCATGGTCATACCTGGACGAGGATATGCTGACGATGCTGGTCCGTATCTCGGCCTTGATCCGTGACACGTTGTTGGCGAGGCTAATGGACACGGTGGCCGATGACATGCGCGTCATCAGGTCGGTGACGGAGCTGTCATGGTCATACCTGGACGAGGATATGCTGACGATGCTGGTCCGTATCTCGGCCTTGATCCGTGACACGTTGTTGGCGAGGCTAGTGGACACGGTGGCCGATGACATGCGCGTCATCAGGTCGGTGACGGAGCTGTCATGGTCATACCTGGACGAGGATATGCTGACGATGCTGGTCCGTATCTCGGCCTTGATCCGTGACACGTTGTTGGCGAGGCTAGTGGACATGGTGGCCGATGACATGCGCGTCATCAGGTCGGTGACAGAGCGGTCGTCGTTGCGTTCGGTGTCGATGCCCGAGTCGAAGCGACGGTCGTATTGTGACACAGAGAGTGCGTTGAACGAACTCTCGCTTGAGTTTAGCGATCTGGAACATGTTTTATAGTTAATATTACTAGTGGCTCTGTGAGCTGTAGACCTCGTGAGTGTTTTTTTTATTTCCAAAACTATGTTAGATATCGAACCTGTAGAGCAGGGGTCGGCAACCTTTTAGCACCCACGGGCCACATAGTAGGTAAAAAAATCTTCGCGGGCTGCAGATGATAATAATGATCACTGTCTGTTGATATCAACTCGAAACAAATTGGTACGCCGTACGCGACAGTAACGTAGTAAAAATTCGCACCCCTTTTTACGTAAAAACGAGAAAGACGAAAAAACCGACTTTTCACAGATAAACCAGCTAGTTTCCTTACCAAACCCAGATATTTCGCATTTCAACCGCATCGTAATTTCGCGATTCATTCGATCAATGCAAGCATATAGAATAGCAGATATAGAAACTTTAAGGGGGGGACGGGTCATAAAGTCCTAACACACCTAGATGAAAACGCGAGCGCGAAATTTTTCGAACACTGATGCAAATGCGGCAACTACTTCACACGCATCAAGTCATAACACATCTAGATGAAAATGCGAGCGTAGCGAGCGCGAAATTTTTCGAACATTATGATGCAGGTGCGGAAAATACTTCATACGCATACGCATCAAGTTATGTAGATGTAAACGCAAGCGCGAAATTTTTCGAACACTGATTCAAATGCGGCAAATACTTCATACGCATCAAGTCATAACAAATCTCGTTGAAAACGCGAGCGTAGCGAGCGCGAAATTTTGCGAACATTATTATGCAGGTCTAGAAAATACTTCATACGCATCAAGTCATGTAGACGCAAACGCGAGCGCAGCGAGCGCGAAATTTTTTGAACATTAAGATGTAGGTGTGGAAAATACTTCATACTGTCTAACGCAAACGCGCCTAGCGCGAAATTTTTGAAAAAAAATTTAGATATATTTAACTGTAAAATATACTTACAAACACATATCTCGTCCTGACCAACTGTGAAAATATTCGTGGTTGGCGATACAGACGCTTTCACGATGTTAAGAATTTCAAATTTTACCTTTACAAACAATAAAGCCAGGGAGGCTCGCGGGCCGCACGGAAGGGGCTCGCGGGCCGCCTGTTGCCGACCGCTGCTGTAGAGGAGGACAAACCATAGATTTTTTTTTAGATTACTCGTCAAAAATATTCGATGTAATCAAAGAACGTGCTCACAATACTTCACGAGAATCTGTTGTGAAATGCGACCCTTAGAGGTGAACAAATCGAAATTCGGCCGCAGAAACACAAAATAATTGATAAAAAAATTGTATTTTTAAATTTTGAAAAAGTGACTCGACAAAAAAATTCTATAGAATTACCGCACCTGCTCACAAAATTTCACGAAAATCGGTTGATAAATGCGACCTGTAGAGGAGAACAAACCAATGAATAAAATAAAAAAAAAAAAAATTTACAAAAATTTACTTGCCTAAAAAATTCTATGTAATCATAAAACCTGCTCACAAAACTTCACGAGAATCGGTTGAGAAATGCGACGTGTAGAGGAAAAAACGGCCGCAGAAAAATACGAAATCATTGATACAAAGTTTGTTTTTTCGAATTTCAAAAAAGTGACTCGACAAAAAAATTCTATATAGTTACCAAACCTGCTCGCAAAATTTCACGAAAATCGGTTGATAAATGCGACCTGTAGAGGAGATCAGCCAACGACGTAAAAAATTTTTTTTTTAAATTTACAAAAATTTACTCTACAAATAAATTATATGTAGCCATGGAACCTGCTCACAAAATTTCACCAGAATCGGTTGAGAAATGCGACCTGTAGAGGAAAAAACGGCCGCAGAAAAACACGAAATCATTGATACAATGTTTGTTTTTTTGAATTTCCAAAAAGTGACTCGACAAAAAAAATCTATATAGTTACCGAACCTGCTCACAAAATTTCACGAAAATCGGTTGATAAATGCGACTGGTAGAGGAGGACATACAAAAATCCGGCCGGACATACGAAAGCATTTTTGTCGAAGCTAAAACAGAGACCTCGTTTTACTCGGTCAATTAGAGCCTTATCACACCAGCGACTTGCGAGCGACTCGGATGCGAGCCGAGCGCGCAGCGAGCTCGCCGCGGACGCGCAGCGAAATCGCTGCGTACTCGCGGGAAAATCTCTATACACTAGATGCGGCGACCTCGCGGCGAGTCGTTCCAAAGTCTCAAATTACATTGAGTAATCGTCACTAACGCGATGCGCCATCCCAAGCTAAATCAATCCTACTGTACGGTAAACCAATTTGATTTCTAGGCCACTACGTATCTTCTCACATTGACATTAATATGATAGAGAGCTCACGTTGCTTTCAAATTGATTTCCACTGTAACAAGATACGAAGTGGCCAAGAAATTAAATTGGTGGACCGTACACACAGACAACCTCCTCTAGACAGAGCTTTCAGGGCGACGCGCTCGCGCTACACTTGGGAGAAATTGCGCTTAATATACTGCCCCGCCTCACGCCGCTCAGTCAGTCTCGTCCAGGTTCATGACCTATACGTACGTGGCACAAAAAATACTTAAATTTGGTTGGTTGGTAAAAAAAAGTGGTGTGAGAACGATTCCCGAACTAAAAATCTAAAGAAAGGCGGAATTACATATCATAGGTAAGTTAAATTAATACAAATACACATTTTATTCTGCCCGGCGGGGATCATTTTACACTGGCCGGGCCGGCTTATAAGGCGTAGTGAAGTGTGCTTGTTCCTTTCCAACCACCTCAAATGCCAATATACTTTCTCTTTCTGACAGCACGTGTGCGGGCTAGTGCTGTGCCAGTGATGTTCGGTTCCGATTTCATTTAATTATCGGTTCATCCGTATTTTATATATCACAAATATCACAATGATTTTAATAAATATTAAAATTCTATTGGTAAACATTACTGATTAGTTTTATTTTTTGATATTGAATGTCAGTATTTACGTAGAAAATATTATTTTACTATATGAATCATAGAGGTTCGTATAAGGAGGTGAAAGATGGTAATAGTGTAGTGTTTTTTTATCTCGTTTTACTTTATACGCTAAACAAATCAGTGTAGTTGTATGGGATAGAATATTTAGTTAGTTTGTTCTCATTGTAGTTTTGTTGTTGTCTTATTTTAATATGAAGTTTATATAGTAGTAACATAATTAGTGGTGGTGGATTCCTTTTAGCAATCAGGACTAGTGACACGAGAAGGCCCCAATACTGAATTTCGAAGAAGTGTAAGGGATTTAGAGATAAACCCATTGCAATTAGGTTTTTTCGAATCGTCTTGGTGGGCAATCGAGTTGTATGGACGCTCCGCCACTGTTGTACATTACGCTATATGTAATAATATGTATGGATCAACATTTGGTCTGAAATAAACGATTTTTATTTATTTATATACAGCGCATATACATGAATCAAAATAAAATTGTTTCAAATCTCAATTGTATACACTAGTAAAAGTTGTAAACACGCCTAGAAGATATTATTATAGTCAATTCAATAGATAAAGTATACACGCCATGTAAAATAATTTACCTAGAATAAATTGGGGTGCTGGTAAAAACCGATAATCAACAACCGTGTCTCATCACTAGACCGCGCGCCATTTTGCGGCGAAGTCGCGCCCATTTTGAAACGGCCAATCGCAGCGCTGTTGCCGACCTCCCCTCAGCCCGCATCTACCGCTAACCTTGGTGACTTTTGATTCGAACTAAATCGCTCATACGAGGTGTCTAGAGGAGGTGGTCTGTGACCGTACACTACCTATTGGCTGGCTGGAGAGTCGACAAGGGCCGTGTTCCGAATCACGCTAAAAATGCTCGCAGCGCTCACAGTGCTGACGGCCGGTCCAAATCAAATAGCGCGCTCAAGGCCGCGTGACTAGTGTTTTGTTTCGGACCGGTATTCGCTTGAGCGCGCTCACGATCGGACCGATTCACGCTCATAGCCCGTGTTTACTGTCATATTCATATGTCTGGGAGTGTGAGCACCGTGAGCGCCGTCCGTGACATCATCAGTGAAGTCACGATATACCATGTAAGCGCTATGAGCGTGAATCGGTCCGATCGTAAGCGCGCTGTGAGCGTGATTCGGAACATGCCTGAAGCAAAGGCGCGACACGGGTCTATCGGTGTGAACCGAGTGACGGTGACCTTGGAACGCTACGATTCTATACTTTGCCCGTCCGAGGAGTGTTTTCCACACACCGCGCCACCCTCGCGCGCCCCCGCTCGCGTCCGGACACGCACACATAGCCGCGAGACGGGTTTACAGCACACATGCTTCGGTGTCGCTTCTTATTACGTTAGTATATATCTTCTTTGCCTGAGGACTGACCCGTCCCGCTGTCAACGCACACTAGTGCACACTACCTGTCCATCACGTCCGGCTCCTCGTACGTGTGCGAGGGCCCCGGCAAGTCGTACTTGCGAGCGGGCGAGCGGTGCGGCGCGGGGAACGAGTCGTCCACCCACTGGCTGGTCGCGTCCGATTGGCTGTTCGCTGGCTCGAGGGTCGACGAGGATTGGCTCGTCTCGCTGTCAAGTTATAAGTAAATTAACGCTTGAGGGGTTATTTTTATAACAAGTCGGTGGCAAACAGGCGTACGGCCCGCATGATGGTAAGCGGTCATCGCAGGCTTAGTCTTATATACAAGTCTACAATACTCTTTATGTCACACCTAGCCATAAAGTGGCCATTATCGCACGCTCCGCGCGCGAAAAAACCCACTTCCTGGCTAGGGGTAGGGGGTGACATAAAATTTTGTACTTACCACGGGCGATAATAAAGAAAGCCTCAGATCGCATATTTATCGCCCTTGCCTTCGGCTCGGGCGTAAAATACCTGCGATCTGAGACATTCTTTGTTTTATCGCCCTTGGTAAGCAATGTACTATTATCTACACACATATAGTAAATCCTCTTTTATAAGTTCAAATACCGTAGATAAGACCCCGCTTTATAACATACTGTGCGGCTGTTGCGTGCGTCCCCTATTAGATCACGAAATATAACACTTTAACGAGATCACGTACAAAATTATATAAGGACACAGCTGCGGGCGCGGGCCGGCCTGTCGACGCAAACATGGCGCACGCCGGCGAGAAGTGCCCACACGAAACACATGAAAGAGGATTTAATATATGGATGTAGATAAAGTAGTGTATGCAACTGTACATAATTAGGCATTAAAATGAGATATGTTGAGAGTTGGTCGAGGGATGAATGGAGGTTTTAAGTGAAACCAGACATAGTAACACCGGAGATGTTGTATTCTCGGTAAAGTATTAGGGAAAGAACAACGTTCATCTAAACATACGGTACTTATAGATAGTTATTGCTTACTTGCTAAATTACTCAATTACGTGCATCACATGTTGCAGGGCGTAACGGTGAAGTTACCGTTAATGTGTTAATTAGGCATATAGTACACCTCCCCTGAAAAGCTACTCTTCACCCCCGCAAACAAGAAAAAAAATGTGACAGACGTAATTGCGTTTAACATTTTTTGTAATGGATAAAACTTAATTATTATGTTCAAGCAAGTATACATAGGTTAGGTTAATAAATTATATTTAAAAATTAATCGATTTTCACAAAAAATATTTTCCTAATGTTTAAAACTAATTAAAATACAATTTAGTATTATTCTTATGAGTAATGTATACTTGATTATTTTTTAAAATCTTAACATTTGGTGACATATCCTCTATGACCTCATAAGGTCCTGTATAAATAGGATCTAGTTTGTTTCCTACTTGGTTCTTTAAAAGTACTAAGTCACCTGGTTTATATTTTACAGGATAAGTTTTCTTATCATACGTTAATTTTCTAGTAGTTTTACATGACAATAAATTATTTTTAGCGTCTAACTGTGCTTTCTGTAACCTATACTTAAACTCTTTAGGATAACTTTCATAGTTATAGAGAGGGTCGACAGAAGAAGAATCTAGATTACTTGGCAATTTACACGGTTTGCCAAAAACTAGTTCGAATGGCGCATATTGTGTCTCTGTATGTACAGTAGTGTTGTATGAAAAACACCAATAGCTTAGCCAACTGCTCCAGTCGGTGCTATTATTGCTACATTGAATCCTGAGATATGCTCCTAGACTCTTGTGCGTGTTTTCAAGTGCGCCTATTGTTTCATGATGATAGGCTGTCGAGTGTAACTTATTTATTCCTAATAATGTACAGATTTCGGCGAATACACTAGACATAAATTCGGTACCTTGATCCGTTATTATATCTTTCGGTACTCCGTATCTTAAAATAAAATTATTTACAAACACTCTACTTACAGATTCAGTGTCTTTTCTTTCCAAGGGGTATGCCTCGACGAACTTAGTTAGTTCACACTGAATTGTTAATACGTATTTATAGTTATAATTATCTACGTCTAAAGGACCTAATATATCTAAAGAAATTCGTTCAAACGATGTATTTGGGGTTGTAGTTATAGTCATTGGCTCTTTAGTATATCTGTTAGTATATTTGTTATACTGACAATGTGCACATTTCTTAACGTATTCGTATACATCATGGCTCATTTTCGGCCAGTAATAATATCGTTTAATATTATTGAGCATCCTGTTTACCCCCGCGTGGCCACTGGTGGGTAAAAGGTGAAAGTCGTTTAAAATTACTCTAATTTCTTTTCTATCATATATTCTCGTGACACCTTTTGCTACTAGGATCCTAGGAATATCACATTTATAATCGGCTAAGAATGCATTCACTTCCATTTCATTTTCTTTATTTTTTATTATAATAACTTCATTTATATTTAGCCTTTTGCAAAATACTTCTAATTCCCTCGCTAACACGCCTACGGTAGATAACGATCGGGTGATTAGATAAATGCATGATTTGCTTGGTACGTACACAAAATTTCCTTTATCGCTTATAAATTCATTCTGACTTGTTCTGGTGAACTTGTAATTTGCGCTTATTACAAGTTCTGTACAATCCTTGGGTGCTTTGATGATATCCACAACTCTAGGTTGATCAAGCCTAGGGGTTGCGGGTACATCTGGTACTACATTACTTTTATCGCTAGTTTGTTGAGCGCGTAACTTACGTGATTGCGCTCTCGTCATGACTGATACAACGTGTTCCCTGATATTTTTTAAATCTTCGATATTCCGCGGTAAACGGCTCAATGCGTCTGCAGCTGCATTGTGTCGTCCCGGGATATACTCAATATCAAAAGTAAATTCTTCTAAATCTAATCTGAATTTGGTTAATCTACTCGAAGGATCAGTCATTCCGAAGAGATAAATTAATGGTTTATGGTCAGTTACAATTTTAAACCTTCTACCATATAGATACGGTCTAAAATGCTTTGTTGCCCATACAATGGCTAAGAGTTCTAACTCTATAATTGGGTATCGAGTTTCTGCTGGCTTCAAATTGCGGCTAGCATATGCGATTACTTTTCCGTTCGTATTTGACAATACAGCGCCTAGTCCAGTTTTACATGCATCTGTGTGCAAGGTGAAAACGTTATCTCTAGAAAAATCTGGATAATCTAAAACGTGTGGGCTCGTAAGAACTTGTTTTAATGTTAAAAATGCCGTTTCACACTCTGGAGTCCAATTAAAAATTGCATTTTTCTTTGACATTTGGTTCAAAGGATAAGCGATGTTCGCGAAGTTAGGAATAAATCGTCTGTAATAATTGGCAAATGCAACAAACCTCTTGACCTCATCTGTGTTTGTCGGTCTTGGGTATTTATTTAATGTCTCTACTTTTCCTGGATCAGGTTCTACTCCTTGAGACGTAATTTTATGACCTAAATACATAATATCCTTACGTAAAAATTCACACTTCAAGGGATTAAGCTTTAGGTTGGTGTTCCGTAATCTTTGTAAAACTCGAGTGAGGTTCTGGTTATGTGTTGACATGGAATTTCCTATAACAATACAATCATCTAAATATATGAAACACTGTTTATAATTTAATCCTGACATGGCTATGGTCATGAGTCTGGAGAAGACACTTGGACTCGTTCTCAGTCCCATCGGGCATCTCTTCATTTGATACATTTTATCGGTTGTGAAAGCTGTGTATTTACGGGAATCTTTGTCTAAAGCAAGTTGATAATAACCTTGAGAAAGGTCAAGCTTTGAAAAATATATGCTACCTGCGAGAGAATCTAAAATTTCAGTTATATTAGGCAAAGGGAACTTGTCATCTTGAATTCTGTTATTTAACTGCCTGTAGTCCACAACTAATCTCCATTTCTTTTCTCCTGATTTGTCACACTTTTTTGGAACAAGCAGAACAGGGCTGGACCACTCTGAAGTAGCCTCTTCAATAATATCGTTATCAATCATGTTTTGTATTTGAGTGTTGAGTTCCTTGCGTAAAGCGTGTGGTATCCTATATGGCTTTACATATACCGGACTTACGTTATCTTTTAATTTAATCTTGTGCTGTAGCAAGTTAGTAGTGCTGAGCTTGTCGCCGGGCAGATGAAAAACATCCGCATATTTGGCACAAATTTGTTCTATACTCAACTGCTCTTCTTTATTTAAGTAAGTATGTAAATTTAATAATGTTAGCAATGTGGTAACCCTATTTACACTATTTTTCCCTGAGTCAAAGTTGCAAATATCAAAGCTAGTTAAACTGTGTACCTGTAAACGTGATAAGTCTAGATTAACTGTCTCATCCGTCGTATTGAGTATTCGTAGTGGGATTCGTCCTTTTTCTGGTTTCGAAATAACACCTGCTATGTAAACACCAGTTTGTATTTCTTCCGCCAATACTACGCAGTCTTCACGTAGTGGTGCGGGTACGCGCGTGATAATTTCACAGCGTGGAGGAACGCTATGTACATAATTGTACTTATTGCCTTCAATCGGTATCAAAATGGATTGTCCTTGGTTTTCTAAAGTCAAAATATCGTCTTTATAACTTATAGTTGCGTTATAATGTTTAAAAAATGTTTGGCCTAAAATTCCATCGGCAAAACAAGACAAGTTCTTAAATACATGAAACTTTTCTTCGCAAATAAAATCATTAAAATGTAGCGTTAAGTAAATAAATCCCTCAGACACTAAATCTCCACATATTCCTTTTATGGTAATTCTATCTCTCTGTAATTGCCTAAGAAGGTCTAGTCTATTTTGTAAACATTCATACTTGAGAACACATAAACTGGCACCGCTGTCCACTAAGAGATTTAATTTATTCGTATTATCTATTCTACAAGTGACTGTACTAAAATTATTATAACTAAATATGCCTTCATTCGTATTATTCACGAAAAAACTGCATTTCACGACCATCGGCATTATTTGTATTTGTCGGCGTAGGCAGTGCAGTGTCATCGCGTATATGCTGGACACGTGCGGGCGCGGGGCGCGGTGACACGCGCGGTCGCTGTCCGCCGCGTGCTGAGCGCGCAAAATACTGCCGAGGACGTTGCACCGGGTCGGGTTGCGAAACACGTCTATTTTTAGAATTGGAATAATACTGCGTTTTGTATGTATTCCTACTGTTATTTAAATTTCCTCTATAATTGGAACTATGACCCCTATTGTTCCTGTAATTATGACGAGGCTGGGAACGTCCGTAAAACATAACCTGGTCAACTTTTGGTGATGAGGTTTGCTCATCAATCGCTGTCCTGATGGCTTCTGGCAGTGACGTAAACTGCCTAGAACTTATAATAGTACTCAACTTGGGATCTGAGAGTCCATCAGCAAAGCGCTTGATAGCTGACTTCTCATTCATTGGACGTAGTATTTTATACCTACTGTCGTCACCATCGGCTTGAGATATGGTTAAATTGACGAAAAGATCCTCTATCTCAGCTCCAAACATCTCTATAGATCGACGTCCCTGCCTAGCTCTATACAACTGAGCTTGTATGGATTCGGCTGACTTTTTGGGCAATAAAAATTTACGCATATCGGTTACTAAATCGTCTGCGCTACTGTACGTATTTAGTAATCGAAGTTTGGCACTGGACGAAAGTCGCGTTTTCAAAACAAAATCTATAAGGGTTTTTTGAGAATCAGTATCGATCAAGGAACTATACATTAAAATACCATCGATTAACTGTTTCGTATCGTCTTCTCGTCCTGTCATGATAGGTAACAAGGCGATAGCCGTTTTGATATCGAACCCTGATTTAGCCATTTTATCGTCCGTTTGAGTTTGCGTGTCTACAAATGCTAGTAATGTCTTAATCTTAGCGTAAATATCCTTAATTTCGTAAACTAACGTATTACTAAACTGTATATCCGAAGGAGAATAATTTATTGCTTGTTCTTCTAACTGAGACACAATATTCGCAGCTCGGCTAATTAATGCTTTCGATTCCTCTAATTTCTTTTTACCGATTTCTTTCTGTCGCCTCTCTGGGCCTAACTTGACAATATTTTCTCTAAGCTTATTCAATTGATCCCGTAAATTCTCTAGTTCTCGTAACATAATACATATGCCTATACTGCGAAATGGCTAAAATTAATATTAATCTTCACAAAGTAAATCAATTACATTATAATACAATATACATAAAAACTTACATTAGAAGCGATTAACGCGCACCGGTAGGTAGGTCATGCTGACGCTGCACGACGACGACGACGTTGCGTTGCGCAAGAGCGGGCGGGCACGTGACGCTGGCGAGCTCGTGGCATCGGGGCTGCTGCTGGTCTCGATCATGGGCCGGGCTAACCCTGGACTCCCCGGAACATGGGCCGGGATATCCCTGGACACCTCTTGAAATGGGCCGGGAAAACCCTGGACACCTCTTGCTGTGCGAGCCGGGATACCCTGGACAACGCTCTTCTCTCTTGTTAGTCTTCTTTAAGATTTACTTGTTTCTTCATAATGTTTCCTCTTCTTTCTTCAAAAATAAATTCTTCAAAATGTGTCTTCATTAAAATACTGGTCTTCATTTAATTTCCGCAGTCTCTTCGTTCTAATTATTTTAATTTTCCGTCTTCATTCTTCAATAATTTTAATTTGCCGTCTTCATCCTTGGTTTCTGATTCGAAGTTTCTTCATTTTCCTTGGTTCGCTGGTATGGGTCGCCATGAGATATGTTGAGAGTTGGTCGAGGGATGAATGGAGGTTTTAAGTGAAACCAGACATAGTAACACCGGAGATGTTGTATTCTCGGTAAAGTATTAGGGAAAGAACAACGTTCATCTAAACATACGGTACTTATAGATAGTTATTGCTTACTTGCTAAATTACTCAATTACGTGCATCACATGTTGCAGGGCGTAACGGTGAAGTTACCGTTAATGTGTTAATTAGGCATATAGTACAAAAACATGAGTGTGACCTTATTATGAAACTCGCCTTCGGCTCGTTTCATAAGACACACTCGTGTTTTAATGCCCCTCATTATGTACCAGTTGCATAAACTACTATTATTGCACACCTCAATTAAAGGACACAGTACAATACAAAAATCACAGGAAGTAGAGGCAAACAACAGGCGGTCCTATCGCTAAAGAGCGATTTCTCCCAGACAACCTTAGGGTAGCGGAAACCAAATCTAATAGCAATGATTTATAGTAGGTGGTGCAGAGTTAATATATGAAACCTAATAATAATTACAACTATTTTACTAAATCTATCCATGATTCTGAACCCGTTTTACAACGCGACCAACTTTATATGAATTTAAAAAAAACCGCTTCTTCATTCATTTTCACTTCAATTAGTAGATTGAAGCTCAAGCCACACAGAGAGCGGGCGGGCGGTGGCGGCGCGGGCGCGGGCGCGGGCGGCAGCGGCCTTTGTCGGCAGCCGCCACCGCCAAAAGCAGCTCCCGCGCCGCCGCCGCCCGCGCCCGCGCCGCCGCCGCCCGCGCCCGCGCCGCCGCCGCCCGCGCCCGCGCCGCCGCCGCCCGCGCCCGCGCCGCCGCCGCCCGCGCCCGCGCCGCCGCCGCCCGCGCCCGCGCCGCCGCCGCCCGCGCCCGCGCCGCCGCCGCCCGCGCCCGCGCCGCCGCCGCCCGCGCCCGCGCCGCCGCCGCCCGCGCCCGCGCCGCCGCCGCCCGCCCGCTCTCTGTGTGGCTTAAGCTTGAAGATCTTTTTCTATGAAACAGTTTTTTTTGCCGGCACAAAAGTTGGTTTCATAATAATTGGTTCAGAAAAATGGATAGAATCATATTTTTGTTCACGACTTAGGTTTCACGTTGTGTGTGTTAATTAATGGTACCTAGATGATAATATTAATTTCTTATGTTTACCAAACAGCAAAAATGTAAAGAGTGATCATACAGGCAATCTGTCACACACAGCGCACAGTTTATCATGTGGGCCCCGGGCTCTCCGGCGCTGACGTCGCGTAGCACGTCATCACCTGACCGTCACAACATTCATAGGGTATTCTACTATGTTTGAAAAAGTACTTCAAAATGTTGATTATCCTAACAAAAAACCACAAAAAAAAATCGTAAGATAAACACGCTTTCTTGCCATAAAAATAAATTAAATTTTAAAACTTTTTTATTTCCGCGAAAACGCTGTCAGCCATTTTGGTGACGTAATATTGATAATAACAACAGAGGGCCTACTGAAAACGAAATATCTGCCTCTCTGTCGCACTGCATATTGGAGCAACAGAGAGGGAGATACTTCGTTTTCGGTTCGCGGTAGGCCCCCACATTCTTATTTATGGAACTGACAGTAGTGACAGTTTTGTTATTGCCAATATGACGTCACACCATGGCGGCTCGTGTTTTAGGTCACGTGATACCCAGATTAAAAATTACGACGTTAAAAAGACTCAATGTAATAAATGAATAATGTACTTTTATGACTCAAAATCAGTATATTTAATTATATTTCTACACAGTAGAATCCGGATACAGCGACCGTCAAGGGACCGGCGATATTACGTCGCACTAACAGGACGTCGTACAAAACGGACTGATTTTCTTTGAAAATGTTTGGTATTAATCCTGACGTCGGTGATTTAGCAGTTGTTACAAGCGGTCAAATGTTATAAGCGGATTCTACTGTATTTGTGACGTTATCAGGGTTAGGGTACCACTTTGTCGCTTATGGATTCCGAGATATCACTGATTTTGTCAATCAACTCGAAAATAGCGAAAATTTGTTTTGATTAAAAATAGCTTCTACACACTTAAAATAATACGGTGTATTGATAAAAAGTTAAACTTTTCAACTAAAAGTCGGAAAAAAACACGGCCAAAGTTTACCGACTAGGGTACCACATTGTCGCTCATAAGCTTGAAGTAAACTCATTAAACTTATTTGCTTTGAAAATGAAAATATAATTTAGAAAACATAATATGTAATAGTTGCGGACGTAAAATCCATACTTCCATGCTAATATTATAAATGGGAAAGTGTATGTGTGTGTTTGTTTGTTTGTCCGTCTTTCACGGCAAAACGGGGCGATGAATTGACGTGATTTTTTAAGTGGAGATAGTTGAAGGGATAGAGAGTGACATAGGTTACTTTTTGTCTCTTTCTAACCCCCCCCCCCTTCCCTAAAAGGGGGGGGGGGGTGGAAGTTTGTATGGAGCATTTAACGCGAGCGAAGCCGCGGGCAAAAGCTAGTGCGTTATAAATTATCATAAAATAACAACATTAACTACGAGTAGGTAGGTATTATTTGTTCACGTCACGCTTATCACCCACACTAACACGATGTACTAGTTTGTTAGGCACATGTTCTAAACCCTAAACTAAATTTTAATTAAAATTATGTATTTTGATTCGATATAAACCACACTTCTTTCCACCTACCTAAGTAGCGAGTTGGCGCGGTAGGCACAAACCTTTGAAGTAAGCCGACGCAGGCGCATGCTATCTCTCTCTACTACGTCGGATTGCCGTCAAACGTTAATAATATAATAATAATAGTTTATATCGGGGCCATTGGAAAATGTAGTAACACGTGTTGTCTAAAGAGAAGTTTACTCCCATCCATTTGCTTGACAGTTCGTAACTCAGCTGCCCGTTACGTTCACTTAGCTTTATGTGTTGTTACCCCTTTAAAAATAGTGGTGTAAATCATTTTCATAATGATGTTAAATGCATATGATTACTTGTGTAAGTAATAATTTTAATATAATAAGTCTTAATAATAATTTTGATCTCATAAGTCATAAGGCGACAATGTGGTACCCTAAGGAATGTTAAACTAACAAACTTGATCTAAATTAGTAAAGCTGACGAAAAGACTGTTATTTTTTATAAAATAAGTTATGTTATTGATTGATAATAATATTTGTATTAGATATATGCACTTCTAGTGCGGACACTATGTTAAATAATGGAAGTGGAATTCTTATTTCTCTAAACTTATGAATAGCGACAATGTGGTACCCTAGATCACTTTTCATACAAAAATCATATTAAAATTACTAAACTTTGAAGTCACTTTTTTGATAGAAAACTACATTACTTTTGTGTTTAATTACACTTGATCGTTAGTTTTATTCCTAAATTAATGTAAATTATGAGAATTAAACAGTACAATGTTCATATTTTTTATATAAGTGTTGATTTTTTTTGTTTTATTATTTAAAAAAATTATGCCTTGAGATATGGTTGTTTCATTATTTTTATTATAAACCTTACCTACATCATATTCAGAAATCAACATAAGCCGGCTGAAAATCTGTCGATTTTGAGTTTTATAAAATATTTTATTTTTGATTTTGCCTCTACACCCTACGTGCATTATTCTTGTATTATTTCTATAAAATGTAAAATGTTAGAGACAACATATGATTTGTCGAGTAATATAATGTATGTGGAACATTTTAAAACCACTATCTCCATAACTTCAACCTTTAACTAGGTTTTTTAGGCTTCCAAACTTTAAACTCGAATATCTCAAAACAGTATAATGATATGTTGGAACTTCAAAAAATTATTAAAAATAAAATACTCAACATAGCGATCTCGTTCTTTTTGTATACGAAGGAGAATGTTCTCAGCTATAAGGAGGTACCAATAACTCAATACCGACAATATATTACCTTTGCCATGAAAATGTCACATTTATTTTTATCAATTTCATAATTTATTGGGATTAGGGTTTGTCAAGTGAGTGGGCAACTTGACTGTTAGAAGTTCTCAAGCCGCCCGAAGGCCTCCAACTTGGCTTAACAACAGTAACCGGGATCAACGGCTTAACGTGCCTTCCAAAGCACGGGAGCGCTCAGTTAGTAACCACTCAAAGCGGTCACCCATCCGAATCCTGACCGCTGCCCACGTTGCTTAACCTTAGATACCGCAAGCGGTACCCGGCGCCGCTGGGCCACGAGCTGATATATCTGATATATCCCATAAAATGATTAAATGATACAATGCATTTAGTAAAGTTTTAGATAGTAACCGAGCTGTTTTTTTTTCTATTATCGTGTATAGTAGAATTTATTAATGCTACCCTTGGTAGTTAACTCACCGGGTACCCGTTAACGAGTATACTCTTCCTGTTCTCGGGGTACACGTGGGCCCCGAGGTCCACCTCCGCGCCTCGCGTCAACTGGGCGGTGGCACTGAGGTACCCGCCACCGGATCTGACAAACACAAACATAGTGTTACTTTACGGGTGGGTTACGCGGGTTTATTTCTATGTACAGTCAAGGGCATAAATATGTATACACTTTTGGATCTTATTTCAATGGAATAAGGTGAAAAAGCGTAAACATGTTGGTGCCCTTGACTGAAGGTTAATATGGTGACTATTTTGCAATATCTGAGATTTACAATGGCAAATACGAGTTACGGGTCAACGTATTTCAGTGCTTTATTGCTCGTAAACTTATGTCATACAAAATTTTTTCCGAACAAAACGGGACTGTGCTACAATACGGGATATTCGATAATAGTACATTACTTAACAAGGGCGGTAAAACAAAGAATGTCTCCAATCGCAGGTATTTGACGCCCGAGTCGAAGGCAAGGGCGATAAATATGCGATCTGAGGTCTTTTATAAAAAAAATAACCTCAATGATGGAGGCGGGAGCTTTGCTCCCGCCTCCATCCGTCATCTAACCTATCCGCTATCCGAGTCAGAGTCCCAGCTCCCTTTAAAAACAACAATCTTTAGAGGCGTCTATCTCGGCCATTTTTAATTTCAGAGAAAAAAAGTTCTAATAAAAGATGCTTGTTTTGACGTGATCTACACATTACAATCATTTAAAAATAGTGTCATACTGACACCACTTCGACCAAAAATATCCTAAGTCCCAGCCCCCCCTTTGCTACAGTCCAACCGAGGCTTTCTTTATTACCGCCCGTGTTAAGTACAAAATTTTATGTCACCCCCTGGCCAGGAAGTTGGGATTTCCCGCGCGTTATTGGATCGATACATCTCGGGTAAACCAGCCAGTAATAAAGATCCCAGCCATTCATCTTTTACATCAAAACCAATGTTTCTGAGCTTATGTGCCGTCGACATGATCTTATTCACGTAGTCTTCAATGTTCTGACTACTTTCTAGCGTCTGGTTATCAGATCTCTCAACAGACCAATTCGGCGTGTCAAACCCATGTCAAACCCTTGTCATCGAAAGCTTTTTGTAGGTTATCCCACACTTCTTTTGCACTTTAAGCGTCTTGAATGTGTACGTAGTTGATGGGATGAACGAGTTAAATTATTTTCGACTTCGCTTTCACGTCTTGTTTGACATCTACATCTTTCGTAGCGGTTACACAGGTTACACAGCTTTTCCACGTAGGATCATTGTCTCATCCGGTCAGCTTTCAATCAGAGCCACCGTATTACTCGAAGACATTTTTGCTGATGAAGAACAAAAGTCACACAAACAAAAGACGGTGTCTTGTGCCGGAGACCGCTCGCCGTTTTTTACTGTTATTACACCGAATTGCGAGTACTACTGAACGTAATCCATTGCTTTAACACTTTTACTATTACTTTTTGCAACAATCAGGCGTGCACAGATTACTAACTTGTACTATAGTACAGGCGTGTTTGCCCACAACCAGTGTTGCCAGAGCACTTCCGTCAAAGAGCACGGTCCGGTGTCCAAAAAAGCACGTTTTTGGAATAAAAAGCACGTTTTTAGGGTTCCGTACCCGAAAGGTCGAAAATGACTCCTATTGCTGTCACTCACGCGTCCGTCCGTTCGTTTGTCAGTTCAGTCGTCTGTCACAAAATTTTGTTCATAAGATTATTTTTTCTTCCCATTAACCCATAAACTTGAAATTTGGTGATACTGTTCATTATTACGGGTATTTTACCAAGAAATACTTATATTTTGTTAAAACAGATCTTTTTGATTGGAGATTTCCTTATTTTTACTTTATTTTACTAAACGGTTAAAACTCACGTATTAATTGTCACTTCGGGCGACATGTTTCGAACTCTTCTTCTTTTTTTTTTTTCTTTCTTAATACGTGAGTTTTAACCGTTTAGTAAAATAAAGTTATAACATGTCTCACGAAAGTTTAAATTCAAGTATTTCCTTATTTTTCATGTTAAAACCAACATACTTTTGCGGTTGGTTCGGAAACCTAAATGTGCGAAGTCCGATACGCACTTGGCCGGTTTTCGTCACATACAGAGTATTGAGCCTTTATTACATCGTGTACACATTGCACAACACGAACGATATAGCCAAAGAGAATATAACCACTACGTTCTACGTGGATAGAACTTGCAGTTGCAGGAAAAATTCTTCAACCACATGTAAAACATAACTTTTAACTAGGATAGCAAAGCGTAGGGTAGGAGAGAAAGACAGTTTAACACAACGATTGTTAGAAAAAAAATTACAGTTTTAGAGAGTACCAAACCGACATTACCTCCCCATTTTAAGTAGTAAAAAACCATAGCACTTAAAAAAGCACGGTTTTAGCACGTTTTTGGGGAGCGCACGTAAAAAGCACGTTCGTATCCAAAAAAGCACGTAAAACCGTGCTAAAAAGCACGTTCTGGCAACACTGCCCACAACCTGATATTTTTTTTTTTTTTTTTTTTAAATTTTGGCAATCGTCTATTGACATTTTTGCCAGCTTCGCGTCAATTTTAATAAGATATAAAAATCGCGGAACACGAAAAATTTTAAGAAAATTCAGATCAGAGCTGGAAAAGAAACCCAGATTAGTAAAATTAGCTATTAAATGTACACGCACAACTACATGTGTTAATGGATGAATATTAGTTACACCTATCGGATCATATAACATTATACAATTAGACATTAAACTAAATTTTAATTTTATTTACTATTAAAAAATTTGCAAGTAGTCGGTAAACAGCGGGATCAAGCGATGACAGAAGGGTAGTCATGTGAGTAGGTAGAGGTATTTTCTGTGCTACTAATCCACGGTATAGTTGAACACGATTGTAGAGCGGACAAGATAATAAAATATGATTAAGGTCCCCCACCTCCAGACCACATTCACAGATCGAGTTATCACGGATTCTGAGTTTGGCTAGGTGAACAGGGGAACTACAATGTCCAAGTCGCATACGGATAATTGAGGAGGTCGCCAATTTATTCAAATTTATTTTTGAAAACCAGGTTTTACGCGGGATTTCAGGTTGGATTAAAGCAAATTTGGATCCTTTAGATTTACTAGATGCCCTCCATCGAGAGTTCCATGAATTTCGTAGATACGTTTTTGGAATAGACTGTAGGTCATAGCAATAATTTTTGAATGGACACTTATCGCCCCAGACAACTGCATCCTTAGCCACCCGATCCACTTTCTCATTGCCAGCGATGCCAGAATGGCTGGGAATCCATGCTAGCACGACCTCATAACCTTTGCGATTACACTGGAGAATGGCATCTTTTATTAAGAAAACTAAAGGGTTGTGAAGTTTACTAGAAAATGGGTTTGAGAGTAAACTTTCCAAAGCGCTACGAGAGTCCGAAAATACAATAGATCGATTTAATTTGCCCACCAAAATGTACTCCAAGCATTTCAGAATACCAAAGCACTCTCCGGTGAACACCGAGGACTCCGGAGGGCACTTAGCCTTCTGTACAATATTCCACTGGGGGTGGTAAGTGTAAGTACCGACACCAACACACCCCTGCTGGGACAACTTGGATGCATCTGAATACAATGTGTGCCACCCGAACCATTCTCCACCCAGCAGACATCGTGAGCGGTCATTAGCGAGTGGGTCTCCTTTCGCAATGTTGAAATCAAGGATTACTCGAGGGCGAAAAGTAACAGTTTCGTAAGCGTATTCATACATAGGTAGAGCCGCGGAATGGTGAGTAGGGTCTTTGATAAGTTTAAACCTGCGGTAACTGTTTACGAGACAAGGGGGGGATTTATTCTTCCAAAAGTTTGAATTGCGGACAAGATCATGTAATAATTCACTTTTAAGGATGATAGGGTGAGTTGTAAATTGCAATGTACGGAACATAAAGCGATCAGATAGGTACTGCCGGCGGATATCTAGAGGAGGTTCGTGACACTCAACCTGTAGAGCATTGATAGGGCTTGATCTCATTGCACCCGATATAATCCGTAGAGCCTTAGACTGTATGAGGTCTAGACTACGCATACCAGCCCTACTAGCTGGCTCCAATAGAAAAGTTCCATAGTCAAGTACACTTCTGATGATCGCATTATACAGCAGTTTGAGAGCGAACCCCACCAAACTCCCGTTAGGCATCTCAGGATATTTAAATTACGTTCGCACTTCGATACAACATATTCACAATGTGGCAATCCTGTAAGTTTAGAGTCTAAGACCAAATCTAAAAATTTAAATTGAGTTTTTAATGGAATAGGGGAACCATTAACCGAGACTGAAACCGCAGGTGTGTACCGTTTCCTGGTAAAGACAACCACATTACTCTTCCTAGGTGGCAGTTCTAGACCGTGTTCCTCCAGCCACACGTTGAGACTATCTAAAGATTTCGAAACCGTAACAGCGGCTTTACTAATGTCAGAGTTGTTAGAGTAAATCAGAATATCGTCCGCGTATTGCAGTATGTTTGATTGATCGATAATCTGTTCTAAATTGTAGGTATAAATGTTAAATAAAAGTGGGCTCAATACGGAGCCCTGCGGTAGGCCTCTCCAGATACATCTAGATGGAACAACTGTACCCTTATTACCCCTAAAAGTGATGGAGCGCTCGGTCAGTATTCGCATTATGAAATTGCTCAGTCTCACCGGTACTCTCAGCTCTTGAAGCTTTTTCCTGAGAGTGGGAAGCTGAACGTTATCATAAGCTGCTGTAATGTCAAGAAAAGCAGCGACCACAGATTCGTTTCGAGAAAAAGTCTTATATCCGTAGTGATTATACCGAGGCTATCGGAGGTACTCTTACCTTTTCTGAATCCGAACTGGGATTTTGCTAGTAAACCCTTACTCTCCACGAACCATTCGACCCGATTCTTAATAAGGTGCTCTATGATCTTCAATAAAACCGAGGAGAGAGCGATTGGACGGTATGAACGAGGATCAGCAGGGTCTTTTTTGGCTTTGGGTATGGGAATTATCAATTGTGCACGCCAAGATACAGGCAAATAACCCGTAGAAAAGAAATGATTTACTAGATTTAAGTAGTACTGAAGAAACTGTTCGTTACAGTTACAGATGAAAGAATAAGGAATACCATCAGATCCTGGAGTAGAGTCTCTCACAGAGCTAAGTACATTTTTTAATTCAACCATAGAAAAAGGAGAATCCAATGGATCCGGAGAGTCGAGACAGTAATCCGTGCTTACTTCCATTAGGTTAGGGACATATTGTGGAGCAAGAGTGTCCATGAAAGCGTCGGCCCATTCATTCGATGGTGGATGTGGTTGCATGACTGATTTTCTGGAACCTCTAAATCTTCGAATGTTACCCCAAAGAAATCGAGCTGGGGTGGATGGAGAAATCGATAGACAAAAGGATTTCCACCCTTCCTGCTTCTTGGAATGCAAAAGAATTTTGGTTTCAGCCATAACCCTCTTTAGTACTGTGTAGTAGTTACACTGATTTATATTGTGACGGTACTCTAATTCAACCTTCTTTCGTTCCCTAATAGCATTGGTACATTGTGAATCCCACCAAGGGGGAGATGGGATTTTGCCCGATACAGCGTTCCTGATTGGGAATACCGCCTCCGCACATTTACCTAAAGCATCCATAAAAGACGAGACGCAGATATCAATATTTTCATGAGAAATAGGTATTAAATATGAGGTATAATTATCCAATTTGTCCTTAAATTCCGTCCAATTCGCGTTAAAAAGATTAAATTTCAAAAGGGGGATATTGGGTGATCGTTTCTCACATGATAAAAGGGGAAAATCAACCAGTATTGGAAAGTGGTCGCTTCCAAATGACGAAAGAAGAACGTCCCAAGCCAGTTGGGAGGCCAAATCGGGAGAACACAATGATAGGTCAACCGCGCTATTATTTTCATCGGGCCGTGTCCGTCTGGTAACGGAACCGGTGTTAAGGATGCATAGATTACAGTTGTCTATCATTTCCAGTAACTGTTGTCCATGTTGATCAGTTTTATCACAGCCCCATACCTGGTGATGACAGTTAAAATCTCCTAAAACTAAAAGGGGAGGGGGGAGAGATTGCAGGATTGACTGTAATCCACACAAGATAGACTGTGATGGATGAGGGATATATAATGACACAACAGAAAACTGTTTTATTTGTAGGGCGACCACATGTAGCCCATCTATGGGGGTAGTTGGAATAATTTTAAATGGGAGATTGTCTTTTATAAGTATTGCACTGCCAGCATAACCATCAGGTCTTTCGTCGCGGATAGCGACAAAGCCAGGAATATGGAAAATAGTTTCAGGTTTGAGCCAAATTTCAGACAGTGCAAAGAAGATAGGTCGGTATTTATTAATTAAGTAAATTAGTTCATGTTTTTTGCTAGTGATACTCCGAACGTTCCATTGAAGGATCACTTGGTCCATAGTTGAGCGAAGTAATAATAGAGGAAATCAGGGGGGCAACGTGGGACATCAGATTATGAGTAGAGGACGAATTGATTTTCGATATGGCAGACAGTAACTGGGTGAGAAGGGAGATAACAAGGGCGATTGGGGAAGAAGCGTGAGGGTTGTTCAGCGCTGTACCGTTAGGTGACGGCGGGAGATCATCATTAATAATGGCCATATGAGCTGCTCTGTCATATCCCTTGCGGGACGGGGGGGGGGGAGGACGGGGTTTGGTGAAGTACGTTTTTTTATAGGACGTCGTAGTTGTTGTCGGAGTCGCTAAGGCGTTTGCATAAGATTTACCTAAGTTTGGGTGAGCTTTGTTTGCCTCGGCGTAGGATATGTTGCTCTCCGCCATAGTTTTTTTAATGTTACATTGGCGTGTGTACTCGGGGCAGGACTTGCTAGTCGCATAATGGCCTAATTCTCCCTTACAATTTATACACTTAGCAGCATCGACCTCAATCTCGCAAATGTCACCTGAGTGATTGCCGCCACAACGGAAGCACCGTGGGGGTGAGCGGCATTTATTTTTAGTATGACCAAACCTGCAGCACTGATAACATTGTGTGGTTGGATACGTATATAACTCCACTTGAAAAGAATTAAAGCAAGCAAAGACCCTGGACGGTAGAACTTGGCCGTCAAATGTGAGTACTACCGTTTCCGATGGGACCCATGTATATGTGCCGTCTTGCCTATTCGTTTTTTTGAAGTTCAGACGTCTAGATTTAATTACCTTACCGCAACCAGTGGGTAGTGGGTACCTTTATAAAGGACAAAATGTCCTCCTGGGTCCACTCTGTCGGGACACCTTTTATAGTACCTACCCTTGTTAGGTTATGTGATGGGATAAAACCTTGATATTTTTTTTGCCGTATTGTATTGGACTGTAGGAAATCGTTTGCGTCCTGTGCAGTGTGGAAACTGACCGAAACCCTGTTGCGACCTATCCCCTTAATTGACCCGTCCACAACGTTGGGGAACTCTCTATGATGGCTATGTAGAAATTGCCCAAACGTTACCGGGTGCAACGTAGCGCCGGGGGATAGGCTGTCATACTGTACATGGATTACAAATGGGCCGGGGTCATTACCCTGGTACAGTTGTCTGTCGGCAATACTTAATGGGGCATTTGCCTGTGAGTTCAAAGATTGTGAAGGCGACAGCTGTGTGGGAACCTGCATTGAAGTAGAGGGTGTATTTACACGCGGTTCACGGTCTAAATCAGAAGTGTTTGCTATTTGCCCCAATGGGAGCATTGTCTCTTGCGAATGTAACATTGTTGGAGTAGGATTCAAAACTGGGTTGTTTGTTTCTACTGTTTCATTTTGAGTTATTACATTTTGGCCCAGTGGGAGTACTGAGTCCTGTGAGTCCATCATTGTTACGTCCGGAATTGAGTTGCTCAGTGAGTTTCCTGCAGAATCCTTGCGCGATCCTGTGTCGTCTGAATCGTCAGAATGTGACCTAGATCGCGAAACCGACCGGGAACGCACTAAGTTTGTTTTGCGTCTACTACGACTACCCTTCTTATTTTTACTCTTTTTCCCCTGTACCACCTCCTTAATCTTTTTAGCATTATCAGCGTCATTTAACGTTACGTACGCAGCCGGGGAAGGGGGCGTCGAAAGAAAGACTCCGTTCGACCCCCCCGGGTCCCCGGGGGAATTATCCCCCATAGTGGGAACTACCCACAAATTATTTTGCGGAACTCAAGATTAGTTATAGGATAACAAATCAAAGAACAAACTAAAGGACAAACACAAAACACCACTCACCACCAACACCACACAGAAAACCCCGATCTGAATTACATAAAACAATTATAATCCGAGAGAGATCAAGAACGCGGGTACACGCGATTGACGCTCGGCCGGAATCCCAACCTGATATATTATTAAATGAAATTAAAAATGGTTTTCCGTTTTAGAAGTAAGAACCACAGACTACTAAGAAGATACTACGTATCAGACGACCATCCTGCCTACTAGAAGTTTGGACGTTATGAGTCTGTGGCATGGCCACGTCGATACTGACGTTAGTTTTTTTTAAATTTCTTTGTGCAGGAGCGCCCATGGCACTACATCTAATCAGCCAACATATGCAATGCAAATGGCGGGAAAATTTGAATTTTACGGTTCTGTAAGCGCGGGAACATTTGAAGTTATTTATTCCTAAACGACCTAAAAATCTATTTTTTAAAGGGAAGTTATTTCAGGTTATCCAGTAAACATTACCAGATAACCTGAAATAACATTGAAATAAAATTACCATTTACTTATTCAGGGATTTATTTTTTAAAGATTTTTTGTATTTTTCATATGCTTGCGCTTGCATAAGACACACATTTTTCGTGTCCAGTCTGGATATGTCTGTGCCCTTTAAGATCTTGTTAATAGTATTGCACCAGTTAAAAATGCATATTGTCACAGAGACTGATATAAACAACTGCCTGACTACATCCCGGTGAAAGTGAAGTGAAAGTGAAAAGTAATTTATTCCATAAAACACACAAAACAAGACTTTTATACAGGTGCTGTGCTACCTACAACTATAGACAACTATATCAAATACCCTTAAAAATATAATAATTGTAGGTTCATCGCCGACAGAGGTCACAAGGTAGATCCAGCAATGTCTTGTGTGCAGTAAAGAAAAGGCTAAAACTCAGCAAAATGTTGCAATTTGCAAGAAATGCAAGTCGCAACGCTGTTATTCTGTCCTAGCCTTAGTGAGCATGGTTTGAACAAAAAACGAGACAGAAAAATAATATAAAATGAATAAGATAAGAAGTCCAGTCAGTATCAAACAGTAAAAAGTGCAAGCAAAACATATTTATTATGTGCTACATACTTTAGTTTCTTGTATGTGACAATGTAACTTTATTGAGATAAAAAACATTAAGTGTGATAAATAAATAAATAAAAGTAGGCATAGGAATAATCATAGCGAATTTAAAGTTAAAAATACAATTTATATAATTTATGTATCTGCAACTAGCTGGTCCGGAGCATATCGGTTCCAGAAGCTTGGGTTACCAATAGATGTTCACGCAATTTGCGCTGAAAACTTATTTTGGATCCGCAGTCTCGTATAGGGGGTGGGAGGTCGTTCCAGCATTTGGTAGCCTGGAACCGAAAACTACCACGAAAAAGCTGCACATTTGTACTTAGGTATAATGAGTGGCTTATGCATAATAGTTGTACGCAATGCTCGTTGCTGCTGACGCCACTTCAGCTTTAGCAGGAGATACGATGGTTTGCCGGTATTTATAACACCAAAAAGAAGAGAAGCTAGGTGGAGGTGTTGTCTGTACTTCATTTTCAACAGTTTTGAACTATTCAGATATGGTGTTACAGATGTCCTAGGCGGAATAGTAAAACAATAACGAGCGCAAGCATTTTGTACCCTTTGTATTAAAGTTTGGTTTTTTTTTGTATAAACAGGGACCAATGACGATGTCGCAGTAATTTAATTTTGATAGAACGAGTGATTCGCATAGTTTGACTCTAAGATCTACAGATATAAACTGGCGTATATTATATAAAACCTTGAGCCTATAAAAACAGTTACGAATAATGTTGACAACGTGTTCCTCAAAACGGAGGTGGTTATCCATTAAGATGCCAAGATTACGAGCAGAGTGTACACGGTCAATAGGAACACCCGCAATTTCCACGTTATGATCGGTGCGTTTTGCATCTCAAAAAATCAAACGAATATTTGGACATTAACTTTTCATTTAACTGTCTTTTTATTTTTGTTTTGTGGGCATTATGTTCCAAATATTCATTTGATTCTTTCACAATATCGCCAAATGCCCTCACAGCGTGCACCGAGGGATAGGTCAATTTATTTTTTATAATTACATTATACTCTCTTTGGGATATCCATTTATGAATTGCGGTTTCTTCGGATGTTAAGTGCTGCTTGCACTCATTACAATCCAGTGTCTTTAATACTTTTCGAGTGACCCATCCCGCGGTGTACGCTCGTGAGTGTACATGTAGACGCTCCCGAGAGGCTTCTAGCCACAGTTGTTCTGCGCCCGCGTCACGATCGGTGCGGGACGAGGACGCGGAGGGCACAGAATCCACAGACCTGACAGTCAAGTTATCCTCATTTGGCTTCATGTCTTCATCAGAAAATAGAGCCTGTACTTTTACAATTTGCTCCGCAAAGTCTTGTTCGCAGTTATAACTGTTCTCGTGAAAGTTTATCAAGTTTGTTATTAATAACGCTTTGAAAGTGCACTCAAAGGCATGGCAGGTCGGATCGTTATTTCTGGCGTTGTACGACCGCACTCTTCCGAAAAAGTTTTCTATTGCGTCGGAATTGAAGTAACGCGGCCGCATGATTTTTATGTTTTTGCTTTTTAAGACCTGCCATAGCCTTTGGTGACTTTTTAAAGTTGTCACCCAATTTGTCAAGGACGGGACCGAGACCAATTGACCATTCCGATCAATAAATTGGATATTTTCTATGACGGATATGGCCTTTGTCCAGAAAGCATGATGTTCTGAGTCTTCGGTGACTGCAGAACGCAGTTTTTTCCCTCTTGTGTGCTTATGGTGGGTGCTAGCGCCGTTGACGCTGTCGAATAGATCGTCGAGGAACGTCACCAGCTCCGCCGTGTTGGCCAGCGTCTCGCTCACCGGCCTCCCGTCCGCGTAGCGAGCTGGGAATTGTTATGTACCATTAGCAGACTGCTTAGAAACACGATGATAAACTAATTTGTATTACGCAGTAACGCTGCTAACGCAAACTACAAATTTAGAAATAAAGGATATATATATATATACATATATATATATGTATTTGTACGATGATAAACATGTGAAAATACTCTACGTGTACTTACAAAATGAAGCTGTATAGGATAAAGCCGCTGCCATGGGTTTGCTAAACACACATACACAGTTTTTCACCTGAAACATAACAGTTATTGTAAATAATTATCTTTAATTTTTTATCAACGTTAACCTGTGTCGGATTAGAATAGCACCACCAAATTTCTTCGCACGGATGTCGTAATAATTACTATCGGAATGAATAAGGTTCGATTGTGTCGTGGGTGATAGGTTAGAAACCTAGCCAAAAATTCAAAATGCATTAATACAATATCAGTTTTTTTTTTAAACCTAGAATAGCGATGCTGGCTGATTGACACCACAACACTTTTATGGTCCACAACATCCATCTTTATGTATTTAAAAAATCTTAAAATTAAACAATGTTTAGGAATGATATTTTTCAATTATTCTCGTGAGTTCTGTAGCTTTTTCTTTTTGCTGTTATCAACTACCATAATGCAAGAAGCGGTACTAAAATTTCGGAAATCCTGGCGTGCGATTTTGTATTAAATTTGCTTCTATTTTTATATGCCAATTACCTTAAATAAAGTAAGTTAATATATTTACCTTCATTTTCTTAATTTTCTCTGGGAGTATGTGCTCATCGTTGAGCTTGTGGAGCAGCCGCGCCTGCGCGTGGCGGCAATCGGTGCGGTACACGTCCACCAAATCCTGCCACTTTGAAGTTTTACCCTCCATTACTACATCCTTCGTCAAAAAGTTATTATGGATCCCTTTAATTAAATGTGGCGGATCATACACTACACTGAGGCAATGACCATTTAAGTGTATAGTGTCATCTGGAAAATATAAATACATAATATATTATCATAACCTCATGTATATTTGTAATATTTGTATCATATCATTAGTTTACAGTAACTAAATGCCATAAGTTAATCTAAAGATGATTACCAGGTTCTGCGCCTGCTAGGATTTGTGACCTTCTCGTGTCCTCTTGTAGGCTTTTAAAGGCGCTTTGAAATGACGTCCCCTGGTCGCTAATCAAAGCTATAGGTTGGAGCCCCGTCTCGCAAACAGCTGCCACTATGGCCTTAATGATGACTTTCATTTGAGGGCCAGACGCAGCACCTTCCGAAAAGTAAAAAGCGCATGGTTGATGCCACTTATACACCGCGCCTTTTATTATAAAAGCCAAAGCGTGGTCGGCAAAGTGGTTGGTCTTTTCAGACAATTCCACAAACCCTTTGATATTGTCATGTTTTTTGGAGTAATGGACGCCAGGATCCAACTTCATTTCGTCAAATATAATGGAACACATTTTTTTGGCTTCGTTCCATTTGCTCACCTGAAAATGAAAAGACGTTTCTAAAATAACGTGCTAAAGTAACATATAAAGAGCGTACCGGCTATAAATAAATAAATAAATAATTGATATAATTAAGATTATGTCATCAATCATCATATTTATGCTTATGAGGTCGTCGACCTCGGGCGGCAGAGCTCCAGGCTGCGGGCGCCGCAGACGGATTCTACTTTATGCACAGCCTTTTATATGCCCTTTTATACAGCCTTCACTCGTCATAATTAAAATTACAAGTGGTAAAGTTATTTTTCTCAAAAATGGCCCGCAAACTGGACTTTAGTCGCTACATATTGGAAGGTAAAGTGTATAGTTTAAGGTCAGATCCAAATTAAAAAGTAAAAAACATTGCAGGCCACATATATGGCCTGCAATGTCACATATAAATTCCTTTATGTCACACCTGGCAATAAAGCGGCAATTACCGCACGCTCCGCGCGCGGGAAATCCCACTTCCTGGCCAGGGGGTGACATAAAATTTTGTACTTAACACGGGCGGTAATAAAGAAAGCCTCAGATCGCATATTTATCGCCCTTGCCTTCGGCTCGGGCGTCAAATACCTGCGATCTGAGACATTCTTTGTTTTACCGCCCTTGTTAAGTAATGTACTATTATTTGTCGAGTTATAAACTTTTTAAAATGTAGAAACTGTCATATAAAAGGAGGCACAGGTCGTATTCAGCCAATTCAGCTCGTATTTTTCTGTTGAAAACGCGACGTTTTTTTATGTGTCTCGAATAATTTGCGTTTTTCGGTGGAAAAATACACTTGCGGTTCTGTAAAAAAAATAAACGGCGGGAAAACATGATGTTTTTGACGTTTTAAGGTTATGTTTATCAAATCTTAATTAAATTTTGTCGTATTTTCCCCATTTTTGAGAAAAGCACTATATTAGCCTCGGCCGGAATGGCAATTGCAGGCTTCGTATTATAATTAAACGGACTCGCAAGCTCGTCCGTTTAAACAAATACTCAGCCTGCAATTGCTCCCTTCCCGGCCACGGCAATAATGTACTATTGATTGATATGATTCAGCGGTCAGCAACAGGCAGCCCGCGAGCCCATGCCTTGCGGCCCGCAAGCCCCCTGCTTGTTTTGTATATGAAGGCTGTTGTATTATGGTACATTATTTAACAAGTTAACAAGGGCGGTAAAACAAAGAATGTCTCAGATCGCAGGTACTTGACGCCCGAGCCGAAGGCAAGGGCGATAAATATGCGATCTGAGGCTTTCTTTATTACTACCCGTGTTAAGTACAAAATTTTATGTCACCCCCTGGCCAGGTAGTGGGATTTCCCGCGCGCAGAGCGTGCGGTAATTGCCGCTTTATGGCGTGTGACATAATAGTAGTTTATGTCACACCTGGCCATAAAGTGGCCATTATCGCATGCTCCGCGCGCGAAAAAACCCACTTCCTGGCCAGGGGGTGACATAATAGTACATTACTTACCAAGGGCGATAAAACAAAGAATGTCTCAGATCGCAGGTATTTTACGCCCGAGCCGAAGGCAAGGGCGATAAATATGCGATCTGAGGCTTTCTTTATTATCGCCCGTGGTAAGTACAAAATTTTATGTCGCCCCCTGGCCAGGAAGTGGGTTTTTTCGCGCACGGAGCGTGCGATAATGGCCACTTTATGGCCAGGTGTGCCATAAAATTTTGTACTTACCACGGGCGATAATAAAGAAAGCCTCAGATCGCATATTTATCGCCCTTGCCTTCGGCTCGGGCGTAAAATACCTGCGATCTGAGACATTCTTTGTTTTATCGCCCTTGGTAAGTAATGTACTATTATGCAACTGGTACATAATGAGGGGCATTAAAACACGAGTGTGTTTTATGAAACGAGCCGAAGGCGAGTTTCATAATAAGGTCACACGAGTGTTTTAATGCCTAATTATGTACAGTTGCATACATTACTTTATGTCACACCTGGCCATAAAGTGACCATTATCGCATGCTCCGCGCGCGAAAAAACCCACTTCCTGGCCAGGGGGTGACATAAAATTTTGTACTTACCTCGGGCGATAATAAAGAAAGCCTCAGATCGCATATTTATCGCCCTTGCCTTCGGCTCGGGCGTAAAATACCTGCGATCTGAGACATTCTTTGTTTTATCGCCCTTGGTAAGTAATGTACTATTATCTACACATATATTATAATTACTCTAAGATGGGTTCAGAAACCGTAGTAAATAAATACAATAATTGTGTTAATACAACCTTTTTTGCACGGTTGCGGAAATATCAAAATCAGAACTGGCAACAGATACCTGAATGTTATTTAAAAAAGTAAAGAGTCTTTATTCTGATGTGATCATGTCGTTCTAGCTCAAATTTCGTGCGATATATACTAAAAAAACATCGAGCTGACATTTCGCATCGACTGAATTTGAATTTTCAGTGATACTAGAATAGGGACATGTCAACTTTGACATTTAAATTTTGACAGTTTTGTTTGACGTAATATTTTAACATCATATATGAGATTAAAATGAAATATTTTATTACTGCTGTAGCCTTAGCCACAGATAAGAAAATTGCCATAAATTCATTGAATGTTGAAATGAGAGTCATTTTCTACGGTTTCCGAACGCATATTAGAGGATTTATGATATGTGTGTAGATAATAGTACATTACTTAACAAGGGCGGTAAAACAAAGAATGTCTCAGATCGTAGGTATTTGACGCCCGAGCCGAAGGCAAGGGCGATAAATATGCGATCTGAGGCTTTCTATATTACCGCCCGTGTTAAGTACAAAATTTTATGTCATCCCCTGGCCAGGAAGTGGCATTTCCCGCGCGCGGAGCGTGCGGTAATTGCCGCTTTATGGCCAGGTGTGACATAAAGAAATTTTTGTAATCCCTTACGAAAGTTCCTTACGAAAGAAGAAATTGTTTCGGAACTCACACACCACAGCTATTAACAAGTACAAAATCTGTCTTTGCTTACAATTGTATAGTATGTTTAGTTTAGAAGTCGTTCTAATTATCTATTTATTCTATACTATATGGCCAGGGCCGGCCGGCCCAAGGGTGGGGCGGATGGGGCGGCCGCGCCAGGCCTCGGAGGTGAAGGACTGGCAAGGTGGAAAAAAAATAACCAAAGAGCGCCCAAAGACCATCTCGCCCAACCCAGATTTAGTGTAAGGCTTGAGTGGACGCTCGGAGCGGAGCGTTCGGCGTCGCGTCCAGCTGGACGCCCGACTCGAGCGTCCACTCAGGCCTTACACTTAGAGCTAGGGCCGGTGCTGTATATGGGCCTTAACCACTAAAACGTTGCCGACCCGTGTTATTTTGTAATTAAATCAAATCTTCAATAGGTACAGTTAATTTAACAGTTGCAACCAAGTAAATAAAAAAAAATAAAAAATTACATACCTCTTGTGTAATGACATTGAAGACTTGAGGGTTAATGCCAGCTTCAATGTTCAAATGTACCAGTAGTTTGTTCAGTGTTGTTTTGCTTGGCAGGATAAATATTCTTTGCAGGAACCTGTAGCACTTGGGGCTTTGCTTCATTATCGACAGCGCAATAACTTTTTCTTCCAGAGTGAACCTTCTCCCTTTTTTACTTTTAGTGTAAAGCTTAATCTGCATCCAGATAAACTTTCTTGCCACAGAATTCATCCCTGTTACTAGAAGCTTTCTTCGATAGCTTCGAAGCCATCTTGGCCCGTTTAAAGTAATTCCGTTGTTTATTAGATTTTTTATAGTGCTGATATAACTCCCTGCACTTAGGTGACAGTTGACCAACATTGGACACAAGTCTTTTTCGACAGACCCATTTCGAAGTTCGGTGCATTTCGGGTCTCGGGTTCTGTGCTAGTTTACCTGGCACCAGCGTGGGATCTGAAAATGAAGTATTTTTATATATTTATAGATTTTGTATGAAGAACGTATAATATATATATCTTTATATTCGTATATCTGTATAATCTTAAAGAAGTCAACTCTGTTTAAAGAATATTATTTGTCTCACCCTTAAAGCGCAGGGTAGGGCAAGGCCTTCCCCATACAAACTTTGTGCACGTTTTATTCGTCGGTTTTGGCACTTACAAATATATTTTTTTTTTTTTGGTTGTAAATATTAGATATGCGAAGATCGTGATGTGAAAATTTTCAAATACTTCAAAATAAATCAAAATTAAAAAATTAAAAAAAATATTTAATAAAAAAAAAATTACATCACGAAATAGCTATCAGAAAAATAAGCATACTGACCAAAAATGATAACTTTTGGTGTATATCGATATTGGAGGGTAGATTCAGTCTTGCATTAAATACGATACTAAACGCACGTCTTTTATTTATCACTGGCTGACGAGGCTGGTTATTTAGCAGTTATTCGGTGTTTTAAGATACAATTCAGTGCGCGTGTGATATTAAATAATAACGGTCAACATTTGGAACTATGGGTGTCGGTAAAATAGATGAATTTGACGTTAAAACTGGAAATTGGACTGTTTACTGCGAGAGGTTGGAAATGTATTTCCTAGCGAATGATATCCAGGACAATGTGAAGTTACCGACATTAATAGCGGTAATGGGAGAAGAAGCGTATCTATTATTGTCCACATTGGCAAGTCCAAGACAGCCCTCACAATTGACCTACAGCGCCGCGCGGACTCTGCTGACAGATCACTTACAACCAAAACCATCCATCTTGGCCGAGCGTTACTTATTTCGGCAGCGACGACAGAGAGACGGAGAAAGTATTGCCGAATATGTTGCAGAGTTGAAGAAGCTCGCCAAAACGTGTGATTTCGGTACCAACCTAGAAGACAACCTTCGCGATCAACTCGTTTGTGGGATAATTAGCGAGTCGACACGGCAAAGATTGTTCTCAGAGGACGGTATAACTTATTCCAGAGCTGTGAAATTAGCTACGACACTCGAGGCGGCAGAGAAGAACGCGGTGGCGGTAGATCGGGACAGCAATAGTGTCGCGAGTGTACATAAATTACAGTCGAACCACAAATGTATGGCGTGCGGAGAAATGGGGCATAAAACGGAAAATTGTAAATATAAAAGCTTTGAATGCAGCAGTTGTAGAAATATAGGCCACTTAAGAAGAATGTGCCCGGAGAAAAATGCAAGATTCGGAGTGACGGGAACGGCGGATAGCCAGTCACAGTCACGCGGCAACAGCGTGACCTTCAACGGTAGCGGAGGACGCGGCAACTGGTCGGCCGGGAGAGGCGGCAGCGGGCGCGGGCGCGGGCGCGGAGGGCGGACTGCCCGCCGCGGCGCTAATAATTATTGGGTGCACGAGCACCAAACGCCCGCTGATTGCGAGCAACAAAGTGAGCACGGCGGGTATGCGTCGGCGCTAGATGATAGTTACGATAATGATAATGACGATGAACCGATGTACCAAATGTCGCTAACCAAGTATAAACCGGTATGTATTACACTGTCTGTACAAAGTCAATGTTTAAACATGGAAATTGATACTGGGTCAGCCTTGTCATGTATTGGACTAAATACATATCGCAAATATTTTATTAAATTGCCAGTACGTCCCTGTAATTTAAAATTAAAATTTTATGATGGTTCAATAATTCAACCATTGGGGTACTTACGAGTAGAAGTGTTGTATGATAACGTTAAAAAAACACTAGACCTATATGTGATAGATCACGGTACTACTAATCTTCTGGGTCGACAATGGCTCTCCGAGTTAGGTATAAAAATACCTATTCTAAAGGTACATAATGTGAACTCGGAAAAGTTAGATAAAACTGATATTGTAAACAACATCCTTTCCAGACATAAGTCGTTGTTCGATGGCACCCTGGGGCGGTACACGGGCGGCGCCGTGCGGCTGCACGTGCGCCCGGACGCGGGACCCGTGTTTTGCCGTGCGCGCCCGGTGCCGTTCGCGCTGCGGCCGCGACTTGACGCGGAGATTGACGCTATGCTGGATGCGGGCGTCATTGAGCCCGTCAGTCACTCCGACTGGGCTACTCCTCTGGTGATTGCTCGTAAGGCGGACGGCGGAATACGACTGTGTGCGGACTACAAGGTGACTCTCAATCCTCACTTATTGGTCGATAGGTACCCGGTTCCGAGGGTCGATGACCTATTTAGTAACCTCAGCGGTCATCGATACTTCACAAAATTAGACTTGTCCCAAGCTTATAACCAGTTAGTCCTTGACGATGAGTCTACTAAATACACGGTGATTAATACGCACAGGGGGTTATTTAAATATAGCCGTTTAGTATACGGATTAGCCAGTAGTCCAGGTATATTCCAGAAAATTATGGAAGATCTGTTCAAGGGTGTCCCAGACGTAGTTATATTTTACGATGACATTTTAATAAAAAGTAAAGACTTAGATAGCCATATCAAAACGATTGAGCAAGTTTTAGGCATACTAGAGAAAAGTGGCTTAAAAATTAAAAAAAGCAAATGTGCATTTTTTACCGAAAAAGTCCAATACCTAGGGTTTGTTTTGGATAAGGAAGGCTTAAGGGTAAATACCGAAAAAATTCAACCCATCATCGACATGGCTCCACCTAAAAATGCCCATGAGTTGAAATCATTTTTAGGTATGATAAATTTTTACGGAAAATTCGTCAAAAACTTGTCATCCCTCTTAACACCCCTATATGCCTTGTTAAAGAAAGGAAAGCATTTTGTATGGGGCAAAGAGCAGAACGATGTTTTCTTAAAAGCAAAAAAAGAATTGTGTGGAACACATGTATTGGTTCATTTTGACATGTCGCGGACGAGCGTGGTGACGTGCGACGCGTCATCGCGGGGCCTGGGGGCCGTGCTGGCGCAGCGCGCGCCCGACGGCTCCGAGCGGGCTGTCGCCTACGCGTCGCGCGCCCTCACGCCCGCCGAAGCTAATTACAGTCAAATACACAAAGAGGCGTTAGCGATCATATTTGCCGCGGAAAAGTTCCACCAATACTTATATGGCAGGAAATTCGTTCTTCGCACAGACCATAAACCTTTAGTTAGTATTTTTGGCCCCAATGTCGGAATACCTACTACGGCAGCTAGCCGGCTCCAGAGGTGGGCGATTAAGCTTTCAGCTTACGATTTCGATATTGAGTACATAAATACGGATAAAAATACGGCTGATGCGCTATCTCGTCTAATTAAATCCCATAAGGATGAGTCAATGAGCACGGAACAAGAATTGCCAGAGCAAACGTACTTGCATTTTGCATCAGAAGCCCTCTTATTAGACTATAAAGTTTTAAGGAAAGAGACTGCTTCAGACCCTGTTCTGAGTAGGGTATGTAGTTACGTCGCAGATGGGTGGCCAAACGATGTAGATATAAAGGAACTTAAGCCTTATTATAATAGGCGGAAGGAAATATATACGGAACTGGGATGCGTGATGTGGGGACACAGGGTAGTTATTCCCACATCCAGTCGAACAAAGGTAATTAGTGAATTGCACGACGCCCACATGGGCGTCGTCAAAACAAAAGCCTTAGCACGGAGTTATGTGTGGTGGCCCGGAGTGGACGAGGCGGTGGAGGCGGCCTGCGGCAGCTGCGACGTGTGCGCCAGCGTGGCGAGCGCGCCGCCGGGCCACGCTCCGAGCCCCTGGCCGTGGCCTCATCGCCCGTGGGCACGATTACACTGTGATTTTTTAGGACCTATAGTAGGTAATTCTTTCCTTATTGTAGTCGATGCAGGCTCGAAATGGATCGAAGCCATCCGAATGAAAAGTACCACTGCAGCGGCAGTTATTGCAGAGCTACGCTCTTTGTTCGCGAGATTCGGCCTACCGAGGCAGGTGGTTACGGATAATGGGCCGCCGTTTTCGAGCGCGGAGCTTGATATTTTTTTGAAAAGAAACAAAATTGATCACTTATTTTCAGCGCACCCGGCATCAAACGGGGCTGCGGAGAATAGCGTTAAGATTTGTAAACGAGCGATAAAAAAAGCTATTAAGCAAAAGTTAGATGTCGATACGGCCTTAAGTCGGTTTTTGTTGTCATATAGAAATACCGAGCATTACTCTACTGGCGAAAGCCCTGCCAAAATTTTGCAGGGCAGAAATCTACGTATGCGTTTAGATAATTTAAAGCCAGACCGTTCGGAACGAGCCAACAAACGCCAGCTGCAAGCAGCGGTCGAGGCGCGAGGGGTGCGGGGGCGCGCGTTCGAGCGCGGCGACGACGTGTGGTGCCGCGACTACCGCGCCGCCGACCGCTGGCTGCCGGGGCGAGTTTCAGACGTTCTAGGTAATACTGACTATAAAATAACGTGCGATAAAGGAACCGAGGTACATAGGCATATCGACCAATTGAGACGCCGAAGGTCAAAGGGTACGGGTGAAGTACGCACACAGTCAGATTTCACGCCCTCCCGTAGGAATAGCTCTTTAGTAGTCCCTTTAGCCGAGAGCAGCGAGTCAGCGCCGGAGGAGTGCGCGACCGAGCAAGCGAGCGCCAGTGGGGTCGCGGGGCCAGCGGGGGTCGCGAGGTCCCCGCCAGTGGGGTCCCCGTCAGCGGTGTCCCCGTCCCAGGGTGTGCCTGGTGCCATAGCGAAAAGAGTACCTAAACCCCCAATTCGTTTCGGGTTTGACGAATTCTTTTGATAGCTATTTAGTAGATAGATTTATTATTGTTATACCTATAAGTAATCATTAGGCCTCCTGTTGTTCACCTCAACTTATGTTCTGTATTGCATTCTCTTGAGGTGTGTAATAAAGAGTAGGCATGTGTATTAATTAAGTAGGTACATACCTAGTTTTGTAAGACTTGTTCAGTATCCGTGGAGTAAACAACCACCTAACAAAACCTTATTGTAATGTAATGTTTCAAATGTAACCTTTTCATAATTATTATTAGTACCTACCTGGCGTAAAGGCACCGATTAAGTAATAGTACAGTAGTAAAGGGATAATAGTTGGATAAGTGAATTGTGAGGCAAATATACTGAAGCCATTTAATGTCAAGAGAATATGTACAGGAATTCAACAATAACTTAAATAATTGTAATGCTAACTTAGATCTAAATCAGTCACCTGACTCAGTGTAAGTATGTAATTTAGTTAACCTTAGGCATGGTCATTCAATTATGATTTGAACGTAGGTACAAAGTTTACCTAGAAACATAAGTCATGTTTATTGTTAAATATTAGTAATTAAGGGTGGAGGTATTGGTGTATATCGATATTGGAGGGTAGATTCAGTCTTGCATTAAATACGATACTAAACGCACGTCTTTTATTTATCAAACAATGCAAACTCAAACGAAGTAAATCCTGCACAAAGTTTGTATGGAGAGAGCTTGCCCTACCCCTCCTCTTAATAAACGGTTGTTGGTCCTATTGATATCTATTTGGCTGATATTGTATTTATGTAAAAGTGTATGTATGTTTATTTTATATTTATTATATGTAAGTTTATTATAATAATAAATTATTTGATTAGTACCCTCATGGTATTTACTTAAGGTGAAGAGGTGGGCAAAGTATTGAAATCGAGGTGTTTTTGTGCAGAATATTTGAAGAATATATTGAACGTAATGACCTGCAAAGTACATATTTAGGACACGCATACCCTTGAGTATTTGCTGTTGTAGTTAGTTTGTTCACATACATGTAAATCCATTTATTCATAAAATAACTTACCTAGGCACAAACAGTCCACAAAATCTAATCCACAACACAGGCTTCGTCAGGTGCGTACAAAAACAAACAATCACAACACAGAGACACCAGAGATGAAATCCGCCACAGGCTTCGTCAAATGGACTTAACATAAAGGACCGGCCCGGATCGAAGATGGCTCAAAAGTTCCCATAATACTGGCGGCGTTGCCGCGCTGGATGGCCAGGGAGATCTGTTGAGCCACAAACGACCCGGACCGAGGATCGCACCCCCTTTCCCTCAGTCGTCGACCCAAATCCCTAACAAAGTCCCTGGCCTCCGCGCCCCATGGTCCCGCAGTCTCCACCGCTACTGGCACGAAGTCGTACATCGGTTCCAAGGCAGAGTACTTCGCGTGTTTGGCCCGGGCCGCCGACTCTGCGGCCGCCCCGGCGGACCTGACGGTGTGACTCAAATGGGACGGTGCAAACGTGCTCACACACGTGGCGTCCCACAAGAGACACCGACCTTTCTGCCATGGAACCAATGTCAGACCGTCCGGCCTTTTCCCATCCGTGCGGCACAGCCCCGGAGGCTCCAGGACACACGGCACATTGGCCGAAACTAAAGCCCGGCGAACCACCTCATTAATGGCATGGTGTCTTGGAAACCGACCGGCACACCTCTGACAACTAAGCCCATGATGCCCGTCTTCCTCGACCCCTACCCCGCAAATACACCGGTGCGCTTCGCACACCTTACACCCTAAACGCAACGCAACCGCGATTCTCAGCGAATCGTTATCCAAAAGCGTACCTAATTGGGGGGAGGGTAGCGCGTGCAGCCACGCCCCAGACTCCGGGCTAGAGGCAGCCTTAAGACGCGCTATGTCGGAACCTACTGCCCCGCCCAAAAGATCCGCGAAAATGCGTTTGCATAGCACGTCATCCCACCCTCTCTGCACACCAGGGTTCTTAGGCCGTTCGTCCCCCGGACAAAAGGTTGACCACCTATCCAATGCCTCGTCTAAAAATGGTATCCGGATATTGCCACCATCACTCGATAAAATCCGAGTGACAAGACCCAGAGTCCCATGAGCCGAGGCAAGAAAGGCCACCACGCCAACTTCTTGACACCGCCGTACTCCCAGCCCACCGTGCCGGATCGGAAGGGAAGCCTGACACCACTGCACCTCGTTCAGGTGGACATTCAAAATGGACTCCAGAACCAATTTGAGTGCGGCATCCACCCTTGCTACATCATCCCCAAACAACCAGGTGGGCGACGTCCTCAAAGTGTACATTATCCGCGGCAAAGCGAAGCAGTTCCTCAGAAGTACGAGAGAGACGTGCGCCGACAAATGACTCAAGCGCTCCGAAGCCCTAACCAAGGCCACACGCTTCTCCTCGAGCGCCGAACTGACCCCGTCCGGGAAGATAGGAGCACCCAGCAGGGAAAAAGATGATTTCTGAATGTGCCGCACCCCCGGCAAGACCGCTTCAAATCCCGCCATCACCCCTGCGTCCACCCCGCTACAGCCAAAAAGCTCGCACTTAGCGGGGTTAATCTCCAAGCCGATCCCCTTCAAAGCTGGAACCAACTTATTGAGGTCCTCCAGGACTGTGCGTGGGTCCCCACCGATTGTCCCATCATCCAGGTACCATACGTTCAGGGGAGCCTCCAACGAAGAAATAGAACTCTGGATGGCTAAACAAAATATCAAAGGCCCCAACGGGTCACCCTGCTGAGCACCCACTCGCGAGGAAATCGGGGTACTATTAAAAAATAGATGGCTATCTGCGGAGTAACATTGATGCAGGAATGGATAGATCGAGGGCGCCTTGTCCAAAACTTCCCCAAGAACCGTGTCCCGCTCCACACTATTGAACGCGTTCTTGATGTCAATCTTCAAAATGACAGTGTCGGACCCCTCATTCGCGAGCGCGAAAGCGCGAGTGGCGTGAATAGCCGCCTCACACCCCTGCGGGGTGCCGAAACCTATTTGGACTGGCTGCAGGTAATCTGCCATAGGCTCCCTAACAGCCCGGCAACATAGCTTGGCAGTGAGCCGACGGATAGTGCACCCGACGGCTATTGGTCTAATGCCGCCATCCTTTTTGGTAAGGGCACAAAGGGAAGCTCCGTACAAGTAAGGGCATACTTGGGGATTCAGTGATCCCTTTAATAGAAAATTGCAGAGCCTCGTTAAAGATTCCAACAGCCGGGGCCCATTGCTACCTGCTGTAGAAGACGTTAGCTCCTTGAGGTGTTGCGGACGCAACCCATCCAGGCCAGAAGCAGACCCATTATAAAAGCTCCCTAACGCCTCCCCTACTTCCGCCGGCGTCACTGATAAGCACGGGCTCAAGCCATCCGGCTCCGGAGGAAACAAAAGCGTTCTTGAAGGCGCCGGGTGCTTCTCCTGCAGTGACGATATAGTCTCACTATTCGGAGGGGCTAAAGACGAGTCCGACAGAAGAAGACGGACCGCACCTCTCAAGTCCCCGTCATGCACCTTACCCTCTATGCTCCTATACAACGACCTTGAACTTGAACCCGACTGGGGGGCATTATCTGGGAAGGTAAATTCTGTGCTATCCAGGTTTGCCTTTACCTTACTCGTCAAAGACTTTCTATCACCTCTCTCCGGGACTTTCAGGGCCGAAAAGGAAAACGATAGAACCGAAAACCAATCCTCAACGCTATTGGTCTGTAAACAGGCGTCTATTAAGGAGCACAACTTTCCCGCCGCCAAACATCTAGCACCTTTAGGTATGTGTTTTAAAACCTTAACTTTTGTTTTGAGCTCCCCCAATTTATCCAGGGAGGCCTGGCGACTGGTCCCTGCCTGAGATGGATCGCCGTTGATTGGGAGTACTACAGGCCCTGATGCTGCCGCGCTAGGTCCTGGAATCCCCAAGGAGTTTTGACTACGAGGGACAATGTCCTTATGAACGCGCGCAATGTGCACATTAAGGCCTCTAGGCACTACATACAGCTTAGGCGACCCTGGACAATAAGGGCACACTGACTTAGAGGGGCTGCTCATCGCGGCGAAAAGCGCTACTTAAGGCGATATTAACTACAGTTTTTGGATTAATAGTATGCGGAAAAATAAAACCACAATAACAAAAACACATTCAATCAAAAAATACTATGACAAAAATAACATTAACAAAATTTTCCTAATCTCACCATTAAAAAAAACCGTAGCGATAATTTTGCATGCAATTCGGGGAAAGTGCCTACACTGTTGACCTTACTATTAATACACATAAATAATTTCATATACAATGTCAACAAATTATATAAAAATACCTACTAATTAATCACAGTCGCAATGGTAAAAATAAACAATTCAAATAGGTAACATTATTCACATGCAATTCGGGAAAATTATATACACTATACACTAAACAATTTACAATTACCAAATAGACTCAAAATACCCATAAATAATTTCATATAATGTCAACAACTTTATAATAAAAATACAAAAAATGCACATAAAAAAAAAAATACACAAGGGAATAACCCGATAAAACTAAAAACTAAAAATAAACCTAAAACAGCCTCTCTTCAAGCCCCAGTCCCGCCGTTGTCGACGATGTAGAATTGTAGATGCAGACGCTGGCGCCCCCTTGTAGGATTGTTGCAGCTTTTCTCAAGTCTCCCACAGTATGAAACTTTCGTACCGCCGCACGCGTCGAGCTTCCACACTGTAGATGCAGATGGCGCGTGATGTAGATGCGCTACCGCGCACCGCGAAACCCTGCGGCTGCGCTCGCTCGATTGCACAGAAGCAAGGTCGGTGTGCGTTGTAATTTCCCGTTCTCACCATAGATGGCGTAACTGACTGACTGACTCACAGTGCCGGACTCGGTAATCAGTTTCGATCACGCTCACTAGATGGCTCGCAAAAACCACTGTCACTGCACAGCCGATGAGTCATGCCTTTGTGGATTTAAATTTACTAGAAACGATATCACCCACCTTTACGACTTATTACGCACTATTCACTCCACGATTTATTAAACGGACCGACCCTGGCCGACCTTAATTTCCTTACTACAACACTAAAAGTACGACCAGTTTGCCTATCAGCAATCCACACTATGACACTGCACAAAATTTTAAAGTGCTCACAGTCACAAAGTAAATAGCGGCGGCGCGCGCCGGAGCAGAGAGTCCGCTCAGTACAACGTGCCATTTTCGCCGCACGCACACAGACATAACACTTACAGGCATTCTCGGTTGATTTCGCACGAGCTTAGTCGCGACTGTCACTGTCGCGTCGCGAGTGCTAGTTGTGCGCGCGTTGATCACTTGACGTCGCGTCGCCGCCGCTACGTAGCGTAGGTACTTTGTGTCACGTACGTCAAAATGAATAACCGATATTATTACAGTTGGAATGTATTTTATTGTTTAAATACAACACAAAACTGTGCCTACACTTTCTTCAAATTTTCAAACGATATTGAAAGGTAAATAAAACGGTTTTCTCATTTTGGTAGTTACAATACATAGGTAGGTAGGAATTTTTTTGAAACTAGCATCTTTGATAACGTCGATCAACCATTACACATTCATCTTATCGTTCGCTGGTAAAACGCCAGTATTTAAGTACTATGGTTTAGTTAAGCAGGTACCTAATTAATTAGGTACTTATATTCTTTGTTGGCGCTCTCGACCGCCGCCGGTCACAAGTCACAACTCGCAGCGGGTCACGCATGAATTTATTAGGGTTCCGTACCCGAAGGGTCAAAACGGAACCCTATTGGTGTCGCCCAGACGTCCGTCCGTCCGTCCGTCGTCTGTCACAAAATTTGTTCCGAAGAATTTTTAGACTTCTCATTGACATATGAACTTGAAATTTGGTGACAATTTTCAATATTACGTATATTTTTTTAACAACAAATACTAATATATTGATAAATCATATTTTTGAGGTTGATTCGGAACCCTAAATGTGCGAAGTCCGACTCGCACTTGGCCGGTTTTTTTACCAAGATACGCTGGTTCATATTTAAATGTCATGTTGAAGAATTTTTATTATACCTACTCATTTTAAAATTCAGAATCAATACAGAAGCAACCCTCAAGTTTAGGTATGTATTTTCAAGAACGGCGGGAACGGACCTTCTGTATATTTTTTATTTTGTGTCACAGTTTTCGCCCGCGCGCCAATTTCTCCGAGATAACACTCACGGCACGCAACCGGCTCACAATCGACGCACTTATTACATCTTCCACGTTTTTAATAGCCTTTTTGCATTTTTAAGAGTGAATTGTTTACGGAACCGTTGTTTCGTGGTCACATACATTGTAATTACGACAAAAAACCACGCTTAAGAAACATTAAAAACAAAATGTGTGCAAGCATTATTCGGTTACGACAGAATTCTAAGTTTCCAAATTAAGCTCAGTTATTTTTGAGGATTTAACCTATTTTCTGTTGTAGTTAATAATCGTCTAAGTATTGTAATATGAATTTCAAACTTGAAAACTTTGCTTCGTATAAAATGGTAGGCGCTTATTCTATCGCTGATAGTAAATTACTGCCAGTCTTGATCATGACAGTGAATATTTTTATGAAAAAGCAAGTAAAATGTATATAAAAATGTGTAGTATTTTTTTAAAAAGCAAAAAGTTGCTTTTCAAATCTCACATATTACCTACATATGTGAGACTTGAACACTAGCCACAAATATGAAAGTGAATGCGACGTTGCGACTTCGCTTCACTCGAGGCACAGCGCTGTTGTCAGATATTTGTTTACTTATCTAGTTTGGAAGTTTGCACCGAGCTTGAGCCGATTCCCGTTGCACAGAGTAGTGCGGACACATAGAGACATACAACCTGTAAGACAGTTTTATTTATACTTATCTATTATAGTTGGACTTTTAAGAGGCCTTATAACACTTGTTGTTTCAATACTACTCCGATTCATTTTGCAAATGATCATGAGGATCCTGACATTTGTTTACGTTTGTAAAATGATATTTGATTTGACTTCGCTATTTATTTGTATTGCCATCGTTGTCCTTAATTCAATTTGTACCTATACTATAATTTTTGTATTCAATATCGATATCAATATCGATATCAATATTTGTGGACAATCTTACACAAATCAACCTAGTCCCAAACTAAGCAAAGCTTGTACTATGGGTACTAAGCGACGATATACATACTTATATAGATAAATAGATACTTAAATACATAGAAAACATCCAAGACCCAAGAACAAATATTCGTGCTCATCACAAAAATAAATGCCCTGTAGCTCTAGTATAAGTTTTTTCGAAATATTAACTAATTCGCCCAGCACTTTGGGAACGTTACCCACTGGCGGTTTTTTAGATTAGGGTTTTTATTAGGTATATTTAGGTTATTTTTAGGTTAGTTTTAGTTTTGTTTTAATTTGTTATTTTATAATTATATCAGGTAGGGTATCTTTCGGATTGTATGATGACGTTATTTTGGTGATTTATTCACAGTCTATCTCATAATTTGGTAATAAATGAACTTAGGTACTAATTCGAACGCGTTTGCATTTTGTCTCAAAATGTATGAAAGTGGTATGAAAACGTGAACAGCGCCTCTGGTGGTCAGTTGGTCACTAGTGGAAACTAAAACAGCGAGTATTTTAACATTTGTTGCTAACCGATGAACGCGCATATTTCAAACTCGGTGAGAGCGTTTTCATACATTTTGAGACAAAACGCAAACGCGTTCGAATTAGTTAATGTTTCGAAAAAACTTATACTAGAGCTACCGGCTTCGTAGGCAGGGTCACTACCAACTAAGCTAAAGCGGTCGTCGCGCGCGTATTCAATTATGTTAAGAAGATCCTTATTAGGAGAATATTTTCATTTCATTATCTCATTATTCTCTTTATTTATTTATATCTAACTTGACGATCATTATGTGAATTCTTATATTTTTGACATCGATGCAAACTTATATTGTAAATTACATTAATGAAATAAATGAATCTGAATCTGATGATGGTCCACCAAATGACAATTTATCCATTGAACCTGAACCGTAAGTAAGTAAAAACAGAATAATAGTGTATTTAAAACAGTTCGTTTTTGTAAATACTAGTAATAAACTCATTTGAAAAAAAAAAACAACTTATCAGCGCACCGGTACCGTGTTTTATTTCGAACGCGGCGTTCCAAACAAAACAAATGAGTTTGTGTGTGATCTGATTGGTTAAAAAAAAGTTATGAGCGAGCTCCCTCACTGCTTACCTTAGCTCAAGGTTATACCCAAGTGGTGACCCATAAATGAAAGATTCTGACTCCTATTTAAGCTATTTATTGTTATGTGTTATTCGTTCAAAGTTTACAAGACGAATGGCGGGGCGCGTTGGGCCCACGCCGGGACGCGCCCGACGCCGGGGGGAAGGAATTCGCTGCGTTGTGAGAACTGTGCACGTACTGTGTTCCCACAGTAATCCTCCCCTTTTTTAAAAAAAATGAAATAAAACTAAAAAGAAAAATACATTGGTCTCTCCTTTGGGACCTTTACCCTACATCCTTAATCTAGTTACAAGTATTGCTTACATTACACTTAATACACTGTCTGTGCAGTCGGCATTTGCTGCGGCTGCACATTCTGGACTCGGATAGCAGTAGGAGGAGGCAGCGATTCGACCGTCTTGCGTAACCAGCTTTTGACATGGCGCTTGCATTTTGCGCGCAGCACATATAGAAATGTGATCACTAGTATTGCTCCGATCACTAGCAGTCCTATTCCGACGTAATTTAGCTTCGATTCGACTTGCCCAGAGATTGACTGCACCTGGGCGATGGCGATATTACTGTTCTGGGACTCGTCTTTACTATGTCCCATACCCATTGTACACAAAACACAAATAATGACAACTTAAAATAGTGTACAAAAATATACTCGCGGAGTTACCGCAGATTCGTGAGTGAAACTGGTTACGAGCTGTCGAATGCTGCTATTTTAATATTACACAAATTGCTCATCCTGCAAAAATACAAAATAACATTACCTACATCTACATCTTATTTTAAAAGTAGGTTACTCTAACGTGGTAAAACTTAACTAGGTTGCAACCTAAGGTATAGCGCTATACGTAATTATTTATTTCTCACACAGGTGTTACAATTACTGACATTGCATCTCGGTTCGGCCGTACCGTATGATACAACAGCAGTACTGCAACGCTGAGCCATGTTACTAACATATTCCTAACTCATTGAATCATACCACAATTGTAACTTAATGCTAACACAGATTACCACAGTCACTTAAATTAAACAGTAAGGATAACTTAGCGCTTTTCCAAAGCTTGCCTGAGCTTTCCTTACGACATAGCAATATCAATATAACAAACACATAAAAAAAAATTACGACCTTAACGTCAAAAACATGCAAGGATAGTATTACCAACCTTCTGCGCAATTTAAACTGACTCCCCTGCGGAAGTATACTACAAATTGTGAGTTGCGCTACTGTTATCTTCTGGGACTGTGAAGTATCATAATTACTCATCATCAATAAGGAACCTAACTGGTCTCCTTACGACCCTTCCGTGCCGTGTGGTCCGAGTTACCGGTGTGGGTGCGGGTGATGGTGGCGCTGATGGCGTTACCTGATCCCCCACATCCCGAGACTCACCCGTATGTCCTATATCGTCACGCACTGGCATGCTACCCGTATCTGCCTCTGAATTAAGTAAGAACGCCGGTTTCAACCTATCAATCGAAATGTGTGATTGCCTACCTGGGAGTTGAATCAAATATACCTTAGCTCCCCTCTCGATGACCTTGTAAGGTCCATCGTACGGCGCTTTCAAGGGCCTGCGGACAGTATCATCTCTGACAAAAACATGTGTGCAAGTTAATAACTCCGGGTGTACGAAAATGGCTCTATTCCTGTTATCTCTTCTCGACACCGGTTTGAGACTAGCTATGTGCTCCCTAATTTTCTCTACTACACTGTAAGGGTCGACGGGGTCTCTATCTGGCGAAACTTCGTAAAACGCTCCTGGCACACGAAGTGTGCGACCGAACGTCATTTCCGCTGCGCTTATGCCACTATCGCTTCTACCTGCGGTGCGCAAACCAAACATAACGCTAGGCAAAAGATCTACCCATGAACTACCTTCGCCGAGTTTTGCCATAAGCGCGGCCTTGAGCCCTCTGTGTATTCGCTCAATTTTCCCGTTCGACTGTGCATGATAGGGTGTAGTCCTAATTTTTTTTACCCCCAAAAATTTCATAAGCTCCGCGAATAACCGACTTTCAAACTGACGTCCTTGATCGCTAGTTAACCTTATCGGGCAACCATAGCGAACAATCCAGCCCTCGTAAATAGTCTTAGCTACTATTTCCGCGGTTATTTCTGTAATAGGGAAAGCTTCCGGCCATCCTGTAAACCTATCTATGACGGTTAGCAGATACCTAAATCCATTCGAGGTTATTGGCAAGGGTCCGACTATATCCGTGTGAATGTGCTGGAATCCAGCTGCATCTGGAAACGTACCTAAATCGGACACTGTATGGCGGTTGACCTTCGCCTTTTGACATTGAATACATGTCCTTGCCCAATTCCCGACATCCTTGTTCATCTCGGGCCAAAAATAATATTTACTAACCATTTTCCTAGTTGTCCTAATACCTGGATGGCTCAACGAATGTAGGCTAATGAATACTTTGTGACGAAATTCTAATGGTAAATAAGGTCGAGCCTCGCGTGTAGACATTTCGCATAAGATAGCTCTATTACAAGTAGGTAACGTGATTAGCCTGAGTTGCACTTTGCTCGTGTTGTTATTGCTACCCGATTGCGACATACGTAATACATACTCGTCTTTCGCTTGAGCATTTGCTAATTCCGAGAAATCTATTATGGTAGGACATTCAATAGTTTCTACCCTTGAGAGCGTATCTGCGACGATATTATCCTTACCGCTAATATGTCGTATGTCCGTTGTAAACTCGCTAATAAACAAAAGTTGCCTTGCGCGCCTAGGGCTTTCCTTGTTGTCGTCGCCCACCTTATTAAACACAGTACATAAGGGCTTGTGATCGGTATACAAGGTCAACTGTCGTCCTTCGAAAAATTTGCGAAAATACTTGACAGATAAATACAGTGCTAGGAGCTCACGATCATACGTACTATATTTAGCCTGGGCCGGTGACAATTTTTTTGAAAAGAAACCTAAAGGCTCCCATGCGTTGTTTACCTTCTGTTGCAACGCGCTTCCCACTGCGGTGTCACTTGCGTCACACATCAAGGCTAACACTGCGTCTGACTTGGGGTGCGCGAGTGTGGCGGCCTGTTGAAGACCTGCTTTACACTCCGCAAATGCTTGCTCTGCCTCCGCCGTCCACGCGATTTTAGACTTATCCCGTTTTTTTTGCATTTACCAAATACTTATCTAGTTCGGCCTGCCTCATGGCCGCATCCGAAATGTGACCTCTATAGAAATTGAGCATTCCCAAGAACCTACGGAGCCCTTCGATCGTTTCCGGCTTCGGATAGTTGACTATGGCACTTACTTTGTCATCGAGGGGTCTAATACCTACCGTCGATACCTGATGCCCTAAAAATTCGACCGAAGGCTGTCCAAAGCAACACTTGTCTAGATTAATCGTTATGCCGAAATTCTTAAACCTTTCGAACACTACCGCTAGATGCCGTTCATGCTGCTCTAAGTTATCGCTAGCTATGATGACATCATCCAAATAATTAAATAAGAAATCTAGACCTTGAAGAACAGAGTTGCTCATAAAACGCTGGAAACTTTGCGCAGCGTTCCTTAACCCGAAACTCATTTGGGGAAACTCAAATAACCCAAATGGGGTTATTATGGCAGTCTTCTCGACGTCCTCGGGTGCTACACTAATACAGTGATAAGCGCGATTAATGTCTAATTTAGTAAATACTTTCTTGCCAGCCAGGATATAGGTAAAGTCGTGTAGCCTAGGAATGGGGTACCTATCGGGCTTAGTTATAGCGTTAAGTCTCCGGTAGTCTCCACAAGGTCGAATATCGCCGTTCTTCTTAGCTACTACGTGTAGTGGACTAGCCCATGCACTTTTCGATGGTCTACATATTCCTAGTTCCTGCATTAATTCGAACTCTTTCTTAACCTTGAAATACCTATCCGGCGGAAGTGGCCTCGCGCGTGCAAAAACTGGCGGGCCTGTAGTTTCTATATAATGTAGCACATTATGGGATGGCGCCTCTTTGAATGACGCGGGTTTCGTAATTTCTGGGAACTCGGACAACAATTTGCGGAACGGGTGTTTATCATTAACAGTGAAAATAGAAGGTTGGTTAATACTCACAATTTCTGCGGCGACCTTGAGGTCGGTCGTCTGATCCACCAACTTACGTGCACTTAAATTTACAAGCAGCTTATGATGGGCCAGGAAGTCGGCTCCTAAAATAGGCTGCTTCACATCCGCTACTACGAATTCCCATCGGTACCGTCTACGTAAATTAAAGTCTAACACCAAGGTCTTCGTTCCGTAAGTCTTGATTTCACTCCCGTTCGCGGCGTAAAGTTTGTATTTTGTGCACTCGCGATCGAAAAATCTGTTTTTCGGCGGCAAAATGGAAACATCTGCACCCGTGTCCACCAAAAATCTAAGTCCACTTTTGTTGTCCGTAACACATAAACGACGGCTAAACGATGCGGTGCAGACCTCCGTCGTTGACTGCACCATCGCATCTAGTTTTCCGGATTCGACGATTTCCACGCGCACGGTTGGTAACATCTGTTGGCTTTCGCACCATACCTGAAATGCGGTGTGCACAGCCAATTGGGGTTGCTTTTAGCTCGGGGATCTGGGCGATTTCGAGAGGCGCTTCTCGCGCGCGAAGTTGACCTCCCGTAACCGCGTCCTCGACGTCCTTGATTTGTCTGTCGAGACCTTGACCGCTCCACATTAGCCAGCCGCACGCTGAGTTTTGCGATCTCTGCTAATATAGTCGGGCTATTACAAGATGACCCGTTGTGTGGTGGTGTGTTGTGGGAACACGATGGCTGGCTGACCTCGGATACGTAGGAACGACGCGTTGCCTCGGCGACGTTGTCCGCGACGCTGGCTAGCCTGTCGAGGTCGTTTGTTTCTGCTACAGCCAAAACTGCCCGTACGTGCGTAGGTAGACGACCTTGCCACAAAATCCGTAGGGTCTCGTCCGGGAAGTTTTCACGAGCCAGTTCTTTCATTTTAGTCAATAGCTGGCTCGGCTTTAATTGCCCTAGTTCCATCTCGCCGATCAACTTCTCGATTTGTCGAATCCTTGTGTCTTCGAACAAGGACAGAAGCTTAGCCTTGAGCGCGGCAAATTTACCTGTAGCCGGCGGTCGGGATAGGAAATCCGTGATCTGCATTATTACTTCTTTCGGCAGCTCGGCGACGACGAGGTCAAATCTCGAGTCGTCTCCCAATCGTTGTGGTGCCAAAATGGCCTCGATCCGGATGAACCACACTCGCGGTTGGTCAACCCAAAATTCTGGTAACCTTGACGCCAATGATATCGCCATGACGTCCGGTTTCACGTCCGCTTCTTGCAGATTCTGTGGCTGTTCAAGGTCGCGAGGCACTGGTAATCCGACTTGCCCTGTAGGCTGGCCTTGAAGTCCTCCTTGTGGCAATTGCTGTGAGCCGCCTGGCTGTCCTTGTAGGCCGCCCTGTGCTCCGGGGGCGCCTACACCATTCATCTTGAAGTCTTCGTATCACGTCGGGGTCACCACTGAGCGAGCTCCCTCACTGCTTACCTTAGCTCAAGGTTATACCCAAGTGGTGACCCATAAATGAAAGATTCTGACTCCTATTTAAGCTATTTATTGTTATGTGTTATTCGTTCAAAGTTTACAAGACGAATGGCGGGGCGCGTTGGGCCCACGCCGGGACGCGCCCGACGCCGGGGGGAAGGAATTCGCTGCGTTGTGAGAACTGTGCACGTACTGTGTTCCCACAGTTATATTCCAATAAAAGCATTTATTGGCTTTTTTTATTATCGCAATAATAAATATCAAATTCTGTTTAGATCATAAATAGGTACAGTCAACCAATTTGATTTCTGGGACACTTCGTACCTTGTCGCAGTTAGAATCAATATTATAGCCGCTAGAGCTATCATATTAATATCACTGTGACAAGGTACCAAGTGGCCTAGAAATCAAATTGGTTCATCGTACCTACTACGTGTGTTCTTCTGGAAACTTTATTTGGCGAAGTAAAGCCAGTAAGTACCTTTTTTTTATAATCATCATCACAGGAAAACTTTATTCAATAACTAACGATATTCGTACAGTACCTAATGGTACCTAACTTATTTAGAATTCCATTTTTCTGTATTCTTTGTTGAAAATAAAAAATATATGTGAAGGAATTATTTCGATACGTCCTTTAGTTTCCAAGATATTGATTTTTAAAGTGACGCGCGACGACCCGCCTTCGTGACGTCATAGTGCAACACTCGCTATACACGCGCTCACTCCGTTCGCGCGCTTCCGTACGTACTAGACTAGCGTTGCAAAATGACGTCACACGCGGTTAGCGGGACTCACTTTAAATGCATGTAAAATCACTTGGTATTTTTGAATGAAACAAAAACTAATGTATTTGTATGAATGAAAGCTTTACCGTAACAAACTTTCAAGTGATTTTGCAGACCTATTGACATTCTCCATTGAGAACGGATAGTAGGTACACTACCCTTTCTCAATTTGATCTCACTACCGTTGATTTGGAATTAGTGCATTAGTAAAGGAATATGAATCGTAAATTTGACATTAACTAATAGGTGGTACTACCTGCGAATAATAAATATTCGTGGCTTTTTTAAAATCTGCCTACCCTGTCTAAAAACTCTGTGCACGCCACTGCTAGTACGTAGTAGGTATGGTTGACGAAATATAAGCTGCACCGATTCGCCATACAAGTTGTTCGAGGAATCGGGGCAGCTTATATTTCGTCAACTATACAACAAAAAAACAACGAGCCAAATATGAATGTTTCTTCAGTCTTCATATTGTTCAATCTGATACAAACACTAGGTACAACAGCGGAACAGGTCGATTATCAAGGCAGCCCGTTTACAAGCGAATCAAGCTAACGCGATCATTGTTGAACAGATGTCGCTTGGGTCGGCCATCGACAGTCGTTAAGTGGTCAAGGTCATTCACAGTACCCCGGGCCTTAAAATCCATATACGAGTACCTATCGGTTTGCCACCTACTCAGTTACAGTAACGTGTTGCATTATCTCCGCTACTCAAAGGTTGTCTGGAAGAGATCGCTCTTTAGCGATAAGACCGCCTGTTGTTTACCTCTACTTTAAGCCCTATGTTTCTGTACTATGATTTTTTTGAGGTGCAATAAAGAGTATATTTTGTTAAAAGCGATCTTCACTGCACAAAGAGCAGGATAGCCTTGAAAAAAAAAACATGTCCCTAAAGCTATTTATTGGAAACTATAACCGAACGATGCCTTATAAGGACCTTGCACAACTTTTATTACGCCTAGGGGTTCACGGCACGGCACCCAATTAACTCTAAAACAGTTTAACTGTTGTTGTGTAACTAAAACTGTTAACTTCTAAAACATTTGCCTCATTCCGGAATGTATTAACATTGATACTAAAGTTTAAGTCTAATAGTTCTGTATTTCCACCGTACAGAAGGCCGCAACCACAATAGCACCGCTTCTTATTGCTCTTATGAAACTTGGATATTATCAATCAATCAATCAATCATTTATTGTGCAATTATAGGTATACATATGGATGGTAACATGTTAAAATATATTGGTCGCTATAATTTGCCTGCTAGGCGTACAATATTTAGATACCTTAAACCCTAATAATAATTTAACATAAGTATTGATATTTTACATCAATGGTTATACAATCAACAATTATATGAAATTCATTAACATTATATTATACAGTAAAATAATTATGTAAATTACATATTGGTTCATATTTTAGCAGGGACTATACATTTCGGTTACAGAAAGTAATTTATTTATTTATCGTATGACATTTATTTCAAACCGTGAGATCTTCGAGAAGACAGTACGGTTTCCAGTTTTTGTTGCACTTTTAGAACCACCCAGGGGTCACGTGTAGGGTGGCGGTGGGTACTTTCCCTACGGACGTGGTGCAACTTCGACCCCCCTTTGTCAAGTGAGTGGGCAACTTGACAGTTAGAAGTTCTCAAGCCGCCCGAAGGCCCCCAACTTGGCTTAACGACTGCTGTCATAGACAACAGCCGGGATCAACGGCTTAACGTGCCTTCCAAAGCACGGGAGCGCTCAGTAACCACTCAAAGCGGTCACCCATCCATGTACTGACCCTCTAATATTATACTGATAATACTATAGTAGGTAATAGGTAAGTAGATCAGACACTAAAAACTGGCCAAGTGCGAGTCGGACTCGCACACGAAGAGTTCCATACCATTATTTAGCTCCATTATTTATCGCTCTTAAGCGATAAGACCGCCTGTCGTTTACCTCTAGGTTTAAATTTACATACTCTGTAATAGTTTTATTTATTGAGGTGTGCAATTAAGAATATTTGTATTGTATTATTTATAAAAACTGCAAGAAAAACACGTTTGTTGTATGGGGACCCCCTATAAATATTTATTTATTCTGTTTTTTTCTTAGTATTTGTTGTAATAGCGGCAGCTGAAATACATCATTTGTGAACATTTCAACTGTCTATCACATCACGGTTCATGGAATACAGCCTGGTGACAGACGGACAGACAGACGGACAGCAGAGTCTTAGTAATAGGGCCCCGTTTTACCCTTTGGGTACGGAACCCTAAAAAACTGGACTACCCGTGCGAAGCCGAGGCGGGTTGCTAGTAATACCTATTATAAACGTGAGTTTGTGCGGATGGATGTATGTTCCAGTTAATCTCAAAAACTAATGAAATGATTTCTATGAACCTTTATAGTATTTTAGTTTAGACATAGACTATAATTCATTTCGAAATTCATCCCTTAATTAAGGGATAGTCATTTTATATAGAGAACAAAATTATTTTTAAGATTTAAGAAGAAAATTAAAACTTCCTGAATAGACTAATGGGACTACTAGGACTACCCTTGCGAAGCCGGGGCGGGTCGCTAGTCGCTAGTATAAAATAAGTAAGTAAGTTGTTGTTACCTGTAGCTCTAGTATAAGTTTTTTCGAAACATTAACTAATTCGAACACGTTTGCGTTTTGTCTGAAAATGTATGAAAGTGGTATGAAAACGTGAACAGCGCCTCTGGTGGTCACTAGTGGAAACTAAAACAGCGAGTATAACATTTGTTGCTAACCGATGAACGCGCGTATTTCAAACTCGGTGCGAGCGTTTTCATACATTTAGAGACAATACGCAAACGCGTTCGAATTAGTTAATGTTTCGAAAAAACTTATACTAGAGCTACTGGATTTGCTGGAGTTGGCTCTATTGACGGCTCTGCCACAGAGACGCTAGCCTGATCAGTAGGAGGCACAGAGACGCTGGCTTGATCGCCGGGAGGCACAGAGGAAGCACCCGCTAAAAAATTCAATACATAGTGTCAATATAAGTTTGATAAAAAATAACGAGAAGACTGTTACAAATAATCGTGTTACGGTGTTAGCCTGTTAGTGGTGCAAATGCTGCAAATGGTGTTAAAAGCATGAAAAGCGGTACGATTGATCTTTAGGACATATGAATCAATTTGACCCGTTGGACGAAAAAAAAAACGAAATGGAGGGGAGTTATGACGACATCTTTTTTGTATGGAATTTTAAAAAAATGTTCTGAAACCTATCATGTGCGGTATCAAACGAAGGGGATTTCTAAGTCAGTTCTAAAAGTCAGTTCAGTCTTAAAATTAAATATATATAATATTCAAAACGTACCAACAAGTTTGGGTTCCTCCAGGTACGATACCGTTGGATTTTTTTTTGTAAAATATACCTGATATGGTACCTAATATCCTAATATCTAACGTCAAGAAAGCAATTTTGAAAATATTTATATTTACAATTTTTTTATAATTTTTAAATAATACAAAGTTTGCTTAGCAACATCAATGAAGGAAAATTGGCGGAAATAATTCATGACTAAGCGAACCTTATTGTGGGACTTCAATGCCCGATATCAAAATACACCAAAGGGAGGTACTGAAAGCGTTGCGCAATCTGGACGTGAATAAGGCGAGTGGTCCTGACGGCATTCCAGCCGTAGTGCTGAGAACGTGTGCTCCCGAAGTGTCTCCCGTATTAACACGCCTGTTTCGGCTTTCCCTGAGGAAGGGTGTGGTCCCGGACTCGTGGAAGGTTGCAAATGTACAACCCGTACCGAAAAAAGGTAGCCGTGCTAACCCTTCGAATTATCGACCCATCGCAATCACCTCCATACTCTGCAAGATTATGGAGCGTGTTCTCAACACCAAGCTCCTGGCATATCTAGAAGGTAACGATCTCCTCAGTGACCGGCAGTACGGATTTCGCCAAAACCGTTCCACTGGGGACCTTCTGATATACGCCACTCACCTTTGGGGCGAGGCCATCGAGAAGCATGGTGAAGCCATAGCCGTGTCTTTTGACATCTCTAAGGCCTTCGATAGGGTATGGCACGACGGCCTTATCAGCAAGCTTTTCGCGTATGGGATCCCCTCTGGTCTGTGCTCGTGGATCTCCAACTTCCTGAGGAACCGGTCTATTCGAGTTGTCATCGACGGGTGCTCGTCTGACCTCCTGGAAATTAATGCCGGGGTGCCTCAGGGTTCAGTACTTTCCGCGACTCTCTTTCTGCTGCATATAAATGACCTGCTTAAACCCGGTATCATTGGGTATGCTGATGACAGCACAGTCACGGAGAGGTATCTATCCGATGCGCAGACTAGCAGGGATGAAACCGAAATCCTCAGGGGAAATATGGTGGCGCGAACAGATGCAACCTTGAAGGCTGTATCTGATTGGGGTGACGCCAACCTGGTTGCATTCAATGCCGCCAAAACTCAGGCGTGTATTTTCACTGCAAAACGGAGTCCTTTCACCTTGACTCCTACTTTTCAAAATGTATCTCTATCACTGACGGATCACCTTGAGCTCCTTGGTTTAAGTTTGAATTCGAACTTAAACTTCGGGTCCACGATTGAATCCAAGGCCAAAACTGCTGCTAAAAAACTTGGTATCCTGTACAAGGTGAGGCGGTACTTCTCACGGAATCAGCTTCTCTCCCTATACAAAGCTCAAATTCGGTCGTGTATGGAGTACTGCTGCCACCTGTGGGACGGCTCTGCCAAGTATCAGTTAGCGGCATTGGATTCAATCGAGCGCCGAGCTCGCAAACTTTTTGAGGACGATCCGTCAGTTGAGTCTAAATTGCAAAGCCTGAAACACCGCCGTCGAGTCGCTTGCCTATCAGTATTTTATCGGATACATTTTGGGGAGTGTGCACAGAAATTACACGATTTAATTCCGCCCTCTCCGTTCCATCAGCGGACGTCCAGACGAGGGGAGCGGTGTCATCCTTATGTTGTTAATATTCCGTTTATTCGCACGAAGCGATTTGCTTCCTCTTTTCTAATGCGAACAGCAAAGGAGTGGAACTTGCTCCCGTCTTCTGTATTTCCGGACAATTATAATCTGGGCCTCTTCAAGGCAAGAGTGAATAGGCTATTACTGAACCAGTGAGCTACATCTTAGGCCTTGTCGTCGCTTTCCATCAGGTGAGACTAAGGTCAATCGCTGTTCAGTCATACATAAAAAAAAAAAAAAAATTTTTGCCAGAGTTGTAGGTACAGTTGACCCAAATAACATACCCTGATTCATATGTCCTAAAGATCAATCGTACCGATTTTCATGCTTTTAACACCATTTGCAGCAGCATCTTTTGGCGTACCGCTAGCACGAGCTAGCAAGAGGAGCATACAGAGCTTTTTAGGTGCACTACACAAATAAATCCCCTGACCGTGGTTCGAACCCGTAAGCCATATTGGCACGTAATAACATGACATGACTAACTAGAAGATCCTTCCAAATAGGCTAAAGCGCTAGTCAAAACTAAATGATTTTAGTAAGTAAATAACTACCTGCATTTGGTTCAATCGATGATCTTGCATCAGCACGCTTAAAAGGCACGGATTCCAGTGGTGTGACAACTGAAAACAGTAAAACAGAAAAATAACTAATATGACTCTAGTAAGACATTACCCTCTAATAAGACGCGCACCTATTCGAGGTCTTTTACGGTGCGAGCCGTCAAGTTGTGGAACGGTATACCGTTGTTGCTTAGGCGGTCCCAGTCTGTGGCATCATTCAAGGATAAGTTGAAAAAGTGGCTCTCCAATGACACGTGGTTTAATTGGATACATTTTATATATATTATTTGTATATATATGGATATATGTATGTATATATATTATTATGTATTAAATATATATGATTATTATATGTGTCGGAGACAGGATGGTCATGAGTACGGACACTGAGTTGTAGCGCAGCGCGTGGTTGGCTATGATTGGTTGAATGGTGGCTGACGTCACGTCGAACCATCTATCCCCACTCCGTGCGCTAGGACGGAGCCGGGTGGGCAGAGCTCTGGGCATTCTCTTACCGAACTCGCTAGAGACCGGACCTCTTGGTTCCACCTCGGAACTGTCCACGCTACATCTAAGTGTTAAAAGTGAATTAATTGATTTGTAACAGAGTACTGGAATAAAACACTATTGGTTTACTTGTTGATCTCAATCTCGATCTCCCACAAACCGCCCCAACGATGAATAATGGACTGGCCAACCCCGACCCTGAGCCGCCTCCGTTATCAGAAGGTGGGATGGACCTGTTCCCACAACCCACAACGAGTATTCACGGGCCACGTGTAACATGCAACACGTGCTATCGGAATCTTCCGGTCTGGCGTTTGGCGGACACTAAGCTAACCACGTGGGAAACACGGTGTACAGGTTCAAATCTGGTGAGCTCTAACCATATTCTTTGTTTTTATTGCTTGTTGTGCGTACTACATCACGCTAATGCAGTTAATTTATTTCAATAGTTCTAATCTTCAATAATCAATGCGTACCGCGTGCCATATGCGAGGTTATGTAACGGCCCAGTATTGACCAAGATCATGTTTCGAGCTGAGTGCTCCCGTGCGCCCTCCAACGTGTTGTGGTTGCTATGCCAAGCTTTCGAGAGGCTTGTGACCTTAAGTTTCCCCCGCAGTTTAGATCTAGTTTCCCCGTAGTTTTCTAGTTTCCCCCGTAGAGTGTAGGCGTGGATGTCGGACGCTTTTGTAAAATCTAGTGCCTAAGCTAATTTGTAGCTCGGGGTCCGGGGTAAGGCGAGCGTCAGGATGTTAATTTTGCTGGGCTAACGCTAACACGTTGATGAGTTTAGTGAAAGTGAAATTAATTGTACAGAACTTGCATTGCATTTGCCATTGTTATTATTATCTCAACTTTCCTTTAAATTTGATATCTTTTAATCCTTTCCATAGGAACTTTAAATGGTAAACAAACAGTGTACTACGCATAGGACATTAAATGTTTCAGTGTGGTACATCCATCGAACATCGAGCTGCCAGGAGGTAACGAGCACCTCGTCCAGCAGTCAAAGATGCACTGACGACGAGATCGTGCAGCATCGATGGAAGCCGTCGGACTACCACAAGTTTCTGAGGCTGTGAAATTGTGTCCACCACTGGCAATGGCGTTGGAGCAACGAAATAAACGGAGAGGTTTCGTTCCAATCTTTTTATTCTAATAAAGAGCCTGATAATATTGGCTAAGGTTTTACAAACGATTCTTAGTACCTACTAAACGTTATGTTGAGATGATTTTACGTTTTACTGTTTTCGTAAAGTTCACGATATTAGTTTCAATTTCAAGTGAACCTTAAATTAAAGCTACAGTTTAAAGTTAAATTTAAAACAAAGTACTTGCAAAGTGGGTAATATGCTGCAACTGAAAAGTAGCCTGTTTATGATTAGACTGAAGGTTTTTAAAAATACAACTGAAACTTAAAGTAGTCTTTATGTTTAAACAGATACCAAACGAATACATTTTTTAGGATGAATTCGTCGTCGCAGACTCCACTGCGAGCAGTCTTCGTGCTTTTGCCGAGCATCGGCGAGCGAGCTGGCAGTTCGTGTGGCGTGTATGAAGTCCCTGCTCTCTTTTCAACATGCATATCGTAGCACCACACCATGGAAAACATTGTCTATCCGGTGAGCAGTTCAAATTTCATTGGAATTTTGGAACAGAGTACTCACGTGATATCGATCAGTTTTGTCGATTTTCAATGGGATTTTGAATGATAGGATAAACTTGGTCATTGTCGTCAAAATCGATTCCAATACTAAAACTGGCTGGCGGGCTGGCTAGATTCAATAAGTTACTTTATTTTTAATTCTTTTGTGTTGAGTTTTCATCATGATACGTGAATATAATTACACAGTATTTTAGAAAATGTCAGAAAAATGATTCGATTTATTTCGAAATGAAAAATAGCTAGTTTTCCTTGAAGTAGAAGTGGTGAAAATGATAATTCGTAATGAATTACGACATTGTAGAGATTCTAAATGAAAACTATTGGAATAGTTGCCGATTTGAGTTTTACAAGTTTGTCATATCATAGTTTTGGGTGTCTTTGGCTCAGACTGCATACACCTTGAATATCATTCGTAGACGTAAGCGTAAAACACCGGGCATAGATTTCCCGTTGCTGTGCGGCCACGACTGTGAATGGCGTGCGTTTGGTTTGAAGGTGTAAGCGGTTATGGCTGGATGGAAGCGATGTGAACTGATATTGGTACTGTATGAAGGTATCCCATGAGTTTGTGATATGGATACCGGATGGAGGTAGTCCATGTATTTGTGATTTATGGATGCCGGATGGAGGTAGTCCATGCGTTTTCTTAATTGCTGTTACGTGGTGACAGTGGTAGTAGACAAATGAGCAATGCACACCTAAGCTACTGATATTGATAATGTGTTGAGGAGTTGTATGAACGCTTGAACTTTATTGGAACAAAAGAAAGTTGCACATTTTTATTTGGTTTTCAAACGCATCTTAAATTAAATGCCGTAGCTCCTAATAGACACACGTAGTCTGCTTTTTGGGCGCATAGTACGTATTTATGCGGCTATGATGTCTTACTGTCTTTTAACAAATGACTTCACAGTTGTAGACTTTGACATCCCTTAGGAAAATGCCAGAGAGCCACGTGCCATTTAATGTAGATGAGTAAAGGAGCGAGTCAGAGATTGAGGTTCTCAGTTCGGTTGGTCGACCGTACCAGAGGCTTTACCGTAGCCGTAGCCCGTTAGAAGTCGGCATCTGTACTGTGTATAGTCCGTGGGTGCGCGGTGCGCGGAGAGCTCTGGCGGAGGTCGGGTCTCGTGGAGACCGTAGAGTCATAGGGTTGACTCGGCGATCCCGTGGGGATGCGCGTTGTATGGGTGGCTATGTGATAGCCCTAGGCCACGAATGAGATACCTGTTTCGATGATTTTGTGTTTTCATATTGTTATGAGGCCATTAAAGGCAGTTTAATAATGGTACTTGGTTATTCTTGCATTTGGGCGAGATTAAACTGTAAAAGAGATTGAATATAGAGTTGTTCTAGTTTGGTAACGTTATTACGAGTTAAATTTTGAATGAAAGATTATTTTGAACATAGAAGTTTTACTAAGAAACTTTTAGGTAAAGTCAGGAGTGACCGAACGATGTACTGTGCTGTGGTTCCATTGTTACAGGCTAGACACACGAGGACGTGTGTCGTCGCAGGATGGCCGTGTCGGAGACAGGATGGTCATGAGTACGGACACTGAGTTGTAGCGCAGCGCGTGGTTGGCTATGATTGGTTGAATGGTGGCTGACGTCACGTCGAACCATCTATCCCCACTCCGTGCGCTAGGACGGAGCCGGGTGGGCAGAGCTCTGGGCATTCTCTTACCGAACTCGCTAGAGACCGGACCTCTTGGTTCCACCTCGGAACTGTCCACGCTACATCTAAGTGTTAAAAGTGAATTAATTGATTTGTAACAGAGTACTGGAATAAAACACTATTGGTTTACTTGTTGATCTCAATCTCGATCTCCCACAAACCGCCCCAACGATGTATAATGGACTGGCCAACCCCGACCCTGAGCCGCCTCCGTTATATGTATTGTATTATTTGGTAGTTTGTAGTATATTAGGTAGTTTGTAGATATATATTGTATATATAGGCTTTGTACACGTGTTTGTCTATCTTCTGGTTCCGTCTCCACTCAATTGCTCAAAGGTTAACTGGAAGAGATCCCTTTTAGGGATAAGTTCGCCTTTGTACCAAAATGTCCTTATTTGTTTGTATTTTTCGTGTTTTTTTGTGTACAATAAAGTTATTACATACATACATACATAGAGTAATGCCTGATTTACATGATTGATTCGTAATATGAATGATAGGTAAGCATTAAGGTTCCTTATAAGTTTGAGCGTTCATCATTTTCACGAAATCTTACTCGATAGATGGCGTTAGCGCTCGGCATACGAGCGCACTGCTCTACAGCACACTTACAGCGCGTATGTGTGCGTTTCAACACGGACGTAAAGTCTTGATCGTTTCGTCAGTCTCAAAGTTTACATTGTTTATTAAGGTTTGTTAATGTTGTTAACAATGTATAATTAAACATGTATTTGATGTTTTGAAAGCAGCACTTTAATATGTACTACATTTCAAGAAAATATACATAAGTAGCTATCGGAAAATCGAAAGTTTTTGTCATACAATATTTTTGTATTCTCGCATATAGTTTGTCATACTGATGATATATCCTGACGTTTGAAGCCTCATTTGTGATTCACCTCACACATTTTGATCGAAAATAATTTTTTCCCTATCAACTTTTGTTATAAGGTCATTTGTCCTAACGTTCAAAAGGCCTAATAGTGATGTGTATTGTTCACCTCGGACAATATATTTAGATTTGGTGGAAACTCCGTGTAAAAAATTATGCAATGTCATTATTTACTGTCGACATAATATTTATACGTAAAAAAACGCCCCTGGCATCTCGCCGGCCAATAGTCATAAGTGGTAGGACTGGTCTGGTAGGATAATATCTATTATGGTACATTCATTCTAAACTCTTAGTCATTATGTCATAAATAATATGAATAACTAAAATGCTTTAGTACCAATAACATGTTATGGTCTAAGATACGAGAAGCAAATTCTACCCTCATCTGTTATTCGATACTGACATTTACATGTTAGATAATATATAGATTGACATATCACAGGGGTTACCGACCTGAAACCTGTACAGACCCTGTTAAAAATTATAAAAACAATCAATACTTATCAATCAACTTTTTTGGGTAAATAAAATATCATCATCATCTGTTATTCGTAAATACGGATAGTAAACGGGGCACGGGTACGGGTTCCTAAGTGAAAGAATAGGAAAAAACCGGCCAAGTGCGAGTCGGACTCGCGCACGAAGGGTTCCGTCCCATTATCTTTAAAAACGGCAAATAAATCGCGTTTGTTGTATGGGAGCCCACTTAAATATTTATTTTATTCTGTCTTTTAGTATTTGTTGTTATAGCGGCAACAGAAATACATCATCTGTGAAAATTTCAACTGTCTAACTATCACGGCTTTTGAGATACAGCCTGGTGACAGACAGACAGACGGTCAGCGGAGCCTTAGTAATAGGATCCCGTTTTACCCTTTGGGTACGGAACCCAAAAAAGAAATTGGAAAAATTGGGGTTTCCTACTCTCAAACTGGACTATTACCATGGAGATGCTACGCTTTACCAGGGCCGCGAGTAGAGTGAAACTACCCTCATCTGTTAATATGAAAAAAACATTGTGTGAAATGAATGGTTATTAGACAACTCGTCTTTAACTCGGCAGTTTTTGAGTTTTCAAAAAAGTTATCCATATAATGCTGCCTATTTTTATTTTTATTATTTACACGACTGCCCAAAAAAGGAGTTTAATATTTTCAGGTTTCATGTATGTATGTATGTGAATTTTTTTGTTCCCCCAGAACTTCTCAACGCCTTAACCGATTTAGATGTGTGAGGTATGGTTGAAATCCTTACGTCATCCCGGGTGACATAGGATATGTAAAGTTCCAAAAAAAACAATATGGTGAACTGTGGACCCCATTTTGTGTGTTCCGTAAAAAAATTTTTTTTGCTATCCTAACAAGTGGGGTATCAAAATGAAGCATTTGAAAAGACGATTCCAGAAATATATATAACTAGCGGCCCGCCCCGGCTTCGCACGGGTAGTCTAGTTTTTTTACCTAATGTTTGGATCTAATTACCTAGTTACTAACCTACTCTATATATTACTACTAACGACATTTGTATAGTCTCTCATTTAGAATATTACTCGTTTACCATACAAACATTCAACCTCCTTTTTTCGACCCTTAAGGGATGAATTTCAAAAACGCTGAAATTAGTTTTCTTATAAGTAACTGAATGCTAGGTCTATAAACAAAGTTTCAAGTTTCTCGTTTAAAAAAAATTGCTCCCCATACAAACTTCCAACCACTTCTTCACCCCTTCAGAGGGTGAATTTCGAAAAACGCTTTAAATTGTTTTCTTAACACGGCGCTGCTGTGATCAGCATATGAGGAATTCTGGACCGTCTCCTGACTACCTACCTACCTGCTAATACCTGTAGCCGTATACCTTACTGATAATGTATATCTGTGTTTGAAATCCACGATACAGGCTTTGCCTAGTGTGGGTGTCATTGTTACTTACAGTTTGGTTTGAAAATGTTTGGTAAATAAATGATTTTGTATTTGCATTTTGTACTCCATCATGAGATGCTGGACCTCAACTCTTGCGATGTTACTCATCAAGACAAATCCAAAGAGCCCAAACACGGTGATGCTGTTATGAGCATATGGAGAGTTCCGGTGATCATCTCCTGACTCCATCATCCCTGGACCTCATTTAATCCGGCTGTACTCACTAAGATAAACCCAAAGAGCCCAAACACGGCGGTGCTGTGATAACCATATGAGGAGTTCCAGTGACAATCTCCTGACTCCATCATGAGACCCTGAACCTCACCTATTCCGATGGTACTCATCAAGACAAACCCAAAGAGACCAAACACGGCGGTGCTGCGATAACCATATGAGAAGTTCCATTGACTATCCCCTGACTCCATCATGAGACCTTGAACCTCACCTATTCCGATGGTGCTCATCAAGACCAACCCAAAGAGACCAAACACGGCGGTGCTGCGATAACCATATGAGGAGTTCCATTGACTATCTCCTGACTCCATCATGAGACCCTGAACCTCACCTATTTCGATGGTACTCATTAAGACAAACCCAAAGAGACAAAACACGGCGGTGCTGCGATAACCATATGAGGAGTTCCATTGACTATCTCCTTACTCCATCATGAGACCCTGAACCTCACCTATTCCGATGGTACTCATCAAGACAAACCCAAAGAGACCAAACACGGCGGTGCTGCGATAACCATATGAGGAGTTCCATTGACTATCCCCTGACTCCATCATGAGACCTTGAACCTCACCTATTCCGATGGTGCTCATCAAGACCAACCCAAAGAGACCAAACACGGCGGTGCTGCGATAACCATATGAGGAGTTCCATTGACTATCTCCTGACTCCATCATGAGACCCTAAACCTCACCTATTCCGATGGTACTCATCAAGACAAACCCAAAGAGACCAAACACGGCGGTGCTGTGATAACCATATGAGGAGTTCCATTGACTATCTCCTGACTCCATCATGAGACCCTAAACCTCACCTATTCCGATGGTACTCATCAAGACAAACCCAAAGAGACCAAACACGGCGGTGCTGTGATAACCATATGCGGAGTTCCATTGACTATCTCCTGACTCCATCATGAGACCCTGAACCTCACCTATTCCGATGGTACTCATCAAGACAAGTCTAAAGAGCCCAAACACGGCGGTGCTGTGATAATCATATGAGGAGTTCCAGTGACTACCTCCTGACTCCATCATGAGACCCTGAACCTCACCTATTCCGATGGTACTCATCAAGACAAGTCTAAAGAGCCCAAACACGGCGGTGCTGTGATAATCATATGAGGAGTTCCATTGACTATCTCCTGACTCCATCATGAGACCCTGAACCTCACCTATTCCGATGGTACTCATCAAGACAAATCTAAAGAGCCCAAACACGGCGGTGCTGCGATGAGCATATGAAGAGTTCCAGTGACCATCTCCTGTCTCCATCATGAGATCCTGGACCTCATTTATTCCGATAGTACTCATCAAGACAAACCCAAAGAGTCCAAACACGGCGGTGCTGTGATAACCATATGAGGAGTTCCAGTTCCACTGACTATCTCCTGACTCCATCATGAGACCCTAAGCCTTATTTATTCCGATAGTACTCATCAAGACAAATCCAACAAGCCCAAACACGCTGGTGTTATGATGTGATGAATATATGAGGAGTTGAGTGAAAATCACAAAATAAAATACTTAAGGATCAAACTCATTAAATCACGGTATACGAGTTCAGCGTGTCTTGGAATTCTGTGAAACATAATTCCGATGTTCGCTAAGTCGCGCGATCGGCGAAAGCGACATAGGTCCGACCTCTGAGAGCGCTCGGCGCCGTCTGAGTGCAGGGCATCAATGCAGCGTAATTTATGGGAATTATGGGCTATGTTTAAATTTTTTTACAAAATTTACTTTTAGTCCAATTATGATTTAAAAAATATCTGATACACAAGAAGAGTTACTCTTTGCAACAATTTTATCTTTAGAGCAAAATGTTAACGCAGCTTGCGAGGAAAAAATAAAATGTAAGCCTGTTTTCATACATAAACTAGGCAACATTCGGATGCTATTTAAACCTAAATTATAAATGAATCCTACTTATTTAACGACGTTACTATTTAGTTTATCATATGTAGAATTGAAATGTGTTCATTTTGTACAAAAATAAGTCCTTTCCACGTCAAAATCGAGAATCAAAACGTTACGCCTAACCGCAAAATATTGAAAAACCCAGCCAAGAGAACGCGTTTTTACCAAGGTTAACATTAAAAAAACAAAAGTTAAGTAATTTTACTATCTAGAATAAGAAACGGGCTATGAAATACTTCAATAATTTCTATAAAATTACGGATATTTGCGCCAGAAGCTTTGATCAAAAACCAAGCATTTTGCGGAATTCTCTTAAGGCCTCTTAAGCAAGTACACTTTTGTTTCAAAAATTATATTTTCATCTCTCCTGTTCAGAAGGTAATAAAGGGTACGTAATAAAAAATAGATATTTATCAGTGGTGAAACTATCACGAACGGCTAGGTATAATTATACCTATGTCATATTTTCCTTAAGAGCGCGAGGGAGGGCAACTTTGATTCTTGAACAAACCAGTATGATATCGAGACCCGAAACATCTATGAGTAATCCGAAAACCCTCTTACATTGATTAGCCTGATAGATGAATTCACTGCCGCTCCGAGTTATTGACATTAGGGCTGATAAATATAAACTGTGTTGTTTTATTTAAATTTTGAATGGTGTAAAGATAATGTACAATAATTTATACTTAGAGGTCATAACAAAATGGAATTAACAATTATAAATGGCCATATCCAAAACAAAATAATACATGACATTAGGACATGACGTTATTAAACCAAGTGCAGGTGTTTCATTCCATATAACGTGTTACTTTACAACATGCGTTGGTGCTTTTGGCCTTATCTGTTTGTAATAAGCTCAACATATCTGTAAAAATATACAACTAATCTTTCAGGTCAGATAATCCCATTGTTTTGTTGCCGCGCGGTTCGGCACTAAAAGCATTTTACTAATGACAGAGACCGCGAACATTACGACCGCTTAAGCTTAGTTTTATTACCTACCTGCCTTCCTAACCTAATGAGAACAATGGACCTCACTATCGAAAAGTATTGACCAACAGTAAGCGCAATTACTCCTTTTATAAATACCACGCATGCTAGACAGTTGGCCACTAAGGCCAAGGGCAATAAAAATTTGAACAGCTGCATCTCGCAGTTGACTTTATGTTGCCGTTTATTATTTTACCTTTTGTTTAAGTATTAGCTTATCTAATCATTTGTCACTGGGTCCACGTTGACTAGACTAGATGCGGCAGCGTTATCTTAAGTGTTATATTTTGTAAGTAAAATTATTCCTAATGCGTGTTCGCGTAAAAAGAAACGATAGATGCGGCTTAGTTCAGAAAATGAGAATTGTGCGTCTGTTAACTGATTAAACTGAATTAGAACCAATTCTTGATATTCGATCGAGCTGAATTGTAGTACATATATCTATTTATATTTGGTGACCATAGGGTAGATGACCCATGTTGCAATTTATACTACACACAACAAATTTAAACCATTTATAACACAGTATGGCTAAGCATATATAGAAAAAAACCAAGTGCGAATCGGACTCACGCACGAAGTGTTCTGTCCCATTATCTTTAAAAACTGCAAAGAAAAACACGTTTGTTGTATGGGAGCCCCCTTAAATATTTTTATATCATTCTGGTTTTTTTTTGTATTTGTTGTTCTAGCGGCAACAGAAATTCATCATCTGTGAAAATTTCAACTGTCTAACTATCACGGTTCATGGCCTGCCTGGTGACAGACGGACAGACGGACAGCGGAGTCTAAAGCTCAAGCCACACAGAGAGCGGGCGGGCGGCGGCGGCGCGGGCGCGGGCGGCGGCGGCGCGGGCGCGGGCGGCGGCGGCGCGGGAGCTGCTTTTGGCGGTGGCGGCTGCCGACAAAGGCCGCTGCCGCCCGCGCCCGCGCCCGCGCCGCCACCGCCCGCCCGCTCTCTGTGTGGCTTAAGCTTTAAATATGTAGTAGTATATATATTGCAATATGTATGTATTTGTGTATTGTATATATTTATGTTTATGTGTAGTGTATTTGCAATTAATTTGTTTTAGTGTTCCGTGTAGTCCGTTTTCATGCTTTTTACTTTGCACCTTTTATAAAATCTCTGTTTAGCCCAATGGTTGGCTGGTAGAGAATGCCATTTGGCATTAAGCCCGCCATTTGTACAATTCTGTGTATTTTGTGCAGTAAAGTTTAAATAAATAGCTTATATTTTAGACCCTTAAGCTTAAGCCACATAGAGAGCGGGAGGGCGGTAGCGGCGCGTGAGCGGGCGGTAGCGGGACGTGAGCGGGACGGCAGCGGGCGGTAGCGGCGCGGGAGCAGGCGGGACCTGCGCGGGAGCTACCGCTCGCTCCCGTGCCGCTACCGCCCGCTCACGCGCCGCTCACGTCCTTTATTTTCATCATCACATTGCGTTACCTTACAGTTATGAATGAATGAATGAATGAATACAACATTGATGAACATAATAGTTATACTTAATAATAATAATATCTCTAACTAATAAACTCCTTTGATTGATTGATCTATTAACAACTAAAACTGTTTAAAGAGTGAATGCAAGAAAGTAGGAAATAATGCAGATCACAGACCGCGCTACGGTTATTGAGATCAAGACATGGCACTAATAAGTGTAGAAAAGGACTTTATATACTTTGCCGTCGACGGCCAAGGCATGGTAAAACCACGTAAAGCTCTATGATTTCATTCATAAATAGTCTTTAGACTTTACAATAATTATGAATGAAACCAGTTTTACCGTACCGTGGACGTCCCCGGTAATGTACAACGCCCATTGACTATCTTAACATTTTAAACATTTGATAAAATATATGTTGAATGCTTCTTCAAACATTTTTTAAATTAAAATTATAATTTCAAAATTGTATCAACACACATAGCAAATTTACAACAAAAGCAGCTATTATTTACTCCAATAACGCAAATAAAAAAGACCCGCAAGATAAATGCCAAATACACTTAAAACTAGATACATTTAAAAATAAAAAATCAGTGGCTTCCATTAGATTCAAATAATTTTGACTACATTGCCTGTAGAGCAATACTTAACAGTAATAACTAAATGATCAGCCACCCATGAATTCGATGAACCCAAGTTATATATCACCCTGTATACTGAACATGTGCTTAGGTCACTCATTCAGTGTCAAAACAAATGAAAAATACTTCTAAGTGTATGTGATTGTGAAATAAAATAAACTTGTTTAGGTGCACTTACATAGATGGAAGTGAAGCTAAACATTAAGCTTCGAACCTATGATAGTTCCTTTCAGTTTGGTCTTTGTAGAGCTTGAAACCCATGAAGCCGATCGTGAACAGGCCGAGTGTGAGGATCACGCTTACTAAGTTCGCGCCGTCGAATCTGAAACAGATGACAGGCGACATGTAATTTATTTAATAAAAAAACACATAATAATAAATGGAGCGGCCTTTGCCCAGCAGTTGAACACTAAAGCTTAAGCCACACAGAGAGCGGGCGGGCGGCGGCGGCGCGGGCGCGGGCGGCAGCGGCGCGGGCGCGGGCGGCAGCGGCCTTTGTCGGTGGCGGCTGCCGACAAAGGCCGCTGCCGCCCGCGCCCGCGCCCGCGCCGCCACCGCCCGCCCGCTCTCTGTGTGGCTTGAGCTTAAATGGGCTATAAAAATAACTGGTATGTATTTGACTGCTATATCAACTGACGATGACCTGATTGATGACTGATAATATTACAAGGCCGAGTTTTCATTTGCAATTTTTAGTCTATTTTGGGTCACCCTAAACTTTTTTTTATACAATGACGGTGGTGGCAAACCAGAAACTTAATAAAAACAAAACTTAACTATTGATTCCTTTGTGTACAAATGATAGGAATGCCTATAGGGCGTTTGGGGCATCGCAATCGATACTCTAGAAGTGCTTCTCAATGTCTACTTACTACTGTGTTACAATGTAGGTAGTCCAAACAAGGCTTTGCTAGACGGTCGCCGGCAAGAGTGTCCGACGGGCGACCTTGGTCCGTACGGACCATGTAGAGAGTTAGTGCCAGTTGCACCAACATACCAACACAGACCGGTCATCGTCAAATATGGCGCCGGCAGCTGTCATCCCATAGAAACTTGTCAAACTTTCCATACAATCAGATTTGACGAACACCGCTTACGATTACAGACGGTTTGGTGCAACCCAGCCTTAGACTGTTGTTTTCAGCATAATTTCTATGGAACACGATCCGTGCGGACCAAGGTCGCTCCGTCAGAGGCATGTCGCCGTTACTTGTTGTACACTTACTGTCTACGTTACTGTCGTTACTTATCGACGCGCAAATGTAATGTGAATTATTATTGTCAGGTTACAATTGTAAAGTTGGAATAGAGTTATATAATGTTATCGGCATACGCACCGAGTCAGCGTAGCTTTAGGACTTTACCACACTTGCGAGTTGCGCGCGAATTTTGTATGAAGGCGATCACGCAGCGAGTTCGCCGCAACTGATATTTGTATAGAAAAATGCTCACAACTCGCAAATGTGATAAGGCCCTTAGAGGTAATATAATTGTATAATAATTACCTTCTAGCGTGCAGAGTGTGGGGCCGCGCCGTGGTGGCGGTGGGCTTCACCGTAGTGGGTTTCTCAGTGGTGGCGTTAGAAGTGGTGGCATTATGTTCGGCAGGCTTTACTGTAGTTGTCGGCGTTGTAGGCTTCTCAGTTTTGTTGTCAGTCGTGTTGTTGGTCGGGGCGTTGGTGGTACCATTGGCAGTGGCATTATGAGGCGCGGGAGTTACGTTGGTAGTGTTTTGTTTTGCTTGTTCTTTGGGTGTTGTTTCATTCGCAGCGGTTACGTGTGGTGTAGTTGCTTCTGTAGTGGCGTTTTTGCCCGCTGGGATCGCTGATGGGGTCGTTTCATTGCCTGGCTTCGAAGGTTTCTCTGTAATGGACAAAAATGGCTTATTTAGAATCAAAAGGAAACGATACAAATCTTCATACACCAAATGGGGCAAGTAAATTCCAGAGATACATACTTCATAGAATAGAACCATATAAGTAGATTTTTTTAATTTTTGTCGTGAGCGAAAAACATAAGCGCATCTCTTTCACGGGAAGCGTGGTTGGGCGAATCGAAGAATCCCCCTAAAAAAAATTGAATTTCATGTGCACTGCTTACTCCTCTTGGGCCTTATTGAATTTCCCATCATCGCAAAGGCCGCCGTACATCAGTGGCGGCACGTCAAAAATATTCTTAGGGAAGCCGGAAATTATTTGCCTTTCTTATTCTTCATGATCCGTAGTAAAAGAATTGGACCGGCTGAAAATTAGGCAAGCCGGTGGGAATGCTTCATTTTGATACCCCACTTGCTAGGATAGCAAAAAAAATTTTTTTACGGAACACAAAATGCAGTCTACAGTCGGCCATATTGCTTTTATTGCAACGTTACATATCCTATGTCACCCGAGATGACGTAAGGATTCCAACGACACCTCACACATCTAAATCGGTTAAGGCGTTGAGAAGTTCTGGGGGAACAAAAAAAAGTTCACATACATACATACATACATACATGAAACCTGAAAATGAAAACATTACACTCCTTTTTTTGGGCAGTCGTTAAAAATGGGATAGCTCTTGGCCGGCATCCAGCCAGGGGGCAAATATGAGGCCGACGGTGAACCGAGCTCACCCAGAAGATGCCTATTCACTCCAGCCCCTCTAGCACAACATGCATTCCGTATCTTCTCGCGCGCGAGATAAGCTACCTGTCACTTTTTGACAGCATTCATCAGACAGTGACAGGTAGCCTATCTCGCGCGCGAGTAGAGACGAGATGCATGTTATGCTAGCCCCTCAGGGTTCGGAATTATCGAGATAATTATGGTCATTGATAATTATCTAACTAATACGACGAACTAATACTCAGCCTGCAATTGCCTCATTCCTGGCCTCAACAATCGTGTGCTATTACCAACTGGGAGTATCAAAATAAAGTATTTTTTAAATGTAAGAAATACACAAGACCTCTCTCTTCTGGTGAGATGTATGTTGTGTGTGTTCCATACCTCAGCTGCTTCAGAACTCAGAACCCACATTGTTTAAACTACATTAACTAAAAAGGTTTATAATCATGAGATGCAATGCAAATGAATGCAATCAATACATTAAATTCTCACTCGAGAAACAGAATAAAATTTATTTACATTAAAACATCTAAAATACAATAATAAATATTATGACTAATTAAAACCAACTAAAAACTAAAACATTAAAAATTACTATCTAAATTAGGCCCCCTTGGTATTGTGCCCATTACGCAGGCAGCATTCCCGCGCTGAATTGCGATGGCAATTCTTTGCGCGAGAAAGCTGCCCGCGCGTGGGTCACCTGTCGTCTCCCTAAGCCGCCTACTAAGCTCTTTATGGAGCCCCCGGGCGCCTCTGCCCCACGGGCCAAATGTCTCGACGCCAAATGCGACAAAGTCGTATTGGGCGCCGTGACAATTGTATTTGCCCGCCTTTAAATTCTCCCGGGAGTCTGCCGCCGCCCCGGCACGCTTGCTGGTCGATGAGAGGTAGGACGCAGCTAGCGTATGGGCGCAAGTTGCGTCCCACACTAGCGCACGACCCCTCTTCCAAGGGATCAACGACATCCCATCAGGGCGCTTACCATCGCTCCGCACGATCTGGGGCTCCAGAGCGGCGAGAACATGGGCACTGACGAGCGCCCTTCTGATGATGTCGTTGAGAGCGGCATGGCGGGAAAGACGGCCGGCGCCCGAGGAGCAGGTGAGCCCGTGGTGGCCAAGGCGGTCTACGGGGGCCCCGCATGACGCACAACTGTGGTCCACACAAACACCGGCCGGAGACCGATGGCTACACGGAGTGTGGATGGGTCTATGAAAGTGCCTGTGTTAGGTGAGGGATATGCTTGAAGCCAATGGCCTGACTCGGGTTTAGACACGGCCAAGAGCCTGGCCTGATCTCTGCCTGTAGCGACGTCAATTAAAGACTTCAACGTTGAAACGGAAGCTATGGTGTCCCAGGCCCTTTGAATTTTGGGTCGCGATGGAAAATTTGGGCTCGGTCCTGCTAGCCGAGCGTTCGAGGCTTCATCCAAGCACGCAATCTCGTAGTTTGTAGCCGAAGGGGCTTTAAGGATTTATTTATTTATTTATTTAAACTTTATTGCACATTAAAAAGGTACAAATGGCGGACTTAATGCCTTAAGGCATTCTCTACCAGTGAGATCAAGGATCCTACCTGCGAGATCGGAGGTGCTATGGATTGAAGCCAGGAAAGCCGGCAGAGCAATACTGGTGATTTTGCGTGTTCCCAAGCCACCAAACCTTATCGGAAGGGAGGCTTGGGTCCACGCCTGCTCGATCGTTAAAACGGATGTTTAAAATACACTCAATTTGGGATTTTAATAGAAAATCGATAGGTTGGACAAGATGGGGATATTTCCAAACGGGGCAGCAGCGGATCAGGTAAGTAAATTTAGGTACGAATAAACAGAACTTCAAAATGAATAGAGCAGAGTGACTGCTAATTTTGGTTAAGCGATCAGAATGATCATTAAATTTGGAAACAGATTTATTCAAAAAGGGAGGGATGGCTTCATCAAAGATGGGTGAACCGAGGAGGTGTAAACTGTCTTTTGGTAAGATTTTGATATTTGGGCACACATTATTAAAATTATGAAGAATTTGGGATGCTAAAGTAAGATCTACTGTGTCCGATATATACAACTCACACTTGTTAAAGTTTAGTTCAAGGCCGATATCTGCAAATTTGTTTTTAATTATGATTAAGTCCGCCAGAACAGTTTGTGAATCACCTCCTAGGGTGCCATCATCGAGGTACCACACGTTTAATTTAGAATTTAGACTGTGAATTACCGAATTAATAGCCAAACTAAAAATAGCAGGACCGAGGGGATCACCCTGCTGACATCCTGTGGCCGAAATAATTTCATTATTTTTATGTATTAATTTAGAAGGACTGTGATAACATTGTAAAAGAAAGTTATACATTTCTGGAACATGAATTTTGATTTCGTTCAGCAGGGTCTCCCTATTAACCGAATTGAAGGCGTGGACTGCCGCCTCGCATCCCCCGCGGGTGCCGAAGCCGACTTGTACGGGTTCAAAGATATCTTGAAGCTTGCTCCGCGTGAGGCGTACACAGACTTTGGCGGCTAGCCGCCGTAAAGTAGACCCGATTGCGATAGGGCGCACGCCTGCATCCTTCTTTGTTAACTAGCATAAGGTTTACCAGTTTCGTTAAACCACGAATCAGGTGTTCACCAACTATGCCAGTACCGTGAGAGGTGAGATCAACAAGGTGTTGTGGCGAGATGCCATCCAAACCGGACGCCGATCCCTTTGGGAAAGACGCTAAGGCCGCTATTACGTCTCTCTCTGTGGCGTGGAGGCAAGCTGCAGGATCAGTGGAAGAATCGACAAATATGGGGGTGGAAGGACCTGGGGGATGTTTAGACTGCAATGCAGCCGCGGTCTCAGGGGTATCAGGTGCGAGGGTGTCATTCGAAAACAATAAACGAGCCGCTCCTTTCAGGTCTCCGTCATGAATTTTATCCTCGACCTTCCCAAACAAATCATATTTAGATTTATGGCGTCTAGAAGGTGTAGATGGACATGGTATGGTCGGTGCTAGTACGTTATTCTTAATTTTTTGGATGAGAGAAATATTACTGTTAATGTTTTCCGAAACAAGCAGAACTTTATATGAGAAGGTTAGCAGGTCGTGCCAGGATTGGAGGTCATTATTTCGAACAGTTTTATTAACAGTTTTGAGTAATGCCTAATACATTAAATAGGAATGTTATTTCATCACATTTCTCAAATTACATTCCAATTGTAATTTATTTTTATTAGTTAATGTTATGTTTCTATAGTTTTCATTAATAAAATATTGTAATTTACTAAAGAACAACAGGTAGTAAAAGAAAAAATCAAAGAAGTAGTCATATTTCAACACATGCTGGAAACATTGAGTAAATGAAGTCAGTATTTGTTTGGAAAACCTAATGTTACTTTTAAAAGGCTAGTATAAAAACCTAAAATTAATAAGGCTGCCCGCTACTGGTGACTGGGATCCCTGGCCGTATAACAATGTTTAGTTTTTTACGCTGGGAGAGGACGGGTTAAAGCAGCATCAAAACATGGTTTTGATAAGTAATGAGTATTTTTGCTGTGCAACAGTAGCGGAGCGTCCATACAACTCGATTCTCACCGGCTTGTCTAATTTTCAGCCAGTCTAGTTCTTTTACTATGGCGCATGAAGAACAAGAAAGGCAAAATTATTTCCGGCTTTCCTAAGAATATTTTTGACGCGCCGCCACTGCTGTGCAATCAGCATATATCCTATTTTAAAATAGAAAGTAATTTTACTGATGAAAACAGGCTAAACAAATTTAACATAGCGGAATAGACCATTGTTAAAAATACACTTGGGTTACAGGAATTTCCTCACATTGAATGCTAATTTAATTAGACTCGGCTATTTTGGGGAAACCCAACAGGTATGCCAAAATCACAAATAGGATCCCACTTCCCAATGTAAATAAACAAAGGGACGACGGCAAGAGGCCCGACGGCATGACATTGGTGCCTTGGAAGATGGGACGCCCCCTGGTCTGGGATGCTACATATGTAGACACCCTCGCACCGTCCCATCTTCCAGGTACCAGCAAAAATGCTGGCAATGCCGCATCCACAGCGGAAGACCTTAAACGCCGCAAATACGCCACCCTCGCTCGGTAGTGGTTACATATTTGAGGCGTTTGGGGTCGAAACGCTAGGGCCGTGGGGGCCGAGTGCATGCCGCATTTATAAAGATTTAGCGGCGCGCCTGATCGAAGCCACAGGTGACCAGATGGCTGGCCAATACTTTGCACAACGAGTCAGCGTTGCTGTACAGCGTAGTAACGCGGCCAGCCTTCTGGGCACACTGCCCATCGGCACTGATTTGGAAGATATTTTTTATTTATAGGTAGCTTTTAGTTTTTTATTGCAATGTCTCTTTTGTAATTTGTTGTTAATAAATGACTTATCCAAATAAACAAAGTGGTTCTTAAATATAGACATATTTTATGTGTGCGTTATAAATAAAATAAAAAATAAATCACAGCATAATTAGATCAGCTACTAAAACCCAAGATGTAGTATGTTAATTAAGAGCGCTCAAGTGGAAGTGGGCTGGACATGCAATCAGGAGAGAGGATAAGTGGAGCAAATTAGTCATGCAATGGTACCCAAGAGAAGGTAAGAGGAAACGAGGGAAACCGTTCAGAAGATGGTAAGATGATATAGTTAAGGTAGCAGGCAAAACCTGGACTAGACTCGCACGTATAAGAGAAGATTGGAAAGTGTTGGGGGAGGCCTTTGCCAAAGGGCACACAGATTAAAAGAAAAAACAAAAAAGATTAGCAAAGTAAACATGTAACAGAAACAATATGTAATCTGAGATAAGGCTATAAAATAAATAAATAAAATAAAAATATAAATAAAACACATTTATTGAGAAAGAGACAGAATCTGTGGGTCACCAGGATCCCTTAAAAAGGCTGAAAGAGTTAAATAATATGATCCAATTAACCTTTTGTTCATCACAGTAAACAAGTACTACAACAATAATGAAGCTCTTTTAAAAGGTTAAGAGCCAAAAGATAATGTTTGCACAAGTAATTCCAACCCATTACTGTATGTCTGGATAGGAATATAAAATGTCTATGTCAAATACCTGTCTTTTACTAGGTAATTCTGTCGCAACCTGTTTTGCTGATTAAAATTCAATCACGACGCCGTAGAAAAGGAAGCGTTTATAAATAAAACGGAGTAATTTAAAATACCCACTTGATGAATCTTCTTACAGGAAATGTATACAAAATACGGGCGAAGCAAACGTATTTTTATCCTATTCAGTTCCTCTTGACCGATTGCCATTTACATTTTTGGATAGTTTGTAAATGTAGGTGGAATTGAGGTTTACATCATGCGCCGTCAGCTTCGGTGGTGTGGGCACGTCTCTCGAATGAAAGATCAGAGGGTCGCTAAGCGCATCTTCTACTCGGAACTTGAGGAGGGCAAGCGGAAACAAGGCGGCCAGCTCCTCAGGACAAAGATGTGCTTAAGCGCCATATGAAAAAATGCACCATAGAGTCCTCACACTGGGAGCGGCGGGCTGCAGTGCGGACCGAGTGGAGAACTTTGGTTAACTCCAAAGTTGAGAAATTTGAATGTCAACGGCGCATTGAGCTTGATGCCAAGCGCGATGAGATAAAAGCCCGGCCACCTGCGGCAATATCTTACAATTATATAAATGGTGTGCTCACATGTCCACAGTGTTCTCGCGTATTTGTAAAAAAGATCGGCTATGTTAAGCGGTTATTACACTATCCCGAATTCAGAATCCTGAATGAGCTAGGAAGCAGATTCAGGAACGTGTAATCGCATTCAGGAAGCAAGGATCCTAAGTAGTATCCTACCTAGGACGTCAGGATGGCTCCGGACGAACTGAATGACCAAGCATCCTAGCTAGGAAGCTGTTTAGGACAGTGTAATAATATTTAGCCAAATCAGTCGGCTCGCGCCAGCGACAGCGTACGTACACGTGTAGGTCGCGTGCAATGAACGAAGCACGTTGGTTTTTATAGGAAAAATGAGGAAATATCAAAGAAAAAGATCTGAATTTATAATATGTATTTGTTGGTAAATTATGGGTAATAATAAACATTATCACCAAATTTCAAATTATAAGTCAATGGGAAATGAAACATTCTAAGGAACAGGATTTTGTAAAAATAGTTGAGTGATAGCTTCTCATTGATTTTTTCCCTATATAATTTTAAAACAATAAATTGTGTATTTATGTACTCAATGAGCTCTATACCCCACTCGATGGGGTGGAAAGTGGATGAAAAAAATTTTTCGCACCCCCTTTAGCTTTATGGGAAAATTTGTATGGCAAATTGTCAAAACTTTGGGTCAACTAGATGCTTATACTGTGAAAATTTGAAAACTATAGCTCCAACTATTTGGCTGTAAAACCCGAGTGACAGACGACGGACGGACGGACGCGTGAGTGAGTGACAGCAATAGGGTCGACCCCTCCGGTACGGAACCCTAAAACAATTACATGAATAATAGGTGTGCGTGAGGAGGGCTATATAGTTTTTTTTTCTTTATTGGCATGGTTGCCACTGCTAATAGTGCCAATGCTAGGCCAAGGCCAACTTTCTGGTTTTTTGACAATATCGGCGGCATCGCTACGACACGTCTCTCTCCGTCGAGCAGTGGAAACGAACTGATTCAGAGAGTGAATTCAGTGTAGTGTAATCAGAAGCTTCCTTCCTATCCCCTCCCTTGCATCCTAGTTAGGACGCCCGAATTCAGGATAGTGTAATACCCGCTTTAGCCACATACGAGCACATCAAAGACAATTATTACGGAGATGATAGCCTTGCCGAAATCGGCCGTGGAGCTTATTATTATTTACATTTTTATTTGAGATTTACTCACCAACATTTACGGCGGTGTCACTGAGGCACACGGAAAGGGTCAGCAAGCAAACGAAAATTACTTTCTTCATCTTGAAATAGTTGATACTAATTGCTATTCGGTTCAAGAAAATTTCAAGAATTCCAAAATTACGCTACACTTCTTAGCAGTGATGTTAGATCAGTGCCACGAAGTACGATCGAACGTTAGAAGTGTCACTTAGTAAGTGACACTTACCGCGAGGCACTTTCGTTCACCGGCTTTACGTATCGTTTCCATAGACAACTTGCGGACTTGCTATCGTGAATGGAAAGAACGAATGAATTAGTAAAGTGATTTCACACGACGCGATAAAAAACCGGTAAATTGATATTTGACTAAAAATAAGCTTGAAAGGTTGATAAATGAGATATATTTCGCATATACAACGTTTATTGGCATTATAAACACTTGTAAAACTCGTTATAATGCTATTTTTGATGTTTTTTGTTAACATTTGAAAATGTCAAGTCCGCGACTATACGTTTTGGCGGGAATTTTAACTTAGCGGACCGCCTTTTGAAGTATAGCTTTATGTTAATACTTATTTAATTGCTTTGCTAATGTTTTTGAACTTAGTATGAAATACGTTTGTTAATACTATATCATTTGATATAATTAACGAACATTTCAACATTTAAAACAAATAAAAAAATCAGTTTGAGATGTGATTGATCGCTATTTGTGAAAATTTGGGGATAAACCTTTCCCCTAACACAAGACAAGATTCACTTTGCATGGAATAAGTATGTTATCTCTAGCTATATAGTCGATGCTTATACAGGCTTAAAGCACCTTACTTTGTAAACTATCAATAAGACTCACTTACCGTTTAAAAGCTTATAATTCCCTCGACCTCGGGATAATGCGAAGATAAAGTCAGTGCAGGGGCGAGAATTTATTTAGTTGCTGTCTGGTCCTCGAGACCTGTCTGGCTTTACAGTGTTGGCGATGAAATGAGAAGGGGACAAGAACAAAATATTTATCCATGTGACAGACAGACAATGTGAAACCAAAATGGAGTGCATGTTGTAGATAAATTAGGTGTTCCTCCCACCGATTACATTGTAACTTCATTAACTGACATTAGTAATTTCCTAAACTTTCATATATGAATAGTTTATTGAGAATCTATTCACTTCTCAGTACTGCTGTAAAACAAACCTATGTAATCTAATTCTTACGGGTTCCTCCAGATAATAGGTATCTTAAAAGAGTCAGTGTATTAGAAAATAATACCTTCAGATTATAGGACAGGAATTACTTATTTGGGGAAACGAAAATTCTAATCATAATTATATATTCATATACAGGGGAGAGAAAAAAACTAAACAGTTGATACCAAATTATAAAATCATTTATTTTGTCATAAGTATTCATTTTCAATGCTTTGGAACTTCGAGTAACCCACTCATGTTATGATATTAAAGAATTCTATGACATACCCAATAATTCATGATCATTATATCTATTCCTTAAGCGGGGCGGGTATTACACTGTCCTGAATCAGGCGTCCTAACTAGTGGAGGGGAGTTGAAGCATCTCGCTCTAACATATAGGTCGGAACCCTTCTAAGTGTCCTGAATCCAGGACAGTGTAATACCCGCTTAATAATGATAATGAATGATTTCTGTAATTTGAATTACTATACTCTCTAATTAAACTTAATAACAATGACATGTAACCATCCATCCATCCTCCTAGCGTTATCCCATTACAGTTGCATCCTGAAGGATGCCTGGGGTCCGCTACCTAATCCCAAGATTTGGCGTAGGCACTAGTTTTTACGAAAGCGACTGCCATCTGACCTTCCAACCCCGAGGGGAAACTAGACCTTATTGGGATTAGGCTTTGTCAAGTGAGTGGGCAACTTGACTGTTAGAAGTTCTCAAGCCGCCCGAAGGGCTCCAACTTGGCTTAACGACTGCTGCCATAGACAGCAACCGGGATCAACGGCTTAACGTGCCTTCCAAAGCACGGGAGCACTCAGTTAGTAACCACTCAAACCGGTCACCCATCCAAGTCCTGACCGCTGCCCACGTTGCTTAACTTTGAATAACGCTTGCGGCACGCAGGCGCCGCTGGGCCACGAGCAATGACATGTAACATTATTAATAAATGACCATGACCATATGGCATTTTATCATGTGGATTTGTTTGGGTAGATTTTTACCAACTCAAGGTATAGTGCATTCCAGAATTATATATGCGGCTGTTCCTTCAATGTCTCCTGTTCTGCAATTTGTAACACTTAAAGCGAAAAAGTCCTGAATTAGTGTACACATACAATGTATATTTAATTAGCAACTTAAGTTGGTATATTCGGAGATTTCAAAAAACCGGCATATAAAATATCACCTATGACTGAATAATCCTGTAATCATAGGTCATAGGTGGAAGGAAATAGAAATCACCAATCATCATCATCATCAGCCTATATACGTCCCACTGCTGGGCACAGGCCTCCTCTCATAGATGAGAGGGATTGGGCAGTAAGTCCCCACGCTGGCCCAGAGCGGGTTGGGGACTTCACATACAACTTTGAATTTCTTCGCGGATGTATGCAGGTTTCCTCACGATGTTTTCCTTCACCGAAAAGCTAACGGTAAATATCAAATGATATTCCGTACATAAGTTCCGAAAAACTCATTGGTACGAGCTGGGATTCGAACCCACGACCGCCGCTTGACAGCCGCATGCTTGAACCACTGGGCTACCGTAGCTTAATAATATATATATATAATCACCAATATATTTCTGTAAATAGAATTCAGAATCTTACAGATCTTAAAAGGTATCTAAATATTGCAAATATAAATATAATACGTATAGGAGTATACGAGTTCTTTTGCTACATTATAACAATATATCGAGGATGAAAAAATTAAGTTAAAACGAACATGGGGGTGATATTGGATTTATCACGATAAAATGAACCAGTCTTTTATAAAAACATGCCCGGAAGAATAATATAGTTATTATACTGATTTATGAAACGTCATAGTGAAATCATCTATTTTAGTTTCCTGATTCAGATAGGTACAATGTTAACGTAGTCACTAGTCATGTCCGCGCAAACATCATAGTCAGAGAGCGTTTTTCGTGGCGGGGTACAATATTCGTCTGGCCTAATAGCTGAGTTTCTTGCTGGACTCTTCTCAGCGGTTTAAGCGTGAAGAGGGAACAGAAAAACAGACACACTTTCGAATTCAGGATTATTTAAATTTTAAGAATATTTGGTATAACATATACATTTATATAATAAGGAATTGCTGGTACCTAATTGACATGTTGTTATTAGTTAATAAGTTTGAGTTGAGTTTACCAAATATTTGTATGCTTGCATGCATGCTGAATACGAGGATAGTCCGCAACACTACTTCAAAACCAACCAGGATTCTTCAAACTAGCGTAGGTTTAATGAACCAGCGACAAAAGTCCCAGTAGCTCAATTCCACTGACACACTTCAGTTCGGTTAAAAGCGCTCAACCAAGCTCACTGGAGCGCAAACTGTTAGAGTATTCCAGTGTTTAAACCGCCAGCGTGGTCGTCTCGGAGGTTTCCCCTGGACTTTCCCTAGGCCACCCTCCAACCGCGCACTCTTATCGCTTTAATGGGCCCGGCCAATCAAGCCACAGTCAGGTTCAAAAAATAAAATTATCGGAGACTCACATATATAAATATACATGGCAAATATCCCGTTATTAATCGTAATTCTAATGTAAATGAACAAGTGAGCTTAAAATCTTATAAGGTTAAAAAGAAAAACACCAACAGAATTCTAACACCTATGTAACAACATGAGTGCAATAAATACTTGAAACTTGAAAAAAAATTTTTCTTGAAGTTAACTTAAATGATAATCCGTTACTCATTATGTTGACTTAAGAAATGATTAACGGATTTACAGTATTGTACCCAGCTTTGCAAACGATTTGCCGTAGCTAGTCGTTCGATCAAATCAAATGATTCGTTTTCAGACCTAAAGTATGTATGTAAGTGACATAGCCTGGTGCCGAGACATAGGTTAGAGTTAGCATTAGGTTACAAATTTACAATAGCACCTAGTTCCATTGTGATAAGGTGTAAAACTGGTAGCTAATTTCTGCTAACGCCTTTACTCTTGAATAGCCTGCGTTCCGTCTTCTTCTTGCGTGGACGATCTGCCATTCATATTCATACGCCTGGAACAGCAATAGAACACTTTAAACTAAAACATACGAAATAGTGCGTCTGAGCTCACCCAGTATAGCCTGACAAGATTTTATTTTAGAGAGAGAGAGAGATCATTTATTTGTGAGACATAGGTACAAAAATGTGAAGATCTTAAATAAAATAACAAATAGTTTCACTATGCCCATGCTTAGGTTCGCCTTATTTGACTAGCAAGAAGACATTCGATGACTTTCAACAGCCATTGAAAGTCATCGAATGTCACCGATGTAAACCAAAAAGACCTCTCGCTCTCAACACAGTGCAGTGCAGTATTTCGTGAGGACTCGCAAGGCTGGGCCCGAGGACAGGGCCGCGCCGCGCCCAACTAATATGAAAATCGAACGTACTTGTACTGGCCACCACCCACCACATGCTGAACAACAGAAGCCGCGAATGTTACAAGATGCTGTACTGTACAGAGTAAAACTTAGTCCAGTAGATTTTGACGTCAAAATTGCAAAGCATGATGTAGTTCTGCAGCTTTAATATGTTGTATAGATTAGTTAGGGCAGTTTGAATCTAGATTTGCAACTTCGAAAAAACTGAAGCTTGCTGAGCAACACGCGGAAAATATACATCATGCTTTGCCATTTTAGCCTTTTTTTATTATTACACGACTGCTCAAAAAAAGGAGTGTAATGTTTTCAGGTTTCATGTATGTACCTATGTGAACTTTTTTGTTCCCCCAGAACTTCTCAACGCCTTAAGGCGCAGGGTAGGGCAAGGCCTTCCCCATACAAACTTTGTGCAGGTTTTATTCGTCGGTTTTGGCACTAACAAATATAATTTTTTTTTTGGTTGTTAATATTAGACATGCGAAGATCGTGATGTAAAAATTTTCAATAATTTCAAAAAAATTCAAAATAAAAAAAAAAAAATAAAAAAAATTACATCACGAAATAGCTATGAGAAAAATAAGCATACTGACCAAAAATCATAACTTTAATGCAAACACAAACGAAGTAAATCCTTCACAAAGTTTGTATGGAGAGAGCTTGCCCTACCCCTCCTCTTAACCGATTTAGATATGTGAGGTATCGTTGGAATCCTTACGTCATCCCGGGTGACATAGGATATGTGACGTTGCAATAAAAATAATATGGCGGACTGTAGACTCCATTTTGAGAGTTCCGTAAAAAAAAATTCTGTCCTAGCAAGCGAAGTATCAAAATTAAGCATTTGAAGAGACGATTCCAAAAATATATATTATGCATATGTTTCTAGCAAAAAAAGTTCGAAATAAAATAATAATTATAAAAAATGTTTTTATCTTTTTAATGCAGTCGTTTTCATAATTTTTATAATTATTATTTTTAGTGTCGAATCCTACTGCGTTATAAAGTGGGTCTGTCGGTCGGGACGGTCGGTTTGCTATTTTTTAACGCTAAAACCGCTGAACAGATTTAGATGAAATTTGGTATGGATATAGTCTGAGTACTTGAGTAGTCATCATGATGAAGGAAATAGGATACATTTTATCCCGGAAATTATCACCTAAGGATATGGAATCGTATGGAAGATCGGCAAATAGGTAAGCGCCTTATAAAAAAGAATAACAATCAAATACTAAGGCGATGAACGAGTTATAAGTAAGCTGTTTGTCGCGCGCGCACTAGCGCGTCATCCACGCCGACGCGCCGCGCCCCTCCACCGCCCGTTCCGTACAATTGCGCATAGATTAGTGTGAGATGCGCTGTGGAGGGGCGCGTCGTCGTGGATGGCGCGCACTATAGCGACACTATTTCAGGGACAAATAGAATCTTAATTTCCAATTAAAGTGAAAAATTCAAAAACACAGGTGGGATTTGAACTCACGACATCTAATTAAGCCTTAGGAAGGCCCGTAGCGGCATCCGCGAAGTTATTACAACTTTTACAGCACTAACGTTTCAAATTGTATCGAAAATCCCCATACTCAAATTAATTTGTCAAGCGGATGCATCCGAAAAATCAACGCCACAGGTGGGATTTAACCGACGACGACCTCTGGAATCCGTCCGTTGATTTTTTCTAATTTTTACTTTAAACTGGAAACGGTAATTTCGTAAGCGGACACATCCGCTTGACAAAATATAATTCAAATAGAATCTTGTCTGGCAGTCCGCTACCTGTGATTGGGATCCCCGGGTATTTTGCTGGTAGCGGACGGCTGTGGATTGACCTACAGTTTTAATACATGTAATAAAACTTTAGTTTTTTCCCGCGACTTTGTCCGCGTGGAACTCGTTTATCACGATACAATTTAAGTGCTATTTTTTATATCAGGCGCTTACCTAGTTATCTCGTTTATCGCGATACAATTTAAGTGCTATTTCTTTATGTCAGGCGCTTACCTAGTTAGTTCATTCAAAACCTATCCTATGTCCTTCCCCGGGACTCTATCTCCATGCCAAATTTCATCTAAATCGGTTCAGCAGTTTAAGCGTGAAGAGGTAACAGACAGAAAGATACACTTTCGCATTTGTAATATTATACTAGTTTTTGCCCCTCGAATTTGTCCGCGTGGAACTTGTTCATCGTGATAGAATTTAATTGCTATTATTTTTATGTCAGGCGCTTACCTAGTTATCGCTCTTCCATACAAACTTCCACTCCCTTAAGGGATGTTTTCTGGGATAAAAACTATCCTATGTCCTTACTACTCTGAGTATTCAAGAGTATAAACCGCCCACGTGGTCATGTCGAGTTTTCCCCTGGATTTTAAACAGGCTACTCTCCATTTATAGATGTCACAGGCCAATGTAGATGATGACTCTCCAACCGCCCATTTCTATCGCTTTATTGGGCCCGGCCTTTAAAGCCAGTTTTCCCTCTGGGTTGAAGTCAGACGCTTTTGCAAAATTAGTGCCTACACTAAATCTTGGAATTAAGTTTCAAAGCGGACCACGAGCTGCTTGGGGCACAATCCGGAAAACGCTAGGAGGGTGATGATGATCACCATCATTCATCATCAGTTTATCACAATTTTAATCATGTGCTACATACAGAGTGTAACGTTTTGATATCCATACTAATATTATAAATGCGAAAGTGAGCTGTCTGTTACCTCTTCACGCTTAAACCGCTGAACCGATTTGTATGAAATTTGGTATGGAGATAGATTGGGGAGGGACATAAGATAAATTTTTTTCCCGGAAATCATCCCTTAAAGGGGAGAAGATTGTATATAAGAGCTCTATTACTAGGTAAACGCCTGATATAAGCAAATAGCAATTACTTAAATTCTATCGCGATGAACCAGTTCCATGCGGATGATATCGCTCGCAAATAACTAGTTAAGTTATAATAGAAGTACTTATTAGGTACCTTTTTCTTCCTAGTACTCGTACAGCCAAAGGTGTAAAACTGTCAGCTTATTTCTGCAGTATCACTGGCTGGACATCTGCTTGAATTTCTTGCGTTTCCTCCTCTACTTCAGTGCGCGAACAATTCGGGACCTAAAAGAATGAAAAATAACACTTCAAACTGATGTATGTGTTTCAAGCAAAAAAAAGTTCGAAATACTTAAAATAATAATTATAAAAATTAAAAACACGACTGCATGAAAAAGATGAAAACAAGTTTCCTAATAAAGAACTCAAGCAAATATATTTTGTTTGCAGTCGGGGGACCTACTACATACAAGTAAAGCCAAAATATCAGGCCCCCCGACTGCAAACAAAATATATTTCCTTGAGTTCTTTATTAGGAAACTTGTTTTTATCTTTTTAATTTGTTTCATTGTTATATGCATAGGTAGGGCAGGGCAGAAGGCAAATGTCCATAACCTTCTTTTTGACTTTTAGTGGGAGATCCGATTTTAATACCTCTTTGTAAGACCAAAATTTATTCCAATAGTGAGGTTGATCCTTCTGTTTACTTTCATCTATGTCTCGGGTTGATTTAAATGATATTAGTTTTCCACGGTCTTCATTGGTTCTCAGGTCAAATATTGGTCTTCATAGTCCAGCATTTTGTTTTCTAGGAATATTGGGGCCTTTACACTGTTTGTAAGTATCTTTGTTTTCGAAATATTTAGTTTTAGTCCAATATTGTTGCAGTAGTAGTATCTACTAAAAGATGCGTCTGAGTTCAGCGGTCGGCTAGTGAATTAAGTGAGTTGACCTACGATTTTAATACATGGACTTACTCGTACTGTTACCGTACCCATAATGTGGCTGAACAGAGCACATACAAAGTGACAGTATAAAAATGTTATTATCGAGTTAATCAGTTGCCTACTTCTAAAAGTGGCGTTAACGGGCTGTCGCCCGCACCCCGCGGCATCCCGCGCTCTTGACACAATGAATCAACATCCATAGCATTTAATAAGCGCGCCGTCTGAGCGGCGCGAAATATAGTGCACGAACGCCACCTTTAGTGTCGCTGTACTATACGCTAAAAATACGTACGGTAAATATGTGGTGCCGTAAAAGTTTCCATTGCATACATACTATGCATTGTATATAAAATGCACATCCAGGTATCCTTTATTTCACGATAAATAACTTCAGAAACAATGTATGTCATTGAGCGAGTGAAACGAAGGTCTCAGTTTTAGCTTCGACAAAAATGCTTTCGTATGTCCGGATTTCCGCCTGTCCCCGTCTACAGGTCGTTTTTGTCAACCGATTCTCGTGAACTTTTGTGAGCAGGTACGAAAAAAAAAAGGAATGTTTTTTGTCGAGTCAGTTTTTGGAAATTTAAAAAAACAAACTTTTTATCAATGATTTCGTAGTTTTCTGCGGCCGTTTTTTCCTCTACAGGTCGCATTTCTAAACCGATTCTCGTGAAATTTTGTGAACAGGTTCGGTAATTTTATAGATTTTTTTATCGAGTCACTTTTTGGAAATTGAAAAAAGAAAACACATTTGTTATGAATGATTTTGTGTTTCTGCGGCCGAATTTCGATTTGTTCACCTCTAAGGGTCGCATTTCACAACCGATTCTCTTGAAGTATTGTGAGCAGGTGCTTTGATTATTAGTTATTACACAGAATATTTTCGTCGAGTAATTAAAAAAAACAATAGTTTGTCCTCCTCTATAGCGTTACTCCTAAGAAAATCCAATGGTCAAAGAGTGCGCGCAGGTTCAAGGCATTGGCTATCGTGCCTATGCACAGAACCGCAGCTTTCCGAGGCAGTTTCAGGTTTGCGGCGTCTAAGTGCTGGAATGACCTCCCTCCTCCTATCCAGGGGGCGCCTAGCAAGTATTCCTTTAGGCGTAAGCTTAAAGGTTATTTGTTGACGCTCCAAAAATCCCAATCCTAATCCAGCACAGCAGCAGAAAATATACAAACCTATTTAATTTTTAGTTCTTTTGTTTTTGTACCCTAGATTCTGTATGTAGGCAAGCAGTAATTGTAGTTTTTATCTTATTTATGTATTGTTTTATTTTTATTTCTTATTAATCTATTGCAGTTAATTTTATTTTATTTCCTGCTATTATATATATATTGTATGCCGGTCCGTGAGTCACCGACGTACTGGCTGAAAATCAGCGCTGTAGGTGTTTAACACCTCAGCATAATGCTGAGCCAGTGTCCGTTTCACTGCCACGGGGACACACGTGTACTTTTGTGTATGTTTTTCTTCTTTTGTTTTCTTGTAATATTGTGTGTTTTCTGTTGCAATGAATAAATGTTTCTATCTATCTTACTCAATCGATTCTTGTGAAATTTTGTGAGCTGTGGCGCTGCTGGTTTGGAAATTTAAAAAAAACACGAGGTCTACAGCTCTCAGAGCCACTAGTCTTTAACTTAGTAGAGAGGCCAATTTGAAAAAAGTCGTCAAATAACGAAGTTCGTTTGTACGAGCAGTCGCCTACCAACGACTGGTATCGTTGGATTCAGTGACGTCTCCCGAGTATGAAACTCGATGTCGTCACTCTCTAAAGTGGTGGAGGGGGTAACTATGACGTCACAAAGATGGCGGTTGGTGGTATCAAGTTTTATCGATTATCTCTTTAACTATTCAACGTATTGCAACAAATGAGGTTTAAATTGCTAATAATTCGTTTTTAGGAATAAAATGTGAAAGTCTAATAATTAAAAAGTTTTTCTTAAAAAATCGTACTCTTGAAAAAGTCATTTTTTTTTAATTGCAAAAACTCGATGAAAGAGGCCATTTCTTTAAAAAATACCTCATATGATTGAAAATGCTGAATTCATCGTCTATACAATGCTTTTTGAATTATTAGAATCGGTTCGTAAATGAGTACGCCAGGGACATTTCACCGCGGGAGGGGCGAACGTCGCGGGCGCGCGCGCGTTTGCTGATAAACGCGACTGTGTAGACATTCTTAAGTGTAGCTCAACAACTACTTAACCGATTTAGACACGTGGGGTATCATATGAAAGCTCTTTATATTGCCATTAATTTGTTTCAAGTAATGAAATGTGTAAGTCAAACAATTAAAAAGTTTTTCCAAAAATATAGTATTTTCGAAAAAGTAGTTTTTATTTTAACTTCAAAAAACTCCATGAAAGACGCCATTTCTTTAAAAATTATTTCATATGTTTGAAAATGCTAAATTCATCATAAATCATAAATCATAATCTTTATTCGCAAGAATACTTAATTCTATTTTAGTTACACAGATGTTCTTGTGCAAGTGTAGGTGACAGTATTCAATAGCAAGCGACATGCAAATATTAAACATTAGAAAAATATACAATATAAAAAATAGAAATACATTTCATCAAAAACCTACTAACTACTTTTGTTTGTTATATTCTATGTATTCTTTGACACTATAAAAACAGCGCTCTAACAGGAAACTAGTTAATTTCTTCTTGTATTCTGATGTATTAAGTACTAATTTTATACTGTTAGGTAAGCTGTTGTATAAAACAATACACATATTAAAAGCATTTTTCTTATATATAGCTGAGCGACAACGAGGCTGATATAAAAGATTTTGGTACCTACTGCGCTCTCTGACTTGATGAAAAAAAATCGGATCTCATTTTAAATAAGTCTGGTCGGTCTCTTACTAATAGACATGCTTTTTTAATATACATGCATGATTGCATGCCAGCGGTAATATATTTAATTCTTTAAAAAGTGGCCGGCAACTATCAGTCACCCAAGCTCTCATTATTGCACGGATACATTTTTTCTGCAGTATGAACACTCTTTCCACATCTACTGAATTTCCCCACAGTAGTAGTCCATAATTCAGCACTGATGATACATAGCCGTAATATGCTGTGACCGCTGCCTCAATATTAACAGTATTTCTTAATTTCCGCAAAGCAAACACAAACCTATCTAATCTGTTACAAACAAAATTTATATGTTCTTTCCAATTAAGGTGTTGATCAATGTATAATTCTAAAAACTTGATACTTTCACATTTCGATATAGACAAATTATTATAATTAATATTTAATTGAATTGGCACACTATTATACGAACAAAATTGAATAAAGAATGTCTTAGTCATATTGATACTTAAATTATTATTACATGTCCAATTATTAATGTCAACCAATGCATTATTTACAATACTCTCATATGAATCATTTTTCTCTCCCCTTATTAATAACGTAGTGTCGTCAGCAAATAAAATGCACTTATGTGAGGTAACCAAAGGAAGATCGTTTATATATACTAAAAACAAAAGCGGTCCTAAATTACTCCCTTGAGGAACACCAGACTTGATCTCACGAAACTTAGAGCGATATTTAATTTTAGAGAAAGTTTTTCCAGCTTTTTCTACTTTTACAATTTCAGTGCATTGTTTCCTATTTGTCAAATAACTTTTAACCCATTGTATTGCTACTCCTCTAATGCCATAGCATTCGAGCTTTGCAAGGAGTTTCTTGTGATCAACACAATCGAAAGCTTTGCTTAAGTCTAAAAATATTGACAAAATAGGTGATTTGTTATTAAGACATTCCGACACATATTTAATGAAATCGAAACAAGCCAGTTCAGTCGAGTGCCCTTTTCTGAATCCGTATTGTTCCGCCTGTAATAAACAGTTTATTTCTAAAAACCCTGTTAGCCTTACACACATTGCCTTCTCAATTATTTTCGAAATAACCGGAACAATTGTTATTGGCCTATAGTTATTGGGATCATTGCGGTTTCCTTTCTTAAACAAGGGCTTTACCACGGACAATTTCAACTGTTCAGGGAAAACTCCTTGGTTAAATGATAGGTTAATAATGTGAGCTATAGGACGGCTTATCCAAGTAGCACTCAATTTGAGTTTGAGTGACTGTTACTTAGCGACATTATAATTTTAAAAACTTCATCAGCATCAACAGGTCTTAAGAGGGTACGAACATTTCGCTCCAACTCATCCTAGCCGCGATCTCCCTGCGAGCGGCCATGTTTAGCTACACACTAAAACGATTACTGTGTGCGTGCGGTTCGAGTGCTGCCGGTTGAACTGACATGTCTTGATCATTGTTATAGAGTTAGAGTGAGGTAGGAAAAAATGTGGTGAGTTTTAAATGTTTTTATTTTATTAACATTACGTACCTACGCACTTATTAAGGTGGTTCGATTTTCATACAAAAAACGATCGTTATTTATTATCTCATTACACATTATTAATACTTAAATATGTGTTAATCTATTTACTTCTGACTATTCATTTTCGCGAAATTAATAAAAAACCTGTGTTTCATACAGAAATTACGCAAAAAACAACGTTATTTTTTTATAAATTTTACGTTTGGGAGCGTGATAACTGTCATGTACATTGTGACGTTCGGCCTGGTACTTTAAATTACTTTCCACAGAAACTACTTGGCCTAAAAATCTGAAATTGCACATACATATAATTCGGTAACTAGTCCAAACAACGCAGTCATAAATTATCGGGCGCTCGTTAAGAATAAAAAAATATAAATGAATATGAATATGAGAGTAAATTTACACAAAAGATAACAACCAGTAAACATATGTTGGGAGACTATACAAACGATTTTTAGAGGTGCATGAACACGAATTAATCAACAAAATTGGAATAAGTTTGTCAGGAAAAAAAACAAATTTGGAATGATAATTACGTGGAGTCCACGTGTTACGGGGACTAGTTTTACTTTAAATTACTTTCCACAGAAACTACTTGGCCTAAAAATTTGAAATTGCACATACATATAATTCGATAACTAGTTCAAACAACGCAATCATAAATTATCGGGCGCTCGTTAAGAATAAAAAAATATAAATGCATATGAATATGAATATGAGAGAAAATTTACACAAAAGATAACCAGTAAACATATGTTGGGAGACTATACAAACGATTTTTAGAGGTGCATGAACATGAAATAATCAACAAAATTGGAATAAGTTTGTCAGGAAAAAAGTCAAATTTGGAATGATAATTACGTGGAGTCCACGTGTTTCGGGGACTAGTTTTACTTTAAATTACTTTCCACAGAAACTACTTGGCTTAAAAATTTGAAATTGCACATACATATAATTCAATAACTAGTTCAAACAACGCAATCATAAATTATCGGGCGCTCGTTAAGAATAAAAAAATATTAGTTTGAATTTTACAATTAAAGGAAAGATCCGAAATGTTCACAGAACGTCAAAAACATAGAAGCACATATCCAGACATAGAAATATCACTAGCAGCAATAGGTAATAGGTAACATGGTGCCTTAAGGTATGATTCCGCTGCCGACTGCATACAACAACTGCACCTTCCGCCGCACTCCAAATTGAACTGTAATCATAAGACTAAAAGTCCCAATTTAGAGTGAGCGGCGTGTGCTGTTCCGACACTTCTCCGCTCATTTCAAATTGAGCTTTTTACGCATACTATTACGGTTCAATTTGGAGTGCGGCGGAACGTGCAGTTGCTGTATGCAGTCGGCAGCGGAATCATACCTTTACCTTTTAACTTGTGTGGCCGTAGTACTGTTGGATTTTTTCGTCCCAAACAATTTACGTTTATTGCCCATTTCTGTAAAAAATCATATTACTTTATTGCTTTGAGAAGAAATAAAATACCAAGTATCAAATTATTAATCTGTAGCGGACGCGCTACATCTACAGAATAGCAGTATCGGTGTGAGCTTGGTCACCGACCTTAACGCACCGAGGAGAGCGACACGTGCGTTCCTTGGGAAGGCCCGGCGCGTAATGAATCGAACAACGTTGTCGCGCGCTGTTATATTGTGAATTATAGTGGTTTTTAAAAATTCGTCTAAATTAAGTGGGTTATCCATAAGCGTTAAAAAAAATAAGAAATATCAAGCAAAACCTGTAGTTCAATAATAATAGGTTTTTTTTTCAAAATATTATAAAACATGTGAGGAAAAAAATGTTTAAACAAACCGATTTAGACATTTTGTAGTATTTTTTTAGATAGTAAAAACCAATATTTCAGAACTAGTGCGATCGCTATGTACTAAAAGACTATACATCCTATTGTAAAAGATAAACATCCAATCGTTTTTGACAATTTAAAATGGAAATATTGTACCTGAAAGATAGCTCTGACGCGTATTTTTGCAAAACACTCCGACGAAAACCTGACTGTTTTAAATAATCGTACATAGAAATAAAAGTTTAGCAACGCTATGGTCTAGAATAAGAGTTTATCTATACAAAACAGAAGTTTACTTTAACAATGTAGTCACTTGAACAAAGATATGACGTTAGAAAAAACCGTATATTTTCTAAAATACCAACTTTTTGTTCGTACAGTCTTAAAAAAATGGAAGAAGGATAATTACTAATTGCGCTTGTTACATTAACTATGTTGCTGTTTGTGCTAGATTTCGATTGGGTGATGTCAATAAAATAGTCATTAATTAAATTACAAATGTCTTGTGGATTGCTGAATGTCGTATTATTAAATATCAAAGAATCAATGTCATTATTCCTATTTGTACTTGCTGAATTAGCGGATATAATGTCCCATGTAGCCTTACACTTATTTTTATTGGTTGATATATAATTTATATTATTGATTTTTTGTGACTTATAAATACATTTTCTTAATAAATTGTTATAAACTTTAAATTTAGTCCTGTCAAGTGCTTTTTGCTTATTTGTAAGTTTGTAATTTAAGTATAACTTACGTTTAGTCTGGCATGATTTACGTAAACCTTTTGTTAGCCATTTAATTTTTTTAAAACGGCTACTCATTTTGACTCTAATGATCGGAAAACATAAATTATGGAATAAACACATTAATTCGTAAAACGATGAAAATGCTACCGTCAGGTCTTCTGAGGAGAATATGTCGGAAAAAGATAGTGCCGAAATACACTGTATGAATTTGGCAATATTCTCTTTATTAAAATCTCTTTTATAATCGAACCAGGTCAAATATTTGTTTTTCTTTTTAACACTAAAAGTAATAGTTTGAGCCATGTCATGGTCAGACAGGCACAGTTGATGCGTATTAGCTTCTACATTTTCTATGTTACTAGCTATTTGATCAAGGCATGTATTTATCCTAGTGGGGGAATTTATATGCATTCTGAAATTATAGTTGCTAAGGGTGCTTTTTAACTCTTTTGAGAAAGAACCTTCCTTCAGAATATTAATATTCCAGTCCCCACAGATTACAATTTTCTTTTCACATCACCTATTCGGATAAGGGCTTTTTCTTCCCTGCTAGGAGGGATCAAAGTGGTACTTTTCTTCCCTGCTAGGAGGGATCAAAGTGGCACTTTTCTGTAACGTGTTATAAGTTTTTGTATCGATTTTGATAAAATAAATGCACAACCATTATTATTTCAGATGTTTCATTATCCTCAATAGGTGATGTGAAAAGCAGTATGTGTCACATGGAAGCAAAATTATTTCCACCTTGGGCGTTAATTTCTTGAATCCCTCACTACGCTCAGGATTCTATTTTAGAATCCCTCGCTACGCTCGGGATTCTATTATATAATCCTTCGCTTCGTTCAGGATTCAATTTACGCCCACGCCGTAAATATGTCATTTTGCTCCCTTGTGACACAATCTACTATTTTCTTATATTTGGAAGTCAATTGAAATAATAATAAATTAAGCTTGTGAATAAAAAGACCAACATGAGAATTAGTTTGTACTGGAATTCTGTAAATTACAATGACAATCACGTCCATATCGAGAATTTCGATCCCACAACACTCAAAATAGTAATTCGTGGCCAACTTAGACTCGAACTCAATTTGTTTGACCTGTAGATTCTTATTGACGAGAATAGCCGTGCCACCCCTACACGCATTTCTATTATAAAAAGCTCCTTTGGTAAAGTTTTCAATTTTGACATTATTTTCTGAGCCTTGCTTAACAAAGGTCTCACTAAGACAAATTACATCTATTTCCTGGTTTTTTGAGTGAAAATCCTGTAAAACAACCTGGAGCTGGTCCAGCTTGTTTATTAGTCCACCTATATTTTGATGCATTATCATTAGCTTGTTGGAACAAATTGGTTCATAGCGTTTGTCGACTTTATTCACGAAAAAACTCTGTTAGGTCTTGTTGACTGCACTGACATGAACAATGTTCCAACAAACTATCACTGTGGTTTTGATTCTGAATTATTCCAATTAATTTACTTATGTCCCTAAAAATTACCTTCAAACCATTATTATTAATACGACCAGATGTATAGTAAAACATTTCGTGATCATATGTCAAATTTCGATTACTATCTGCTAAATAAACATAATTATATTTTGAATTATCATTGTACAATTGCTGGTTGAAAAATTCAACCCTCAAGTTAAACATATTATTAAAAAAGCCAATTTTATAAGTTGGATAACATAAAATGATATTTGTATGTGATAATGCATATGTGATATTTCTTATATATAATACTAAATTGTCATAACATTGTGATTTCTTGAAGTCCTCTTCACCTATAAATATAACACAATAATCATCTTTGGTGTAATTTAAGAGTTTGTTTTCTAGGTTACTTAAGAGTGTTTGTACTCCTACACCAGGATAGAGGTAGTGACATACATTGTAGTTATCCCCTAAATTATAGTTAGCAATTTTTGCAATTTTATTGTACTTGTCAGTGCTAATCATACATAATTTATTAATTTTGTTGGTACTTTGAACTTCCGGGTTATTTTTGCTTTCTGGTACAACGACATCTGTTAACTGTTTTGGAACACGCGGGCTGTCTAAACACTCATTTTCATTTTTTCCTGTAGCAACCTCTTCTGCCGGTAATGATTCATTCTCTTGTTGACGTATCCGATCCTATATATAATGCTTTTTGAATTATTAGAATCGGTTCATAAATGAGTACGCCAGGGACATTCTATTTTAGTTACACAGATGTTCTTGTGCAAGTGTAGGTGACAGTATTCAATAGCAAGCGACATGCAAATATTAAACATTAGAAAAATATACAATATAAAAAATAGAAATACATTTCATCAAAAACCTACTAACTACTTTTGTTTGTTATATTCTATGTATTCTTTGACACTATAAAAACAGCGCTCTAACAGGAAACTAGTTAATTTCTTCTTGTATTCTGATGTATTAAGTACTAATTTTATACTGTTAGGTAAGCTGTTGTATAAAACAATACACATATTAAAAGCATTTTTCTTATATATAGCTGAGCGACAACGAGGCTGATATAAAAGATTTTGGTACTGCGCTCTCTGACTTGATGAAAAAAAATCGGATCTCATTTTAAATAAGTCTGGTCGGTCTCTTACTAATAGACATGCTTTTTTAATATACATGCATGATTGCATGCCAGCGGTAATATATTTAATTCTTTAAAAAGTGGCCGGCAACTATCAGTCACCCAAGCTCTCATTATTGCACGGATACATTTTTTCTGCAGTATGAACACTCTTTCCACATCTACTGAATTTCCCCACAGTAGTAGTCCATAATTCAGCACTGATGATACATAGCCGTAATATGCTGTGACCGCTGCCTCAATATTAACAGTATTTCTTAATTTCCGCAAAGCAAACACAAACCTATCTAATCTGTTACAAACAAAATTTATATGTTCTTTCCAATTAAGGTGTTGATCAATGTATAATTCTAAAAACTTGATACTTTCACATTTCGATATAGACAAATTATTATAATTAATATTTAATTGAATTGGCACACTATTATACGAACAAAATTGAATAAAGAATGTCTTAGTCATATTGATACTTAAATTATTATTACATGTCCAATTATTAATGTCAACCAATGCATTATTTACAATACTCTCATATGAATCATTTTTCTCTCCCCTTATTAATAACGTAGTGTCGTCAGCAAATAAAATGCACTTATGTGAGGTAACCAAAGGAAGATCGTTTATATATACTAAAAACAAAAGCGGTCCTAAATTACTCCCTTGAGGAACACCAGACTTGATCTCACGAAACTTAGAGCGATATTTAATTTTAGAGAAAGTTTTTCCAGCTTTTTCTACTTTTACAATTTCAGTGCATTGTTTCCTATTTGTCAAATAACTTTTAACCCATTGTATTGCTACTCCTCTAATGCCATAGCATTCGAGCTTTGCAAGGAGTTTCTTGTGATCAACACAATCGAAAGCTTTGCTTAAGTCTAAAAATATTGACAAAATAGGTGATTTGTTATTAAGACATTCCGACACATATTTAATGAAATCGAAACAAGCCAGTTCAGTCGAGTGCCCTTTTCTGAATCCGTATTGTTCCGCCTGTAATAAACAGTTTATTTCTAAAAACCCTGTTAGCCTTACACACATTGCCTTCTCAATTATTTTCGAAATAACCGGAACAATTGTTATTGGCCTATAGTTATTGGGATCATTGCGGTTTCCTTTCTTAAACAAGGGCTTTACCACGGACAATTTCAACTGTTCAGGGAAAACTCCTTGGTTAAATGATAGGTTAATAATGTGAGCTATAGGACGGCTTATCCAAGTAGCACTCAATTTGAGTTTGAGTGACTGTTACTTAGCGACATTATAATTTTAAAAACTTCATCAGCATCAACAGGTCTTAAGAGGGTACGAACATTTCGCTCCAACTCATCCTAGCCGCGATCTCCCTGCGAGCGGCCATGTTTAGCTACACACTAAAACGATTACTGTGTGCGTGCGGTTCGAGTGCTGCCGGTTGAACTGACATGTCTTGATCATTGTTATAGAGTTAGAGTGAGGTAGGAAAAAATGTGGTGAGTTTTAAATGTTTTTATTTTATTAACATTACGTACCTACGCACTTATTAAGGTGGTTCGATTTTCATACAAAAAACGATCGTTATTTATTATCTCATTACACATTATTAATACTTAAATATGTGTTAATCTATTTACTTCTGACTATTCATTTTCGCGAAATTAATAAAAAACCTGTGTTTCATACAGAAATTACGCAAAAAACAACGTTATTTTTTTATAAATTTTACGTTTGGGAGCGTGATAACTGTCATGTACATTGTGACGTTCGGCCTGGTACTTTAAATTACTTTCCACAGAAACTACTTGGCCTAAAAATCTGAAATTGCACATACATATAATTCGGTAACTAGTCCAAACAACGCAGTCATAAATTATCGGGCGCTCGTTAAGAATAAAAAAATATAAATGAATATGAATATGAGAGTAAATTTACACAAAAGATAACAACCAGTAAACATATGTTGGGAGACTATACAAACGATTTTTAGAGGTGCATGAACACGAATTAATCAACAAAATTGGAATAAGTTTGTCAGGAAAAAAAACAAATTTGGAATGATAATTACGTGGAGTCCACGTGTTACGGGGACTAGTTTTACTTTAAATTACTTTCCACAGAAACTACTTGGCCTAAAAATTTGAAATTGCACATACATATAATTCGATAACTAGTTCAAACAACGCAATCATAAATTATCGGGCGCTCGTTAAGAATAAAAAAATATAAATGCATATGAATATGAATATGAGAGAAAATTTACACAAAAGATAACCAGTAAACATATGTTGGGAGACTATACAAACGATTTTTAGAGGTGCATGAACATGAAATAATCAACAAAATTGGAATAAGTTTGTCAGGAAAAAAGTCAAATTTGGAATGATAATTACGTGGAGTCCACGTGTTTCGGGGACTAGTTTTACTTTAAATTACTTTCCACAGAAACTACTTGGCTTAAAAATTTGAAATTGCACATACATATAATTCAATAACTAGTTCAAACAACGCAATCATAAATTATCGGGCGCTCGTTAAGAATAAAAAAATATTAGTTTGAATTTTACAATTAAAGGAAAGATCCGAAATGTTCACAGAACGTCAAAAACATAGAAGCACATATCCAGACATAGAAATATCACTAGCAGCAATAGGTAATAGGTAACATGGTGCCTTAAGGTATGATTCCGCTGCCGACTGCATACAACAACTGCACCTTCCGCCGCACTCCAAATTGAACTGTAATCATAAGACTAAAAGTCCCAATTTAGAGTGAGCGGCGTGTGCTGTTCCGACACTTCTCCGCTCATTTCAAATTGAGCTTTTTACGCATACTATTACGGTTCAATTTGGAGTGCGGCGGAACGTGCAGTTGCTGTATGCAGTCGGCAGCGGAATCATACCTTTACCTTTTAACTTGTGTGGCCGTAGTACTGTTGGATTTTTTCGTCCCAAACAATTTACGTTTATTGCCCATTTCTGTAAAAAATCATATTACTTTATTGCTTTGAGAAGAAATAAAATACCAAGTATCAAATTATTAATCTGTAGCGGACGCGCTACATCTACAGAATAGCAGTATCGGTGTGAGCTTGGTCACCGACCTTAACGCACCGAGGAGAGCGACACGTGCGTTCCTTGGGAAGGCCCGGCGCGTAATGAATCGAACAACGTTGTCGCGCGCTGTTATATTGTGAATTATAGTGGTTTTTAAAAATTCGTCTAAATTAAGTGGGTTATCCATAAGCGTTAAAAAAAATAAGAAATATCAAGCAAAACCTGTAGTTCAATAATAATAGGTTTTTTTTTCAAAATATTATAAAACATGTGAGGAAAAAAATGTTTAAACAAACCGATTTAGACATTTTGTAGTATTTTTTTAGATAGTAAAAACCAATATTTCAGAACTAGTGCGATCGCTATGTACTAAAAGACTATACATCCTATTGTAAAAGATAAACATCCAATCGTTTTTGACAATTTAAAATGGAAATATTGTACCTGAAAGATAGCTCTGACGCGTATTTTTGCAAAACACTCCGACGAAAACCTGACTGTTTTAAATAATCGTACATAGAAATAAAAGTTTAGCAACGCTATGGTCTAGAATAAGAGTTTATCTATACAAAACAGAAGTTTACTTTAACAATGTAGTCACTTGAACAAAGATATGACGTTAGAAAAAACCGTATATTTTCTAAAATACCAACTTTTTGTTCGTACAGTCTTAAAAAAATGGAAGAAGGATAATTACTAATTGCGCTTGTTACATTAACTATGTTGCTGTTTGTGCTAGATTTCGATTGGGTGATGTCAATAAAATAGTCATTAATTAAATTACAAATGTCTTGTGGATTGCTGAATGTCGTATTATTAAATATCAAAGAATCAATGTCATTATTCCTATTTGTACTTGCTGAATTAGCGGATATAATGTCCCATGTAGCCTTACACTTATTTTTATTGGTTGATATATAATTTATATTATTGATTTTTTGTGACTTATAAATACATTTTCTTAATAAATTGTTATAAACTTTAAATTTAGTCCTGTCAAGTGCTTTTTGCTTATTTGTAAGTTTGTAATTTAAGTATAACTTACGTTTAGTCTGGCATGATTTACGTAAACCTTTTGTTAGCCATTTAATTTTTTTAAAACGGCTACTCATTTTGACTCTAATGATCGGAAAACATAAATTATGGAATAAACACATTAATTCGTAAAACGATGAAAATGCTACCGTCAGGTCTTCTGAGGAGAATATGTCGGAAAAAGATAGTGCCGAAATACACTGTATGAATTTGGCAATATTCTCTTTATTAAAATCTCTTTTATAATCGAACCAGGTCAAATATTTGTTTTTCTTTTTAACACTAAAAGTAATAGTTTGAGCCATGTCATGGTCAGACAGGCACAGTTGATGCGTATTAGCTTCTACATTTTCTATGTTACTAGCTATTTGATCAAGGCATGTATTTATCCTAGTGGGGGAATTTATATGCATTCTGAAATTATAGTTGCTAAGGGTGCTTTTTAACTCTTTTGAGAAAGAACCTTCCTTCAGAATATTAATATTCCAGTCCCCACAGATTACAATTTTCTTTTCACATCACCTATTCGGATAAGGGCTTTTTCTTCCCTGCTAGGAGGGATCAAAGTGGTACTTTTCTTCCCTGCTAGGAGGGATCAAAGTGGCACTTTTCTGTAACGTGTTATAAGTTTTTGTATCGATTTTGATAAAATAAATGCACAACCATTATTATTTCAGATGTTTCATTATCCTCAATAGGTGATGTGAAAAGCAGTATGTGTCACATGGAAGCAAAATTATTTCCACCTTGGGCGTTAATTTCTTGAATCCCTCACTACGCTCAGGATTCTATTTTAGAATCCCTCGCTACGCTCGGGATTCTATTATATAATCCTTCGCTTCGTTCAGGATTCAATTTACGCCCACGCCGTAAATATGTCATTTTGCTCCCTTGTGACACAATCTACTATTTTCTTATATTTGGAAGTCAATTGAAATAATAATAAATTAAGCTTGTGAATAAAAAGACCAACATGAGAATTAGTTTGTACTGGAATTCTGTAAATTACAATGACAATCACGTCCATATCGAGAATTTCGATCCCACAACACTCAAAATAGTAATTCGTGGCCAACTTAGACTCGAACTCAATTTGTTTGACCTGTAGATTCTTATTGACGAGAATAGCCGTGCCACCCCTACACGCATTTCTATTATAAAAAGCTCCTTTGGTAAAGTTTTCAATTTTGACATTATTTTCTGAGCCTTGCTTAACAAAGGTCTCACTAAGACAAATTACATCTATTTCCTGGTTTTTTGAGTGAAAATCCTGTAAAACAACCTGGAGCTGGTCCAGCTTGTTTATTAGTCCACCTATATTTTGATGCATTATCATTAGCTTGTTGGAACAAATTGGTTCATAGCGTTTGTCGACTTTATTCACGAAAAAACTCTGTTAGGTCTTGTTGACTGCACTGACATGAACAATGTTCCAACAAACTATCACTGTGGTTTTGATTCTGAATTATTCCAATTAATTTACTTATGTCCCTAAAAATTACCTTCAAACCATTATTATTAATACGACCAGATGTATAGTAAAACATTTCGTGATCATATGTCAAATTTCGATTACTATCTGCTAAATAAACATAATTATATTTTGAATTATCATTGTACAATTGCTGGTTGAAAAATTCAACCCTCAAGTTAAACATATTATTAAAAAAGCCAATTTTATAAGTTGGATAACATAAAATGATATTTGTATGTGATAATGCATATGTGATATTTCTTATATATAATACTAAATTGTCATAACATTGTGATTTCTTGAAGTCCTCTTCACCTATAAATATAACACAATAATCATCTTTGGTGTAATTTAAGAGTTTGTTTTCTAGGTTACTTAAGAGTGTTTGTACTCCTACACCAGGATAGAGGTAGTGACATACATTGTAGTTATCCCCTAAATTATAGTTAGCAATTTTTGCAATTTTATTGTACTTGTCAGTGCTAATCATACATAATTTATTAATTTTGTTGGTACTTTGAACTTCCGGGTTATTTTTGCTTTCTGGTACAACGACATCTGTTAACTGTTTTGGAACACGCGGGCTGTCTAAACACTCATTTTCATTTTTTCCTGTAGCAACCTCTTCTGCCGGTAATGATTCATTCTCTTGTTGACGTATCCGATCCTATATATAATGCTTTTTGAATTATTAGAATCGGTTCATAAATGAGTACGCCAGGGACATTCTATTTTAGTTACACAGATGTTCTTGTGCAAGTGTAGGTGACAGTATTCAATAGCAAGCGACATGCAAATATTAAACATTAGAAAAATATACAATATAAAAAATAGAAATACATTTCATCAAAAACCTACTAACTACTTTTGTTTGTTATATTCTATGTATTCTTTGACACTATAAAAACAGCGCTCTAACAGGAAACTAGTTAATTTCTTCTTGTATTCTGATGTATTAAGTACTAATTTTATACTGTTAGGTAAGCTGTTGTATAAAACAATACACATATTAAAAGCATTTTTCTTATATATAGCTGAGCGACAACGAGGCTGATATAAAAGATTTTGGTACTGCGCTCTCTGACTTGATGAAAAAAAATCGGATCTCATTTTAAATAAGTCTGGTCGGTCTCTTACTAATAGACATGCTTTTTTAATATACATGCATGATTGCATGCCAGCGGTAATATATTTAATTCTTTAAAAAGTGGCCGGCAACTATCAGTCACCCAAGCTCTCATTATTGCACGGATACATTTTTTCTGCAGTATGAACACTCTTTCCACATCTACTGAATTTCCCCACAGTAGTAGTCCATAATTCAGCACTGATGATACATAGCCGTAATATGCTGTGACCGCTGCCTCAATATTAACAGTATTTCTTAATTTCCGCAAAGCAAACACAAACCTATCTAATCTGTTACAAACAAAATTTATATGTTCTTTCCAATTAAGGTGTTGATCAATGTATAATTCTAAAAACTTGATACTTTCACATTTCGATATAGACAAATTATTATAATTAATATTTAATTGAATTGGCACACTATTATACGAACAAAATTGAATAAAGAATGTCTTAGTCATATTGATACTTAAATTATTATTACATGTCCAATTATTAATGTCAACCAATGCATTATTTACAATACTCTCATATGAATCATTTTTCTCTCCCCTTATTAATAACGTAGTGTCGTCAGCAAATAAAATGCACTTATGTGAGGTAACCAAAGGAAGATCGTTTATATATACTAAAAACAAAAGCGGTCCTAAATTACTCCCTTGAGGAACACCAGACTTGATCTCACGAAACTTAGAGCGATATTTAATTTTAGAGAAAGTTTTTCCAGCTTTTTCTACTTTTACAATTTCAGTGCATTGTTTCCTATTTGTCAAATAACTTTTAACCCATTGTATTGCTACTCCTCTAATGCCATAGCATTCGAGCTTTGCAAGGAGTTTCTTGTGATCAACACAATCGAAAGCTTTGCTTAAGTCTAAAAATATTGACAAAATAGGTGATTTGTTATTAAGACATTCCGACACATATTTAATGAAATCGAAACAAGCCAGTTCAGTCGAGTGCCCTTTTCTGAATCCGTATTGTTCCGCCTGTAATAAACAGTTTATTTCTAAAAACCCTGTTAGCCTTACACACATTGCCTTCTCAATTATTTTCGAAATAACCGGAACAATTGTTATTGGCCTATAGTTATTGGGATCATTGCGGTTTCCTTTCTTAAACAAGGGCTTTACCACGGACAATTTCAACTGTTCAGGGAAAACTCCTTGGTTAAATGATAGGTTAATAATGTGAGCTATAGGACGGCTTATCCAAGTAGCACTCAATTTGAGTTTGAGTGACTGTTACTTAGCGACATTATAATTTTAAAAACTTCATCAGCATCAACAGGTCTTAAGAGGGTACGAACATTTCGCTCCAACTCATCCTAGCCGCGATCTCCCTGCGAGCGGCCATGTTTAGCTACACACTAAAACGATTACTGTGTGCGTGCGGTTCGAGTGCTGCCGGTTGAACTGACATGTCTTGATCATTGTTATAGAGTTAGAGTGAGGTAGGAAAAAATGTGGTGAGTTTTAAATGTTTTTATTTTATTAACATTACGTACCTACGCACTTATTAAGGTGGTTCGATTTTCATACAAAAAACGATCGTTATTTATTATCTCATTACACATTATTAATACTTAAATATGTGTTAATCTATTTACTTCTGACTATTCATTTTCGCGAAATTAATAAAAAACCTGTGTTTCATACAGAAATTACGCAAAAAACAACGTTATTTTTTTATAAATTTTACGTTTGGGAGCGTGATAACTGTCATGTACATTGTGACGTTCGGCCTGGTACTTTAAATTACTTTCCACAGAAACTACTTGGCCTAAAAATCTGAAATTGCACATACATATAATTCGGTAACTAGTCCAAACAACGCAGTCATAAATTATCGGGCGCTCGTTAAGAATAAAAAAATATAAATGAATATGAATATGAGAGTAAATTTACACAAAAGATAACAACCAGTAAACATATGTTGGGAGACTATACAAACGATTTTTAGAGGTGCATGAACACGAATTAATCAACAAAATTGGAATAAGTTTGTCAGGAAAAAAAACAAATTTGGAATGATAATTACGTGGAGTCCACGTGTTACGGGGACTAGTTTTACTTTAAATTACTTTCCACAGAAACTACTTGGCCTAAAAATTTGAAATTGCACATACATATAATTCGATAACTAGTTCAAACAACGCAATCATAAATTATCGGGCGCTCGTTAAGAATAAAAAAATATAAATGCATATGAATATGAATATGAGAGAAAATTTACACAAAAGATAACCAGTAAACATATGTTGGGAGACTATACAAACGATTTTTAGAGGTGCATGAACATGAAATAATCAACAAAATTGGAATAAGTTTGTCAGGAAAAAAGTCAAATTTGGAATGATAATTACGTGGAGTCCACGTGTTTCGGGGACTAGTTTTACTTTAAATTACTTTCCACAGAAACTACTTGGCTTAAAAATTTGAAATTGCACATACATATAATTCAATAACTAGTTCAAACAACGCAATCATAAATTATCGGGCGCTCGTTAAGAATAAAAAAATATTAGTTTGAATTTTACAATTAAAGGAAAGATCCGAAATGTTCACAGAACGTCAAAAACATAGAAGCACATATCCAGACATAGAAATATCACTAGCAGCAATAGGTAATAGGTAACATGGTGCCTTAAGGTATGATTCCGCTGCCGACTGCATACAACAACTGCACCTTCCGCCGCACTCCAAATTGAACTGTAATCATAAGACTAAAAGTCCCAATTTAGAGTGAGCGGCGTGTGCTGTTCCGACACTTCTCCGCTCATTTCAAATTGAGCTTTTTACGCATACTATTACGGTTCAATTTGGAGTGCGGCGGAACGTGCAGTTGCTGTATGCAGTCGGCAGCGGAATCATACCTTTACCTTTTAACTTGTGTGGCCGTAGTACTGTTGGATTTTTTCGTCCCAAACAATTTACGTTTATTGCCCATTTCTGTAAAAAATCATATTACTTTATTGCTTTGAGAAGAAATAAAATACCAAGTATCAAATTATTAATCTGTAGCGGACGCGCTACATCTACAGAATAGCAGTATCGGTGTGAGCTTGGTCACCGACCTTAACGCACCGAGGAGAGCGACACGTGCGTTCCTTGGGAAGGCCCGGCGCGTAATGAATCGAACAACGTTGTCGCGCGCTGTTATATTGTGAATTATAGTGGTTTTTAAAAATTCGTCTAAATTAAGTGGGTTATCCATAAGCGTTAAAAAAAATAAGAAATATCAAGCAAAACCTGTAGTTCAATAATAATAGGTTTTTTTTTCAAAATATTATAAAACATGTGAGGAAAAAAATGTTTAAACAAACCGATTTAGACATTTTGTAGTATTTTTTTAGATAGTAAAAACCAATATTTCAGAACTAGTGCGATCGCTATGTACTAAAAGACTATACATCCTATTGTAAAAGATAAACATCCAATCGTTTTTGACAATTTAAAATGGAAATATTGTACCTGAAAGATAGCTCTGACGCGTATTTTTGCAAAACACTCCGACGAAAACCTGACTGTTTTAAATAATCGTACATAGAAATAAAAGTTTAGCAACGCTATGGTCTAGAATAAGAGTTTATCTATACAAAACAGAAGTTTACTTTAACAATGTAGTCACTTGAACAAAGATATGACGTTAGAAAAAACCGTATATTTTCTAAAATACCAACTTTTTGTTCGTACAGTCTTAAAAAAATGGAAGAAGGATAATTACTAATTGCGCTTGTTACATTAACTATGTTGCTGTTTGTGCTAGATTTCGATTGGGTGATGTCAATAAAATAGTCATTAATTAAATTACAAATGTCTTGTGGATTGCTGAATGTCGTATTATTAAATATCAAAGAATCAATGTCATTATTCCTATTTGTACTTGCTGAATTAGCGGATATAATGTCCCATGTAGCCTTACACTTATTTTTATTGGTTGATATATAATTTATATTATTGATTTTTTGTGACTTATAAATACATTTTCTTAATAAATTGTTATAAACTTTAAATTTAGTCCTGTCAAGTGCTTTTTGCTTATTTGTAAGTTTGTAATTTAAGTATAACTTACGTTTAGTCTGGCATGATTTACGTAAACCTTTTGTTAGCCATTTAATTTTTTTAAAACGGCTACTCATTTTGACTCTAATGATCGGAAAACATAAATTATGGAATAAACACATTAATTCGTAAAACGATGAAAATGCTACCGTCAGGTCTTCTGAGGAGAATATGTCGGAAAAAGATAGTGCCGAAATACACTGTATGAATTTGGCAATATTCTCTTTATTAAAATCTCTTTTATAATCGAACCAGGTCAAATATTTGTTTTTCTTTTTAACACTAAAAGTAATAGTTTGAGCCATGTCATGGTCAGACAGGCACAGTTGATGCGTATTAGCTTCTACATTTTCTATGTTACTAGCTATTTGATCAAGGCATGTATTTATCCTAGTTAGGGAATTTATATGCATTCTGAAATTATAGTTGCTAAGGGTGCTTTTTAACTCTTTTGAGAAAGAACCTTCCTTCAGAATATTAATATTCCAGTCCCCACAGATTACAATTTTCTTTTCACATCACCTATTCGGATAAGGGCTTTTTCTTCCCTGCTAGGAGGGATCAAAGTGGTACTTTTCTTCCCTGCTAGGAGGGATCAAAGTGGCACTTTTCTGTAACGTGTTATAAGTTTTTGTATCGATTTTGATAAAATAAATGCACAACCATTATTATTTCAGATGTTTCATTATCCTCAATAGGTGATGTGAAAAGCAGTATGTGTCACATGGAAGCAAAATTATTTCCACCTTGGGCGTTAATTTCTTGAATCCCTCACTACGCTCAGGATTCTATTTTAGAATCCCTCGCTACGCTCGGGATTCTATTATATAATCCTTCGCTTCGTTCAGGATTCAATTTACGCCCACGCCGTAAATATGTCATTTTGCTCCCTTGTGACACAATCTACTATTTTCTTATATTTGGAAGTCAATTGAAATAATAATAAATTAAGCTTGTGAATAAAAAGACCAACATGAGAATTAGTTTGTACTGGAATTCTGTAAATTACAATGACAATCACGTCCATATCGAGAATTTCGATCCCACAACACTCAAAATAGTAATTCGTGGCCAACTTAGACTCGAACTCAATTTGTTTGACCTGTAGATTCTTATTGACGAGAATAGCCGTGCCACCCCTACACGCATTTCTATTATAAAAAGCTCCTTTGGTAAAGTTTTCAATTTTGACATTATTTTCTGAGCCTTGCTTAACAAAGGTCTCACTAAGACAAATTACATCTATTTCCTGGTTTTTTGAGTGAAAATCCTGTAAAACAACCTGGAGCTGGTCCAGCTTGTTTATTAGTCCACCTATATTTTGATGCATTATCATTAGCTTGTTGGAACAAATTGGTTCATAGCGTTTGTCGACTTTATTCACGAAAAAACTCTGTTAGGTCTTGTTGACTGCACTGACATGAACAATGTTCCAACAAACTATCACTGTGGTTTTGATTCTGAATTATTCCAATTAATTTACTTATGTCCCTAAAAATTACCTTCAAACCATTATTATTAATACGACCAGATGTATAGTAAAACATTTCGTGATCATATGTCAAATTTCGATTACTATCTGCTAAATAAACATAATTATATTTTGAATTATCATTGTACAATTGCTGGTTGAAAAATTCAACCCTCAAGTTAAACATATTATTAAAAAAGCCAATTTTATAAGTTGGATAACATAAAATGATATTTGTATGTGATAATGCATATGTGATATTTCTTATATATAATACTAAATTGTCATAACATTGTGATTTCTTGAAGTCCTCTTCACCTATAAATATAACACAATAATCATCTTTGGTGTAATTTAAGAGTTTGTTTTCTAGGTTACTTAAGAGTGTTTGTACTCCTACACCAGGATAGAGGTAGTGACATACATTGTAGTTATCCCCTAAATTATAGTTAGCAATTTTTGCAATTTTATTGTACTTGTCAGTGCTAATCATACATAATTTATTAATTTTGTTGGTACTTTGAACTTCCGGGTTATTTTTGCTTTCTGGTACAACGACATCTGTTAACTGTTTTGGAACACGCGGGCTGTCTAAACACTCATTTTCATTTTTTCCTGTAGCAACCTCTTCTGCCGGTAATGATTCATTCTCTTGTTGACGTATCCGATCCTATATATAATGCTTTTTGAATTATTAGAATCGGTTCATAAATGAGTACGCCAGGGACATTTCGCCACGGGCGGGGCGAACGTCGCGGCGCACGCGTGTTTGCTGACGAACGCGACTGAGATGGCTTTCTTAAGTGCAGCTCAACAACTACCTAACCGATTAAGACAAATGAGGTGTCATATGAAACCAAGGTATTTTATTACTAAATAAAAAAAAAATTGATAGCCAGAACACTTGCTCAGAGATTTAAAAAAATAATGAAAATGAATCCAAAAAAAAAGGTTTTCGCCTTATGTTAGACAACAAAATCATCATCATCATCATCACATCAGCCGCAAGACGTCCACTGCTGGACATAGGCCTCCCCCAAAAAGTGCCACAATGACCGGCCCTGCGCCACCCGCATTCAGCGGACTCCCGCGACCTTTACCAGGTCATCAGTCCACCTTGTGGGGGTCTACCCACGCTGCGCCTTCCGGTCCGTGGTCGCCATTCGAGAACCTTTTCAGCCCCAACGGCCATCGGTTCTACGCGCAATGTGCCCCGCCCAATGCCACTTAAGTTTAGCGATTCGAAAGGCTATATCGGTTACTTTGGTTCTGCTACGGATGGCGTCATTTCTGATGCAATCACGCAGTGAAACTCCGACCATAGCCCTCTACATTGCCCTCTGCTGAGTGGACTTGACCCTATGGTGAGCGACCACGTTTCCGTACCATATGTGATTACTGGCAACATACACTGGTCAAGGCTCTCGTCTTGAGACACTGCGGAATATTGGACGAAAAAATATGCCGTAGCTTCCCGAACGCTGCCCAGCCGAGTCGGATTCGACGATTAACCTCTTTCTCAAAGTTGGACCTACCTAACTGGACAGTCTGTCCTAGGTATACATAATCGTCTACAACTTCGAGCGTAAAGCGTCCGATTGTAACAGAAGTTGGTGCTACTTGGGCATTTGACATGATCTTCGTCTTATCCATGTTCATCCTTAGACCAACTCGCTCGGAGGCTTTACTGAGGTCATCGAGCATTGTACTTAAATCCTCCATGGTTTCAGCCAAGACTACTATGTCGTCAGCAAACCGAAAATGAGTGATGTACTCGCCGTTTATGTTGATGCCTAGCCTTCTCCAGTCCAGATTCTAGAAAACATCCTCCAGTGCAGCGGAGAACAGTTTAGGAAAAATATCTCCTTGCCTGACTCCCCGCTGCAGCGAAATGGGTTTCGAGTTCCAGTCCTAGAGAGTCGGACTAACATAGTGGCGTTTTCGTACAAATACTTCAGTACTTCGATATAGCGGTAGTCTACTTGGCACCTCTGTAGAGATTGTAAGTACTGCCCAGGTTTCGATCGAATCGAAGGCTTCCTCATAGTCAAAAGCTAAACAGTGGGGCAGGTTGTACTCTTTAGTCTTCTGTATACAGACCACCACTTCTGTATACAGAGTAACATAGACCACATCCATACGCTTCGTCAGGTTATAGCCTGCCGGACTTCAACGCGAAACTGGGCAAGAGAGATGGTGAAGAGCTGATAGTGGGGGAATTTGGAGTTGGAAGTCGGAAACACCGGGGCCAACTACTGGCTGGTTTCTTGGAGAAGGAGGGACTCAATCTCTACATGATTAATTCCTTCTTCAAGAAACGTGAGCATAGAAAGTCGACCTGGATGGGTCCCGACGGTGCAACTAAAAACGAGATTGACTTCATCATGTCGACGAAGAAGCATATATTCAATAATGTCTCTGTGATCAATACGGTTAAAACCGGAAGTGATCGCCGTCTGGTAAGAGGCACATTGAATATATTTAAGCTAGAGCGCTCTCGTCTGATGAAGTCCACGCTCCGACCATCAGCAGCCCAAATCCAAAACCCCGAGAGCTTTCAGCTGGAACTCCAGAACCGTCTCGATTGCCTAAGTGGCGATGTGGATGAATTCAATGACGGGTTTGTGGACGCTGTCCATACCACAGGGTCTAAATTCTTTAAAGCCCACCGGGCCAACTGAACCAATAGGCCCTCTAACTCCACTCAAAGGCTCTTCGAGTAAAGGAGTAGGATGGTTCTACAGTCTTCAGTCGATGCGACATTATATCGGCAACTCAATAGATAGATCTCCAAACCCGTGATCTGCGCCAATTCAATACAAAACGTATTGAAGAGGCCATCGAGCGGGATAAGGGCTCAAAAGTTTTCGCAAGAGATCTGTCTATTGGGCAGAGCCAGCTCGCCAAATTAAAAACTGAGGATGGTAGAATTGTCTCATCCAGACCTGAGCTTCTGACCGAGATAGAGCGCTTCTATGGACAGCTATACACGTCAACTAGCAGACCCCGAAGTTGGTCTAGTGGAAGATCCTAGAGCTAGACTAACCCTGTACTATACCGATGACATTCCGGACATCAGCCTGTAAGAGATTAGAATGGCTCTTAAACAGCTCAAAAACAACAGGGCACCCGGTGAAGACGGAATTACAGCCGAACTCCTGAAGGAGGGTAGAAAACCGGTCCTTACAGCCCTTCAGAAGTTGTCCGACTCTGTCTTACTGGAAGGGAGAACGCCAAAGACATGGAACACAGGCGTGGTGGTGCTGTTAAGAACTATCGATCCATCACGCTTTTGAGCCATGTCTACAAGCTGTTTTCAAGAGTCATTATGAACCGTCTGGCAGCACGCTAGATGACTTCCAGCCTGCCGAACAAGCCGGTTTCCGAAGAGGCTTTAGTACCATATATTTAGTCTATGTTACTCTGTATACAGAAGACTGAAGAGTACCCTGCCCCTCTGTTTAGCGTTTGTGGACTATGAGAAAGCCTTCGATTCGATCGAAACCTGGGCGGTACTACAATCTCTACAGCGGTGCCAAGTAGACTACCGCTATATCGAAGTACTGAAGTACGAAAACGCTACTATGTCAGTCCATTCCGCTGCAGCGGGGAGTCAGCAGGCAAGGAGATATTTTTCCTAAACTGTTCTCCGCTGCACTGGAGGATGTTTTCAAGAATCTGGACTGGAGAAGGCTAGGCATCAACATAAACGGCGAGTACATCACTCACTTTCGGTTTGCTGACGACAACTATGTCGTCAGACTACTAAGTCTTGGCTGAAACCATGGAGGATTTAAGTACAATGCTCAATGACCTCAGTAAAGCCTCCGAGCGAGTTGGTCTAAGGATGAACATGGATAAGACGAAGATCATGTCAAATGCCCATGTAGCACCAACTCCTGTTACAATCGGACGCTTTACGCTCGAAGTTGTAGGCGATTATGTATACCTAGGACAGACTGTCCAGTTAGGTAGGTCCAACAATGAGAAAGAGGTTAATCGTCGAATCCGACTCGGCTAGGCAGCGTTCGGGAAGCTACGGCATATCTTTTCGTCCAATATTCCGCAGTGTCTCAAGACGAGAGTCTTTGACCAGTGGGTGTTGTTCTGCGTTGAGTTTTTCTGCGTGATCGCATCAGAAATTACGTCATTCGTAGCAGAACCAAAGTAACCGATACCTATCTATAGCCTTTCGAATCGCTAAACTTAAGTGGCAGCGGGCGGGGCACATTGCGCGTAGAACCGATGGCCGTTGGGGCTGAAAGGTTCTCGAGTGGCGACCACGGACCGGAAGGCGCAGCGTGGGTAGACCCCCCACAAGGTGGACTGATGACCTGGTAAAGGTCGGTTAGGTAGTTGTTAAGCTACACTTAAGAAAGCCTACACAGTCGCGTTCGTCAGCAAACGCGCGCGCGCCGCGACGTTCGCCCCGCCCGCGGCGAAATATCCCTGGCGTACTCATTTATGAACCGATTCTAATAATTCAAAAAGCATTGTATAGAGGATGAATTTAGCAATTTCAATTATATGAAGTATTTTTTAAAGAAATTGCGTCTTTCATCGAGTTTTTTGCAGTTAAAAAAAAATGACTTTTTCAAAAGTACGATTTTTTAAGAAACGATTTTTAATTATTAGACTTTCACATTTTATTCCTAAAAACGAATTATTAGCAATTTAAAGAGCTTTCATTTGACACCTCATTTGTTGCAATACGTTGAATAGTTAAAGAGATAATCGATAAAACTAGATACCACCAACCGCCATCTTTGTGACGTCATAGTTACCCCCTCCACCACTTTAGAGAGTGACGACATCGAGTTCCATACTCGGGAGACGTCACTGAATCCAACGATACCAGTCGTCGGTAGGCGACTGCTCGTACAAACGGAATTTTGATTTTAGCCACTTGGCCTCCCTACTAACTAGGATCAGGAGGCACTCACCATTATTCATATTGTTAGCACCAAGAGTGAGAGAGCAAGCCAGGTTGAACATCGGCATCGCGAGCGCGTTGTCGACTTCTGGTGGTGAAGATTTGGACTTCTTGATATCAGCATGTTAAGCACTGAAACAGTTTTTCACAATATTGAACACACACTGCCACAGCAATTTAACCACATGTTTCCTGCATGTTTCACACATTTCGTCTAAATACTTATATTTAGTAAATGTCGGCAAAAGCGGGTACTACAAACAGATATGGCAATTTATAATTAGGATCATTTACGTGCACACGATTGCACAGGGCGTTTGTTTATTATTCAGCAGCAGTAATGTGCCTGTGTTATTGTGTATGTACCTTTACTATCTGTTTCTGTTATTGATCGAGTGAAACGAAGGTCTCTGTTTCAGATTTGACAAAGATGCTTTCGTATATCCGGATTTCCGGTTGTTCTCCTCTCCTCTACATTTCTTAACCGATACTCGTGAAATTTTGTGGGCAGGTTCGAAAATTATATTATCAAGTCAGTGTTCGGAAATTTTAAAATACAAACTTCTCATCAATGATTTCGTACGTTCCTTCGGTCGATTTCGGTTTATTCTCCTCTACAAGTTGCATTTCTCAACAGATTCTCGTGTTTGTGTGAAGGTTTTATGATTATATAGAATTTCTAGCGTCTATCATCAAATTTAGATCTAATGCTATAGTAATATTATATGAAGACCATTTACAATGTCTTCGTCGTAGTCGCTCAAAGTATATCTTGAACGAAGTATCTTAACGCTACCCATGAAACACAAACTTAAGAGTTTTCTATGACCATCCGTGAATTTTTTCATCAGTTTTTTATACAACGACGGTGGCAAACAAGCGCACGGTCCATCTGATATTAAGCGAAAACCGCAGCCTATAGATTCACTTTGTTGTCACAGATGGGACAAATGCAGACGGAGTTTCAGTTCACCACATTCTACTTTCTGAATGCAAATGCTTAATTTGTTACCGTGATAAGTAAAATCGCTATACTCTTGAAGTTCCCTAAATCCCTCATGGCTTCATATCGCAGAACAGAACTTTGGTAACAACGGGATGAAACCAATCTGGAAGCATATCCTTCAAACAAACAAATATCTGTCTAATACAGAGCAGTTCTTAAGTCTAGTCAGTAAGTCGAGTCGGACTTCGCACATTTAGGGTTTCAAACCGACCGCAAAATCAAGTTGGTTTTTATGGGAAAAATAAGGAAAATTAAAGAAAAAATGTGATTTATCAATATTTTAATATTTTTTGGTAAAATATACGCATCGAAGTTCATAGGTCAAAACATTTCACGGAACATAATTTTTGAATCTAACTTTGGTCACTTTGGTGGCTTCTCGTTCTTTTGTTATAAAAAAAATTATAACATAAAATACATTATTTATCTACTCAACGAGATCCAAATTAATAACGATATCGATCGATGGGATGCGTCGAAAAAATGAAAGCCCCCCTTAAAAACATTTAAAAGTTAATTTTGAGAAAATTGGAATACAATAGGGTAGGGTGGGGTAGGGTTTCGTACAAAACTGTAATGCCAAGTGCTGTTAAATTAACGCAAGCAAAAATCTACCTAACAGTCAGAACTCTAAGTCGCGATTTGCTTGCATTGGTTTGACAGAATTTGGCCTTAGAGTTGTGTACGAACTAATATACACACACATTTTGGCAGAACGGGCGGACGGACGGGAGAGTGTCAGCAATAGGGTTCCTTTTGGACCCTTTGAGTACGGAACCCTAAAAACACAGTCGAATAATCTTTTGAAGTCGGTGGAAAAACTTAGTGTCATGATCACAGTTAACTGACCATTCTTAGACCTTCTGTCGTTGTAATAAGGTTTACCAATGACCAGTTAATTCTGTCAAAACAATCAGGTAAGCTGTTACCGTTGTGATCTCTGTGTCTCGCGATCGACGCGTAGGACCCGGTGCCGATCACGGCCCGAGGCGTAGGCCAAGCCGCATATCCAGACTTCTGTTATGTTATGCCTGTAAATTAGTATTGTTGATGCTGAGCGATTGTATTCAATACAATTAATACAAATACTCTTTATTGCACACCTCACTTAAAGGACACAGAACAGTACAAAATCACATTAAGTAGAGGCAAATAACAGGCGGTCTTATCGCTAAAGAGCGATTTCTTCCAGACAACCTTAGGGTAGCGGAAACTAACTCTAATCATAACGATTGATAGTAGGTGGTACAGAGATAATATATGAAACCTCCTAATAATTACGGCAATCAACACGCGGGGGCAGCTTGTGGCGTGCTGACGGTGAGTGGCGACACCGCGGACCCCTATTCCAGAGGGTTCGGTTATCCGGCCCTCGCCTCTGCGCTTGCCTTTATGCCTTAACCGGCCGGCCGGAGTGGAGTCGCAAGAGCGGAACCTATGCTCCAGGTTGGAATTTGAAACTAATTGTCAGGGCAGGTGTCCGCTAGTCTCAACCCATAAGTCGCTGTTGAAGTTCTGTGTGAAATGGTATTTTTTGTAGTTGCATACACGTTAGATCTCGTATGGATTACCACTTCATGCATGGATTTTGAGCCAGTATACATATATTAAAACAGCTGGAATAGTATAGATGAGTACAGTTCAAGACAGGACATTGGGCGTCTTTGGAAGAGTCTTTCACCCACGGAGGGGTTTTTGTAGATATAATACGACCGCTTAGTTGGTAGTGACCCTGCCTACGAAGCTGGAGGTCCTGGGTTCGAATCCCGTCCGGGGCCGGGGCATTTATTTGTGTGATGGCAGTGATGGCACGAATATTTGTTCTTGGGTCATGGATGTTTTCTATGTATTTAAGTGTCTATATATCTATATATGTGTTACCTTTGTGATCTCTGTCTCGCGGTCGACGCGTAGGTCCCGGTGCCGATCACGCCCGAAGCGTGGGACAGGCCGCATATCCAGACTTCTTTTATGCCTGTAAATTAATATTTATATTATTTATTTATCGTATGGCATTTATTTCGAACCGTGAGCCAGTTTTTGTTGCACTTTTAGAACCACCCAGGGGTCACGTGTACTTTCCCTATACGGACGTGGTGCAACTTCGACCTCCCTTTGTCAAGTGAGTGGGCAACTTGACTGTTAGAAGTTTTCAAGCCACCCGAAGGCCTCAACTTGGCTTAACGACTGCTGCCATAGACAGCAGCCGGGATCAACGGCTTAACGTGCCTTCCAAAGCACGGGAGTGCTCAGTTAGTAACCACTCAAAGCGGTCAACCATCCATGTACTGACCGCGGCCCACGTTGCTTAACTTTGCATAACGCTTGCGGCACGCAGGCACCGCTGGGCCACGAGCGCTCCTATATTTATATTGACGCTGAGCGATTGTATAAGACTTCATTTAAAAAAAACTGGCTCAAGCAGAAATTTGGCGGGAAGAACGTGCATAATCTCAACTGTATACTGTACTACATCGTAAAGGCAAAGCATAAATGTACCTACTAATATTTATAAATGCGACAGTTTAGATGTTTCTTACTCAATCCCTCCTGCTCGGGCTCTATACTAGCGACGAGTGCGTCATCTTGCGATCTTGCCTAGATATTTATATGTGCCATATATCTCGGACTGTATCTTTATATATATAATTCTTCTGTGTGTGTTCTGTGTGTGTCATATTTGAGTTGGTCCCTGGAAGGTTTGAAAATACGATTGGACCCGGTAGGTGGCGCTGGTTCGCCGGGCAGGACGACGTCTGCCGGGTCCGCTAGTTAAGTAGAATATTATTACTTAATAAATACATATGTAGGGATTGTAGGATTGAAGTCAAGTGCAGAGTGCAGTGAGAGTTAGTGTTTTAATTTCATAAGAGGTGCGAGGCTAGTGAAAATGTCACTAGGTAAACACTGCATTTTCATAGAAAACCGGAAATACGTCGTAAAGGCAAGGCATAATAAAAAAAAAGGCATAATGTACACATCCTACTAATATTATATAAATGCGAAAGTTTAGATGTTAGTTACTCAACCACGCAAAAATAACTAAACGGTTTGTGATGGAACTTGGTATAGGTACAGTCAAGGGCACCAATATGTATACCCTTTTTACCTTACTCCATTAAAATAAGGTCCAAAAATGTATACATTTTAATGCCCTTGACTGTACAACGAGTTTATAGTCTGGATTAACATATAGGATACTTTACACCCCGAAAATAATACCCTGGAGGGATGAAACAGGGAGTGTAATTTTGTAAAATTCAAAGACCACCTGAAAGCGTTGTTGCTGAAGAAGGGTTATTATTCCACACAAGAATTCTTAACGGACTGTCTTTGATAGATATGAAAGCCCGCATGCATTTTCGTTTGTTTAAATATACTTATTCTTATGTAATGTAAGCTGTAATTATTGATGTAAATTTGGTATGCACGTGATATCTGACAACGTAAATTGTATTGTTATTTTATTATACAAAACTAATATGTGACATCTTCTGTATATTTAGTTAAGTAACCAAATGTAATATTAATCCATTTTATTAACCAAGTTTGACATTGTAATAAATTATGACATTATTCTTAATAAGATTGCTATGCCCTTGCAGGGTTCATGTTTCTGGACATACCTTAAATGTAACACCATGTAAACAACATGACTTAGCAATAAATGAATTGAATTGAATTGAATAGTTAACCAAATGAATAGGTAACTACCTACTACTTTTGTTTGATAAGATGCGGCTTACAACTTTAAGCCCCTGGTGCCCCCTTCCACGGCCAATTTTGTTTGCATATTTTAGTAATATGCACACAAAATTGGCCGTAAATATTCAGAATTTTAATTATATGATATCTAACAACCACATAAATATATGTATTAGTTAAATATAACTATATTATGGATTACTATAAATGAGTACCTACAGTTCAAGACAGAGAACACAGGGCGCCTTTGGAAGAGGCTTTCACCCGAGGAAGGGTTCTTGTATTATATTATGTATTGTATTGTATTATCCTTATATTATATCTTATATCTTTAAACGAACAATTCGAACAATATTAATTTATTTCGGGAATCTTGGAAACGGCTCTAACGACTTTGATGAAATTTGATATGTGGGGGTTTTCGGGGGCGAGCAATCGATCTAGATAGGTCTCATGCCCAGGAAAACGCCGAGCAAAGCTAGGTCGCCCAGATATTATAAGAATTACTTTCTCACAGCTTCAAGGGACTTAAGTATATGGTTATAATACGGTATTTTACTCACAGTCAAATCAGCAACTTTTTATTAAATGTCAAAAACGATTTCTTAATATGAAGTTTGTAGGGAAATACTGTCTTAGTGACGTCACTAAGTCAGTGTGAATTGGTATGTTCAAATCAGCGTCCTTTTTAAATCTGTATGCTTATAAAATCTTTCAATTAGCTAAAATAAATTAATAATTGATGTTTTCCGAGTATTTTCGTTAGATCTTTTATTAGTCAAGTCAAAAAATAATTTATTTTTACCTTAGTTTAATACCCTATTTCAACTCTAACTACACGCGATGCCGACATAATGTTTTTTGACAGAAAGACAGACAGATGGACAACAAAGGGATCCTATAAGGGTTCCGAAAAATTTTACATTTATTGTTGAACATTGTAGGCAGGTGTTGTAATATTTGAAGTAGCCATCCAAAGAAAATGCCTTAAGGTCACGAAATGACAATGGAACCCACTACAAAAATTACAATACCTACCTACTGTAGTATCCCGGGGATCCGGGTGGACTAGGTATTCGGTAGGTATACAGCAATGACAGGCGCCTGTTAGGTTCAAGCATTTATTCCGGACTGACACACCGTGTGACATTACATAGGTATTTTGACAGCGACATTCATCTACCTACATTACACTCCTCCACACTTAAAGTACAACTAAGTATACGTACGCTAAGGCCGGCATAACTAAGCTAATTATTAACAACAAATATTTTTGTTACGCAAACCCAAATGGGACTTTAACTACTTAATCCTAAGCTTCACAATAGCTCAACAGAGCCTTACAATTAGGGTTGCCAACCGTCCCGCCTCAGGCGGGACGTCCCGCTTCCAGCACCCTGGAGGATGCGTCCCGCACAGGGTGCGTGCGGGACGCCGTTTGTCCCGTTTTCAGGTTACGGCAGAATTATAAGAAATTAAGCGAACATTTTGCTTAATTTCAATATAAATCGCGCGAGTTGAATCACGAAAATATCGCGCGCGGACGCGTACTCTGTGCATTCTCTCGCTCGCTCGAATAGACGCCACCTTACCTACCCCTCCTCTTCACTTCCGCGCTCCCCCGCAAACACTTGCTAGCATCGCGCCGCCGCCGGCGCAGTGTAAGGCTAGTCACTGTGCGGCATTTACGTGCTCGAGATTTGCTGCGCCTTAAGATCGCTTCGCTTGCTGTTGCTGTATTACAATTACTACTATGTCAGACTCCGATTCAGAAAGTGGCCAAAGCGGCAATGAAAGTAAGAGTAAACCCAAAAAAAGTAAACGCATGTGCATTTATCGACAAGAATGGGAAAACACATACCCGTTTTTGAAAAATGTAGAGGGGAATGTTCACAAAGCTTTTTGTGATATATGTAAAAAGTCATTTATGATATCACATGGGGGTTTAAACGATATCAAGCGCCATATCACCGTCCCAGAACATCAACGTGGGGAGAGGACTCGACAAAGTAATCAAACTATGCGGCATTTTCTAAAACGCGATATATTGACAACGGAAGAAGAAAAAGTAATCGCGGCAGAACTAGCAAAAGCTTACCACGGCGTACAACATAATCTTTCCTATGCTTCAACCGACTGTGATGCCAAATTATGCCCCAAAATATTCAATGACTCGAAAATTGCAACGAAAATGACGCTTGGTAGAACTAAGGCATCGTCTCTTGTTTACAATGTTCTTGCACCAGCGTCGGTTGCCGAAATAATCGAAAAATTAAAATCTGGCATATTTTTTAGCATTTCTACCGATGCTTCAAATCATGGCAACATAAAAATTTACCCGATACTGTGTAACTAGACGCTTACAATGAACGCCTGTCCTTTACCGAATGCTAAACAAAGATCGGTAATTTTATCTTAAGTAGGTATTTCATTAAAAACTAATCAAAGTTATATACACAATTAAATAAACGCTTTACAAATTACGACGCAAAATCTATTAATAATCACAAAAATGGTCGGCGCCGGCGCGGCTACAACATATTTCAATAAGAGCCTATGTCGTGAGAGCATAATAAATTGCGACCGTAAACGTAAGCGCGCGCGGAGTAGTTTCGTTTGGAGTGATGCATGCGATATAGGCAATGGTTGCGATGCGGAGGATTTTTGCGATATAGGTGATGCAGGCGATGTTATTTTTAGTTATAAATAGGCGGGCTCGCGGAGCGGACGGATTATTATTGTTCGACTGTTTGCGACTCTGGTTCTATAGATTATTTTTGGTGGGTTTCTCGTCATTTTTGTTTGAGATTCCGTTGTTATGTGGAAATGTTCCGCATAGTGAGGGAATCTTCTTTACTTTCAATTTCATTAATATTTTACGGGGTTAAAATTTATTGCTATTGATTTTAAGAGGGCCAGATCACATTCCAGGCATACAGTTAGCTTGACGGAATACGTTTAACCTCACGGTTTGCCAAACAAGCTTATTCCGGAGTCATTTAGATTACCAGACTGTTTAGGGGGTCTGGGCGTTCCTATTTATCAACATGGGACGTATTTTACCCTTAGCGAGTTCCATTGTCCAACTGGTGTAGTCTGATCATGACCTCCGCGATTGAAGGAGGTATAGAAGGGTTCTTCGCTTGAGAGGGCTCACTAGTATATGGAATTCGGTCTTTATTATGTATATTTATATATTCCATTATATGTTAGGGCGTTTCATGTCACAGATCCCTTTAGACTTCGGTCAGTTGTGATATGACACAATACACAGGCTTTAGGTTGAATATCTCAAGCTAGCCACTTGAACGTTCTAGTAGGGAACTGTTTAGGTATATAGGTAAAAGTAGGGCCTCACTACATAACACTATGGTAAATACCTCACGGTTGAGGTTTGCATACACTAGAGTAGGAATTAGAGCTATATGGGGATGTAAGTAGATTAGGATTAAAGTCATGTGTAGGATTAGGACGTTAGGAAAGAGGGTTTAGGGATCTAGGTTTAGGTATTAGGTATTCACGCGATTATAAGTGTATTGTGTAATAAATAAGAGGTATCTAATAATTTCTTTAAATACGTCCTAAAAATACTGGGTTTCATAGATTTTTATCGGTATTATGTGTTGTAAAGGTCCAATTCTTCCAATCATGATTAGGATAGCAGGGCTGGTTCAGAAAGATGGAACCAACTCTGAAAGTAGCAGGCGGAGCAGTCTACTAGTATTATTTTCCAATATCATGAGTGAAAGAATACTCATTGCTGGAAAAGAGTAGAGATATACTTTTGTAAATGGTTAGGAAACATTGGGAAGTGTTTAGGGTAGAGGGAACTGGTAGTTAAAGATGCTTCTCATCTAAAGATTTATTAATGAATTTATTTTCATTAGTATGGATTTATATTCATTAATATGTCTAGTTCTGGTATAGAATAGGTTCAATCTCCATCTTGGCGTGTTAACAGCATTGTATGAGATATGAAAGACATACCATACAACAGTCAAAATTATCCTTTTTAGCTGTAGCTTAAAATTGGGTATCAACGATTCTATTTTCTACTGCATATTTATGGTAGCAGGATGATTTTGACTTAGGGGAAAAAAGTAAGGCTTTCAAGGGTATTTGCCGCCCATTGGAAACCTCCAGCTGTTAATAACGTAACCTGAACACGTAGATCTTGTTGGAGATAAATTACCAATAATAATATTATTATTATGTATTTAAAATCTAAATATTGAGTAGGTAAAACATGTTAGAAAAGCTATTGTAAATGTATGGAAGTTTGGTAGAAATAATTCTACTTAGTAGAAAAATACGTGGTAGATTTGGTAGGAAAAATTAGTAGGTATTTTAGGGTCTTAGGTCAAATAGCGAAGAGTTCAAGTCTGATTCGTTTCACATAAAAGAATCGAGGTTATTCGGTACACAACGTAGTTTATCACTAGACGATCACATGGCCAAATCAAGTTATTTTCACGGGTCTTTTATTTAAAGTATGGGGAATATAATGATTAGACGGGGTAGAGAGGGGGGGAGCTACATTTTGGTGCCGTGACCAGGATATTCTGAAGCCTTAGTGCTTCATTTTGTTGTCGTGAAACGGTGTGTGATCGAATTCGGACTTGGACCCTTCGCTTATAAAATTGTACACGAAAAATATTATAGTTTATTGTTACAATCAAGTCAAATAACAATTATGTCGTTAAAGTAAGTAAAGTAAGTAGTAGTGGACGTCCGTAGGCTGCGGTGATGATTTATCGTTGGGTGGTTTATAAAATAACAAGTATTGTAAGTATGTGGAAGTTCGTAGTATTTTGCGTCTGTAAACTGCGGAGGTCGCTGTCGGGCGAGCCGTGTGTTCTTTGCTGCTGACGCAGTGTAGGATCGATTTGAAGACTGTTGTATGTTATGAACAGCATCTGGAACAGAAAAGTAAATGCGTTAACGTTAGTGACAGTTTTACATACTGCTAGATTACATTTTCATGGGTAAACGACTGATTAAAGTTATCACAGTTTACTGCATTAGGGGGCGATCATTCGATCGATTGTGTATCATAGTCTATAGATACAGGGGGCGTTCCGTTATAATATCATCATCATCATTTGTGGCTTGTAACATAGTCTAGTGATACAGGGGGCGTAGTTGTTATAGCATGATCAGCGTCATCATCATTATCATAATAGAAGGTCTGTAAGTTTATGAGTTATGCAATGGTGCAAGTCATTTGCATATAGTAACTAATGGTAGCAAGTCATCATTGTAAATAAATAAATAAACATCATATCATACTTCAGTCATAAAGTAAAGGACCACTATAGAAAGCATTAAAGAGATATTCATGTATGGACATTATCAGCTAGGCTAGCTGTGTATTTGTTTGAAAGAAATCATCATCATAATAATCGTAGTGTAATTCTAATGTGGTTGCATACTTAGGAAGGCCGGGGCTTACTATTTGATCCCATGACTTGGCGTAGGCACTAGTTTTATGTTATTCTGACATCATCATTATAATCTTAGTATAGTTTCAGTATCTATTGTTGTGTACTAGGATGCCTGGGTCCATTGTCTGGTACCGAGGTTTGACGTAGGCATTAGTTTTTTAAGTAATATGGGCATTTCTATTATAAAAATATTAGTGCTACATACAGTATAGATATAAATGAAAATAATTACCTTAGGAAGTACTGCAGTAGATTGCCACTCGTCATCCGGAAGTTACTGACCCGAGTAGTTCACCGCTGTCTTCTGAAAATATAAAAGTAGAGAAATTAACATCAAATAAGAATAATATTTATTGTTTGCATTTTTAAGAATTATTACAAACATTCTAGATAGGAAATAAATTAATAAAATGCCATAGTTTTTGAAATTTCAAACTGCCGAGGGAACGCTTACATTGAAATTTGTTTTCATCAAAAATATACTACTATACATCTGTATGTTATGAAATTTAGTCAATATATAGTTTAATTTTATATACTTACATTAGGAGTCACCCATGGTGATTGAAGGTAAGAAATGAGAAGTTTTGCTATTCTTTCGGCAGTCAACGACTTTTGTTCATCGTTCTCTACTGAAAATTGAAAAGTTAAAATATTAGCATTGTAAGCGAATAACATTATTATCTGTATTTATTAGAACTAATAGAAACATTCTAGACTATAAAAATTAAGAAAATAGCATAAATAGGTATATTTCGGAATTTCATCGAAGGAACCGACGGAGAGCGATGAAACGAAAATTGAAATTTCACTAAAATCGGAATTGGGTATAGTTGTTTTGATCTAAAACTTAATATTTGGACATCTGATTGATTAGTTTAAGTACTTACATATTGGGTCACTCGTATTTTGTGATCAAACAGGTAGCTGTTATATTTTTATAGTCGAGTCAGCGGACCAAGTCAGGTTTTTCTCAACATGTTGTTAGCAGATTATCATGTTATGGGTTTAATGAGTAGATCATTAATATATGCAGTTTTTATCACCATGGTCCTGAAATAAAACCAATAGAAATTATATGTTATGATGTGGAATAGTACATTTATTTATTCTGTAGAACAGAGGTATAAAGTTTTGAGTAAATTTTTAAGTACTGAACTACTGACATGCAATTGCAATTATATCAATAACTAGTCATAATCTAGAAATAAGATAGGACATGATCTAGAAATAAGATAGGAAAATTTCATCATCATTATCTTGTGGTTTCATACAGTTTGACAGATGAGAGGAAATATATATTCATTTATAGATGATTTATTCGAATTTAGTATACAGTCATTAAGACTGAAATTGGTCAGGGCCTCATCATCATGTGGTAATTTGTACGTATACACTTTCGAAAGGAAACAAAGAAAAGGAGTTTAGCTTTTTCCGCAAACAAGAAATCCTTTTCATGACATTATCAGTATAACTACGTAGTATTATTTACATTGAATTGTATTTCGTAGCGATGATTTATTCAAATCAAATGGTATTTTTCATTGTACATAGGTACACCAACTTTTTGTTAACATAAAAGTTTCGACTTTTCAAGTAGGCTCGTATAGGCTATAGAAATTGTTCATCAAAGTATGTATGTGAGATGGTTTTAATCAATAGAAGAGACAGAAAATATAAAAATAACTTACCAGTTAAAAATCGGGTTCAAGTTTTATCAAAATCGTTCGCTTCAAAGAAACACGAAGCACTTACTTTCTTTGTTTGGCAACAAAGAAACGAGTCAGTCACAAACTAGGTTTCTTTAATTTCACACGGTGGTAATTTATACTTCACTTAGTTTTTGCATTTAAAATTATTGTTCATACTACGAAAATACTTATGTCACTAGGTATATTAAAATATTGTATTTGTATACAACAACAAATGAAGAATTGTCATCCATCTTTGATTTAAGATTTAAGGATAGAGTTTCGGTTGGTGGGTTCGTAGTTTTATTGTAGTGGTAGGTTTGTAGTTAAGATCAGTGTTGCCAGTAAAAAAAGGACAGAAGGCGGTGTTCACATTATCGGATATCATTGCGGGATCCAATAAGTCAATTGCCCGACGGAAAATACGCTTGTTAGTGTCATTTAATATTTGAAAGCTTGGTTATAAATTTTTATCTGCTAAAATTTATTGAGATTCATTTTGCTATATTGAATAATATATTTCTCACACGAGAAAAAAAAAGTAATGTGACCGAACAATATCAAGGATGCTAAAAACAATTATAATACAGATCATTCAATATTTTCTCGAATGATTAGGTTTACCCTTAAATATAATAAATATATTCATTTGTAGTTATTGCTGTTATGTGCTAGCATTAAAACTGAAATTATAGATGTATAAGAAGCGACGTCGCGATATCGGTTCAATGACGTGTCGGAAAGTGTAAATAAAATCGGAGTAGGTGTGTTTTCCCGTATGGGTATTGTATCGGATGGTATGGATACGACCTAAAATAGTTGAGTTGATAACAAAATATACGTATACTGGTTTCCTTAACGATTTTAAATAAATTATTTTTGTGTAGATGATGTTAATAATTATGATATATTTCTTAAGAAATATGATTTGCAGTTACAAATATTTAAAACGTCATGTGGAAACGTTTAAGTGAAATAGTAGATGACATTTGACGTTTGTAAGAGGCTTAATGGATTCGTAATGTAGACAATAGATACCAATTTCTGAACGTAGTATATGAATGTCGTTGAGATTTGATAGTTCTTGGAGAGTTGAGAGAAAAGTAGTTTTGCTAATAATTGTAATTTCTTTAGTATCATGGTGTTAAAAATACTTAATGATACAGTTTTCGAGTGGATTAATAGTCGGACATTATAGTTTAGTTAAAGTGTGCGTTGACGCCAAAGATAGTGCATTCATTAGTAAAAGTCTGAAGCTAGATAAATACCATGTCTGAACTGAAAGTTAAAGTGTTGTTTGTTATAATTAATCAGGAACTCTGGGTAATGAGTGATTTGAGATTAAGTGCAGTATAAATAGAATGTGAGTGGTATTTCATATTGGAGTCAACATTAGATTAAAACAAGTAAGTGGGTTTGAACATAACTATAGTATACTGAACAGTGAATGTTTTGGGAAGAAAATAGTATTTATTTTCTCAAGTTCTCTTGCAAGTAATATTTTGGTAATTTTCGGGGTAAGAGCACGGAGCCCTTATAAGGTCAAATTGTCTGACTGCATGTTGGAATCATTTGTAGAGTTGTTATTTGTAGAATATTTTCCGTTGAACGGCGACTGTAAGACTGACATGTAAAGTTGTTATATACTACAAGTACATAGAGGGCTATCGATGCTTTACATTAGAAATAAAGTCGTAGAAAGAATGTTATTTTTATTTAGATTCATGTTTTGAAGTTAGTTAACCGAGTTGTGTATCAAGTCTTTGTTGGCACAGGTTGGTTATTTATTTATTTTAAGCTTTATTGCATGAAATGCGCAGGATATACATGATTTTAAATTGATTTTATGCTTTATAGTATTCAATTTATTTTGGGGTACAATCAATAGTAACTAAAATTTTGGGCAAGTCTTCGGTCTGTCGGGTGGGATTCCGGACTCATTTGTAGTATTTGCTTGTAAAGTTGTGTGGAGCATTCAGTAGGTGGATCTAGATTGTACTTGTCTGGGTTTAATAAAATATAGTGGTAGAAGTATTTAGAAGTGGTTGGGATTAGAAATTTAGAATTTGGTTTAGCGGTGAAAATTTAGCGGTGAAGAAATTTTTAAGGCAGTATATATATTCAAAGGGTTATGTATTTTGCTAGTATAATTTATACTAAAGCTTCTATCAAATCAAATTATAATAGTAAAACGATTTTCAGTTTTCAATATAGAAAAGAAAAATTTAGTAATGCATGATTATCCATCACTACCCGGAAAAGGAAAGTTTAAAATTTGGTTCTTTTATTGAAACAGGCCATGTATTTTTATATTTACATTCTATTTTAATTACAAATTAGGCTTCAACTTATACATTCTTCTTAGTATTATAGTGCATGCAATGTGAAGGGTTTTAATATAAGCGATGTATCGGTTCTTTAAATGGTTTTTCTTCAAAAAGAAAATAAATTGTGTAAAAAATAGTTAGATTCAGAGATATGACTTTAATATTATTATCAACATTTTTCAATAGATTTCATAAAATAAAAATATATTTTTATATTACAAATAAATAAGGACTGATTGCTTATAGTAAATTGTTTGTTGAAATGGAACTTTATTGCACATAGATAAGGGGTATAAATGGCGTACTATAGCTTTAAAATTCTCTATCTGTCAACCACTGGGCTAAATAGAAATATTTAAAATAAATATGTATAAATATGTGTATATAATTATGAAATTTTAATCTTGGTTACATTGTTTGGCATTCATTTTTACAGAAAAGGTAAAATTTATTAATACATAATTATTATTTTTATTAATAATTCAGCAATTAGAAGAATATTCTAATGATTGCATATCAAAGACTTTGGCTATCTGTAATTTTAACCGAGTGTAAGTATGAATGAGGAGTATGATTGAAGTAGATGAGTGACAGTGTTACTAAGGTTTATTGAAACTGATGGATGATGGTGATGTGTGGAAACAGGGGGGTGGGGGAAAATTTTGTGAAAATGGGTTATTGCAGGTAGACAAATGTTAAGATTGTGATCAACCTGGATTTGTTGGTAGTTTGAGGGGTCTATACACACAACTAGTCAGCAAGGATTTATCAGTAGGTTAAAATCGTATATCGATTCGACCCATTTAATAAGGGTAATCCTTATTGACTAGTACTAAACAGAAGCTAGGACTAAAAGTCTATTAGCTGAGGTTTTATCAAGGTTTTGTACACACACCACGATTTGATGAAGGATCATTCGAAAACAGAAATATCCGACTGCTTAGTAGGATATGATATAAAAATGATATGGCAAAATGCAATCATTTTTGAATAATGTTTACAAATTATATGTTATCTTTTCATTGCTTTTGGTAAATGATATTTGATATTATTATTATTATTTATTTGATATTTGATGATATTTGACATGTCTGATAGAAAGACAATTTATTTATTGGTATTAAAGTAAGGCTCATTTATTACGCTAGAGGTGAAATGTTTATTATATTAGTAGTATCTACATGAATAAATTTATGATAAATTAATTTAAAGGCTAATTTTGAATGGGGAATTGGTTATTTTGATAACAGGGTGTTATGGATATTGACATATCCATATAGTTAAGCGCATTTCGAGTTTTAATGTTTTGTAGCCATTTAAATGACGAATGGGAATGCAGGAGCATTGAGGTGACGAATGTCGTTTAACTAAGTTCATAAATGGACATTTCATAAATTGGTGTGAAAATGAGTCTGAAATCGAATATCTGATTCAAGTTTGTGACATGTTCCAAGAAAACTTGATTGAAAATGGTGACAAAGTATTGAGATTTGGTTAGAGTTTTGGTCTAATGGCGATTGAATTTCTTAGTACTTATATAGAGGGTCTTTCTTTTTGCGTGGGGAGCTTTTGGGATATCAGATCGGATCCGGGCAATGTGGATTTTGAATGGATGAGTGCCTGGACAGACTCTGAAATTCAGTTTGATATTGCAAATGCGGACTATTCGGGTCTTCTAGCCTCACAAACTAGAACCTTGGGCAAATGGGAAGATTTCGAGGAAAGGATAGTCATGGTTCATTATCAAAATTCATAAGACTAAGTTTTATACCGAGTCACTAACAATCAATGAGTACTGGTTTAAATACTCATACACGTTTAAAAATAAAGGGGAGGGGGGAAGGGGAGGGGAGAATAGGTTCACTAACAAATCTATGGTATGTTATTTAACATTATAGTAGTTCAAGGATCCGTCATGAATCGCTCATTACATTAGCAATTACATGGCACATCCTTGAGGGGGCGAATATGTAACTAGACGCTTACAATGAACGCCTGTCCTTTACCGAATGCTAAACAAAGATCGGTAATTTTATCTTAAGTAGGTATTTCATTAAAAACTAATCAAAGTTATATACACAATTAAATAAACGCTTTACAAATTACGACGCAAAATCTATTAATAATCACAAAAATGGTCGGCGCCGGCGCGGCTACAACATATTTCAATAAGAGCCTATGTCGTGAGAGCATAATAAATTGCGACCGTAAACGTAAGCGCGCGCGGAGTAGTTTCGTTTGGAGTGATGCATGCGATATAGGCAATGGTTGCGATGCGGAGGATTTTTGCGATATAGGTGATGCAGGCGATGTTATTTTTAGTTATAAATAGGCGGGCTCGCGGAGCGGACGGATTATTATTGTTCGACTGTTTGCGACTCTGGTTCTATAGATTATTTTTGGTGGGTTTCTCGTCATTTTTGTTTGAGATTCCGTTGTTATGTGGAAATGTTCCGCATAGTGAGGGAATCTTCTTTACTTTCAATTTCATTAATATTTTACGGGGTTAAAATTTATTGCTATTGATTTTAAGAGGGCCAGATCACATTCCAGGCATACAGTTAGCTTGACGGAATACGTTTAACCTCACGGTTTGCCAAACAAGCTTATTCCGGAGTCATTTAGATTACCAGACTGTTTAGGGGGTCTGGGCGTTCCTATTTATCAACATGGGACGTATTTTACCCTTAGCGAGTTCCATTGTCCAACTGGTGTAGTCTGATCATGACCTCCGCGATTGAAGGAGGTATAGAAGGGTTCTTCGCTTGAGAGGGCTCACTAGTATATGGAATTCGGTCTTTATTATGTATATTTATATATTCCATTATATGTTAGGGCGTTTCATGTCACAGATCCCTTTAGACTTCGGTCAGTTGTGATATGACACAATACACAGGCTTTAGGTTGAATATCTCAAGCTAGCCACTTGAACGTTCTAGTAGGGAACTGTTTAGGTATATAGGTAAAAGTAGGGCCTCACTACATAACACTATGGTAAATACCTCACGGTTGAGGTTTGCATACACTAGAGTAGGAATTAGAGCTATATGGGGATGTAAGTAGATTAGGATTAAAGTCATGTGTAGGATTAGGACGTTAGGAAAGAGGGTTTAGGGATCTAGGTTTAGGTATTAGGTATTCACGCGATTATAAGTGTATTGTGTAATAAATAAGAGGTATCTAATAATTTCTTTAAATACGTCCTAAAAATACTGGGTTTCATAGATTTTTATCGGTATTATGTGTTGTAAAGGTCCAATTCTTCCAATCATGATTAGGATAGCAGGGCTGGTTCAGAAAGATGGAACCAACTCTGAAAGTAGCAGGCGGAGCAGTCTACTAGTATTATTTTCCAATATCATGAGTGAAAGAATACTCATTGCTGGAAAAGAGTAGAGATATACTTTTGTAAATGGTTAGGAAACATTGGGAAGTGTTTAGGGTAGAGGGAACTGGTAGTTAAAGATGCTTCTCATCTAAAGATTTATTAATGAATTTATTTTCATTAGTATGGATTTATATTCATTAATATGTCTAGTTCTGGTATAGAATAGGTTCAATCTCCATCTTGGCGTGTTAACAGCATTGTATGAGATATGAAAGACATACCATACAACAGTCAAAATTATCCTTTTTAGCTGTAGCTTAAAATTGGGTATCAACGATTCTATTTTCTACTGCATATTTATGGTAGCAGGATGATTTTGACTTAGGGGAAAAAAGTAAGGCTTTCAAGGGTATTTGCCGCCCATTGGAAACCTCCAGCTGTTAATAACGTAACCTGAACACGTAGATCTTGTTGGAGATAAATTACCAATAATAATATTATTATTATGTATTTAAAATCTAAATATTGAGTAGGTAAAACATGTTAGAAAAGCTATTGTAAATGTATGGAAGTTTGGTAGAAATAATTCTACTTAGTAGAAAAATACGTGGTAGATTTGGTAGGAAAAATTAGTAGGTATTTTAGGGTCTTAGGTCAAATAGCGAAGAGTTCAAGTCTGATTCGTTTCACATAAAAGAATCGAGGTTATTCGGTACACAACGTAGTTTATCACTAGACGATCACATGGCCAAATCAAGTTATTTTCACGGGTCTTTTATTTAAAGTATGGGGAATATAATGATTAGACGGGGTAGAGAGGGGGGGAGCTACAACTGGCAAGATTTTACTCACCTGACGATGGCATTCGAACTTGCCTCCTCGAATTCTATGAAGACCCAAATGAAAAGGCAGTTGACATTTATAATAATATAAAAGATCGACTGGGCAGTTTAGATCTGGATCTGAAAAACGTATCTGCGTATTCAGCTGATAATGCTAACGTAAATTTTGGGATAAATCATTCGGTTTATAGATTGCTTCTCAATGATAACGAACACATTTTACCTATTGGATGCCCAGCCCATTTTGATGCACAATGTCGTAAAACATGCAATGGAGCAATGTGAATTTGATGCTGAGAATTTGGTCCTAAAAGTGTATGGATATCTGTCTTATCATGCCCAGAGAGTCCAAAAATTAAAGGAAGTCTTTGCTGATGCTGAATTACAATATCAGAATATAGTGAGACATGTAAAAACAAGATGGCTTTCTTTGCATCCGGCCATAGAAAAAATATTACATGGATTTCCCGCGATAAAGGAATATTTTCTATCGCTGGGTAACAAATGTCCTGTCATATTGAGACAATACTTTGGTGATGACTACGCACAAAAAACCGAATGTTTTCTGGGGTTTTTTGATAATGTTCTAAAAGTTTTTCAAACCACTATCTTGTTATTAGAAAAAGAGCGTGTATTATCTTGTGAAACATACAACATTGTGAACGATTTGCGACAAAAAGTGCGACAAAGAATCGACGACCAATTCTTTGGTTTTCTCTGCACAAACCGAATGAGCAGTTTTGCAGAAAATGAAAGAGAGTCGATCAAGATGACTCTGATGAAATGGTACGAAGACGCCTTGGAATATTTGGAAGCCCGATTTGATTTCTCCGAAAGCAATCACCTAACATTTGCACAAATATTTGCTTTGAAAGGAGGCTTTACGTACCAGAATTTGACAGCATGCAGTGAAAAATTGGCCCTGTCATCAAAACTGAACATGGACGATCTCTATAATGAGTTTTGCGTCGTCAGAGAAACGGTAAGCAAAATGACTGAAGATAAAAACTCTGGTAAAAATAATGTCTATGAGCTATGGCATAAATTATTTTCAACGAACCGGGATGTTCCGAATTTACTCAAAATTTTCCAGTTCATGGCATCTATGCCGAGCTCCAACGCAGCAGCAGAGAGAGCATTTTCTCTCTGCGAGAATGCATGGACCGACGTTAGAAATAAATTAACAGTCGATCATGTAAAAGCTGAACTACAAGTCAAAATCAACTTTGACCACATGTGTCTTAACTTTTATGATTACTTGTTACAAAGTAAAACTCTACTAAAATGTGCAAAGTCACAAGAAAAATATTCATTCAAAAATAAAAAATAATATGAGAAAAGTGTAAAATTAATAGGTGATTAGATTTTTATAAAAAAAGTGTTCCAGGAGCAACTAACGATCTCGGTTAGCTTTATGTGAAGATATATATTTAATTATGTTTTTGAAAATAATTATTTATTAGTTAGTTTTTGATTTTGACACGTTGTTGTTTGTATAAAAAAAGCGTTCAACGAGAAATCAATGATCTCAATTAGTTTTAGCTGAAAATAGAAATATTTAATTTTGTTGCATTTACTGAAATGATTATTTAAGTTAGTTTTTGATTCGTTTTAATTTGATTTGTATAAAAAAAAGCGTTCAACGGTAAATGAACGATCTCAGTTAGCTTTAGCTCAAGATAGAAATGTTTAATTTTGTTTTGTTTGTTGATTAATTTTTAATGTGTCTTACTGAATCGAAGTGCAATAATAAATGTTTTAATTTTATTTTATGGAAATGTTTATTTAACTATATTTTATTAGCAGGTATTTATATACGTATCACTTATCCCGTCAAGTATTTGTAATCGTTTAGTAAAATATAATTATGACATGACATGACTTACGAAAATCATAATTTTAATTCATTTTTCATTCTGTAGTATTATTTACTGTGTTTAACTGAATCGAAGTGCAATAACTACTTTCAGAATAAAAACTGTATAGGTAAGATAATTATTATCTTGGGAATCCGCTAAGAATATCATGAATGGTGTAAGTTTGTATGAAAAAGCTATCTATAACGTCGAAATAACGATTGTAAAATTTGTAAAAGATATATATTACAAGTTCTAATACGTTAACAATATTGGCAGATGGGTAAGTTAGTCCTGGTGTGCGAGTCCCGCATTTTTTTGCTGTGTCCCGCAAAATTACCACGAATGTCCCGCAAATTTACACAAACAGGTTGGCAACCCTACTTACAATGCCACAATGTTATCTGAGTATTTGCCGATATTCGACTAACAATGTTAAATCTAACATACTTATCAGTAGGGAATAAGATTCAAAATAAAATAACTAAATCTAGTAGGACCGGAAATAATAGAAACAGGTTTCTTTTTCTTACATATCTATGAGTAGGAATAAACGCACGTAGTGTCCATAATACCATATGCATCATATGAAGTTAGTGTTATTACTAATTACAACCGCTAGAATTTGTATAAGGGCTTGTTTATTCTACATTGCCTAATGGGACGAGACCTAGTCGATACAAGGGGGGGCGAAGGTCGGTGAGTTTGCTCGTCACCACTGACCGGTTCCCTCCCGGGAGTAGAGAAACACTCCAAGCAGTCTTCCTCCCTTCCCGCCATGCTCCGCCCCGGCGAAGCATCATACATCGGTGGAGACGTTCCCGCCGCCTGCTCCGACCCACCGGAGACCACCCGGGGCGTCTGTGTCCCGTCCCCGGTGCTCGCTTGTACCGGTCGTGGGGACTGAAGGCCCGCCACTGATTCCGTACCCTCTCCTGTGCTTATTGGGCAGACTATAGAACCCCTCGTTCTCCGTCTTAACTGGTCTATATGGCGGTGCGTAACGTTGCCGTCAGAATCACTCACATTATAATCTGTTTCACCTATAACCCTAGTCACTGTTCCGGGCTGCCATTTCTCACCCTTCAAATATTTACGATACCATACCTCCTCACCTACATTTATCCTTCTATTACATCCTCCCGCAGATGAAACTTGTCTCCGTTGGCTGTTTGCTACCTTAGATCCTACATCCGGTTTTAGCAAATCTAAGCGAGTCCGCATCTGCCTACCCGTCATTAACATCGCGGGGCTCTCGCCGGTAGAACAATGTATCGTATTACGGTAATAAATTAAGAAGGTACTGAGGGCTTTTGAAATATCGGTTTTTTCTATAACTGCCTTTTTAATAACTTGTTTAATGATTTTAACGGAGTTTTCCGCAGCTCCGTTCGAAGCCGGGTGATACGGGGCCGTAAAAATGTGTTCAATGCCGTCCAAGGCCAAAAAGGTTGAAAATTCCCGGCTCGTGAACGGCGGCCCGTTATCGCTTACTACTTGCCTAGGTATCCCCCACCTAGCCCAAACTTCACCCAGTTTTTCCAAGGCGGGGCCGGCGGCTGTACTGGGTACCTGGAACACCTCAACCCATTTGGACATGGCGTCTACCAGTACTAAGTACATTTTACCGTATAAAGGCCCCAGGTAATCTACATGTACTCGAGTCCAAGCTCTAGTCGGCCACGGCCAGCAGCGCGGCGCGTGCCGCGGCGGCGCGGCCGCCAGCGCGGCACACGGTGCGCACCCGCGGCACGCCGCCTCCACCGCCTCATCAACGCCCGGCCACCACACGTAGCTCCGGGCCAACGACTTTGTCTTAACTATGCCCATGTGTGGTTCGTGCAAAATGTTTAGTACTTTCTCGCGGCATTTCTCCGGTATCACCACCCGGTGACCCCACATTACACACCCTAATTCGTCATATAGCTCGGTTTTCCTATTAAAATATGGCTTTAACCCTTCTAAATCACAATGCTCCGGCCAACCGTCTCGGATGTAAGTGAACACTCTCGCTAAAACGGGATCGCGCATAGTGTCGTGCTTTATTTTATTATAATCCAATAACAACGCGTCCTGTGCGAAATGGAGGTAAGTCTGCTCTGGGATTGTCTCATATGAAGTATTACTAATTTCTCTAGTACTCGGTAACCTAGACAATCCGTCCGCGCAATTATCCTTTGTATTCACATATTCAATGTCGTAATCATAAGCTGATAAGATTATTGCCCACCGTTGCATCCTGCTAGCAGTCATCATTGGAATACCTGTGTTGGGCCCAAATATTGATACTAACGGTTTATGATCCGTGCGTAACGTGAAATGACGCCCGTAAAGGTATTGGTGAAATTTCTTAACGCAAAATATTATGGCTAATGCTTCGCGGTGAATTTGCGAATAATTAGCCTCCGCGCTATTTAATGTACGCGAGGCAAACGCGACCGGCCGCTCCCCGTCTGGCCCGATTTGAGTCAAAATCGCCCCCACCCCTCGCGGTGACGCGTCACAAGTAGCTATCAACCGTTTTGTTGGATCGTAATGACTCAATACCTCGGCCCCTGACAACAACTGTTTCACCTGCACAAATGACATCTCGCACTCTTTACTCCAATACCACTCAATACCTTTTTTTAAGAGGTTGTAAAGCGGTGACAATATTGAGCTAAGATTCCTAATGAACCTGCCAAAAAAATTTACGGTCCCTAAAAACGATCTTAATTCTGACACATTACGAGGTTGGGCCATTTTCAAAATAGCATTTATTTTCGAGGTATCCGGCTTAACCCCCTCACTTGACACCACAAACCCTAAGTATGTCACCTCCTTAGCTAGGAAAACACATTTATTCTTTTTTAATTTCAAACCGTTGGTAAGAAGGCGCTGCAGAACCGCCTCTAACGCCTGTAAGTGTTCTGATTTACTTTTCCCACCGATAATGACGTCATCTAAAAATATCTCTACGTTTGGTATGTTACCTAATAAATTAATCATAATGCGCTGGAATATTCCCACACTAGATGAAAGGCCATATACTAATCTATTGTACTGAAACAACCCTCTGTGAGTGTTTATGACGGTGTAACGTTTTGACTCATCTAATTCAATTTGGTTGTACGCTTGTGACAGATCTATTTTACTGAAATACATATTACCATTCAAATTAACCAGAACATCTTCTATTTTAGGTAGCGGGTAACGATCAACCAATAAGCAAGGGTTCAAGGTAGTTTTATAGTCTGCGCAAATTCTTAGCGAGCCATCCGGCTTATTAATAGGTACCAGTGGTGAGGCCCAGTCGGAGCAGTCGACGGGCTCGATGACGCCGGCGCACAGCATGCCGTCCAGCTCGGCATCCACGCGCTCGCGCAGCGCGTACGGCAGGGGACACGCGCGATGAAACACCGGTGCCGCCCCCTCGCGCACCCTCAACTTCGCTTTTCCGCCCTTGTATCGCCCCAGTCCGTCGCTGAACAACTCCTCATATCTGCCAAGCAAATTCATGACCTCATCACTAATTGGCTCGCTTGCCTCTTTGACTACAAAATTACAATTGAATTTGGGTATTTCTATGTCAAGCTCGGATAGCCACTGACGACCTAACAAAGAAGTTGTACCGCCCTCAATTACAAATAATTCCAGTTGTTTACTAATTCCCCTATATTTTATCATTGGCTTAATTATACCTAAAGGTTTAATAGTGCTTCCGTTGTAAAACTTCAAAACAGTATTATCACTTTCTATCGCCAGATATGAGAAATATCGATCGTACGTGATTTTACTGACACAGGAAATCGCCGTACCCGTATCTACCTGCATTTGAATTACGGTATTATCGATTTGTATCGGTAAACTCACCGATTGGTAGTTATTTAAGCACAAGTGGTGTAATTCTTCCTCTATATCTCCGCCGAGCTCCTCGCTGGATTCGCGATCGGCCTCCCCGAAATACATGGTGCTCCGCGCCGGCGCCGCCGACGCCGACCCTCCGCGTCGCGCCGGGGCTCGCGCTCCGCCGCGACCCGCCCCGGCCGCGTCCGCGCCCCACTCCGGGCACACGCGTCGCAAGTGTCCCGTCCGCTGACACTTGCTGCACACATAGTTCTTAAATTTGCAGTTCGCGTAATTATGATTGCGCGCCCCACAAGCCTCGCACTGTCTATCTTGTCGGCCATTAGTACTCCGCCGCTGTAACGTAACGGAATGTAGAGGTGAGACGTATTTACGGGAACAGGTTTTTGGAATAGGTTTTGGCATGGACGCGTAAGTACGCGATCCCGCTTGCGCGTCTTTTAGCGTATCGAGTACTAGGCGTACGACGACCCTGAAGACTCGAAACGTCTAAGAGTCTTTATGTTCCGCGCTATTCGTATTCGTCTGCGCGTTCGGATTCTTTCGGGGCACCTCGGGTCGGGGTCGGTTTAGCGCGTATTTGGACCTAGTCTTTGGATCTAGTCTTTTTGTGGACGCGTACTCGCAAGACTCAGTACGCGTTTTGCCTAGTACGTCTCACCTCTAACGGAATGAGGCGCGCGCGCCTGCCCACCGCCAAATGTGCCGGACCTCCCTGTGCGCGCAAACATAACGGTCTGCGCCTCGCCCGTCCCACTCGAACCTGTTGTTGCCTGATCCACTATTGCTGCGTCCCTTTCCGCCGCCTCTAATGATGTTGCAAGTTTCACTGCAGCTGTGAAGGTCACCTTGTCGTCCTCCGCAAACAAACGTTGTCTAATTACATCGCTTGATAAGCCACAAACGAATTGGTCACGCAGGTCCACATTTAAATTGGTGCCAAACTTACAATGCTTAGACAGCCGTTTTAACTCCGCCACATACATCGTGATATTCTCACCAACCTTTTGCCGCCTTTGTCGAAACCGGTACCTTTCCGCCAGAACTGACGGCGTTGGCTGCAAATGCTCCGCCATTAGGACATCTACCTGTTTTAAGGTTAGCGTTGCCGGTTTAGCGGGGCTGGCCAGGTTTTCCAACAGCTCGTACGCCTCGTCACCCATTGAGGCTATTAAAATCGGTACCTTCATGTCGTCCGTCGTCGCGTTCACTTTATAATACATTTCGACCCGATCCATGTACGATGACCACGCGCCATTACCGACGTTAAACTCTTGCAATTTACCGATGGACATTTTTTTTTTTTTGTTACTTCTGCGCGAATAATGCAATTACACACGCGTTACGTTCGTATTCGTCGCCACTGTAGTATCCCGGGGATCCGGGTGGACTAGGTATTCGGTAGGTATACAGCAATGACAGGCGCCTGTTAGGTTCAAGCATTTATTCCGGACTGACACACCGTGTGACATTACATAGGTATTTTGACAGCGACATTCATCTACCTACATTACACCTACATTGGTCAACATGAAACGTGAATTCTTAGAGCCATTAGAAGTTAAGCAATAACTTTTTACTTTTTAGGGTGTAGTGTACAGCGATAAACGATTTGTGTTGTAACGGATCCCCCCCACAAACAGCAGGTCGCGCCAACTGAAGCTCAAAGAACCGATATTTAAGAAGAAATTTGGCCAAAATGTGATCGTACTAGTTAGAGATGGGCGGTGGGTAAATACCCAAGAAAGATATCGGGTAAATACCCGGTATTTACCCAATCTTCCCGGTATTTACCCATTTCTACCCAAATTGCTGGGTATTTATTTTTTATATGTTTTTATTAATACATAGCGTAAGCATTCTTCATGCAAATCAATATTAATTATAAATAATTGCTTTCTTTTGCTATATACAGCATGCCAGCAGTATATATACATATTATAAAGAAAAATTCTCGAACATAATACCTCCAATGGCATAAAAAATTGTTAAGAATATTATATTCCTACAATTATGATTTAAAAAAAACCGGCCAAGTGCGAGTCGGACTCGCGCACGAAGGGTTCCGTACCATTATCTATAAAAACGGCAAAAAAATCATGTTTGTTGTATGGGAGCCCTCTTAAATATTTATTTTATTTTGTTTTTTAGTATTTGTTGTTATAGCGGCCACAGAAATACATCATCTGTGAAAATTTCAACTGTCTAAGTATCACGGTTTACTACCTACTGAGCAATGGTTATGGTTAAAGGAAGGGTAGTTCATATTATAAAATACCATTGGTAATTCTTATTCTTATAGTATAAAAAATTACAATTTTGTATTTGGTGTCAGTGCCACAATATAAACATATCACTGAATTCTTATCAGACGCTCGGTAATGTTAGTGTTTCCACCCTGCCTCATTTTTGGATCTTCCCATTGTAGTTTCCTGTAGTTCAAATTTATTATTGATTCAAAATAATAAACATGAATGTATTATGGGCCACAGATGCCTGAAATAAATGATTAAATAAATAAATAAAATAAACACCTAAACACTATTTGAGCGCTTTTTTTAATAAAACTAATCATATTATAGATATATCAGGCCTAGTTCCAAACAAAACACCACTCGTTGCACTGCCAAAAAATAACACGTGGCAAATAAACTTTACGCTAATTACTAATCACGTCAGGAGACTACACCGTACAACTGATAAGCATTTACTTTTTTACTCGTGTGACAACCTTTAACCTTATTGGCTGCTAACGTTACTCATTAGCCAATAGAATAGGAAAGGTAGCTTTTGTTACCTGGTTTATGATTCTAATTATAGGGCCCGGACACATGTCCACGGTACGGCACCGGGCACCGTCTACGGTGCCGTGTACGGTGCGACGTCACGGCGTCGTGTACGGTGCGACGTCACGGCGTCGTGCCGTGGCACGGTGCCGCGTACGACGCCGTGTACGGTGCCGTGTACGGTGCCGTGTACGGTGCCGTGTACGGTGCACGTTGCCGTGTATGGTGCAACGGCGGACGGCTTGCTACCACGGATTGCTAGAACAAATGGTTGTAAATGTGGACACGCTGGGCAAAAGCACCAGCTATGGACCTTACTAGACCCTGGAAAAAATATAGGTGCTTCTGTCCAGCGTGTCCACATTTAGGACCATTTGTTCTAGCAATCCGTCGTAGCAAGCCGTCCGCCGGTGCACCATACACGGCAACGTGCACCGTACACGGCGCCGTACGCCGTACACGGCGTCGTACGTGGCACCGTGCCACGGCACGACGCCGTGCCGTTGCACCGTACACGGCACCGTACCCGACGCCGTGACGTCGCACCGTACACGACACCGTAGACGGTGCCCGGTTCCGTACCGTGGACATGTGTCCGGGCCCGTAGGCTTGAAATAAATAGTTACAGAACATGCAAACACCTTTTTAACAACACATAAAACAGGTAATTTCATCAACTAGAACTCGAGAAATTAACAGAAATATGTTATGATCGGCCGCCATATTTATTTATGACGTCTATCCCCACTTTCAACTTTTGAAACCAGTAGATTCATATTTTGGAGATAACAATTAACACGTAAATGCTTGTTTTAGGTGTAATTATGGAAGAGATTTCTACTGCTTTGTTAATTTTGGTCGATTTATTCCCCACTATGATACTGAAACAAGTGTTTCCTATTTATAATAGCATCCATTATTCGTTATTATGTATAACTCCAAAGACATTTCCGTAAAAATAAACATAAAATGTGCAAATCATATCTACCCACCCATTTGGGTAGATATGGGTAAATACCGGGTAGATTGGAAAGATTCCGGGTATTTACCCGGTAAATACCCATGAGCGCCCATCTCTAGTACTAGTGGAGAACCCTTTTTACGTTGTGTACCGCCTTAACCCATGAATTCTATGATATTTGACGGGACTCTGGACTCCTGATGATCTCTATTAAAATAAGCAAACTAATTTCCTATTTTACTCAACATTAAGCTTCAAAACTAATTTATACTTTTATTTTATTAAAACTCTTATCCCGAAAAGATAGAACATGATTAATTTATCCTACTGTGCAAATAATTATACCAAGTACCAAATTGGGACCGTTCTAACCAGAAATGTGCATCCTACCTTATGAATTATGACTTCCAGCGCAGACCCTACACCACACACCATATCTGCCTCTCGCTCCGATTCAACCACCTGTTGGGTTTAAAAAGACCCATGACACAACTTGTCATTAAGCGCTTAGCCCTTAGCATATAAAAGTTCAGCTACCTATAACGTAAGATATATGATCCATTCAAGAAGAGCTTGACTAAATTGTTATCTAAAGTTATTTCTCTGATGTCTGCTAATTAAATTTACTAGAACATCAAGTAATTACTATTTGTACATTTCTTTATAAAGGATCAATGTTTACTATTACGGATAATCTTTCTCAAGTATGAAATATTAGTCGGGGAATTATCATTATGTATTCACTTTCAAGTAGATTGAATGTCCGTCGGGGAATTATAGTCATTGTCAATGTCACACTACCCCAGTCATATGTTGTCAGATAGTTTTCAGTACAGTCCTGTAATCTTACCTTAAATCAGTAATGACACAAATAACTGTATCGGCATATTAAAAGACTTACATATTAGAATTGTTTAAAATACTAAAAACCAAAACACTTAAAAAGTCAAACAAATCAGAACATTCATATTACTAAAGGCAAAAACACTTAACTTTGTGTGAGACCAGCTCGGTAGCCTCATATCCCGGATGAAAACATTACGAACCGACTTTATCACTGAACAAAAACTACACTTTGATCCTAGAATAAAACAGCTTAAAAACACTTCTTCCCACGTATTCCAGAGATTAGAGCCAGTCCACTTCCAAACTAAGAATAAACCCGAATTACCGCGCTCCGGCCTATTTATGTTAAAATCCAAGCCTATTTTCCACAACGCAAATAATACATTACCCGCTATATTACAGAGCTCAATTTTTCTAACATTCGGTGAGACGTTTGTAAAAAGCCGACGATACCAAACTGACCAAAGTGACCAAAGGTGCCAAAGTGACCATGCTCTGTTCGCGGCTCAAGAACATTCACCCTTGACCTTATATTAATTAAGTCGAGTTTCCCTATTCGTCCGTCCCGTTTGATCTGCCGCCCGCCTCAAACTCGTTGCAACCTGTGCTTCCTTACACGCCCGTTTGAGCGTATTAGTGTTTGATTAAGTACTGTCCCAAGTTGGCCTATCACTTGACTAATATTTTAGATTAACTCACCCGTTCAAGTCATAGTTTTACTAAATAAACACGGATATAATGTAATAAATTCGCATAATTGGATATATTCAAGACCATATCTTTACTATTTGCTGTACTAATGTCTATTCCGTGTATTTGTTTGTCTATTAATAATTATATCAAGTCATTTAAATGAATGGTATTTATCTTCGTATGCTTAGTAATATCACTACTAATTCCACCCATTACTGTCATTACTTTACTAAATTCCCATGGTTAAGAAACCAAAGTTAAAACAGATATTCTTTAAGAAAGCATGTTAGTGTGAAGTCGACTTGACCATTTACTTGCTACTAGTAGATGGACTCGTATGCAATAGTTTATAGTCTTTATTATATTTTGTTTTCTTGTCTTCTAATCTAGTTTCTTAGGCCCCAGCCCTGATCTGTTACATATCGCCCCCTTGAATGCTTCGCAAAGGAAAACCAATAAGATTTCCTTGTAGAAGATTCAATCCTAGGTTCCTGATTTGCTGGAAAATTTTCCCCCCTTCATTAATTTCGTGGTGTGTCAATGAACTTTACTGAGTGACTACTATTGTCTCAGTCTCCCAACACAACCCCATGAATTCAAATTATGGCCCATGATAACCTTTTCCCCAAGTCTCCCCGTATTGTCAGAGTTACGGAGGTGTGAATTCCATAGGCCCTAACGACCCAACTATGAGCATTAGCCTCGAGACTATATCTACATTGCTCAGATGGCGTCTTCCAGGGAACGATGCTCTCCCTATAGACCAATACTTACATAGTCTACCCATACAACACAAAAAGGTATTTGGAACAGGTACCGAGACTATCAATTCCCATAACAAAAATTCAGATCATGCACGAGCGATCCGAGCCAACTATAGTCACCTTTCAAGTCGGTTGTTTCATGCTACTTAAAGTGGATAAAACTCCTTACAGCTTCAGCAATTACAATTTAAAAAACCTTGTGTGTCATCATTTCGAAATCAGTCCACTCTAATCACATGAGGTGTGTAGTAACAATATAAATTTGTATAGTCCTTAGCCATCAAAACCTTCCCTTATACAATGGGATGAACTGTCATTTCAGTTTTAACCTATTAATAAAAATTTTAATGGCTAATAGTGTTTCCATCCCCTTAAATTCCAACAAATCTAGGTTGATTACAATCCAACATTTGTCCGCCTGCAACAATCCATTTTCGCATAATTTTCCTCCCTCCCCTTTTCCATACATCACTCATACATCATCTTCCATACTTCCACACGTCATCCATCAGTTTCATTAAACCTCAGTAACTCTTTCTTTCATCCACTTGCATCCCTCCACAAACACGCATCCAACCGATCATTACAGGTAGCCAAAGTCTCTGATGTGCAATCATTTAAAATATCCATATAATATTAATAAAAATAACATCTTTGTGTATTTTTAAAGTTTACCATTTTCTGTTAAAAGAATACCCTATATTAAAACCACAATCAAAACTTCATAATCATGTAACTTATTTACTAGGGGCAATCTTCCCTTAATTAATTTTATTTAAATTAGTATGTAAAATAATTATTCGAAAAATATTATTTAAGATATTATAACTATATCACTGAATCATATTCTCTTTTAATTTTTTTTTTTTTTTTTGAAAAATAGGTTTAGCTAAATTATTTAAAGAGTTTTAGGAAGCAATACATTGCTTATATTAAACCCCTTCACTATACATGTACTATAATACCATGAGTATATAAATTGAAGCCCACTATTTGTAATTGGCCTATTACAATAAAAGAAAAGATTTCTAGATTTCTTTATTCCGTTGAAACCGAAGAAATTATATGCAAACGGTAACATAAATAAATTTTTCTTCGCCATATTGAAGACTGAAAGTTGTTTTTATTATTATAATTTTCATTTTTGTGAAGCTATAGCATAAATTATACCTACAATGAAATACATAACATTCTCTTTTCAAAAACTTTCCTCATTACTGGTTCCCATTATTAAACCAAATTCAAAAATTCTACTTCAATACCATTCCTAAATGTTCACATCACAATACCTAATAAACTACACCTATGCAAGCTAAAGCGACATAATCCGGCATACCTTTATTAAAAATGTGTCCAAAGTCCAACTTGACACATATCCCATAAGCTTTCTACAAAATCAGTTGCTAATTTTTCATATCCCAAGTAAATTTAGAACTAAAAATCATGAATTTAATGAAATATCCTTTAGCTAGTACATTTCATGTGCTAATATTAAATAATCAGCAACCCTGTGTCATTAAAACTGGCTTCAAACATTACTTTAAATAAACACACACTTTCTACAACTCAAATACAGAGCCTGACTACCATATCTTCTATGACTATAACCCACTTACACCTGTTTAGATTTGATAACTCTCTATGTACTTGTTGAAGATATATAACAACATTACATGTCAAACTCCACAGCCTCCGGTCAATAGAAAACATTCCCAACATACAGACAGACAACAATTCCATACCTACTAGGCTCCAAAATATCTAAATGTCATTTCCAGAATTAAGGAACGGAAAGAAAATCATTTCAAAAGAAATGTCAATACAACTAATATGCTTGTTTCCAATAACAATGAATAATAATTTTTAATCCTACCTACCAATATTACAAACGCGAAAGTCAGTGTATCTGGATGTTTGCAACTCAACCACGCAAAAACGGCCGAACGAATTATGATGAAATTTTGATATACAACGAGATTGTAGCTTGAATTAACACATAAGACATTTCATCCCGAAAATTATCCCTTTTACACAGACGAAGTCGCTGACAAAAGCTAGTATGTAATAATTGAGTAACTACTCACTTGATATAAATTATCACATATCCTACAACACGATTTCAGCTTCATCTGTTATCTAAACATCACTTAAATTTTAAACACTTTCTCCTGAACTACATGTACACTTTATAATGTATTAACTTAATCAGATAAGTTAATTATTTAACTTTTGACATGTGATGCACCAATTACCGATTAACGCACTAACTTTGGAATCGAACCACAATTTTCTTGTTCAATAATGTTCGGTTTTTATTTACCTGAATACTGTAAAACATAATATTATTTGTAGATACAATAAAACTAAACATTTAAACGAATTAAAGTTTCTTTTAACTGAACTGAACTAAGTTTGATTTTTGGCTGAAGCAAATGTCAAAATCCAATGCTGTGTTCGGAAACGTGCCCTTTCACCCGTAAACCGTCAACCAACTTTTATACTTTAACAATCCAATTTGTGATTTCGAATGTTTGTAATCGCTAATTATATTTCGAACTCATGTGTCATTTATGATTGTAACATTATTTATTTTACTGGAATTCATTTGGGAACGTAATTATAAACCAAACTAGGAATACTTTACTACTTGCGGAATTTCAATAAAACTAACCCCTTTTTTTTACACTGGCAATAATTTCAACAGACGTCATCATGTCAATGTCACTGTCACGTCAGCTGACAGAGTAACCAATCTAAATGTCATGACAATGTGTTGCCATAAAAATAATAGTGTTAAGGTGTACCCACACTATCTGATAAGAAATTCACATGGTTTACCATTTTGATTTAGTATGTCCGATCGATACTATGCCGCTTCAATTGATTCGATCGCGCCCCCAAACACGCATCGTTCAAGACTGTTTGTACCGAATGACGCAAACACGCTTATACCATCTGTCCGTCATAATCATGTTTCTATCATCCTTCATAACTTATCCGTGCCAGACGAAATAAACATCTGCCATAATCCATTGACTTAAATGGATTGTACCCGAGACATATCGATAGTTAAAAAAAACTTTAATCTAATCTAATCTATGACATAAGATAAGATGTCAGATGAAAATCTAAGTTTGCATTCTATTGCATTCTGTTTTCCTGGTTTTCCTAGCAATGAAATAATCAAGAATTCTCTCAGGAGAAAACCGACACCCGACTCTGTACAATACAAGGATCTCTGATCTACTTCTGAAATTCCTGCTTTAAGTGAGTATCAAGTTTAAATCAAATTTTTGTCCGGAATTTATTCTGTAATCTTTCTATGACTGCATGTTTTTATTACAATATAATTACATAGATTTTGTTATAGCTTGTCAACCTGTAATTTATGATTAATTTTACCGAATTATCTAGTATTTGTTTCCCTAATTGTGTAAACAAACTTAACAATTTACAACTAGCTTGTCATAAATAACCAAACTAATCGGTGTGTTTTTATTTCAGAGTTCTTCAAATAAATTGTTTCCTATCATGAAGACGCTCAACCTCGAGTAATTGAACACAACAATATTGAACATGAATAATCCCGAACGACCAGCCAGACCAGCCTTCGCTAATCCTCAACAATCTGCTGACGCTGACCAACACTGGATAACTACGAGTATGTAAGTTCCCAATTTTTCTGACCTTAACATTGTACGAACATACATCTTGACTCTGTTGTAGCCCACCTACATCCCAATTTTGCATTAATGATTTAAGGAAACTGTGAGTGACATCCGGTACTACCAACATTTCCAAGAAATATTCAATGTTCTATGTTTCATTTTGACCCCCATACTAATAGCTAAACTACTCCTAAATTTGGCATTTACAAATATCTACATGTTTTCCCTTCCTCTCATGATCATTACTAGTCTAATGGAACAGCCGTCCATGAAAATAAACACTTTCTATAGATAACTGTTGTGCACAACTTTTATATAAACACACAACTGCACCCTTTCTCACTTTCATTTTTTTTTTTTTTTCCAAGTATATAAAGTTTCTAGCCCTGTCTTAGGTTTTACCCATCGATTATATGTATGCACTTATTTAACAAAACAAATTTTTGTTACAGCGAAAGCGCACCTGGTCTCTGAAGTAACTCAAAAATTACCTTACCAAAGGAATTTTCCTCAAAATCTATTTTACTGAGATCTAATATATAAGTTATTATATGTCTAATTATGTACCTTTGGAATGTTATTCTTGGACCTATCTTGCTTTTCTGATTAAATGAATCTGAACTGTTTCTTTGTATTACCTACCTAGACCATGGTTTTATATTTTTACTTGTGTTCTGAATACTTAAAATATTATTAAAATTGTGTCTGTGTTATTAATTTATCTCCTCTTAATATGCCTTTTATTACAAGACAAAAGAAATCAAACTCCACATAATCTTACTAGTCTGTATGTATAGAAAAGTTTTATTCTGTATGCAATAACTAAACTTTATTCTTGTAGCTTAGTGCTAATCATATTTTTGTCTTAAAATATTGCCTCCTAATCCACCCTAATCTAAGTATTTCCTACTGTAATTATAAATATCTAACCTAGAAATCCTGAAATCAGTGATCATGATCATTCTGTAGATTTAACAATCCAATGTCCGAAGAATAGTTTTTCGCTAAATATTATGGTATTTGACTAAATTTTCACACACCCCCAACATTAAATATCTCATCAAATAATATATTATATCTCGAAATATACTTCTGAAAATTAGAACAGACTCATATTGGTTTTTTATGCAATCCGTAATAAAATAAACATTTCCGCCATCTGCCGAAAATTAGCCGTACTTTTTACGTCACAGGTTAATCGACCTGTAACTAGTATTTGTCCTATGAATCAAATTTTCCCTAATCACCACTAGAGGACACTACTTACATTATCTTAAGTAAGTTAAACAAAAATACCTCAAATCAATGGCGCAATCTCATATAAATATATTATTTGATATTGTAATGAATGATTACATGACAAATTATTTCTTTCCTAGTTCCGAATTTTATTTGGTGATGGCGTCCGCTACTTGCTTTACATTAACGATACAAAGTGCTAGTTTATGAAGAAACTTGTAGTGCCCACGTCCATCATAATACCAGTGCTGTGAAAATTTTTACAACAAGTTATAAAACAAGAAAAATGGTTTTGTTTGACAATGAAGTATCTTTGATAAACCGATTGGATGCCAGGTATAGTATTGTTTTCTGTTCTTTCCTATATTGTTTGAATAATAATTCCATCACTTACTTCCTTACTTAAAGTTGTGAAACCTTCCTTTAATTAATGAAAATACTTTTTATATTGAATAAAACATCGCCCTGATATATTATTTAATGTAATTATACCGTGTTCTCATAACTAGATTGATGTATGACTATGAAACTCTAACCAATTTTTAGTGTCAACATCTGCGTATCAGACTGTATATTTGCCTCACCCTTATGGCAAATTTTATGAGAATTGATAATAATGACAAGATTAAACAACATTCCCTAGGTTTTGATAAAGCTTTCCTTAAATTGTATACTATTACTTGTTAGAAATATGTATTCCCCGTTCTCCAGAATGAATAATTGTACACTTTACCCATTTTACTCATATATTCCATGCCTTTGTTTCCAGATTAATAATAACAAAACCTATTGCCTACTCAATGACTAAACAATGCTACTTTTGCCAACATCAATACAGCCAACCTGGTATGTGAAATCTTGAATCCTTCCGTTTGATGACTAAAGCCACTGGCGGCTGCCTTGTGAAATTTGGATGTCTTGTAAAGGTAAGTGCCTAAGCGAATTGGCCTGTTGTTTAGTTTTAACTGGAACAATCTGTCTCATCCGATTTAAATGAAATTTCTCTTCAAGCTTCATCTTTCCCTTAGCGGTTATTATTCATGAATTAAGGCAAAATACCAATTCATAGTCATTTTATTCGTTCTTTTCATCTAAAATACTTATGCTAGCTCTCATAAATAGGAATACTAAAGCTATTTCTACTTTGTACTAATTTTTCTATCTTTTAATTTCTCAAAATAAAGTGGTGAACTGATGATTTAATGACAAAACCTTTTGATTCTATCACTGCAGTACTCCCAAAGCAATCATTTCATTTTTAACTAGACTGTATATTGCACTCTTATATTTTATGAAATAGTCTCTATGTAAATCTAAAACTAGTGCCCCTGTCAAACTTTGAGATCAGATGATGGATCCCAGACATACCTAAGTATGCTATTATAGATACTAAACCTATATCATTATAATTATGAAGCCTGTGTAACATAAACTAGTACTAACACCAATTCATGGAGGCAGAGTACCAGTCCCAGACAACTCTCATGAATATTTCTTTGATGCCTTTTTCTAGTGATAATTTCTTTAAGACTGAACTATGATGTTATGTTTCATATATGCATTATGATGATTATTATATCAACAGACTAGCGCCCCCTGTTTTATTAGACTCTTAAGCCACACACATAATATCTACAGATTTTCCCATAAAATGCCAACCTATGATAACTACATAACCCTTCCAATAGAATGCAACAGTAGGTATGTACTTGTCACTAATGTCGACGTTTTTATATGTTACAGATGAAATTTGTAAGTTGCAGCTATAAAACTTCCTACACAACCTCGGTGACAATCAGAAACATGACTCAATCAGATGACAACTGATCTCCGTGGCCCGTGAATGCCCATTATCACAAACTTGCACATACTTTTACTTACATTACTCGCTATTCCATAAACTACCCAGCGATGAATGATCACCGCAGCCTACTGACGCTTGTTACTACTTACTTTATAACCTACAGGACCTGTTTGTTTTATTTATTGTTTCTATTTGCAGCTTTCTATGGAGTATTTAATGTTATTAAAGTGGTACTGACAAAAGATATTACTGAATAAAATCATACAGTGAGAGTCTTGACATTTTATTTTGACTTCTGAGGTAACTTTTCTAAACATAAATTTGCCATTAATCTACTGTTCCTATATCTTGTCAATAATTATTACTGAAAATTTAACTTTAACAACTTAAAATATTTTATTCCAAATCCTGCGTTTTAATTTATTTATCTATTTATTATCGAAATTCCTGTTTCAACGCCAACAATTTTGATGAAATTCTACATTGTCTTGGACAAAGCCGAACAAAGCTTGGTCACTCAAACATTTTAGAACAACTACTTATGTTTCCAATTACCAAATGAATGATTACATTGCTAACCCTGTTATAGTCATGTTAACCCTTTAATGGTGATTCACCCAAAATAATATGATTTGCAATCTTTTGGACTAACTTTATAACTATAACCTATTTTTTTAGCTGAATTATTCTTTGTTCAGATATCCTAGCAATGTCTAAGGGAATAAAAATAATGGTTTCCTATATTTGGGGTGTAATAAGGAGTATTATTACCAATGCTATGAAACATTTATGGTCATCTAAAACTTTTACTTTCTATGGCTTAAGGTATAATTCCGTAGCCTAACAGTATACCGACTTATGCCTTTAACTGAACTTAATCCTATATATCCGAGAAGAAGCGTAACCACAAATACTACTGTAGCCTATCATCAAATAACCTATAGTGACAGACAATGATTTTGATTATTTATAACCAACCACATAACCTATTAGCGTTTTCTAGTTTCTGAATGGAATAAAAATTGTATGATAATATGATGAATCACAAATAAACGCACGACCTATTTGATCTTGACGCCTTTCATCACAATCTCATGGACGCACATCTCAAAACAGACCCACTTTGGTACTTGGCAAATTTTTGATTTTATTATTACCTATTGCTTATTTACTCGCCCCCAGACCCTTGAAATTGTGTTTTTAAAGAAACAAGAGTCCAGACCCCGTCAATATCACATCGCTTGCACGTCATCAAATTGTGGTCTTCAGGAGACCACTGAATCTTAATTTATCGCCCCCAAGGCTTCAGATCCTGGTCACGGCACCAAATTGTAACGGATCCCCCCCACAAACAGCAGGTCGCGCCAACTGAAGCTCAAAGAACCGATATTTAAGAAGAAATTTGGCCAAAATGTGATCGTACTAGTGGAGAACCCTTTTTACGTTGTGTACCGCCTTAACCCATGAATTCTATGATATTTGACGGGACTCTGGACTCCTGATGATCTCTATTAAAATAAGCAAACTAATTTCCTATTTTACTCAACATTAAGCTTCAAAACTAATTTATACTTTTATTTTATTAAAACTCTTATCCCGAAAAGATAGAACATGATTAATTTATCCTACTGTGCAAATAATTATACCAAGTACCAAATTGGGACCGTTCTAACCAGAAATGTGCATCCTACCTTATGAATTATGACTTCCAGCGCAGACCCTACACCACACACCATATCTGCCTCTCGCTCCGATTCAACCACCTGTTGGGTTTAAAAAGACCCATGACACAACTTGTCATTAAGCGCTTAGCCCTTAGCATATAAAAGTTCAGCTACCTATAACGTAAGATATATGATCCATTCAAGAAGAGCTTGACTAAATTGTTATCTAAAGTTATTTCTCTGATGTCTGCTAATTAAATTTACTAGAACATCAAGTAATTACTATTTGTACATTTCTTTATAAAGGATCAATGTTTACTATTACGGATAATCTTTCTCAAGTATGAAATATTAGTCGGGGAATTATCATTATGTATTCACTTTCAAGTAGATTGAATGTCCGTCGGGGAATTATAGTCATTGTCAATGTCACACTACCCCAGTCATATGTTGTCAGATAGTTTTCAGTACAGTCCTGTAATCTTACCTTAAATCAGTAATGACACAAATAACTGTATCGGCATATTAAAAGACTTACATATTAGAATTGTTTAAAATACTAAAAACCAAAACACTTAAAAAGTCAAACAAATCAGAACATTCATATTACTAAAGGCAAAAACACTTAACTTTGTGTGAGACCAGCTCGGTAGCCTCATATCCCGGATGAAAACATTACGAACCGACTTTATCACTGAACAAAAACTACACTTTGATCCTAGAATAAAACAGCTTAAAAACACTTCTTCCCACGTATTCCAGAGATTAGAGCCAGTCCACTTCCAAACTAAGAATAAACCCGAATTACCGCGCTCCGGCCTATTTATGTTAAAATCCAAGCCTATTTTCCACAACGCAAATAATACATTACCCGCTATATTACAGAGCTCAATTTTTCTAACATTCGGTGAGACGTTTGTAAAAAGCCGACGATACCAAACTGACCAAAGTGACCAAAGGTGCCAAAGTGACCATGCTCTGTTCGCGGCTCAAGAACATTCACCCTTGACCTTATATTAATTAAGTCGAGTTTCCCTATTCGTCCGTCCCGTTTGATCTGCCGCCCGCCTCAAACTCGTTGCAACCTGTGCTTCCTTACACGCCCGTTTGAGCGTATTAGTGTTTGATTAAGTACTGTCCCAAGTTGGCCTATCACTTGACTAATATTTTAGATTAACTCACCCGTTCAAGTCATAGTTTTACTAAATAAACACGGATATAATGTAATAAATTCGCATAATTGGATATATTCAAGACCATATCTTTACTATTTGCTGTACTAATGTCTATTCCGTGTATTTGTTTGTCTATTAATAATTATATCAAGTCATTTAAATGAATGGTATTTATCTTCGTATGCTTAGTAATATCACTACTAATTCCACCCATTACTGTCATTACTTTACTAAATTCCCATGGTTAAGAAACCAAAGTTAAAACAGATATTCTTTAAGAAAGCATGTTAGTGTGAAGTCGACTTGACCATTTACTTGCTACTAGTAGATGGACTCGTATGCAATAGTTTATAGTCTTTATTATATTTTGTTTTCTTGTCTTCTAATCTAGTTTCTTAGGCCCCAGCCCTGATCTGTTACAGTGTTTGTTGTAACAGAACGCCGCTGGCATGTCCAGTTACGTTTATATTAAAATAGTTTCCAAGGGACAGCTGACTTAGCTCACTCTTTCATTTTTGACGGCCTTAGTAAGTTGTTATAAATAATTAGGTGACTTGGCGGGATCACTACCGTGCCCCTTGAGTATTTTTAAAGTATTTCTATTCATCTGGATTTATTTTGTGCGAAAGAATGTATAAAAACATTCAAGGTCAAGGAACACATCGAATAAATTATACTACTAAAGATGCTAAGGTTATTCCCGAAAACCTATAATTATGCCAGCTTAAAACGTTAAATTGGACAGTAAAATAATGTCAAAATTACCAATGAACCCAACAATAATATCTATTACCTATTCCTTTTCGTCCATGCTTAGCCGGCATCGATTGATATAAAGCAACCGACATTTGAAATTCAACCTTATTTGCTGAGGAATAAGTTAGAACTAAGGAAAGGATCTTACGACCCTTTGTCATGAGAAGGAGTAGGCTATTGTTTGTCGGCGCCGCTTTGACAGCGTGCCGCGTGTCCGCCGAGTCTCTCATGTCTTATTTGTCCCCCTATAGTCTGCAAATTCTCTAATGGCTTATTTGTCCCCCCATATTGTCTGCCGAGTCTCTCATGTCTTATTTGTCCCCCTATTGTCTGCCGAGTCTCTCATGTCTTATTTGTCCCCTTATAGTCTGCAAAGTCTCTAATGGCTTATTTGTCCCCCCATATTGTCTGCCGAGTCTCTCATGTCTTATTTGTCCCCCTATAGTCTGCAAAGTCTAATGTCTTATTTGTCCCCCCCTATTGTCTGCCGAGTCTCTAATGTCTTATTTGTCCCCCCTATAGTCTGCCTAGTCTCTAATGTCTTATTTGTCCCCCCTATAGTCTGCCGAGTTTCTTATGTCTTATTTGTCCCCCCCATATTGTCTGCAGAGTCTCTAATGTCTAGATTGTCCCCTCCTATTGTTAACCGAGTATAATGCTTGGCGGTATTGTTTGGCGGCGTCTCTTTGACGGTGTCTATTAGATTTACCGCTTGGCGGCATCGTTTGTCGGCACTGCTTTGACGGGGTGCCGCGTGTCTGTCGAGTCCCTAATGTCTTGATTGTCCCCCGAGTCTCGATTGGCCGTCGAGTCTCGCATGTCTCTCGAATCCACGATGTCAGAGTATAAAAGGAGGTGTGGGTTGTAGGTAGCTTGACTTTAATTTCGTCGATCGTGCTGGTAGTGTCTCTGGCTATTGCTGTCAAATTACTATTGGTGGGTGTTCTCTGGTCAATAAGGGTGTGATTCTGCTGCTATGGGAGGTCACTCTGCATGGCGGGAAAATCACTCCTTACTTTAAATTGACTTAATTTTATGGGGATTTTTAGTTTTTATTGTTTAAATTATTTTGTAGCCAGAATGCTATCTAGACAAACAGTATGTCTAACGGGATTACCGTATCCAAACGGTGCCAAACGCGGTCATCCCGGAGCCTTATTTGCAACCGAGTTTGGAAGTGGCTCGGCGCTTTCTCTTTACCGACATAGAAAGCGAATTATCTTCCACGATTTTCTGATGCCCAGCTGGCGACGTAACCATGGCCTATTCTGCTCAGTCCAGACCTTGGCAAAGGATTGTATACTCCGCTTGGTAAAATCGTCCAGTATTCAGGAGATCGGTCTTGTTAAATATATTTATATATTATCTGTATATACACGCTAGGGTAGGCTACCTTCTCCGCCATGTCTTCGGACGAGAAGGGGGGCCAACTTACACGAGCTGTTAGGGTTTGACTTACCTCGGAGTAGCTCGCCGAACTCTTCCAGCCTAAGCTTAGGGCAAATCACAACCTTATTTGAAACTAAAAACTATATTGTGGTTTTAGTTTTAAATAAGCGAAAAGGGGTAAAATTGGGGATAGGAATAGGTTAAATTCGCACACTATGGGACGTAGGATATATAACCTAGGTCTTTCTACAAACACTAGATAGGTTTTTGATAGCCTGAGGTTGTAGAAAGAGGAGCAGCGACATGTTTATTGTTCGTCTCTAATGTAGTTAGGTCGTCCAACAAAGGTTCTAATGCCTAACGTCTGTCTGTAGGTACCTAGGTCATTCGACAAGCACTAGAAGGGATTTGGGAGCCTGGGTTTGTAGTCAGAGGAAGCGGCGATTGTCTATCGTTCGTCTGTAGGTATTTAGGTCGTTCAGCAGGAGCTAGAAGGTTCTGATGTCTGTCTGTCAGTGGAGAGGAGCAGCGACTGTTTATTGTTCGTCTCTAAGGTAGTTTAGGTCATCCAACAAAGGTTCTAATGCCTAACGTCTGTCTGTAGGTACCTAGGTCATTCAACAAGCACTAGAAGGGATTTGGGAGCCTGGGTTTGTAGTCAGAGGAAGCCACGACTGTCTATCGTTCGTCTATAGGTAATTAGGTCAACCAATTAGCACTAAAAGGGTTCTATAGTCTAATGTCCGTCTACAGGTATCTAGGTCATTCAACAAGCACTAGAAAGGGTTCTGATAGCCTGTGGTTGTAGTAAGAGGAGCAGTGACTGCCTATTGTTCATCTCTAGGTCATCCAATAAAGGTTGTAAAGCCTAGCGTCCGTCTGTAGGTATTTAGGTCATTCAGCAAGCGCTAGAAAGGATTTGGGTGGCTTGAGATTGAAGTAGTAAAAGCAAACAAGTGTCTATTTTCCGTCTGTAATCAATTAGATCACCCAATAAACACAAGGAAGGTTGGGTCAGTAGTCATAATCAACAGGTCTAAAAATCTAGGTCTTTCAACAAATACTAAGTGATTAAATAATACAACTGTATGTAAATTTTATAATTTTAAATGTTCACCGATTACTTATTGAGCTAAGTAGCAAACTGCCTTGGTTGAGGGAAGTGGTTCACATAAATGAGTACTATTATGAAATACAGCTTCAGGTATATATTTGAGGGTTTTAACAGGTTAAGCAATAACTAATAACGTTATTTTTGTTATGTATACAATTTACAACCGAATAGAGTCATAAAATGTATAGGAGGCAAAGCTAGTTTCCATGAATTAGTCTAATTCAGATTCCAGTTATGATTGAGACAATAGAATCATCTCAGCAAGAATTGGGTTGTTTCTAGTGACGATACGGAGTAGATCACATGTCTTTTCATCATAAGTGGAACAATTTGTTTAGTCTAACTGCCTCACAAGCTATATACCATTAGGTCTAGTAAACAATGGTGAGCTTAGGGCTAGTCGGGGTTATTAGCTAGAGATGATCTTCAATCATCTACACGACTACTAATGAACTCGCTTCATCAGTAGGACGAGCTAGGGTCTATGTAGAGGTCATTCTGCATCCTGCGATAATAGTAGCCTGTATGGATAAAATACAACAACATACCATACTATATTTATCAAAATTATCCTTAGCTAGCTTAATGATTGGGTTTTATGCGTAGAAAGTATACAATGGGTAATTTTGATCTAGGGAAATGGCTTATAAAGAAAATTTGCCCTTCTTTATAAACCCCGCTACTATTATTTAACGGACCGACGTAGGAAGAGCTGGTAGCAGATAGTATTGAAAAAACAAATAATAATAATAACACAAAATTAATAATGAGTAGGTATAATACATAGGAAAAACTGGCTAGGAATAAGTACTAATAGGAACGTTAGGGTATCCATTAACGTTTTTGTGTAGGCTGAGAGTCCAAGGATCTGACAAGCATTCACATTAAAGAAACTGGGTTCTTTCGGCTACAACATTACGGGGTCCTAAAACCATAGACGAATCACATTGGCCAAAATAAATTAACAACGTTTAGTCTTTTATTCCTTTAAATAAGCTATTTATCTCTATCCGCGCGCGTTTTATTACATTGTATTTTTTGGAATCGGTTTTTAATTTTTATAAAATAAATTACTAGTTCCACACTTTTTACTATTAGAGTGTATCTCATCTCATCATGACTATTCCAATGTGCCCAAACACAGCTAAGTTACACTATTTTATTTTATTACGGAGTTCCGTTGCCTACTTTCCGGCTTCAAATACCAGATCAGATTGATGGTAACATTACTTCAATTTTAGTTACCAAAAAAACTGATGTACCTACGAGTTATCATTTAAGATTTTACAGTAGTTTATCGGCTAATGAAAACGTCGTGTGGAAACTGGTATAATCCTTACAAGATCTATTTTCCCCTCTGGGTTGGGAGATCCTACGCCAAATTACAACTGGGAAAAGGCTAGGGGGATGATTATTAATAATATATTTTTTTAGAATAAAATCATGTAAATAAGTACCACATCGGCAGATGAGCGATTCATTCATGCTTCTTCCCTGCGTCGGCCATGGTGCTGGGTAGTCTCTCCTGCGTCTTGCGTTGCTCGAATGCCCGATATTGCTTATTGTGAGACGGAGATCTGCTATGAGATCAGGTCTAAGCTGTCGCCCGGCGCGGCTGACGACCCCGCCGTCACGTTGGTTCGGAACACTGCTCCTGTATTTCTGCTGTATAAGTACAAAAAGGAAGGTCAGATGGTAATCGCTTCCATAAAAACATCTGTTTTTTTGTTTTATAAAATACTAGATTTTTCTCGTAACTTCGTCCGCGTGGAACTCGTTTATCGCGATAGAATTTAATTGCTTAATAAAGGATAAAAGTATCCTATGTTTTCCCCGGGACTCAAAATATCTCCATGCCAAATTTCATCTAAATCGGTTCAGCGGTTTAAGTGTGAAGAGGTAACAGACAGACAGAGAGTATGGATTGGAAAACACAGGAATGAGAAGTCACTAAAGACAGTTTTTTTTTGTTCAAAAAGTGTTCTTATTTTTTTATTTAACTTCTCATCGACATGAATATTGATGATAATGTTTATTATTACGAATATATTTACCAACAAATACTATAATATACTGATAAATCAGATTCAGAAATTTCCTTAATATTGCGGTTAGTTCGGAACCTTTAGTATAAGTGAGCATAGTCCGACACGTACTTCGAAGGTCTTTATATTACTGTGGTGCTATTGAGGGCGTTCGCGACGTGGTTACCATGTGATGTGACCTCTTAAGTGAACAGCCTTGCCGGGGAAACATTTCCGCCTCGTCGAAGACCACAGCCATAAATATGGCACCATTTACTTTTTTTAATTACCACACCGGTAGCAAACAAGCTTTCGGCTAGCCTGGTGATAAGTGGTCACCGCAACCTATGGACCCTTGCAACTCGAGAGGTATCAAATGCGAAAGCTTATGAAAATTTCAAAAAATTATGTACAGTCATTTCTTGAAGAACTCCATACTTAGCCACTCGGGAAAATCTCAGCAGGGAGCTCATTTCACAACCAGAGCGTCCGAGGGAGGAATACATATGAGGTGTTGAGAGCGAGAGCGACGTTTAGGGCGATTTGTTTCTTCTACTTTCATATGGTCAATACAGTAAATCTTCAAACCTATAAAGGGTCGGCAACGCGCACATGAGTTCTTTTTATTGGTGGGCGTCTATAGGCTGCGGTGTCCACTTATCACCAGTTAGACCGTAAGCTTGTTTGCAACCGTCGTTGTATAAAAAGATATGTACCTACTTCAAAATTTCTGAGAATTATACATTTTTTGTTATTATCTAAGATTAAATTAAGAAGTACCAAGATAGTACTATAGGGAGTCCTGCAATATACTCATTTTTCTGTACCGTGGTAGCATGGGACTTCAAAATTGAAATTAGTTTTGAACATTTTCAGTGGCCTGGGCTATATGGTGGTGGTGGTTTCAGTGGCTGGTGGTTCTTTATTCTTTATTCTTTCTTTATTCTTTAGGAACTATGGGACATATTTTTGAGCAAGTTGTATGTACCCATATTTTTGGACTTCACTGTACTTCGACTCTCATTTTTGTCTTTTGTGTTGCTCTAATTATAGTTGATTATATCCACTTTAAAAACTGATTTAAATTGCATCATAAAAAGACTAGGCAATCTAGCCGTACATTTATCATATTTATTAATTTAATGGTACCATCAGCCTCATAAGTAGCAGGTCACTTTGATAATTTGTCCTTTCATCCGTGAAGGAATGTCAGTTCAAATATGAGGTTAAAGTCACAAGGTACAAGTCTTAAGCCCCTTGTAAGGCTTACTATACCTACACAGTATAAAATAACAGCACAATGCATTATCAGATTATATTGACATACAACATTCAGTCTGAAATTTAGCTATATAGGCTTCATAAGACACCTAATAAATTGGAAAATGTTTTTATATCAAATTATGTAAAAAAATATTATTACTGCTTATTACAAAGTTCTAGATAGCAATGGATCTATTTTTTTTTATTGTGTGCAAATATAAAGTGGATATAACAATATTGTAACTTCAAATTTGTGGTTTTGAAAATATATTTGTTAAAATAGTTATGTTTTAACATTATTAGACTGCATTAGTCCTACTAGATAGTAATGAAGAAAAATGGCTATGTATGTGTCAATTCACACAGAAAACAGCCTAAACAGATAAGACATAAGTTTTAATTTGTGTATTCATACTTACTGCCGTTGGCTACCGGTGACTGGGATCCCTGTCCGGATAGCAAAAGATTGTTTTGTTTATTTTTTTCGCTTGGAGAGGACGCGTTATTCTCTGTCATATTTATTTCACATTTGTAAAGTAGGGTTCACTTGAAGAACCTGCAAAATATAAAATCAATTAAATAATATAAAAATAAAATCCCGTTTCTCCATATGGGTACTATAGGATAGGGCTATAAATAAGTCTTGGGATTTTTGCGTAATTTGTAATTACTGAGATCTCAGTGTTCCAAGTTGGATTGACTTCTAATTAGGGCTGCCATCCGTCCGGGTTTTCCCGGATTTGTCCTAGTTTGGAGGCTGTCCGGGGGCCGTCGGGGGGGGGTGTCAAGAAGTGTCCGGGGAAAACCCGGACACTTTTCATGTAAGGAAGCACCTCATTGAATTTAAAGGTCTTGTTTTTTAAAAATATTATTTTCGGACTCGTCCGGGGAAAAAATGCGATTTACACCAAATGTCCGGGTTTTTTTGAATCTTTGTCCGGGTTTGGCGAAATTCGAGATGGCAGCCCTACTTCTAATCCCCAAACTTTCACTTGGTAAACAACAAATATAAATTTGGGAAAATCTACTTAGCTAGTGGCTGCCCTTAGAGATAGTAAAACTCAACAATGGGATAGGAATATGTCACTGCAAAGTTTAAATGCAGCAACAACCTACAATAGCTAGAAATGTAACTGAAATTTAACTACATGTGTTCTGACTAACCTATTTAAGCATACAGGCGTAAGTTTGTGTTTATAAATAACATCAGCCACAAAACTTGGTAGACTGATGAATATTTCTTTGTATAATGTCACTTCATAGTTCGAGAAAAGGAACAATAAGTAAAAATCAAATAATTACCTTTTAGTGGCTAGAATAATTCCTTCGTAGGCCAATTATTTCTCCAGTTGAGAAAATGTGTAGTAGTGTAGTACTATAATTCACGGCGCCGTTGAGTAGCTATGAATGTTTATTTTTAATAACCTATTTCGTGGAGACCCACATCTATATTTGCAGTTCAAAATGGATTTAGCTTAAAGCTTAAGACAAAGCCTTTTAAACATGTTTCAATTCACTTTGCGTGCGGATTTAACACATTTTTTTTTTTTTTTTTTTTCGTTGATGGCTTTCACTCCTTGCTGGATTTGGCAAGGGGTATTTCGCCAATTCATAATTCATAATTCATAATTTTATTTTCATAGTTGGATTTCAGTTTCACAATCTCTTTATGACGTCAATAATAATACTTAATAAACATTTTACATACATTAAATTACATTATATATTAGATACAATATTCGTTAACAAATTTTCTAATTATTATTTAAAAAATCATACATAATTAATTAATTCCACGGGTCACGTTCATCGAGATAGTCAGATATTTTATAGTATCCCTTTTTGCGTAATTTTCCTTTTATATAAGTCTTAAATTTATGTAGAGGCAATGATTGAATGTCTAATGGAACCTTATTATAATAACGTATACATTGACCAATGAAAGAATTACTTATTTTATGAAGTCTGCTGTAATTTACTACAAGGTTGTTTTTATTCCTAGTATTTCGACTATGTACATCGCAGTTTTTCTTAAAAAGATGCTTATTTTTCTGAACGTACATTAGATTTTCAAAAATGTATTGAGACGCGAAAGTAAGGATGCCAAATTTTCCAAATTTGTCTCTCAGTGATACTCTGACCCCCAGGTTGTAAACAGCTCGAACAGCTCGTTTTTGCAGGATGAAGATGATATTCGCATCAGCCGCATGGCCCCACAAGAGAATGCCGTATGACATTAAGCTGTGAAAATAGCTAAAGTACACCATTCGAGCTGTGTCAACGTCAGTTAGGGCTCTGATTTTTTTTACAGCAAATGCCGCAGCACTGAGACGATTTGACAGTTTATTGATATGAGCTCCCCACTGCAGCTTGGAATCCAATGTAATACCCAAAAATGTCGTCGATTCCACAAGGTCCAAAGGGTCACCTCTAATTTTAATGTCTGGAAGAACAGGTTTAACATTCGGCAAAACAAATTTAACACATTTAGTTTTTTTCTCATTCAAAAGAAGATTATTTATAGAAAACCAATTTACCACATCAGAAATAGCTGAATTGATATAGGTAAAATCTCTTTGAACTCGGTGAATTTTGAATATCAACGAAGTGTCATCGGCAAACAATACAACGTCATGTTTGTTGTTTACCAGGTAAGACAAATCGTTGATATAAACAAGAAATAGAAAGGGACCCAAAATTGAGCCCTGTGGAACCCCCATTCTTAACTTGCTGCCCGAAGATATTGCACCATTCACATCAACCTTTTGGATTCTGCCGTTCAAGTAGGATTCTAGAAGTTTAAGTTCTACGCCCCTAACTCCGTAATGGCGCAGTTTCCGGATCAAAGTGTCGTGGTGTACGCAATCAAAGGCTTTGGAAAGGTCACAAAAGATGCCTAATGCATCCTGTGACCTTTCCCAAGCATCAAACACAAGTTTCACAAGTTGCACACCAGCATCCGTTGTTGAACGACCGCGAGTGAATCCAAACTGTGTACTGTGCAATAAATTATGGCTGTTGAAATGCGATTGCAACTGCTGTAATATAAGTTTTTCAAAAATCTTGCTAAGAGTCGGGAGAATCGAGATCGGTCTATAATGTCGCCGTATACAGACATATCACACGAGAAGAGAATGATTGTAATAAATTTTGATTTTTGTGGGAGGATATGTCTGGGAACCTAAAACAAATAACACATATTAAGGACGACACAGACAATACAGGACGATTGTACAGTTAGTAAAAGAGCGGGAAGTGGATGACAGAACGTTAAGCATGCCAACATAGAGGAAAAATGGAGAGTGAGAAAGGGAGGCATTATTAACTGGTACTGTTACTGTTACATTACATACGTCAAACTCAATTTTTTTCACTTTGACAGATGTGCACCACAATATAATAAATATGTATATGCCCTCAAGCAAGTCAGCAGAGTCACCAACATTTCAACCGCGATATCGTGCTATCACGCATATGTAGAGTCAATTTTACGATACGGACTAATACTATGGGGCTATAGCACAGACTAGACATGCGCAAAATGTGTCACTAAAAAGAAAAGAGTGATATACTTCAATCCTTCACTGTGAAGTATATCACTCATTTAGTTCACTAGTTCAGTTTAGTTCACTAGTTCAGTAGCTCAACCGATTCAACTAATCATATTGATCACTCATTCGTCGCGTCGCGTTTCTCTCATTCTAAGGCTAATTCGGGGATAATGATATCAAATTTTATATATATTTTGAATAATTTAAGTAAAAATATTCTTTTTACGAAAAAAATGTCATTATACTCGATTTCGACTAATTCGGGGATAAGGATTTCAAATTTTACATTTATTTTGAATTTTAAGAAAATATTTTTTTTTGTAAAAACCGTCATGAGATAGATGATTGAAACGATGACACATGAACTGAAGTACTGAACTAAGTGAACTATTGAAGTATATAGATCCGAACTGAACTAGTGAATGAATGAAGGACACCAAGTGAAGTACTTCAATTGAATCATTCATTCGTGAACTACACATGTCTAGCACAGACATCAATCGAGCATTTATCGCACAAAAAAAGTGGATAAGAGCAATTTATAGAATGCGGCCAGACGAATCCTGCAGGCCACTTTTTAAAAAGCTGGGTATATTACCATTTCCGGCGCTTTATGTCTTTGAGGTGTGTAGGTATGTTTGTCCAAAAGCATAAATGGATGTTCAAGAAAGCATGTGACACTCATCCTCGTGTCTGTCGAGATCCAGACAGACTTTTGCCTGACGACCATTCACGCTTAGCAAAACATAAAAAAAGTTGTTTAATTATGTGTGTGAAGGTCTATAATAAAATTCCTGCTGAATTGCGATCACTGAATATAATGTCATTTAAAAGGTACCTGCACCGATGGCTAAATGAAAAAAACTTTTATAGCTTAAATGAATTCTTTGAGACATAATGTTATGGCAGGCAATGTATATGTACGTGTAGCTGTAACTAATATTCAGTAATATTTCATGATTTATATTTTATAATGATCTCTGTAATTGTACTTGTACCAAATATTAGCTTAATATTATATTTGCATACCAATTTTGGTTAAACATGTTAACTTACCAATAATTATATTAACAGCTTGTATAATGGTAATGTTTAATGCGAATAAAGTTATTGTCTATTGTCTATTGTCACAGATTAGAAAAACAACTACGCTGTCGCAGCGCCACTCCGGTGCCAGTGGAACTAAGCCCCTGGTTGCTACTCCTTGGTTGTCATGAAGCCCTAGTATCAGAAAACTTGTCCAGATTGTCCGTGCAATCGTATAAGATTATCGTACCCGATTTGCCTACACACGAGGCGATCTAGGGTGAAATATCGCCTCTGATTTTAGGGCTGTGAGTAGGCCGCTTTTACGCATTATCAATGTATGCTTGTGTAAAAAGGGTTTCTCCTTTTTCCAGAATAATAAGATAAGTTTTCTATTCTTAGGTTTATTGTCTGAGAGTTACAATATAGTATCTTTATCGGTAGCCATCTTCGATCGGAAAGGAAAGGGGCGCCTGCTTTCTACGGGCGCCTGCCTTTGGCTTACCATCCGAGCAGATCATACGGTAAAGCTGCCTACACAAAGCCCTGCTTGCAGTGCCACTGCCAAATCGTATTGTGTGTAGGCATGCAGGGCCGATTTAACAGATAAAAAAATCGGCCCTGCATGCCTACGATACAATACGATTTGGCAGGCAAAGCAGTGCCTTTTACCACAGCGCCACCTAGCGGACGCCGCCCGAACCACACAGTGCGTTTGCGTTCGACTACTTTGTAGTTTAGGGCCCACTAATATTTTCCCATGTTCGGTGCTTTAAATTGTTATTTTTATAATCTTTGTCAGACGCGTCGAACAATATAGGATTACAACGTATTGGATTTATTAATAATTCATCGTTGTATTTATTGAAATGAGACATTTTCAATATCAAGACGCCACCCGCCGTCCGTCGCTATTCTACAAAAAGACGCGCGAGCGGGATCGCGTACTTACGCGTCCATGCCAAAACCTATTCCAAAACCGGCCAAGTGCGTGTCGGGCCACGCGCAAGGTAGGGTTCCGTAGTCGTCCACCCGTTACATTATGTGGACTAAAAAGTTCGCAAACTTATATTTACTATGTTTTTGACAGAATTAACAACATTATCTAAGATATCAATGGAAATTGTTCGAAAGTTTGCTTTTGCAAAGTACATTTCTGAAGTTCGACTATTACTCGTTAATTAATAATATCTACTTAGCTGTGATAGTTTTCCTTTTAAATTCATCGTATATACTACTGCCATGATTTTTTTCACATGCCTAGGAGCCACCGTTTAGCTGGCAGGGGGGGGGGGGGACACTTGACCATAACGAAAATTATCACTTCAAAGCTTAATATCACGCCAACCGATTCTTGAATCAAAAAATACTCTTAGAAACCTTATAATATTTTTAAAAGAGCTATCTAACGATACCCCACACGATGGGGTTTGAAAGAAAAAAAAATTGTACCACCACTTTACATGTAGGGGAGGTACCCTAAAAAAAAATTTTTTTCAAGATTTTATTCTACCGTTTTGTCGGCGTCATCAATATCTATACTCGTGCCAAATTACAGCTTTGTAGTACTAACGGTTACTGAGAAAAACGGGGGTCGGACGGACGGACGGACGGACATGGCGAAACTATAAGGGTTCCTTGTTTACTACGGAACCCTAAAAATGATAGCGACCGACGCGTGCGGCTTGTGACCTTCGTCCGTCGACCTACCCGCCGCCGGCGATGTTTCAGAGAAGCCACCCTCAAACATTCCCGAACAAAACATCCGAACGTCGTCGGCGGCGGACACGCGTCGGTCGCCGGCCGCCGGCGACGGGTGGGGTGGTCAGAAAACCCAGGGCCTTACGCGGGTGCACGGAGTGGGTCATACTATACTGCCCGCCGCGGGCGCAGTTTAGTATGACCCGCTCCGTGCACCCGCGTAAGCTAGCGTCGGCCTTTAGTATCGGATAGTGCCTAGTGGTTCGGCGGACGCGCCACCAGGGGCCTTTACCACAATACTTCACAAGCGTACAATTCGACAAATTTGTGAACTTTTTCTATGGAAAATTGTACAATTTTGTCAAATTGTAGACTTGTAAAGTTTTGTGGTATAGGGGCCAGGTGTCGCTATGCGACATGCTCCCACCAGAGCTTTAATCCTTTCAACGTCGTTGAAGGGGTTAGCTAGGTCACTGACCTTTTAGATGTACTTCAAATCTAAAACTGACAAAAGGGTGAAAGGTTGATGGCCTCTGTCAGGTCAAGTGACGGTTATCGTTACAGATCGTTACCGTTATTTACCTCTTGTTTGATACCAGACAGATCCATATTTATAAGGACTAGTTACTATTGACTAATTATATTTTTACTTTAAACTGTATGCAATTAAGAAGTTCTGTCTGTTATCATCGAAGAGCAAGTTACATTTATCATGCCTTATAAATGAAACAAAGAGCAATAGAAACTTTATTTCGGTACCAGTAACTACTATCTGATTGTTAACTGCTTAGGTTTTAAGAGCTAATAGGAATTAACTTAATATATTATATAAATTACACTTGTATAGGTAATGGGCAAATATTATTGAAATAACGTTTTATGTCCCCACGAGCGGTCTTTAGTTCTACGACCCGGGTGACTCCGTCCTGGCCGGGGCAGACAGCACTGACGCGGCCCAGCCGCCACTGGCACGGAGGCAGTCGGTCTTCCCGCACCAGCACCACTGTCCCGGGCTGGAGCGCTGGGCCCTTGGAGCTTCTCCACTTGGTTCTCTCTTGGAGTAGGCCTATGTAGTCACGCGACCACTGCCGCCAGAAATGCTGCTGGAGCTGCTGCAGTCGCTGGTAGAGATTAAGTGCATTAACAGGACTTATTTCATAGTTATAGTCTGGCAGGGCTGTGAGTGTTTTGCCTAATAGGAAATGAGCTGGTGATAAATAGTAGATTGTGTCACAAGGGAGCAAAATGACATATTTACGGCGTGGGCGTAAATTGAATCCTGAGCGTAGTGAGGGATTCAAGAATTAACGCCCAAGGTGGAAATAATTTTGCTTCCATGTGACACATACTGCTTTTCACATCACCTATTGAGAATAATAAAAGATCTGAAATAACAATGGTTGTGCATTTATTTTATCAAAATCGATACAATACTTAACTATCAAAATCGATACAATACAATTACTCGTTACAGAAAAGTGCCACTTTGATCCCTCGTAGCAGGGAAGAAAAGTGCCATTTTGATCCCTCCTAGCAGGGAAGAAAAAGCCCTTATCCGAATAGGTGATGTGAAATAGTAGATTGTGTCACAAGGGAGCAAAATGACATATTTACGGCGTGGGCGTAAATTGAATCCTGAACGAAGCGAAGGATTATATAATAGAATCCTGAGCGTAGCGAGGGATTCTAAAATAGAATCCTGAGTGTAGTGAGGGATTCAAGAATTAACGCCCAAGGTGGAAATATATTTGCTTCCATGTGACACATACTGCTTTTCACATCACCTATTGAGGATAATGAAAGATCTGAAATAACAATAGTTGTGCATTTATTTTATCAAAATCGATACAATAACTCATTAAGTTACCTATTACTCGTTACAGAAAAGTGCCACTTTGATCCCTTCTAGCAGGGAAGAAAAGTGCCATTTTGATCCCTCCTAGCAGGGAAGAAAAAGCCCTTATCCGAATAGGTGATGTGAAAAATGAAATTTCGTCACTGTCAGAAGTAGGTATTGGGCACATTGGTCTCGAGTTTAATATTCCTTCAATTTGAGTTAGGACAGTAGAAAATTCCTCATAGGTTAGTAAGGCATTTTGTTGGGCAGAGCATGTGCGCAGCTTCGTGGCGTTGCGTGATTTGGGGAAGATCCAATAAAAACCTCTATGCGACACACAATGTTGTTTTATTTCCTCAGGAAACACGACTTCTACATTGTTGAAATTATGAATTCATTATTAATAATTAAATAAATTAGGGACGAGCACATAATGGCGTGGCTAACGGGACCGCCATAGATAAGAAAAGGGGCGAGATGCAGTATGCAGCCACCTATGTCCGTGGTAGAGCATAGATAATAAAAATCGTATTTTTCTAACACTCCTCCTTATGCTCTACCTCGGATAGAATTCTGAGTACAATTAACAATACACATTACATTATCATGCACCATCAACTCTATCTTGGCAAATACGAGTTCATACAAACTTATTATAAGTGCAAGCAAACATCACAATGCTATCTTATGGCATTTAAATTTAAATTAAATTGCAAACCCTATAAATTACAAAATCATTCACAATACATTCTTAAGACACAATTCAGATAATATATACAATTATTATGTTTTACATTACTTAATGGTTTTGTTAAAACATCCGCTACCATTTTTTCAGTTGGTAAGTATCTTACATTTATTAAACCTTGCTTTATAAGATCTTTTACGAAATGGTAGCGCAGATCTATGTGTTTTGTCCTTTTGTGTGAGTATTCTTTTACGAGTAACAATTTCTGCGTTGGTTAACGTTATATATATTAACGGGTTTCCTATTGGGCTGTTCCTATTCAGTATAAACAACTCTTCTTTTAGAGTTTAACTATTTATTTTAATATAACTTTCACAATACACATCTTTCTATTACGGCCATCTTCATGTCAACAGATAAGATATTTTTAGGTAGCGAATAACTATAGCCTAATATTAAGTGTCATTCACAGAGTATGTGATGATTGGACAGGATAGCCAACACAACAATATACTACGGCATCTATAGTTTCGTCTATGATTTCTGATAAGAAATTACGAACAAAACATATATCTTTGCACACATCACCAATTGCCAAATATTCCGATTCCGTACTCGATAAAGCTATGCAACGCTGTTTTCTAGCTTCCCAGTTAACAACGTTGCCACCCATTTTAATGACAAAACCAGTGTATGACTTGCGATCGTATAGATTGTTGGCCCAATCTGCGTCTGTGTAGGCAAGGCACATATATTTAAATTACCTCCTTTACAGGAATAAAGTCCATAATTTATCGTGCCCGCTAAGTATCTTAATACGCGTTTAGCAGCTCGCCAATGATCCATATCAAAGCAAGTATACTGTATTGGCTAAGTTGGCTACAAGCATACGATATGTCAGCACGGGTACAGACAGATAAGTACATTAAAGACCCTAGTAATTGTCTATACCTATAGATGTTTTCATCTAAACACTTATTTGACTTATCAAGCTTACAGTTTATAGCCAATGGTGTAGAAACCGGCTTACACTCAGTCATATTAAACTTAGCCAATAAACGTTTGACATAATCTGATTGGTCTAAAATTAAAGAACCATTTTTCCTTGTTACATTCATGCCTAAACAATTCTTGAGTTCGCCTAAATGTCGAATTTCAAAATGCTTTTCTAACAATTTCAAAACACTATCTATACAGTTATTATGAAATACATAAAAATCATCGACATACAAGGCCAATATAACATACTCAGTTTTGGTTCTTTTTACATAAATACAGGGCTCGCATTTGCTTTGCTCATACCCTTTAGCACATAAAACATTATGAATTTTTGAATTCCACATACGACTCGCTTGTTTCAAGCCGTATATGCTTTTCTTTAACATACACACTTTATTATTGTCAATATTATTAAAACCTTTTGGCTGTTCCATAAATATTGTTTCCTCTAGTTCACCATTTAAGAAAGCAGTTGTAACGTCAATACGATTACATTGCAAATCGAGCTCTGTAGCAAGAGAGAATAAATAAAATTCTTAATGTTGAATGCCTGACAACAGGTGAAAAAGTATCTGAATAATCAATTCCCTCTTTTTGTGTAAAACCACGGGCAACTAATCTCGCTTTAAACTTGTTAAATTTACCTGCGGCATCATATTTACGTTTGAAAACCCATTTGCATTTAATGACGTTATAATGCTTTGGTCGATCCACCAATTCCCACACATTATGTTTAAGAAGAGCATCATACTCACATTGTATCGCTTTAAGCCATTCTTCCTTGTCTGGTGAGTTCATGGCCTCCTGCCTCGTAGGAAATGGGATCATCCAGTGAACTAGCCTCATCCAACATAGTAGATAAGTCATAATCGGACATCTTCTTAGGCATTTTACCTCTTGTACTACGTACGGGGCGCTGAGAGCTAGACGCATCGGCCTCTACCGATGTAATCGGCTCTCCTCCTTGACCTGCACACACCGGCTCCGGCAGAGAAGAAACTTCATCACCTTCATCGGAAGAGCGGTCTTCGCCAGTACAGTACTGGTCAGACAGCGGTGACCATGGTGGTGGTGTTATCTCCGCCTCTGAAACATCAGAAGAACTACGATTAGACTTATCACTAGACTTATCATTAATATCACAGCTGTTTTGATCATTATTAGGAATTTCATCATTAGATTCATTATTTGAATTTTTATTACTAATATCACAGTTAACTTTTTTATTATTCGAAATTCCATTATCACAGTAAGGTGGATTTAAGCTGTCAAATGAAATAAAATTATTCTCATGCTATCGTCCAATCAGAACACGCCCGTACTTCATATGACACAAAATCAACCAATCACAACTCGTAAAAATTAGGTATTTTTGGTGTCGCCGACTATGTTATGAAAAAGAAGGTTATTGATAGGCGTTTTTAAGACTTTTATGTGCTTTGAAAAGTTTGCATTGAAGATTTATTACATAAAAACGCCTTTGAATTATCTAATAACATACTGGCCATTAAGAACGTAAGTACTGGAAAAAAAATAAGGCGGGAGGGAAGGATTGTGTTGCTGCAACCAACAAACTATAAAAATGGATTTGATTTCCTCTCAGTAGACGTGAAAAGCACTATGTTAAGCCTCGGCCGAAAGTGCAATAGATGGATCTCGTACTTTCGAACGAATGGAACTCGAACTAACTCGTCCATCTATTGCTTACTTTCTAGCCTCTACAACAATGTACTATTCATTTCGACTATGAGGAAAATAATTGAGAAACAAAATTAATAGTAAATGATATTATGTCACACCTGGCCATAAAGCGGCAATTACCGCACGCTCCGCGCGCGGGAAATCCCACTTCCTGGCCAGGGGTCACCAAAATTTTGTACTTAACACGGGCGGTAATAAAGAAAGCCTCAGATCGAATATTTATCGCCCTTGCCTTCGGCTCGGGCGTCAAATACCTGCGATCTGAGACATTCTTTGTTTTACCGCCCTTGTTAAGTAATGTACTATTCTAAAGATTCAGTAATAAAAACACGCCTGCAGCCGCCAGCAGCTAGCGCCGCCGCGCCCCGTCCCCCGGCCCCCGCCCCCGCCCGGGCCGCGCGCCCGCGGCTGGCTGCCCGCGCAGCGCCCAAGCGCGGCGGACGCGCAGCCCCGGCGTATGGAAATTAAAAAAAAAAATACTTTCCACCCTATCGAACTTTCCGAACAGGAGAGATGAAAAATAACTATCTCGTGGTAATATGGCTTACTTTAGACCCTTGTCAAACAATCTACTATTAATTTGTTTGCCGTAAACTCCCCACCTTGGTCACATCGTAGGTATTCTTCTTATTTTATGTCACACCTGGCCATAAAGTGGCCATTATCGCACTCTCCGCGCGCGAAAAAACCCACTTCCTGGCCAGGGGGTGACATAAAATTTTGTACTTACCACGGGCGATAATAAAGAGAGACTCAGATCGCATAATATTTATCGCCCTTGACTTCGGCTCGGGCGTAAAATACCTGCGATCTGAGACATTCTTTGTTTTATCGCCCTTGGTAAGTAGGTAATGTACTATTTACTTGCATTTTTCTCTCCATTTCTTTAATATATGTGATTAAGTTTTGGGTAGCTTCGAACTTATTTCTCAACGAGTATGTCTGTGTAAAATGACTGTAGTCATCAATGACTGTTTGAAAATACCGGTAACCTTCCTTTGTTGGAACTCGAGTGCGAGTGGGCCCTGCAATGTCGGTGTGTATCAGATCTCCTATTTGAGAGGACCTTGGCCGCTGTATTCTCTTAAATGGTAGCCTTTTACTATGGTTATGTCTATATAAACAGAGAAACGTCAAATAAAACAGTTCGGCAAAATATTTTTCTCAAAAATGGCCCGCAAACTGGACTTTAGTCGCTACATATTGGGAGGTAAAGTGTATAGTTTAAGGTCAGATACAAATTAAAAAGTAAAAAACATTGCAGGCCACATATATGGCCTGCAATGTCACATATAAATTCCTTTATTTGTCGAGTTATAAACTTTTTAAAATGTAGAACTTTTTAGAATGTAAGAGGAGGCACAGGTCGTATTCAGCCAATTCAGCTCGTATTTTTCTGTTGAAAACGCGACGTTTTTTTATGTGTCTCGAATAGTTTGCGTTTTTCGGTGGAAAAATACACTTGCGATTCTGTTAAAAAAAAATAAACGGCGGGAAAACATGATGTTTTTGACGTTTTAAGGTTATGTTTATCAAATCTTAATTAAATTTTTGTCGTATTTTCCCCATTTTTGAGAAAAGCACTATATTAGCCTCGGCCGGAATGGCAATTGCAGGCTTCGTATTATAATTAAACGGACTCGCAAGCTCGTCCGTTTAAACAAATACTCAGCCTGCAATTGCTCCCTTCCCGGCCACGGCAATAATGTACTATTGAAGCATAGACTTCCATCGACTTCTTCACTCTCGAACAGCACTCTCGACATTTTTACATTACAGAATATAGTGGCAGGGGGCGGGGCACATTGCATAGAACCGATGGTCGTTGGGGCCGAAAGGTTCTCGAGGGGCGACCACAGACCGGAAGTCGCAGTGTAGGTAGACCTCCCACAAGGTGGACTGATGACCTGGTAAAGGTCGCGGGAGTTCGCTGGCTGCGGGTGGCGCAGGACCGGTCATTGTGGCACTCTTTGGGGGAGGCCTACGTCCAGCAGAGGACGTCTTTCGGTGGAAATGATGATTGAAAACTAGAAAGTACTCACGAGTTGGGCAGGTCCCACCGCAGCACGAGGTTGCAGCGCGGCAGGTCGATGCCCTCCTCCAGCGCCGCCGTGGCCAGCAGCAGGTTGCAGTCGTGCGTGCGGAACCTGACGGACAGACCAACGAAACATGTAGTATAGTTTACATCAGTAACCACGAAACTCCCAGATGTTCGAGGACATTCTGTCCTGTAATGTAATGTCCAGGACTGTGATATGTATGAAAGTAAAAATAAAAAAATTAAATAAAAGAGCGTTTCAACCGCTATCATTTCGGTGGTCGCATTATTGAAGACATCACTGCAAAGTGGAGGACCATATTAGGGTGTAGTGTAGCGGGTGGGGAGGACTGTTGTCCTTTGTAAAATGGACCACAGAATCCTAAGGCCATCGTAAATAATACGAGCACCGAAGTCAGGCCGGTTGAAACGCTCTGACGGTGTCAAACGAACTTACGGCCAACCTGATGGCTACCGTACCCTATGGATGCTCGAGAACCATTTACTGACTCGAGGATTTGTAGTGTTGACAGTGTGATATATATGTACGTCCACACTCTCAACACAGCGCATCCTTGGGAGCTGTGGCGACCTTCCTCATCTCCAGGAACACAACACCAAATACCACAGAGTAAATAGTGGTGTTAGTTATTATGGCTGCGGGTTTCTGTTGTTGGGGCTTCAGGTAGGTGAAATAATATACGTATGAAGTCCGGGAAAAAAGGGATTGTCTGCCGTGTCTTATAGACGGCCTAGCGGAGCCGAGGCTGTTTAGTAATACGAGGCAGGCAATTCCTCTTCCAGCCGAAGTTTCAGCAAGGCTTTTCTCAAAAAAGTCGGCGTATTTAGAAAAAATTAACTAAAATTCTAAAGAAATAGTAAAAATGAGTAATTGAGTTACTTTTTAAGCGCGTCCTCGCGCTTGCGCGCGTGTCGGCGCGCGTCGGCCGCGTCAGTCAGTCCAGTCCACGCCGCCCACGCCGCCCGCCCACACGTACTGCGCGCTCACGCCCTACAAGCGCGGGTCGCTGCGGGACAGATCCTACGACGACATCACGTCTTTCAAATAAACATTTCAAAAACAACTACAAATATTACTAATGGAACTGCAGGTCTAAGATTAAGTACAGGTTCGTAAGGAGGTATATCAGTAGCATATTGCTGCATGGTACATGACTTCTCGTCGTACTCAGGCTGACATTGACGGTTGATGGATACAATTGCGAACTTCAAATCACGGCGCGGTATCCTTGATCTTCAGGAACACGTACCACGTAGTAACTGCATTTCCAGGATCACTATACAATTCTCTAAAGCACGAGGGACAACACGAATGCTCATCCGGTTGACATTTCACATGTCAAATTTAAGCATTTCTTGAATATGTTCACTATTCTTTTCCAACTTCAGTTTTTGGGCGATAGGTGTACTGATTAGGTGACAGTTCCATTTAAATATACTAGGACGGGAGCAATATTAAGCTTCTACCGGTGGCTTTTCCATTCTCCACACCAGCTATGGTTGCTTTGCTACTTCCTTCTTTTCTTGTTAAATATTCTTTTCACCATTGTTGTCAAAACTTTATGTCACATTTGTTATTGAAATCCGTCTGTCGGAGAGAAGAAGCTCTAGATAGCCAGGATACTGAATGGAGCTTGTATTTCCATTTTCCTGTACTTCTTCACAATTTCTTAAAATATGCTAAGTATCTTCATTCTTCTTCACATTACAGTTTTGTTCACATGAAACACGGTAGACTTCGGAAATCTTGACCTGTATCAGATTGTCTTCGACAAATCGGCTGATAGAGCGACACTAGCTTAGATATTCGTCATCGACGCAGATACCAGTGTACCGGAGCTTGTGCGCTTTGTCAAAATTTTGTCTAGGTTCCTGGAGGCACTGACAAATTCTCATGTGTTGTTGTTAAATACCGTAACAACCAGACACGACGAGTAAGTCCTCAAATGCGTTCATCGGTACACACTATTTTGACTTTGCCTTCGGTTCAGTGTCAGCCGGCTTCCGAAGCACTCTCATAATTCTTCGTGTTCTAAATATGTTTTTACGGCAAACTTCCACGTCGCGAAGTTTTCTCTTCCCTGCAGTCTTTCGATCAGGGCCATATTATTATTTGTAGACATTTTTTCACAATTTTTGCACAATAGTGACAACTGTCAAAATTTTGTTTCGGAACATCGGTCGCGCGCGATGCGACACTGTTTTGTAAATTTTGATTTTTCACCGAATTTATTCACACAACTTCACATTTTACCACGTGCGAGGCGCATAACCTGATGCGCTTTAAATCATTTTGCACTACGTGTAGGTACTATATTTATGCAAGAAATTACATATTCAAATATGAGAGCATGATGAGAGCACTGTTTCCCGTGTGAACATTTCGGAATTTTTGGAGTTTTCGGAGCGAGCGACTGCGAGCAGTGCGAGCGGCCATAGATAACTCTATGACATCGACTATGGTTCCATTTTCAAACCACCGTAATGCGGCTATTACACTGTCCTGAATCAGGCGTCCTAACTAGTGGAGGGGAGTTGAAGCATCTCGCTCTAACGTATAGGTCCGAATTCAGGACAGTGTAATACCAGCTTAACATATTACTTATTTATTACGCGACCTTGTGAACCTCCGTTTTTTTTGAGTCGGTTAAAAATTCAACATTTCATGCCAAATAAAGTATCAATATCTGAGACTAACTTAAAATACAAAACAGTTTCACCAAAAACTTAATTTCTATAGTATTCGAACATATACTAAACTTGACTAAACGCAAGCGTTCGTTTATGTTTTGTTTTGAAAAAACTTGTACTAGACGAGGCGCAATACTCACCACAACGATTAGAAACATGATCTTGGCCATGATAGGTTCGTTCATGAACACGATGCCGCACAGCGCGTCCGGGTTCTGTAGCGCCTGCTGGTTCCGCACCACGTTCCGCGGAACCCTCCCGCGGCCGCGCGCCCGCTGCGGCCGCCGCGGGAACCCCAGCAGAGCCCGGGGGTCCGTCGTATCGACATCTGGCTTCGGCGCCGCTAATTCTTCAATATTCCCTTTGTTTTCTTTATTTACATCTAGATAAATCGTAAATCTCTTTCAAACTCGCTTCCGGCCACTCCTACATGACAACGGGGTTCTGCACTACACCGCTAAAGACAGGGCGGAGCTATTCGCCCAAAGTCTAGAGCGGCAATTCACGCCGAATCCCGTCACTGACGCCCAGCACACCGCTGAGGTCGAGCGGCAGCTCCAGCAGTACTTCGAAGCACCGATCCTGCCGCAGGAAGACCCGATTTTCTTCTCTCCTTCACAGGTCCAGCGTTCCGCGATCCGGTTCCACGTCAAACCGAGGAAGGCACCTGGCGCCGACAACATCCCCAATGCAGCGTTGCGCCACCTGCCGCTATGCACTATAGAGGCGCGCGGTGGCGCGACTCTTCAATGGGATCATGCGATCGGGCCACTTTCCCTCCTCGTGGAAAGAGGGCCGGGTCATCGTCCTGCCCAAACCTGGGAAGGACAGAAGAAATGCGGAGAACTACCGCCCCATCACACTGCTGAGCACCCTCTCGAAGGTGTTGGAGAGGGCGCTGCTCCGCCACCTGCAGCCCCACATCACGCCCCGGCCGGAGCAATTCGGCTTCAGAGGGGGGCACTCCACGACGCTGCAGCTCACCAGGGTGCTACAGTGCTACACTACATGGCTACAGTTATACAGTATACAGTCGCCGTGTTGCTGGACATGGAGAAGGCCTTCTCTACAAAATGTCCACCTCCACGGCCCCTCGTCGAATCGTGCGAGTAATTGCTTCTTTCCTTACAGATAGACGCTTCCGAGTCCATGTGGAAGGCACACTCTCTGAAGTACATCCCATCCAGGCGGGTGTACCACAGGGGAGCTGCCTATCACCTGCGTGTTACCGCAGGTCCGGTTCACCGATGACATCCCAGTCGTTGGTAACACGCAACTGGGCCTCTACGCGGACGACGCGGCATACTTCGAGTCGCACAGTGTCGGATTTTCGATCAGTTTTGACCACCCTCATTTTGTATTTTTATAATACGCATTATAATATCCTGCATCCCAGTGTAAAACTCCCGAATGATTATCTTGCGTTGTTAATGCACAATATTAGGTCAATGACCTTAAGAAAACATGTTTATTGGCATAATAAATTACTGAAGTAACGTCAATATAGTTCCAATTTTTATTTCTTCTGAGTTTTAGTGAGATATACTCATTAATTGTACAAAAAATTCAGCATCTTAGTGCCATTCAGTTAAAAGTTACTAAAGTTTTCAAACTTTTTTTTTATACGTCCTATATTTTCCAATATTAGCGTTTTATTTTTTATTAAGTGTATTTAAAATATGATTAACTATAATTTCTCAAAATTACAAAAGCTAATCTTGCGAGATTTAGGATTCACAACATTTCTAAGTTTTTTTTCGATTTCTATGGAAATAGGGTTGTCAAGATTGACTTTAAGACATAATACAGTTGTCTATGAGGACATAAGGTTTGTTTGTAATAAAAGATAATTTACCATTGATTGAGGGTTTACTTCTTGTACAATTGATACAATACAGAGTTCTAGTTCTAGCGACGTGCGTGTGGTCTGTGGATATTATGGAAAAGAGGGCGACGCCGGCGCGTCAGCGGCTTTATGCCGAAAACTTTGGCGCTGTAGCGCATGCGCGGGATGCGCTACTCCATTGGTCGATTCATCTCCTCGTATCGGTGTTGCAAGCCGCAACATACTCCGGGCCGCTGAAAGCCAGCCTTTCAGGAATCCCCTTCTTCCATGGGTAGAGGGCAGATCCGGTTGAGGGGCCTTTTAATTTCACCTCTGGCAGTGTTTATGTCTGCGACTCGTGGAACGCCGTCCTTGCCGGGATACAATCTAGTAACTCGTCCCATGCGCCAGAGCAGAGGCGGCAAGCCTTCATCCTTTATAAGCACGAGTTCGCCTAGCTGCAGGTCACGTCGTCGCTCGCGCCATTTGCTACGTTGTTGGAGCTCGGAGATGTATTCGGTTGACCAGCGGGCCCAGAAGTGCTGGCGCAGCTGCTCCAGCCTGAGGTAGCGGTCCAGGCGGTGCGGGTTGTGGTCTTGCAGCGGTGGGACCGGCGGCGACACCAGCGGCCTGCCAAGGAGAAAGTGCCCGGGAGTAAGGGGAGGGAAAGTCAAGGGGGGAGGGGGAGAGTGGACAGAGCGGTCGGCTATTTAAGATGGCTTCTATTTGGCTAAACAACGAGGACAATTCCTCGAATGTGAGGTGACCATTTCCTAGAATTCGTTTTAGATGAAATTTAGCGCTCTTAATGCCAGCCTCTACAAAGCCATTGAAGTTTGGGGCGTAAGCGGGCGTGAACGTGAAGCGTATATTTTGATCAGCCGCAAACTCGGATATTTCATCTTTATAAAGCTTCATAAATTCTCTCTTAGTTGCTAGCAATGCTCAGGCCAATTCTAGCCTGGGCACGGTTACAGGATGTATGGGTGCTACCCTGTCTTTCGCACACAGTAGGTTCACTTGCAGCTCACCGGAGCTTGAAATGGATCTAATATAAATACAAGAGGCATATGCGGCCAATGACGCATCAGAGAAACAATGTGCCTCTATTGTGAGCGGCGAGTCACATAAAACTAATCTTGGTATTTTTGACGCCTTTTTTAAAGACTTACTGGCCGCCCACAACTTTTGTATTAGGATCTTATCTTAGGCTTGACAGTGCATAGGCTTAAAAGTCCTAAGGGGTCAAACACTTGAAACGTTTTGGATAAGATTGTTCTTTTGGTAACCATGTCATTGGTGTCGTCTATGGTAATGTCGAAGTTCAAAATATCCTCGCTGGGACTCCAACCCAATCCAAGTGTTTGACAGGCTTGACTTAATGCTAAATTGTCCCGTTTATCAATAGAATCAGATTCTAGCAGAGCGCTTAAGTTTGAGCGGTATTTACGCAAGTTAAATCAACCGGAGGCCAGGGCCTGTGAGACCCCCGCCTGTATATTAAGCAGCTCTGCCTCAGAGTCTGCACCTGTCAATAAGTCATCACAATAAAAATCATTCTGTATAACGGTCTTAACTAAAGGATCCTTGCTCTCAGCCCCTAGTTGCCACAGGCATCTAGCAGCTAAAAAACTTGCAGATGCAAATCCGTATGTAACGGTGTTTAAAGTGAGAGAGCGAATAGGTAGGTGTTCGTCCTCCCGCCACAGAATGACTTGCAAGTGTCTGTCAACTTCATTTATTAAAATTTGTCTATACTGTTTCTTAATATCTCCCGATAAGACATACTTGTAGTGACGAAATCTAAGCAATATGTTGAATAGCGTGTCCTGTATATTTGGACCTACCATCTGGATGTCGTTGATCGAATATCCAGAGGAAGTCGGACAGTTTGCTTGGAAAACTACCCTTAAGCGAGTACTTTCACTATCATTTTTCATCACGGAGTGATGACAAAGATAGTTGGCTCTGTAAGGAATCTCAGAGTCAGTTAGATGGCCTAAATCTCTATATTCGTTAATGAAGTCAACATACATTGCCTTTAGCTCAGGTTGCTTGCTAAATCTTTTTTCTAAGTTGAATAAGCGTTTTTTCGCGATGTGAAAGGAATTACCTAAACAATCTGGTGTATCTTTAAGAGGTAACCTAACTACAAATCTACCATTATCTTGACGATAAGTATGCTCAACAAAATGTTTTTCTATGGGATGTGGCTCGAGTCAGCAGTTCCTCCGTCTCTCCCAAAAGCGTGCCATCTGGTTAGATAGATCCGACAGAGAAAGATGGCTGTGAGTGGTCGACGGATGTATATGCTTGGCTATGTTAGTGACTGGGCCTGCTAACAGCCATCCCAATCTGGAGGATATGAGCTTAGTGGGGCTATTGGGAGACAAAGATTTCTGCTCCCCGCTTACAATCTGTTGTCCTTTGTAAAATGGACCACAGAATCCTAAGGCCATCGTAAATAATACGAGCACCGAAGTCAGGCCGGTTGAAACGCTCTGACGGTGTCAAACGAACTTACGGCCAACCTGATGGCTACCGTACCCTATGGATGCTCGAGAACCATTTACTGACTCGAGGATTTGTAGTGTTGACAGTGTGATATATATGTACGTCCACACTCTCAACACAGCGCATCCTTGGGAGCTGTGGCGACCTTCCTCATCTCCAGGAACACAACACCAAATACCACAGAGTAAATAGTGGTGTTAGTTATTATGGCTGCGGGTTTCTGTTGTTGGGGCTTCAGGTAGGTGAAATAATATACGTATGAAGTCCGGGAAAAAAGGGATTGTCTGCCGTGTCTTATAGACGGCCTAGCGGAGCCGAGGCTGTTTAGTAATACGAGGCAGGCAATTCCTCTTCCAGCCGAAGTTTCAGCAAGGCTTTTCTCAAAAAAGTCGGCGTATTTAGAAAAAATTAACTAAAATTCTAAAGAAATAGTAAAAATGAGTAATTGAGTTACTTTTTAAGCGCGTCCTCGCGCTTGCGCGCGTGTCGGCGCGCGTCGGCCGCGTCAGTCAGTCCAGTCCACGCCGCCCACGCCGCCCGCCCACACGTACTGCGCGCTCACGCCCTACAAGCGCGGGTCGCTGCGGGACAGATCCTACGACGACATCACGTCTTTCAAATAAACATTTCAAAAACAACTACAAATATTACTAATGGAACTGCAGGTCTAAGATTAAGTACAGGTTCGTAAGGAGGTATATCAGTAGCATATTGCTGCATGGTACATGACTTCTCGTCGTACTCAGGCTGACATTGACGGTTGATGGATACAATTGCGAACTTCAAATCACGGCGCGGTATCCTTGATCTTCAGGAACACGTACCACGTAGTAACTGCATTTCCAGGATCACTATACAATTCTCTAAAGCACGAGGGACAACACGAATGCTCATCCGGTTGACATTTCACATGTCAAATTTAAGCATTTCTTGAATATGTTCACTATTCTTTTCCAACTTCAGTTTTTGGGCGATAGGTGTACTGATTAGGTGACAGTTCCATTTAAATATACTAGGACGGGAGCAATATTAAGCTTCTACCGGTGGCTTTTCCATTCTCCACACCAGCTATGGTTGCTTTGCTACTTCCTTCTTTTCTTGTTAAATATTCTTTTCACCATTGTTGTCAAAACTTTATGTCACATTTGTTATTGAAATCCGTCTGTCGGAGAGAAGAAGCTCTAGATAGCCAGGATACTGAATGGAGCTTGTATTTCCATTTTCCTGTACTTCTTCACAATTTCTTAAAATATGCTAAGTATCTTCATTCTTCTTCACATTACAGTTTTGTTCACATGAAACACGGTAGACTTCGGAAATCTTGACCTGTATCAGATTGTCTTCGACAAATCGGCTGATAGAGCGACACTAGCTTAGATATTCGTCATCGACGCAGATACCAGTGTACCGGAGCTTGTGCGCTTTGTCAAAATTTTGTCTAGGTTCCTGGAGGCACTGACAAATTCTCATGTGTTGTTGTTAAATACCGTAACAACCAGACACGACGAGTAAGTCCTCAAATGCGTTCATCGGTACACACTATTTTGACTTTGCCTTCGGTTCAGTGTCAGCCGGCTTCCGAAGCACTCTCATAATTCTTCGTGTTCTAAATATGTTTTTACGGCAAACTTCCACGTCGCGAAGTTTTCTCTTCCCTGCAGTCTTTCGATCAGGGCCATATTATTATTTGTAGACATTTTTTCACAATTTTTGCACAATAGTGACAACTGTCAAAATTTTGTTTCGGAACATCGGTCGCGCGCGATGCGACACTGTTTTGTAAATTTTGATTTTTCACCGAATTTATTCACACAACTTCACATTTTACCACGTGCGAGGCGCATAACCTGATGCGCTTTAAATCATTTTGCACTACGTGTAGGTACTATATTTATGCAAGAAATTACATATTCAAATATGAGAGCATGATGAGAGCACTGTTTCCCGTGTGAACATTTCGGAATTTTTGGAGTTTTCGGAGCGAGCGACTGCGAGCAGTGCGAGCGGCCATAGATAACTCTATGACATCGACTATGGTTCCATTTTCAAACCACCGTAATGCGGCTATTACACTGTCCTGAATCAGGCGTCCTAACTAGTGGAGGGGAGTTGAAGCATCTCGCTCTAACGTATAGGTCCGAATTCAGGACAGTGTAATACCAGCTTAACATATTACTTATTTATTACGCGACCTTGTGAACCTCCGTTTTTTTTGAGTCGGTTAAAAATTCAACATTTCATGCCAAATAAAGTATCAATATCTGAGACTAACTTAAAATACAAAACAGTTTCACCAAAAACTTAATTTCTATAGTATTCGAACATATACTAAACTTGACTAAACGCAAGCGTTCGTTTATGTTTTGTTTTGAAAAAACTTGTACTAGACGAGGCGCAATACTCACCACAACGATTAGAAACATGATCTTGGCCATGATAGGTTCGTTCATGAACACGATGCCGCACAGCGCGTCCGGGTTCTGTAGCGCCTGCTGGTTCCGCACCACGTTCCGCGGAACCCTCCCGCGGCCGCGCGCCCGCTGCGGCCGCCGCGGGAACCCCAGCAGAGCCCGGGGGTCCGTCGTATCGACATCTGGCTTCGGCGCCGCTAATTCTTCAATATTCCCTTTGTTTTCTTTATTTACATCTAGATAAATCGTAAATCTCTTTCAAACTCGCTTCCGGCCACTCCTACATGACAACGGGGTTCTGCACTACACCGCTAAAGACAGGGCGGAGCTATTCGCCCAAAGTCTAGAGCGGCAATTCACGCCGAATCCCGTCACTGACGCCCAGCACACCGCTGAGGTCGAGCGGCAGCTCCAGCAGTACTTCGAAGCACCGATCCTGCCGCAGGAAGACCCGATTTTCTTCTCTCCTTCACAGGTCCAGCGTTCCGCGATCCGGTTCCACGTCAAACCGAGGAAGGCACCTGGCGCCGACAACATCCCCAATGCAGCGTTGCGCCACCTGCCGCTATGCACTATAGAGGCGCGCGGTGGCGCGACTCTTCAATGGGATCATGCGATCGGGCCACTTTCCCTCCTCGTGGAAAGAGGGCCGGGTCATCGTCCTGCCCAAACCTGGGAAGGACAGAAGAAATGCGGAGAACTACCGCCCCATCACACTGCTGAGCACCCTCTCGAAGGTGTTGGAGAGGGCGCTGCTCCGCCACCTGCAGCCCCACATCACGCCCCGGCCGGAGCAATTCGGCTTCAGAGGGGGGCACTCCACGACGCTGCAGCTCACCAGGGTGCTACAGTGCTACACTACATGGCTACAGTTATACAGTATACAGTCGCCGTGTTGCTGGACATGGAGAAGGCCTTCTCTACAAAATGTCCACCTCCACGGCCCCTCGTCGAATCGTGCGAGTAATTGCTTCTTTCCTTACAGATAGACGCTTCCGAGTCCATGTGGAAGGCACACTCTCTGAAGTACATCCCATCCAGGCGGGTGTACCACAGGGGAGCTGCCTATCACCTGCGTGTTACCGCAGGTCCGGTTCACCGATGACATCCCAGTCGTTGGTAACACGCAACTGGGCCTCTACGCGGACGACGCGGCATACTTCGAGTCGCACAGTGTCGGATTTTCGATCAGTTTTGACCACCCTCATTTTGTATTTTTATAATACGCATTATAATATCCTGCATCCCAGTGTAAAACTCCCGAATGATTATCTTGCGTTGTTAATGCACAATATTAGGTCAATGACCTTAAGAAAACATGTTTATTGGCATAATAAATTACTGAAGTAACGTCAATATAGTTCCAATTTTTATTTCTTCTGAGTTTTAGTGAGATATACTCATTAATTGTACAAAAAATTCAGCATCTTAGTGCCATTCAGTTAAAAGTTACTAAAGTTTTCAAACTTTTTTTTTATACGTCCTATATTTTCCAATATTAGCGTTTTATTTTTTATTAAGTGTATTTAAAATATGATTAACTATAATTTCTCAAAATTACAAAAGCTAATCTTGCGAGATTTAGGATTCACAACATTTCTAAGTTTTTTTTCGATTTCTATGGAAATAGGGTTGTCAAGATTGACTTTAAGACATAATACAGTTGTCTATGAGGACATAAGGTTTGTTTGTAATAAAAGATAATTTACCATTGATTGAGGGTTTACTTCTTGTACAATTGATACAATACAGAGTTCTAGTTCTAGCGACGTGCGTGTGGTCTGTGGATATTATGGAAAAGAGGGCGACGCCGGCGCGTCAGCGGCTTTATGCCGAAAACTTTGGCGCTGTAGCGCATGCGCGGGATGCGCTACTCCATTGGTCGATTCATCTCCTCGTATCGGTGTTGCAAGCCGCAACATACTCCGGGCCGCTGAAAGCCAGCCTTTCAGGAATCCCCTTCTTCCATGGGTAGAGGGCAGATCCGGTTGAGGGGCCTTTTAATTTCACCTCTGGCAGTGTTTATGTCTGCGACTCGTGGAACGCCGTCCTTGCCGGGATACAATCTAGTAACTCGTCCCATGCGCCAGAGCAGAGGCGGCAAGCCTTCATCCTTTATAAGCACGAGTTCGCCTAGCTGCAGGTCACGTCGTCGCTCGCGCCATTTGCTACGTTGTTGGAGCTCGGAGATGTATTCGGTTGACCAGCGGGCCCAGAAGTGCTGGCGCAGCTGCTCCAGCCTGAGGTAGCGGTCCAGGCGGTGCGGGTTGTGGTCTTGCAGCGGTGGGACCGGCGGCGACACCAGCGGCCTGCCAAGGAGAAAGTGCCCGGGAGTAAGGGGAGGGAAAGTCAAGGGGGGAGGGGGAGAGTGGACAGAGCGGTCGGCTATTTAAGATGGCTTCTATTTGGCTAAACAACGAGGACAATTCCTCGAATGTGAGGTGACCATTTCCTAGAATTCGTTTTAGATGAAATTTAGCGCTCTTAATGCCAGCCTCTACAAAGCCATTGAAGTTTGGGGCGTAAGCGGGCGTGAACGTGAAGCGTATATTTTGATCAGCCGCAAACTCGGATATTTCATCTTTATAAAGCTTCATAAATTCCTTTATTTCCTTTGCAGCGGAAACAAAGTTCTTTGCATTGTCTGATATAATTTCCGCAGGCTTGCCGCGGCGTGCGATAAACCTGCGGAGAGCTAATACAAACGCGTCTTTAGTCAAGTCGCTTACGGCCTCCAAATGAACACATTTATATCTTAAACATATAAATAAACACATGTAGCATTTAGTGATCTTGCAGCCGCGACCCCGGCGATCCGTTATTAAATATGGCCCGGCCATATCTACCGCTGTTGTCGCGAACGGAAAGTCTACTTCTATACGTTGCACTGGCAAATTACCCATGATATTTTTTAACGTTTTACCAGCGGCGCGGCTACAAGTGACACAAACACAATTGTGGGCCGTGCTTCGTGCGAGGTTCCTGCCTTCAACTGGCCATATTATATCTCCAACCGATGACAAAAGAAGCTGCGGCCCGGCATGTAAGAGACGTGTGTGTTCATGTTTGAATATGAGTTTGGTGAGTGGGTGTTTAGCACGCAATAACATGGGATGCTTCTTATCATAGCTATAACCGGAAGCATCCAGCCTCCCCCCGACTCGCAAGATACATTGAGAGTCAATAAATGGCGTCAGAGACGTAAGGTTAGACTTAGATAAAGATAAAGATAAATTTATTTGGAATCAGACAAGTCTTAATAGAACATGGATATCCGGCAGATCCCGAACTAGGCTGAGCCTGTATCTCGGGACTTAGCACTTAATGTTTTATTTTTACGCAACACTTCAAGTTCGTCAGGGAACAATTGCTGTTGAGCAAGTTTCACTAACGTTTGAAGTGAGCTTGTAAGCTCTTGTGACGTTAGTTCGCATGTTAGTTTAGGTTGATTAGGCTTACAGTTATTTATGAAGCGCTGCACATAAGCTACAGCGCGTAGTAGTCTTTTATATTTAGAAAACCTATCAAAATCTACAATACAAGGCTCAGGCTCTACGGCTGTAACTAAAACTGTGAGCTTGACCTCAGGCAAAGCTTCGGTTTCAACAGAGTCTAGCCTTGGCCATTCATTTTCTGATTTAAGTAAGAACTCTGGGCCATGCCACCATAGAGCGGCGCTGGCGACATGTTGTGGGTCCACCCCTCGACTCGCGAGGTCTGCTGGGTTCAGAGTAGTAGGCACATGTCTCCAGTCCGCTCCGGGCACGAGCTCGTTTATGGCAGCGACTCTGTTAGCTACAAACGTTTTTAATTTGGAAATATCCGTCTTTAGCCAGGCTAGTACAACCGCAGAGTCTGTCCAAAAAATGGTGCGCCTCAGGGCTTTAACCACAGTGGAATAAAGCTTAGTTGCTAGCAATGCTCAGGCCAATTCTAGCCTGGGCACGGTTACAGGATGTATGGGTGCTACCCTGTCTTTCGCACACAGTAGGTTCACTTGCAGCTCACCGGAGCTTGAAATGGATCTAATATAAATACAAGAGGCATATGCGGCCAATGACGCATCAGAGAAACAATGTGCCTCTATTGTGAGCGGCGAGTCACATAAAACTAATCTTGGTATTTTTGACGCCTTTTTTAAAGACTTACTGGCCGCCCACAACTTTTGTATTAGGATCTTATCTTAGGCTTGACAGTGCATAGGCTTAAAAGTCCTAAGGGGTCAAACACTTGAAACGTTTTGGATAAGATTGTTCTTTTGGTAACCATGTCATTGGTGTCGTCTATGGTAATGTCGAAGTTCAAAATATCCTCGCTGGGACTCCAACCCAATCCAAGTGTTTGACAGGCTTGACTTAATGCTAAATTGTCCCGTTTATCAATAGAATCAGATTCTAGCAGAGCGCTTAAGTTTGAGCGGTATTTACGCAAGTTAAATCAACCGGAGGCCAGGGCCTGTGAGACCCCCGCCTGTATATTAAGCAGCTCTGCCTCAGAGTCTGCACCTGTCAATAAGTCATCACAATAAAAATCATTCTGTATAACGGTCTTAACTAAAGGATCCTTGCTCTCAGCCCCTAGTTGCCACAGGCATCTAGCAGCTAAAAAACTTGCAGATGCAAATCCGTATGTAACGGTGTTTAAAGTGAGAGAGCGAATAGGTAGGTGTTCGTCCTCCCGCCACAGAATGACTTGCAAGTGTCTGTCAACTTCATTTATTAAAATTTGTCTATACTGTTTCTTAATATCTCCCGATAAGACATACTTGTAGTGACGAAATCTAAGCAATATGTTGAATAGCGTGTCCTGTATATTTGGACCTACCATCTGGATGTCGTTGATCGAATATCCAGAGGAAGTCGGACAGTTTGCTTGGAAAACTACCCTTAAGCGAGTACTTTCACTATCATTTTTCATCACGGAGTGATGACAAAGATAGTTGGCTCTGTAAGGAATCTCAGAGTCAGTTAGATGGCCTAAATCTCTATATTCGTTAATGAAGTCAACATACATTGCCTTTAGCTCAGGTTGCTTGCTAAATCTTTTTTCTAAGTTGAATAAGCGTTTTTTCGCGATGTGAAAGGAATTACCTAAACAATCTGGTGTATCTTTAAGAGGTAACCTAACTACAAATCTACCATTATCTTGACGATAAGTATGCTCAACAAAATGTTTTTCTATGGGATGTGGCTCGAGTCAGCAGTTCCTCCGTCTCTCCCAAAAGCGTGCCATCTGGTTAGATAGATCCGACAGAGAAAGATGGCTGTGAGTGGTCGACGGATGTATATGCTTGGCTATGTTAGTGACTGGGCCTGCTAACAGCCATCCCAATCTGGAGGATATGAGCTTAGTGGGGCTATTGGGAGACAAAGATTTCTGCTCCCCGCTTACAATCTGCCAAAAAATGTCCGCACCTAGCAAAACATCAATATGAGCCGGAATGTTAAAGATTGGATCTGCAAGCTTTATAGCCCCAGGTATATTTAGGTGGCTTATATCAAAATATTTTTTGGGTAAGTGATCGGTTATTTGGTTTAGGACCAGAAAATCAACATTGGCAGTATAGTTTCCTATCTTAGATTGTATTAGAGCTGCACAACGTCCTGGGTTATATTTAAGTGGAGTGTTACCAATACCTAGCACTGTTGTGGCAACTATGGGCTGAGATGCCAACTGTAGGCGTTGCCTTAACGCCTCACTCAGGTATGAAGACTGCGACCCGCAATCTAATAGTACATTACTTACCAAGGGCGATAAAACAAAGAATGTCTCAGATCGCAGGTATTTTACGCCCGAGCCGAAGGCAAGGGCGATAAATATGCGATCTGAGGCTTTCTTTATTATCGCCCGTGGTAAGTACAAAATTTTATGTCACCCCCTGGCCAGGAAGTGGTTTTTTTCGCGCGCGGAGCGTGCGATAATGGCCACTTTATGGCCAGGTGTGACATGAAATACATTTAACAGTTTCTTTCCTATTGTTACAAGGATTCACCACTTCAATTAATGCTGTAGACAGCAATACATCACTACTAGACAGCGAAGAATTAGCAGTGGAGGTGTGTGGCACCTCTGCACTGTCAGAAGTCAAGATAGTAGAGGAGGACGCAGGCTCCACCGTACCACTACTGGTAGGCTGGATGCTCCGATCCATGCTAGCCCCACTAGATGAGTTATTAGGCGTGGTTGTTTGTGTTGTGTGTAGGTATGTATTGTGACGTCTCTTACATACCCGGCAGCCGCTCAACTTGCAGCGGCGAGTCTCGTGGTCGGGACGCAAACAAACGTGGCACAGTTGCAGGCACGTAACCCGCGACCACCTCTCGTCCACCGACATCTGCCGGAAGGCGGGGCAGTCGTATACTCTATGGTCACTGCGGCACACGACGCACGGCCGACCCTTCTGCTCATTCTGTTTGTCTGAAATTACAAATGTTTTTATGTTTTTATCATGTCTAAATGATGTTTTATTATTCACAACCTCAGGTTTATGAATTGATTGTTTATCCCGTTTTGACCGATATAAGTTTTCTAGGATATCAGCCCGGTTTTTCAGAAAATCTTTAAAATCACTAAGTGTGGGCCACTCCTTAAGTGTGTTCCTATACTCTTCCCACTTAGCATTAGTGTTAGAATCTAACTTTGCAGATAACAAGTGCACTAGCATTGTGTCCCAGTGTTCAGTGGGCTGATCTAATGTTTTCAGCGCCCGGAGATTCTTTGTAACATGGTCACTTAAGAACCTTAAAGATTTATCTGACTCCCGCTGTAAAGAATCAATGTTAAACAAAGCATTCAAATGTGTTGTATATTAACATGTGGGTAGATATGAAGATCTGTGGGTACCGCCAGTTCGGTTCTACCAAGGAAGCCAGCACACGTACGTAACATTCTGGCGACGGGAATAAAAACGGGAAAAGTGTTTTATTGTGCTTTAAACATAGTGTTTGAATGTTTTAAAGTCGTGTTAAGTGTGGTGGATTAAAATGTCGGTCAAATTTAGTGAGTTTCATATGGACAAAGACAATTGGAAAAAAAAATTACGTGGACAGGTTCGAGTATTGTTTGCTCGCGAACAATATTAAGTCAGATGAGTTGAAAAAAGCGAATTTTTTTGCTGTTTGTGGGTATGATTTATATGATTTAATCGTATCGTTAATTTCGCCGCTAAAGATTAAGGACGTAGCCTATGATGTAGTGAAAACCAGTTTGGACGATCATTTTAACCCGAAACAAAACGAAATAGTACAGTCGTTTAAATTTCATATGAGGTGTCAGTTGGAAAGTGAAAATATAAAAGAGTACGTACGTGGCTAGTTTGCGTAAATTTAGATTTAGAGTGCAATTTTACGGATTTAGATCGCACGCTGCGCGACCGGCTGGTATGTGGCATTCGTGATAAAAATATTCAAAAGCAGTTGTTACAGCAGACAACTTTAACATTCGATCAAGCCGTAAAACTGTCATTGACGGCTGAGGTAGCGGATGCCGGGGTGCTGGTGATGGCCATGCCGGTGCCGAGCGCGGTGCCGCCCGCCCAGGCGCACACCACCGGTGGCGGCGACGAGCCAATGGAGGTTAACAAGATTAAAGCAAAACCCATACCCTCCCTCCATACCATCCTGCGTCTAATGGCCAAGCGGAAAGAACGGTGCAAACAATAAAATTAAAGATAAAAAAGATGGCTCATCTGCCATGGGTTACAAGGCTTCAAAAGATTTTATATGGATTGCGTACAACACCCAGCTCAGTCACCGGCAAAACACCAGCGGAGCTGCTGAATAACAGACGTTTCAGAACAAAATTTGACAGGCTTCACCCCCTTTCGATACAAGAAAAGGGGACTGAAGACATACAGGAAAATGAAACAAAAAGAGTGAGAGAATTTAAAGTAGGAGAAACAATTTGTTTCAGGAACTATAGAGGCGGACCCAGGTGGCTAGAAGGAACTATAATCAAGAAAATTGGGGTGTTGAGATATAGGTAAACTAAAACAAGGAAATAAATTATTCATAAGGCATGTCAACCAGATGCTGGGATTTACTGAAAACACAGAAGATCCGTATACAGCTGTCCATTCTAGGGCTATGGAAAAATCGACCAGAGATAGAAAAGAGATAAGCCATGATATACCTGAGTATGGAGAAGGAGGAGGAGGAGAAGATGATGCATATGGTACAATAAGACTCCCCCCACCTAGCCAGTGGGCTGAGATGATTGGAGTCAAAGGTCCAGAAGAGTGTGAAGCGCAAGACGTTGAGACGACATGTACTAGGAGTGACACTAACAGCAACAAAAGAGCCCGGTCAAGTGAAAGCCCGACATCCACCGCACCTTCCTTAAAAAAGATGACATTGCGAGAATATGCTAGCCCAGACTCACAAGCCCGTAGTGTGGATGATGGAAGCGATAGTGCAGATAGCCAATAGTTAGTAGGTAGTATCTATAAAATACTATAAAAACCGGCCAAGTGCGTGTCGGGCCACGCGCAAGGTAGGGTTCCGTAGTCGTCCACCCGTTACATTATATGGACTAAAAACTTCGAAAACTTATATTTACTATGTTTTTGAAAGAATTAACAACATTATCTAAGGATTCTAAGGTATCAATGGAAATTGTACGAAAGTTTGCTTTTGCAAAGTACATTTCTGAAGTTCGACTATTACTCGTTAACTAGTTATGTCTACTTAGCTGTGATAGTTTTCCTTTTAAATTCATCGTATATACTACTACCATGATTTTTTTCACATGCCTAGATGCCACTGTTTAGCTGGCAGGGGGGGGGGGGGGGACACTTGACCATAGCAAAAATTATCACTTCAAAGCTTAATATTACGCTAATCAATTATTTAATCAAAAAATGCTTTTTGAAACCTTATAATATTTTTAAAAGAGCTATCCAACGATACCCCACACGATGGGGTTTGGCAGAAAAAAAAATTGCACCACCACTTTACATGTAGGGGAGGTACCCTAAACAAAATTTTTTTATTTTATTTTATTCTACCGTTTTGTCGGCGTCATTGATATGTATACTCATGCCAAATTACAGCTTTCTAGCACTAACGGTTACTGAGAAAAACGGGGGTCGGACGGACGGACGGACGGACATGGCGAAACTATAAGGGTTCCTTGTTTACTACGGAACCCTAAAAACATACATTAGGTAGTGAACAATTTAGTGTTAAGTGCATGAATAGTGATATAGAAAACTGACTCAAATAAATAAACAAAAAGTGTAGTGAAGTGCCTTCTATCCTGGGGGAAAGGCATGTTGTATATTAACATGTGGGTAGATATGAAGATCTGTGGGTACCCCCAGTTCGGTTCTACAAAGGAAGCCAGCACACGTACGTAACAAAATGATTAGTAATCAATTGCCTTTTGTTACTGAACCTGTCGCACAATAGCGTCCAAGCTTCTGTATAGTTGAGGGCTGAAACTTCCAAGTTGGCTATCACCCGAGCCGGCTCGCCCTCCAGATATGAATTTAAATAATGGAATTTGTGAATTGCCTGTATTCTATCATTGTTATGAATTAAAGACTCATATAAATCCTTAAACTCCATCCATTTATAATAAGAACCATCAAACTTATTTATTTTTATTGTTGGTAACTGGAAGCCGAGAGGCTCGGCATGACATCCACCAGAGGAGCAGGTTTGGACTGAAGTAGCCGGAGTGTCCTTCGGAGCCTGAGACCGCTCCATTATAGCTTGTGCGGTCGCTATGGCTAGGCTCATGTTGGTCTCAATAGTCTCCCGGGTTGACAGTTCACTTTCAAGTTCATCACTATTGTTCACTTCAATCAGAGTTTGCAGCTCATCAAAACGCGCGGATAACTCAATAACTTTATTTAATCTTAAAGTTAAATCATTGAATTTGACACCAGACACTTTGTCTTGCGCGCCAAACGTACCTAAATAGGTCTGGAATTTAGTAACTTGACCTTTGATGGAGCTACGTTTGGTACGCAATTCTGCTAATAAAGCTTGCCTTTTAACTTCCTCAGCCATTGTATAATTGTGTTGTTGACCGGGAAGGGTGGGTCAATATTATTAAACACTTGAGTTATCCACGTGTAAGCTTATTAAATTGGCAAAAAACGCTTACGCCCCTTGAAACTTCGATGGCTCGGCGGATGCACGTGTCCCCGTGGCAGGCTAGGCACAAGCGCGACGCGTGGACGGCTATGTGGCGGGCACGTGGTTGTACCGTTATGCACGTTGCGATGACACGTACCCTGGAAATGCACAAGCAAGCGAGGTGCATATGCGAACACAAAAATGCGGTGCGGTAGGGTGAAGCTAAGTTTGAAACAATAAGGATTTAATGCTTTGAATCACTAGCGTTAAGTCAGCGGAAGTAAAACGAAATGAGTTTTTGTTTAATGGTTAAAACAACACGCACGGCAAATGAAAGTAACTGGCTTAGAGCGTCAATGCATAAAAAAACAAAAGGGTTTATCACGAAATGTGCACATGCGTATGTCAGAATTAAAGTTACGTATTTAAGTTACACAAAAGGGAAAGAATCACTGTTTAACAATTAAAAGGTCATTGACCGGCAAATAAATCCAGCGTGCCTGCAAATAAGTAATTTTACGGCACTATGCTATTGCTTATAGGTTATTTATGAGACGCGACGTGTCACTTATCACACTCGACGGAATTGCCCTGGAAATATAACACAAATGCAAATCACAATTGTTAGCAGCACCACTCTTGGGATGAATTTAAATTAAACTAAGTTGGGGATGAATTTACGTTGGAATTAAGATTCAGTTAAGGCAAAATGTTACACTGGTATGGACACTATATTTAGGGGTAATAAAGCGGGTATTACACTGTCCTGAATCAGGCGTGGAGTTGAGTTGAAGCATCTCGCTCTAACGTATAGGTCGGAACCCTTCTAAGTGTCCTGAATTCAGGACAGTGTAATGACCCGCTTAAGGAACTGGTTTGTTAGGATTGGGATTTCACGGCACTCCCCTAATGCGGCTATTACACTGTCCTGAATCAGGCGTCCTAACTGGTGGAGGGGAGTTGAAGCATCTCGCTCTAACGTATAGGTCCGAACCCTTCTAAGTGTCCTGAATTCAGGACAGTGTAATACCCGCTTTATGGCCTTCTCCTCCTGGGTGCGCAGCCGCCGGCGTCCCCCACGCCGCAGTTGGCTTGCCAGGTCTTCTCTTCCGCGCAGCGTCCTGATGGGCTGGCCCGGCGTCCACCTCCCGCGGCGTGCAGCACAGACGGCAGAGCAGAGGTGTTGAGCGCTGCATCGACCGTCTCCGGCCTCTCCACGCGGTCTTTTTCTATGGCGCCACCACGGCCAGCACTGGGCCTCAAAATGGCGGGCACCCGACGCGATGGTCTGTAAAAGGAGCGGAGTGTTCCCCCACACGCACGTCCTGTCACGGTCGCCACTTTATGTCTATGAGGACATAAGGTTTGTTTGTAATAAAAGATAATTTACCATTGATTGAGGATTTATTAGTGCACGGCCTGGCACTGGAGAGGGACCCGTGTGGAGATCGTTGCCGCGCCGTCTCGTAGGAGCGTGGTGAAGTGAAAAGAAAAATGAAACTAGTCCCAATATATGCACCAATATATTGTATATCCCCGTCAGGTATGCGAATCGGATGGAGTAGGAATGGGATAAGGAGGGTAGATTTGCGTTGATAGTGATGGGATGAATCGGCATTTACCACACAGGACTGGATGTTTAAAGATAAAATTGTATAAGTGGGACGACACAAAACAAGTACAGCGGCTTATTCTAAGAGCGCCGGAAGGAAAGCAAACATGACAGCAAGCGCAGAGACAAAATCATTTGTTTCATAAAGTATCAGTACATCTGCAAACATTTTCTCCGTGCATAAATATTTAATAGACATAAATCCCTTCTGTACTAAGTCTTTAATGAAATGAAAGCGCACATCAATGTGTTTTGTTCTCTTGTGACTAACATCTTTATTTTCAATAATTTTATGAGAAGACTGGTTGTCATTAAACACAATGATAGGCACCTTTACACTAGGTACTAATTCTGTTAAAAGTTGCTTAATAAAACAGAGATCTTTGGATACATCAGCTATTGCCATATACTCAGATTCCGTTGAGCTTAAGGCGACTGACTGTTGTTTTCTGGATTCCCAATTAATTACATTAGAGCCTAATTTAATTGCAAACCCTGTATAAGATTTCCTATCAAAACTATCATTGGCCCAGTCGGCATCAGTATATGAACTTAAAATCAATTCCTTACTTTTTACATAATGTAAACCATAATGAATTGTACCTGCCAGATACCTCAGCAAAAGTTTTGCAGCTAACCAATGCGTTTTGCCAAAGCAGTTATTAAACTGACTTAGTTTGCTACAGGCAAATGAGATGTCGGGACGACTGCAAACTGTAAGATACATGATTGAACCCATCAACTCTCTGTATTTATACTGCTCGTCCTCCAGACACTCACTTTCCCTTAACAATTTATTATTGGGAACCAGTGGAGTAGATACGGCCTTACAGTCTTGCATGTTAAATCTTTTCAGAATATTTTGTATATAAACAGACTGATCTAAAGTTAATGTTCTGTTTTTCCTATCCCTAGTGACACGAATGCCTAAATAGCTTTGCACTGGACCTAGATTTTTAATGTCAAACTCAGATTCCAAAACTTGTAATAATCTTTGTTTACATTTACTACCCTTGCGATAAAACAAGTAACAATCATCCACATACAGTGCAATGACAATAAAATCATTTTGAGACTTAAAGTAGTATACACAAGGTTCACATTTACTTTGAATAAAACCATTGTCACATAAGACCTTATGTATACGGGCATTCCACATGCGACTAGACTGTTTTAATCCGTATAAACTCTTTTGCAACAAACAAACTTTATCATTATCACAATTAAAGCCCTCTGGCTACTCTATGTAAATTATTTCATTTAAATTACCATTTAGAAAAGCCGTAGTTACATCAACATGGTCAATGTTTAAATCATACTCATTTGCTAGGCTAAACAATATTCTAATGGTGGAATGACGTACAACAGGACTGTAAGTGTCATGAAAATCCACGCCTTCTTTTTGAGTGAAACCTCTCGCTACTAAGCGAGCTTTATGGCGTACAAAATTACCTGCTGCATCACTTTTCACTTTAAATACCCATTTACACTTGACAATATTAGTATTTTTTGGTCGGTCAACCAACTTCCATACTTTATTTACCATTAAAGAGTCGTACTCGTCTTGCATGGCCTTCCGCCACTCGGCAGCCTCATGACAAGACATAGCCTCTTTGTATGAAGTTGGTTCAGAACCATTATTTACCAATAACGACCAATCGGTATCACAATACCTCTTAGGTAGGACAGACCGAGTACTACGCACAGGACGTCCCGCAGACGTCAGCGACGGGGTAGGCGTCTGCGTCACAGCTTCCCCTGGAGCGACACCCGCGCCCGGTGACCAGGCCGCGTCATCATCAGGACAGTCAGCGAGAGAATCGCTCTCGCTCACGGTGCAGTAGTCGTTGTCGTCTCCCGATCCTGAAAATGTCATAGAATAATCATGTTCATTTCGGATATAACTGTAATCGTTGCTGTCATTCGCAACGTCATTTGTGGTACTATCATTCCCTACCAAATTATCAGCATTCACAGTACTGTCATTCCTGTGAGGGACACAGGTAGGGTTGCCAACCGTCCCGCTTCAGGCGGGACGTCCCGTTTCCAGCACCCTACAGGATGCGTCCCGCAAGGGATGCGTGCGGGACGCCGATTGTCCCGTTTTCAGGCCTCGGCAGAATTATAAGAACTGGAGCGAACATTTTGTTTCATTTCAGCAAAGGCAAATTCGATAAATGAAAATAAGTAATTTGTATCCCGCTCCCGGGGGACCGTAGGTACTCGTATAGTATAATTTTAGCTCCGAAATCGTCGAGAAAGAAGGTATATAGCGCGGGAATAAATAATGTATCGTAACACAATTGACATCAGGGATTGGTCGCTTTTATACTTATGCTTTTATGACCATAGAGTGCGCGAGTCCCGCATTGTTTAGCGAAGTCCCGCAATTCTATTACAAATGTCCCGCAAATCGGAGCACATAAGTTGGCAACCCTAGACACAGGCATCAACTGTAGTACTCTCTTTCCTGTCAGTTTGAATAGTGCTACTTTCATTCACACGAGTAACATCACTAACAGTACTGTCATTCCTGTATGTGACAAGGGGATCTATTGCAGTACTATCTTTCCCGCAATCTGCAACAGTGCTACTCTCATTCACACAACAATCATTATCAATAACATTAAATTGTTCAAAAAATTCAAAATTAAAATTCACATTATTAATGTCATTTTGATTAAAATTGTAAAACTTTCCTTCTAAAAATTCGACGTCTCTAGATATAACAACTTTCCTAGGGTCACTACAGTCAGCCAATCTGTAACCTTTTGACGTTTCGGAATACCCGACAAACACAAATGGCTTACTTTTTGCATCCAACTTTCTACGCTTGACATCTGGTACCTTAGCATAAGCCACACAGCCAAAAACACGAAGATGACTGAGGTCGACCTTCGACCCAGTCCACATCTCCTCCGGAATCCGACCACCCAATCCTGCTGTAGGACATAAGTTCCGCAGGTAAATAGCGCTGGTTACCACCTCTCCCCAGAAGCGCCGGTCTAGGCCCGAATGCTGTAGCATACACCTGACTTTATTCATCAAAGTGCGGTTTAACCGCTCAGCTACAGAGTTCTGCTGTGGACAGTAAGGTACAGTAGTTTGGTGCACAATACCCTTTTTCCTAAAAAACTCAGAAAGTTGTTTATTCACAAATTCGGATCCATTATCTGTTCTCACAGTTTTAACTGGCAAACCCATCTGCTTTTCAACCATAGTAACAAAATCAATAAAACGTTCACTAACCTCACTTTTCCTTTTTAGTAAATATCCGAAGGATTTCCTGGAGTAGTGGTCCGTTATTGTGAGAATATACTTTGCGCCACCCAAGCTGACTGGAAGCGGGCCACACACATCGGAGTGTAGTAGGGTAAGGGGCTTGTCTACGACCTTGCTTGGTCCCTTCGGGAACGGTTTGGAGGTCTGCTTGCCCTCCAAACATGGGACACATTTGTTTTCCTGCTGATCCTGTAACAGACAAAAGTTAGGCACCCTATCCCTAATACTAAGTACGTCTCTATTGTTGATATGTCCTAGACGTGCGTGCCATTAATCCATATCAGACACTGCGGAATTCGTGGCTTCTTGCCTTTGCAAGAACCTTGAATCCTCCCTATTGCGCAAAACCTCACACTTATTTGTTACATTTAAACAATACATCCCATTTTGTAACACAGCAGATCCTACTTTTTTGCCATTATAATGGATTACACAGCCAGCCCTGTTGAATATCACTTCATAACCATTTTCAATTAATTTACTGACAGATATTAAATTGGTGGATAACTTTGGTACATACAAAACATTACAGAGTTTCTGCTTATTAAATAAATTTAAATAAATCTCACCGCTGCCTACACAGTCCAATTCATCATTGTTGGCTACTTTAATTTTACTAAAACTGGGTTTAAAATTTAGAAAATATGCCTTACAATTAACCATGTGGCTCGTAGACCCTGAATCAAGGAAATAATCATCAGTGTGAACTAACATTGCAGAAGCAGACAGAGCATGATCCACAGATTGCTTCCAATCTCGTTTAAGTTTGAAGCAGTTCTTCTTAAGGTGACCGATCTTCTTGCAGTAGTGGCATTTCACCTTGAAGTCCTTCTTGGTTGATATGAACGGTGTATTACCATCTGTAGATCTTCTTGTCTCCTCTTGCAGGAGACTAGCCCTCACCACTTCACTAGTGAGTGTGCTGGTCATGTTAACTGTTTCCAAGTTCGACACGACTGAGTCATATTCCGAAGACAAACCGCTCAGAAGTATTTCAGCGACTTCCTTGTCCTCGATGGTCTTCCCGATGTCTTCCAGTTGTTGGACTGTCGTCATGACTGATTCAATGTAATCGCCCATACTGGTAAAGTTGGCGAACTCCATGCGGTGCAATTGCCGAAGCAGCAGAACTCTACGTACCAAACCAGAATCTTCGAACACGTCAGAGAGGTTTTTCCAGGCCTCTTTAGCAGTTTTAGCTGTCCGTACATACTGGTACATGCTAGGATTTACTCCCAAACATATGCGAGCGAGGGCACGCTGGTCACGAACGTCACCCTCCGTGGCTCCATCCTCCACCAAATTCCATAATCCGTCGTGAACCAATGACATCCGCATGGCGAACTTCCATGCGTAAAAGTTGCGAGCTCCATCCAGACGATCGATTTGAGCGTTAAATGTGGTAGTACCATTGCCTGATGAAGTAGCTGTCTCGCCGGTCATTTTGAGGTTATGAATGTGACAATCTTAGTTGTTAACTTTGTGATTTCTTCTTCTTCACTTCTCTGGGCTCTATAACCTATTAGTGCACGGCCTGGCACTGGAGAGGGACCCGTGCGGAGATCGTTGCCGCGCCGTCTCGTAGGAGCGTGGTGAAGTGAAGAGAAAAATGAAACTAGTCCCAATATATTGTATAGATATATGGGCAAATAAATCACATTAATTAGCGTAAAAATAACTATCACAGTACTGGATGTTTAGAGATAAAATTGTATAAGTGGGACGACACAAAACAAGTACAGCGGCTTATTCTAAGAGCGCCGGTCCGCCGGAAGGAAAGTAAGTAAAGTAAACATGACAGCAAGCGCAGAGACAAAATCATTTGTTTCATAAAGTATCATTCCATAGACACATTCTATTCTTAAGCTTTAAGGTGCATACACACAATACTCTAATAGGATTTACTTCTTGCACAATTGATACAATACAGAGTTCTAGTTCTAGCGACGTGCGTGTGGTCTGTGCTGTGGATATTATGGAAAAGAGGGCGAGGGCGACGCCGGCGCGTCAGCGGCTTTATGCCGAATTAGGATTTACTTCTTGTACAATTGATACAATACAGAGTTCTAGTTCTAGCGACGTGCGTGTGGTCTGTGCTGTGGATATTATGGAAAAGAGGGCGACGGGCGACGCCGGCGCGTCAGCGGCTTTATGCCGAATTAGGATTTACTTCTTGTACAATTGATACAATACAGAGTTCTAGTTCTAGCGACGTGCGTGTGGTCTGTGCTGTGGATATTATGGAAAAGAGGGCGACGGGCGACGCCGGCGCGTCAGCGGCTTTAATGCCGACAACTTTGGCGCTGTAGCGCATGCGCGGGATGCGCTACTCCATTGGTCGATTCATCTCCTCGGTGTTGCAAGCCGCAACACAGTAATATAGTTTTCAGTGTCATGTGTGAAATGGACGTGAAATGGATAATACTTTTTTTTTTATTTCTTCATTGTTCACATCAATTTTCTCGGGAATTTTACAGTACAGTACAGGTTTTACGGTACAGGAAATTTAAAATGACACCGATTCGCTCTGTGATAGGAATATCTGCCGGCCTAATTTTGGATCCATACAACTTTGCTGCCGCGGTCAACTCTTTGTAAACCTCAAGCCGAGTTGCCGTCTTGGGTTTGTCATCTCCTAGTATTAATGAAGATACTCCCGGAGGGTGAAGATTATCCGCATTTGCCACTCGTTGACCAACAAGAGGGTTGGCGCTAGGGTTGCCAACCTGTTTGTGTAAATTTGCGGGACATTCGTGGTAATTTTGCGGGACACAGCAAAAAAATGCGGGACTCGCACACCAGGACTAACTTACCCATCTGCCAATATTGTTAACGTATTAGAACTTGTAATATATATCTTTTACAAATTTTACAATCGTTATTTCGACGTTATAGATAGCTTTTTCATACAAACTTACACCATTCATGATATTCTTAGCGGATTCCCAAGATAATAATTATCTTACCTATACAGTTTTTATTCTGAAAGTAGTTATTGCACTTCGATTCAGTTAAACACAGTAAATAATACTACAGAATGAAAAATGAATTAAAATTATGATTTTCGTAAGTCATGTCATGTCATAATTATATTTTACTAAACGATTACAAATACTTGACGGGATAAGTGATACGTATATAAATACCTGCTAATAAAATATAGTTAAATAAACATTTCCATAAAATAAAATTAAAACATTTATTATTGCACTTCGATTCAGTAAGACACATTAAAAATTAATCAACAAACAAAACAAAATTAAACATTTCTATCTTGAGCTAAAGCTAACTGAGATCGTTCATTTACCGTTGAACGCTTTTTTTTATACAAATCAAATTAAAACGAATCAAAAACTAACTTAAATAATCATTTCAGTAAATGCAACAAAATTAAATATTTCTATTTTCAGCTAAAACTAATTGAGATCATTGATTTCTCGTTGAACGCTTTTTTTATACAAACAACAACGTGTCAAAATCAAAAACTAACTAATAAATAATTATTTTCAAAAACATAATTAAATATATATCTTCACATAAAGCTAACCGAGATCGTTAGTTGCTCCTGGAACACTTTTTTTATAAAAATCTAATCACCTATTAATTTTACACTTTTCTCATATTATTTTTTATTTTTGAATGAATATTTTTCTTGTGACTTTGCACATTTTAGTAGAGTTTTACTTTGTAACAAGTAATCATAAAAGTTAAGACACATGTGGTCAAAGTTGATTTTGACTTGTAGTTCAGCTTTTACATGATCGACTGTTAATTTATTTCTAACGTCGGTCCATGCATTCTCGCAGAGAGAAAATGCTCTCTCTGCTGCTGCGTTGGAGCTCGGCATAGATGCCATGAACTGGAAAATTTTGAGTAAATTCGGAACATCCCGGTTCGTTGAAAATAATTTATGCCATAGCTCATAGACATTATTTTTACCAGAGTTTTTATCTTCAGTCATTTTGCTTACCGTTTCTCTGACGACGCAAAACTCATTATAGAGATCGTCCATGTTCAGTTTTGATGACAGGGCCAATTTTTCACTGCATGCTGTCAAATTCTGGTACGTAAAGCCTCCTTTCAAAGCAAATATTTGTGCAAATGTTAGGTGATTGCTTTCGGAGAAATCAAATCGGGCTTCCAAATATTCCAATGCGTCTTCGTACCATTTCATCAGAGTCATCTTGATCGACTCTCTTTCATTTTCTGCAAAACTGCTCATTCGGTTTGTGCAGAGAAAACCAAAGAATTGGTCGTCGATTCTTTGTCGCACTTTTTGTCGCAAATCGTTCACAATGTTGTATGTTTCACAAGATAATACACGCTCTTTTTCTAATAACAAGATAGTGGTTTGAAAAACTTTTAGAACATTATCAAAAAACCCCAGAAAACATTCGGTTTTTTGTGCGTAGTCATCACCAAAGTATTGTCTCAATATGACAGGACATTTGTTACCCAGCGATAGAAAATATTCCTTTATCGCGGGAAATCCATGTAATATTTTTTCTATGGCCGGATGCAAAGAAAGCCATCTTGTTTTTACATGTCTCACTATATTCTGATATTGTAATTCAGCATCAGCAAAGACTTCCTTTAATTTTTGGACTCTCTGGGCATGATAAGACAGATATCCATACACTTTTAGGACCAAATTCTCAGCATCAAATTCACATTGCTCCATTGCATGTTTTACGACATTGTGCATCAAATGGGCTGGGCATCCAATAGGTAAAATGTGTTCGTTATCATTGAGAAGCAATCTATAAACCGAATGATTTATCCCAAAATTTACGTTAGCATTATCAGCTGAATACGCAGATACGTTTTTCAGATCCAGATCTAAACTGCCCAGTCGATCTTTTATATTATTATAAATGTCAACTGCCTTTTCATTTGGGTCTTCATAGAATTCGAGGAGGCAAGTTCGAATGCCATCGTCAGGTGAGTAAAATCTTGCCAGTATCGGGTAAATTTTTATGTTGCCATGATTTGAAGCATCGGTAGAAATGCTAAAAAATATGCCAGATTTTAATTTTTCGATTATTTCGGCAACCGACGCTGGTGCAAGAACATTGTAAACAAGAGACGATGCCTTAGTTCTACCAAGCGTCATTTTCGTTGCAATTTTCGAGTCATTGAATATTTTGGGGCATAATTTGGCATCACAGTCGGTTGAAGCATAGGAAAGATTATGTTGTACGCCGTGGTAAGCTTTTGCTAGTTCTGCCGCGATTACTTTTTCTTCTTCCGTTGTCAATATATCGCGTTTTAGAAAATGCCGCATAGTTTGATTACTTTGTCGAGTCCTCTCCCCACGTTGATGTTCTGGGACGGTGATATGGCGCTTGATATCGTTTAAACCCCCATGTGATATCATAAATGACTTTTTACATATATCACAAAAAGCTTTGTGAACATTCCCCTCTACATTTTTCAAAAACGGGTATGTGTTTTCCCATTCTTGTCGATAAATGCACATGCGTTTACTTTTTTTGGGTTTACTCTTACTTTCATTGCCGCTTTGGCCACTTTCTGAATCGGAGTCTGACATAGTAGTAATTGTAATACAGCAACAGCAAGCGAAGCGATCTTAAGGCGCAGCAAATCTCGAGCACGTAAATGCCGCACAGTGACTAGCCTTACACTGCGCCGGCGGCGGCGCGATGCTAGCAAGTGTTTGCGGGGGAGCGCGGAAGTGAAGAGGAGGGGTAGGTAAGGTGGCGTCTATTCGAGCGAGCGAGAGAATGCACAGAGTACGCGTCCGCGCGCGATATTTTCGTGATTCAACTCGCGCGATTTATATTGAAATTAAGCAAAATGTTCGCTTAATTTCTTATAATTCTGCCGTAACCTGAAAACGGGACAAACGGCGTCCCGCACGCACCCTGTGCGGGACGCATCCTCCAGGGTGCTGGAAGCGGGACGTCCCGCCTGAGGCGGGACGGTTGGCAACCCTAGTTGGCGCCCTCTTGCCCTTCTCGCATTAAGTCCTCCGGTCCAGGCCCGGAAGGACATCCCCCAGCAGAATGGGTCAGCTCAGCTCCTGCTGGGGTAAAGCAGCGTCATGGGTCTTTACCGGCACCATGACGCCTCACCCCCGCTCCTCCAGATATCATGTATAAGTTGCCAGCGTAGTCGTCGATATACATAAATTTTGTAAACCGTTGTATTTATTTATTTATTTATTTTTAATACACATATAAGCTAACAGTATAATACCAAATCGCTTACACGGAAAAATATTACAAATTTAGAAACACAAAAACACTAAATTTATCAACAAGGACAGAGAAACAACATAGAGAAAATTTATGAGAATTGTAACACAGTTTAGGTACTATCATTCATTTAGTTGAGCAAAGTTTAAGGCAGACACAGTGGCTTTCAAAAACTTGCTCAATCTGTCAGCAAAAATGTCAGCATCCGGAACCTGAATCAGTACATTATTTGTATGTATACCTATTCCTCCCCCACAGGACAGGCATCGCCTAGTGTGAACAATAGAGATTAATCATTATAATTCATTGTATTTCGAGACATTGTCACTACCTAGGTACACCACCGGAGTTATGTGACAGCCCTGACCCAAATATTAAAAAATGCATATCTCGGCAATCCTGCGTTATTTTCATTCAATTTTTTTTTCAGTACTGCCTCTTATAGCATAGAACAGTTTCGTTTATAAACAAAATGCTAGAAATGTAGGATTATCTATTATATATAAATTAGATTGACACAAAAAAGATGCACGTAAAATAAGAAATTTCGTTTCTATGTTTTCTATGGTCATTTCTCAAGTTTTTGATTATCTCCAAAACTACGCATGATAGAAATTTCGGAGTTTCATTCTGAGCTTCCATTTGATGAAACTAATGCGATGAATTAAACAATGAAAATAGTCAAATCTGATCGAAAATCCCACCCTGTGAGTCGTCGATGAGGCCGCAACACGCAGTCACCAAGATCCAGAGGACACTCGACGCCCTAGCTCCCAGCGTGGCTTTCCAAGTGGAGCCTCCACATCGGTGAATGTGGGTAAGACGCAGGCTCTCATCACTGGGAGCACGCGCCTACCACAACCACCAACGCTACTCGGGCAGCCCCTCGAATGGTCGCACACGGTGAAATACCTGGGTGTGACCATCGACACTCAGCACTCAGGCCGGTGTTCTCCAGCAAGCTCCCCAGGAGGACCAAACTTGGTTTTATAAGGCGTACGTCCGGTCGCGGCTCAAGTACGCCGCACCGGCCTGGTATTACGCCCTCGCCGCAGCAACCAACAGGAGGAGACTTCGGGTGCAGGAGACGCAGACTCTCCGCAACATCGTCGCAGCACCGCGATATGTGCGTAACAGCACTATCGCGAACGACCTCAAGTGGACCGGCCTGGAGTCGTTCATCGGTCGGCTCGCAAGGGCCATGTGTACGACCGAGCGGACAACTCCAGTCACGTCCACTTACAGGGTATCGCCCCACAGCATGCCCGCCCGCCAGAGCGCAGATCTCGGGCGCTGCCCAGAGAGCTGCTCTCCATCGACGACTAATAGTGGGGGAAGTAGTGTCATGAGGTCCACATTTTGGTATCGGATGAATTCACTTGGCACAGATGTAGTATAGGTAAATCTAAGTTAATTTAGGCCGGTACCCATCCGCCACCCCCTGGGGGGTAGGAAGGGGGGGCGTTGAAAGTCCCATTTTTCGGGTTTTCATGAAAAACTCATAAACGGTGACCCATAGCGAAAAACGTTCTTAGGCATAAGTAGGTAATCTAAATGAAATTATCTACATAAAAGGTTCTATACACTTTGTCGCTAGGATTAATATTTAATGAGATTATAAAGGGGGAATGAAAAATTATATGCAAATTTAAGTGGCTATTAATTCCTTTGTTTTTCTACATTTTTAAAAACAAAAAATACTATAGTATTTATTTATCTATATAAGTATGTATATCGTCGCTTAGTACCCATAGTACAAGCTTTGCTTAGTTTGGGATTGGGACTAGGTTGATTTGTGTAAGATTGTCCACAAAATATTATTCATTTATTTATTTCATACGCAGCCGTGCTCAAATGAAATGAAACTTTATTGGCTTAAAAAAATACGGATAGGAGGACCCCAGTTTACGCTTGTTTTTTGGACCTCTCTAAAGCGTTCGACCTGGTAGCTTACGATGTTTTGTGGGACAAGTTGGAGTGTGAGACTGACTTACCTGGCGATGTTATTAACATGTTTAAATACTGGTATAGGTAATAACCAAAAAACTATGTCAGGTGGGCTGATTCGCACTCTGATTTGTATCGCTTGCGATGCGGAGTGAGGCAGGGGGGATTGACATCACCAGCTTTGTTTAATTTGTATAGGGACACGTTGATCGTTGAACTCAGCAGAACTAAAATCGGGTGTTCTATTGACGGGATAAGTGTCAACAACATAAGTTACGCCGACGATATGGTTCTGTTGAGTCCATCGATCGACGCCCTCAGGAAGCTACTCGGCGTGTGTGAGGAGTACGCGGAGGCCCATGGGCTCAGGTATAACTCAAAAAAGAGTGAGCTTTTAGTGTTCAACCCGCGCGGCAGTAGCTCGATACCGTGCCACCTGTAACACTTGGCGGTACGAAACCAAGTATACCAGGTGTAGGACCCGCTCCTCATGTATACGTAAACACCGGCTCACTCGCGGTAGCACGCACAGCAATGACACGCGTCCACTCTCGCCCTCGGCTCTGGTGTGACTGACACGGCATCCCGTGCGGCGTGCGCCCGAGACGGTGTGTATCTATTTATGTATAGATACTACCACAAACACTACATCCCTTCCATATTAAAATATTTTGTTTATATCCAATCACATTTGCTTTATGTCTAGATATATATATATATATAGATCTATTTATTTCCTAAGATAATTTACATATCATCATCATCATCATCATCAGCCTATATACGTCCCACTGCTGGGCACAGGCCTCCTCTCATAGATGAGAGGGAATTTACATATATTATGATTTAATTTTAACATCATGTAAATAATCTTTTAACCATCTTGTTATTATTTTTCACTCGTATTCTCTTCAATCCATTTCCACTCTCCTTCATCTTTCTTCAGGTATATACGTCCCTCCTTCTTGTTCCTTTGTCCTGATTCCTTTTTCTTAATCGTGATATATCCGCCAGATTCATGGTCTTCCTCATTATTTATGTATCCAATAAATATACTACCTATAAGAATCATCAACTTTATTGACTCCTGAAACTCCCCTTATTAAATTGCAATGGAGAATGTTTACTAATTTAGCATTTCAATTATCTTTTCACATAACCTATTCGGATAAGGGCTTTTTCTTCCCTGCTAGGAGGGATCAAAATGGCACTTTTCTTCCCTGCTACGAGGGATCAAAGTGGCACTTTTCTGTAACGAGTAATTGTATTGTATTGATTTTAATAGTTAAGTATTGTATCGATTTTGATAAAATAAATGCACAACCATTGTTATTTCAGATCTTTTATTATCCTCAATAGGTGATGTGAAAAGCAGTATGTGTCACATGGAAGCAAAATTATTTCCACCTTGGGCGTTAATTCTTGAATCCCTCACTACGCTCAGGATTATATTTTAGAATCCCTCGCTACGCTCGGGATTCTATTATATAATCCTTCGCTTCGTTCAGGATTCAATTTACGCCCACGCCGTAAATATGTCATTTTGCTCCCTTGTGACACAATCTACTATTGTTCTCTCAGTTGAAAATAAGTGTGAAGGAATTATTTCAATACGTCAATTAGTTTCTAAGATATTGAATTTTAAAGTGACGCGCAACGACCGGCCTGCGCGACGACGTCATAGTACAACACTCGCCATACACGCGCTCACTCCGTTTTCGCGCTTCCGTCTAGACTAGCGTTGGAAAATGACACCCACACGCGGCCAGCGAGACTCGCTTTAAATGCCTGTAAAATCAACTACTTAATATTTTTGAAAGAAACAAATAGTTGCATGTATCAAAACTTTGCCGTAACAACTTTCAAGTGATTTTGCAGACCTATTTTCACATTCTACATTTAATTCAAGTCGCCCACTACCAAACTTTGTAATTCATAAACGCCTAATCTAGTTATGTAATCTTCCAGTTGTATATAGATAGGCATTTATTTCAATTAAATCACAGGCCAAGAAAACACAAGCGATCGTCATTGGAAATCCATACTACACCTCTAGGCTCTCAAATCAGGTTATGCATATATTTACTCCTAATGCATAACTATTGACCAGACTCTTGGGCTCCTCATGTAGATCAAGTCTGTAAGAAGCTGTTCGCATCACTCCATTCTGTGAGGCGCCTGCAGAACTTTCTCCGTCTGAATACGAAGACTTTGCTTGCTCGCTCTCTTTTACTCCCGCTTCTTGACTTCGGTTATATTGCGTTCCTTGATCTTAAGGAGGAGCTACTTGACAAACTAGAGCGCTTGCAGAACGTCTGCATCAGATACATTTTCGGCTCCGGAAATACAACCACGTATCCTATTACCGGAATCTGCTTAAATGGCTTCCCATTCGTCGTAGGCGGGATTTGCATGTACTTAGTCTTCTTCTGTTCAGTAAATGGGTTCAGGTTATCCAATTTAATGGATACGATACATATATTCCAATTTAATGGATACATGTAGGTATTCCAATTTAATGAAGGCAGGTATTCCAATTTAATGAAGGCAGGTATTCCAATTTAATGGATTTAGGTAATCCAATTTAATGGATTCAGGTAATCCAATTTAATGGATTCAGGTAATCCAATTTAATGGATACTAGGGCTTGCATTCCGGAATTCCGGAATCTCGAAATTCCGGAATCTCGGCCAATTTTTCCGATATTACAATTCCGGAATTGGCACACTCGAAATATCGGAAATTCCGGAATTGGATTTGATGAATTTAGAGAGAGAAAATAGAGTATTGTGTGTATGAGTAGAGTGTTTATTCTTAAATTTCACAATGTAAAACTGAGGAATTGTTCGCCTATCACCAGATTCATAAACATTTTGTGAATAGATTTCAAACTGGTATTGGTATTCCATCAAGTATAGTATACTCCTCCTATCCGTAGGTATTTTGGATACGACGATTACTAAACTCCGCCGTTAGCTGCGTTCGTGTGCTCTAGTGTGGCTTACGTATCTAGCCGTTCTTATCCACGAAGACCGGTGCACTGCACGCAGTGGGTACGTGAGCACACCATTGACATAATTGTAGCTGATCCACTTCGCCGCTGGTGGTCGCGCTTTAAACTTATCCCACATAGTGGACTAATTGCTGGACATAGACCTCCGCAAAGACCGCCACACCACAATGACCAGTCCTATGTCAGTATGTCACCCGCATCCATCGGACTCCCGCGAGCATTGTACACTCTCATAGTCACTTTCTGAGCCTTCTTATGAAGCCCATGGTGAGCGACCACGTTTTAGTGCCATATGTTATCACTGGCAACACACACTGGTCAAAGACCCTCATCTTGAGACGTGGAATATTGGATGAAAAGATGTGCTGTAGCTTCCTGCCTGACTCCCCGCTAGATTTCGAGTTCCTGTCCTCCGAAGTCGGACTGACATGGTGGCGTCCTCGTACGAACACTTCAGTAATTCGATATAGTGGTATAGCCTATTTGGCACCGCTGCTGAGTTTGTAGTTTTGTAGTATCACCCAAATTTCGATCGAATCAACTAGGTGTTCTCATAATCATAACCCACAAACACTAAACAGAGGGACAAGTGGTAATCTTCAATCTTCTGTATAACTTAACGGAGCCTATGGATGTGGTCTATGGTACTAAAGCCTCTTCGGAAACCGGCTTTTTCGGGAGGCTGGAATTCATATAGCCTGCGTGCGAGACGGCTCGTAATGACTCTTGGAAACAGTTTGTAGACATGGCTCAAAAGCGTGATGGTTCGGTAGTTGTTCAGTAGTGTGTTGTCACTTGTCAGTGTTGTCACTATTCTTGAAGAACAGTGCCACCTTGCCAGTTTTGTGCTTTTGGCGTTCCCCCTCCCAGTAAGACGGAATTTACTCACTTGAAACTTCGTGCATTTTTTCGAAAATCACGAGTTTAGTGCTGATAATTAATTAATGACCATATATGACTACTAATTAATCACATTTAGCACTCAGCTTATTTGATCCCGGAAAGCCGTTAATTCAGTAGGTAAAGTGAAAAAGTAAATTAAAAGTACGAAATATTATTACTAAAATTTAAAATATAGGCTACCTTATTTGGATATTGCCTATAAAACGATAATGATTATATTTTTAGTACATGTTTGTGACATCAATTTAGTTGAAAAAGGAAAATTTCCCAATTCCGGAACCAGTTCCGGAATTCCGGAATTGGAGCCCAATATCGGATACAATTCCGGAATTGGAAAACCGTCCGATATTGCAACCCCTAATGGATACAGTTAGGTATTCCAATTTAATGGAGGCAGGTATTCCAATTTAATGGATTCAGGTAATCCAATTTAATGGATTCAGGTAATCCAATTTAATAGATTCAGGTAATCCAATTTAATGGATTCAGGTAATCCAATTTAAGGTTCCTTATAAGTTTGAGCGTTCATCATTTTCACGAAATCTTACTCGATAGATGGCGTTAGCGCTCGGCATACGAGCGCACTGCTCTACAGCACACTTACAGCGCGTATGTGTGCGTTTCAACACGGACGTAAAGTCTTGATCGTTTCGTCAGTCTCAAAGTTTACATTGTTTATTAAGGTTTGTTAATGTTGTTAACAATGTATATGTTAACATGTATTTGATTTTTTGAAAGCAGCACTTTAATATGTACTACATTACAAGAAAATGCATATTATACATAAGTAGCTATTGGAAAATCGAAAGTTTTTGTCATACAATATTTTTGTATTCTCGTTTGTCATATTGATGATATATCCTGATATTTGTGATTCACCTCACATATTTTGATCGAAAATGATTTTTTCCCTATCAACTTTTGTTATAAGGCCATTTGTCCTAACGTTCAAAAGGCCTAATAGTGATGTGTATTGTTCACCTCGGACAATATATTTAGATTTGGTGGAAACTTCGCGTAAATAATTATGCAATGTTATTATTTACTGTCGCCATAATATTTTTACGTAAAAAAACGCCCCTGATGGCTTCTCGCCGGCCAATTGTCATAAGTGGTAGGACTGGTCTGGTAGGATAATAGATATTATGATACATTTATTCTAAACTCTTAGTCATTATGTCATAAATAATATGAATAACTAACATATGCTTTAGTACCAATAACATGTTATGGTCTAAGATACGAGAGGCAAATTCTACCCTCATCTGTTATTCGATACTGACATTTACATGTTAGATATAATATATAGATTGACATATCACAGGAGTTACCGACCTGAAACCTGTACAGACCCTGTTAAAAATTATAAAAAAATTAAATACTTATCAATCAACTTTTTTGGGTAAATAAAATATCATCATCTAGTATTCGTAAATACGGGTAGTAAACGGGGCACGGGTACGGGTTCCTATTCCTAAGTGGAGGAATAGGAAAAAACCGGCCAAGTGCGAGTCGGACTCGCGCACAAAGGGTTCCGTCCCATTATCTTTAAAAACGGCAAATAAATCGCGTTTGTTGTATGGGAGCCCACTTAAATATTTATTTTATTGTCTTTTAGCATTTGTTGTTATAGCGGCAACAGAAATACATCAACTGTCTAACTATCACGGCTTTTGAGATACAGCCTGGTGACAGACGGACAGACGGACAGCGGAGTCTTAGTAATAGGTTCCCGTTTTACCCTTTGTGTACGGAACCCAAAAAATCAATTGGAAAAATTGGGGTTTCCTACTCTCAAACTGGACTATTACCATGGAGATGCTAGGGGAGAGGGGGGGACAGTGGATCACTTTTTGTTTTGAGGCACATAGCTCAGAAGATACACACTTTATGTCCGTTTTCTTTTACTCATATGCATAAGGGGTTATTAAGGTATAAATAACATACACTATAAGAGGCATATACGTGATACTTTCGGCCACATAGTTACTTTTTTTAAAAATGGGAATTGGTCCACTGTACCCCATGCTCGGGGAACCTTGAACCAGGGCATGGGGAACTATGGATCGTAGGGGGAACAGTGGATCTTTTGTAATAAGTTACCAAAAATACAGTCGTATGTCAACAAACTTCTTGTTTTATTAATGTAATATAATTTCAAAAAGCAAAACATAAAGACAGTACTTCCATGTCAGCAATAAAATTAAAATTTAACTTTAAATTCAACATCAATTATTGTTAGCTTTAACATGGGTTCTCACTTCCTCCTACACACTAAATATCATATCAGCAATCAGTTTCAAAGAGATCTCAATATTTAAACCTTACGCCTCACTCCTCATAGTCCTCATCCTCGGGATTTCGGTCCTCAAGTTTGCTTGTAAGATATTCTGGGCTAGAAAGTGCTGTCGATTTGGGCTCACCTTTCGGACCTTTGGATTTCGCATAGCGAATGCACTCCGAGGATAAGATACGGGCCTTCAGCTGTACTCGGACGGAACGGCTTCTGCCCTTGTGTACGTAGCCTCTCACATTCGGACTTTCGACCCTCAAGTTCGCTTGTAAAACACTCGGGGCTAGTAAGTCATCTTAGGCTCACCCTTCGCACCTTCGGCTCTTGGACTCGCATAGCGAGGACGCTCGAAGGCGAAGCTCCGGGCCCCGGGCCTTTGGCCATACGTGGAACGCCTTCTGGCCTCGTGTCTCCTACCTTGCCCCTCACCATCGGAACTTCGGACCTCAGGTTCGATTGTAAGACACTCGGGGATACAAAGTGGCCACTTGGCACTTATTTCTGTAGCTCCTGAAAACCTCAAGCAAAAAGCAGGAAGCTTAGGTAGGAAGCTGATTCTACAACTGGCACGTTCGAGAGTTTATGTATACTTAGACGGCTCTAGAATAAAATAAAAACAAAATTAAAAATTTTGAAACTGCCCCCGACGGATATAGCTAATTGGAAAATAATTAAATAAAATATTTGGAAATCCCCCGACTGCATAGGAAACAGTAAGGGGCTGCCATCGGCATGTCTGTCATGAACATGTGTCCTCGGCATGATGATACCTAAGATTTTTATTTTAGTTTCTGGGCAGTAAATAGTGAAGGGGAACACTGGATCAATATCCACTGTTCCCCAAAATGTGATGATCCACTGTACCCCAAAACCCGTTGAAGTTAGAATAATACACCAAAAAAAAAGGATCTTATTAATACACTCAAAACACCAATCAGCACAATTTATAATCACCAAATAGTAGGACGCTTCAAAAACACATCCAATTACACGTACCCTACAAACACTTTCAAAAAGTAGGTAAAATAAATATTACGTAGTGGATTATTCGACGGGTAGCGGTAACGCGCCCTCCCTGTGCCTGAGCTCCCGAGCGACTGGTGCGACGCGGGGGGCGTCGAGACCAATACACAAACACGCGACAGCGTTTGAGTGTGTGCGTAATACTATGGAGTTAGACCGTCTTATTCACTGTTCCCCGTGATCCACTGTCCCCCCTTCTCCCCTACGTTTTACCAGGGCCGCGAGTAGAGGGAAATTACCCTCATCTGTTAATTGTATGTTATATTTTGTATTTGCATTTTGTACTCCATCATGAGATGCTGGACCTCAACTCTTGCGATGTTACTCATCAAGACAAATCCAAAGAGCCCAAACACGGTGATGCTGTTATGAGCATATGGAGAGTTCCGGTGATCATCTCCTGACTCCATCATGAGACCCTGGACTTCATTTATTCCGGCTGTACTCCCTAAGACAAACCCAAAGAGCCCAAACACGGCGGTGCTGTGATAACCATATGAGGAGTTCCAATGACTATCTCCTGAATGAATGAATGAATGAATGAATGAATGAAAGTTTATTCACAGGAATATATGGTAACAGTTGATGTTATTTAAAATATACATTGTTGACCCTTAATATATTCGACCTCGAGGCATGTGAAAATATTTTTTCATTGCATGACTAACAGGTCATGCAAGTCAAAGCAAAGTAAATTGCGTAACTACATGCGTTCTTGACTATAAATCATTACAATAATTATAATAAGTGCATGTCAAGATACTACTTCGAGTGCATTATTTATTTTGTTAGTCAAATATTTTATACAATGTCATTATCATTATTATTAGTTTGATAATCAATAGTCATTACATGTCAAAGTTGATATTAGAATTAAAATTTATAACTAAAATATTCGTCAATTGTATAAAAGCATGCGTTACATAGTATATTTTTAAATTTGGATTTAAACTCTGCATTTGGAAGTGTCTTAATGCTAGCGGGAATCTTATTAAATATTCGTGTACACATATAGTATGCACTATTCCTTCGAATTTTTAGTTTGCATGGTGGTAGTGTCATTTGATATTGTCTAAGTGGTCTATTTGACAAATTATTAAATGGTGGGAAAAGTTCCAAATTTTGTTTCACAAATACGGCTGCCTCATAAATGTATAGGCTTGGAAGTGTTAGTAGGTTAAGCCCAACGAAAATTAGACGGCATGATTCTCTACGGCTTTTGCCACAGATGGTTCGAATACATTTTTTCTGAGCTACAAATGCACGGTTAACTTCAGTGGAGTTCCCCCACAAGAGGATGCCGTACCTCAATATGGACTCGACATAAGCATGGTATGTTATGATGGCCGTTTTTTGTGAAACCGTTTCTTTGAGTCGCCATAGCACAAAAATAAATTTATTGACCCTTTTACATACGCTTTCTAGATGTTTTTTCCAGTTACATTGTGTGTCTAGTGTCATTCCCAAGAAAACCGAATTTCCTACTTCTTCTATTTCGACATTGTCATGTAAAATTTTGATTTGATGTGGCGGTGCCTTGTATGACCTAAACTGAATAAATTTGTTTTTTTTGAGGTTAATTGATAGGTTGTTTTTATTTAGCCAGGTGATAACATCGTTTAATGCCATATTTACATTGCGCTCGTAAGCATTTATATCGCTACCTTTGACTATTATCGTGGTGTCGTCCGCAAATAGGATACAGTCATGTTGCGTTGATTCTGGTAGGTCATTGATGTACATGATAAATAATAACGGCCCTAAAATACTCCCTTGGTACTCCGAACGTATTTATTTTATATTTTGACTTGTACGATTTCAGTTTATTTTTTTGTATTCTATCAATTTGAGTACATTGCTTTCTTTCATGCAAGTAACTTCTGATCCAAGAGTATGCGGGGCCTCGAATTCCATAGAGTTCAAGTTTATTTAGCAGCTGACTGTGACAAACGGTGTCAAAAGCTTTGGACATATCTAACAATAACACTCCAACTGGAATGCCCTTGTCTATGCAGTCAGTAACTATATTATTCAACTTGAAGCATGCTAATGTTGTGGATTTTTTCCTCCGAAAACCATTTTGCTCATCCCTTAAAATATTAAATTTGTCTAGAAAACTTTCTATTCTATTGTACATTGCTCTGACTCCATCATGAGACCCTAAACCTCACCTATTCCGATGGTACTCATCAAGACAAACCCAAAGAGACCAAACACGGCGGTGCTGTGATAACCATATGAGGAGTTCCATTGACTATCTCCTGACTCCATCATGAGACCCTGAACCTCACCTATTCCGATGGTACTCATCAAGACAAACCCAAAGAGACCAAACACGGCGGTGCTGTGATAACCATATGCGGAGTTCCATTGACTATCTCCTGACTCCATCATGAGACCCTGAACCTCACCTATTTCGATGGTACTCATGAAGACAAATCTAAAGAGCCCAAACACGGCGGTGCTGTGATAATCATATGAGGAGTTCCAGCCAGTGACTATCTCCTGACTCCATCATGAGACCCTGAACCTAACCTATTCCGATGGTACTCATCAAGACAAACCCAAAGAGACCAAACACGGCGGTGCTGCGATAACCATATGAGGAGTTCCATTGACTATCCCCTGACTCCATCATGAGACCTTGAACCTCACCTATTCCGATGGTGCTCATCAAGACCAACCCAAAGAGACCAAACACGGCGGTGCTGCGATAACCATATGAGGAGTTCCATTGACTATCCCCTGACTCCATCATGAGACCTTGAACCTCACCTATTCCGATGGTGCTCATCAAGACCAACCCAAAGAGACCAAACACGGCGGTGCTGCGATAACCATATGAGGAGTTCCATTGACTATCTCCTGACTCCATCATGAGACCCTAAACCTCACCTATTCCGATGGTACTCATCAAGACAAACCCAAAGAGACCAAACACGGCGGTGCTGCGATAACCATATGAGGAGTTCCATTGACTATCCCCTGACTCCATCATGAGACCTTGAACCTCACCTATTCCGATGGTGCTCATCAAGACCAACCCAAAGAGACCAAACACGGCGGTGCTGCGATAACCATATGAGGAGTTCCATTGACTATCTCCTGACTCCATCATGAGACCCTGAACCTCACCTATTTCGATGGTACTCATTAAGACAAACCCAAAGAGACAAAACACGGCGGTGCTGCGATAACCATATGAGGAGTTCCATTGACTATCTCCTGACTCCATCATGAGACCCTGAACCTCACCTATTCCGATGGTACTCATCAAGACAAGTCTAAAGAGCCCAAACACGGCGGTGCTGTGATAATCATATGAGGAGTTCCAGTGACTACCTCCTGACTCCATCATGAGACCCTGAACCTCACCTATTCCGATGGTACTCATCAAGACAAATCTAAAGAGCCCAAACACGGCGGTGCTGCGATGAGCATATGAAGAGTTCCAGTGACCATCTCCTGTCTCCATCATGAGACCCTGGACCTCATTTATTCCGATAGTACTCATCAAGACAAACCCAAAGAGTCCAAACACGGCGGTGCTGTGATAACCATATGAGGAGTTCCAGTTCCACTGACTATCTCCTGACTCCATCATGAGACCCTAAGCCTTATTTATTCCGATAGTACTCATCAAGACAAATCCAACAAGCCCAAACACGGTGGTGTTATGACGTGATGAATATATGAGGAGTTGAGTGAAAATCACAAAATAAAATACTTAAGGATCAAACTCATTAAATCACGGTATACGAGTTCAGCGTGTCTTGGAATTCTGTGAAACATAATTCCGATGTTCGCAAAGTCGCGCGTTCGGCGAAAGCGACATAGGTCCGACCTCTGAGAGCGCTCGGCGCCGTCTGAGTGCAGGGCATCAATGCAGCGAAATTTATGGGAATTATGGGCTATGTTTAAAAATTTTTACAAAATTTACTTTTAGTCCAATTATGATTTAAAAAATATCTGATACACAAGAAGAGTTACTCTTTGCAACACTTTTATCTTTAGAGCAAAATGTTAACGCAGCTTGCGAGGAAAAAATAAAATGTAACCCTGTTTTTATACATAAACTAGGCAACATTTGGATGCTATTTAAACCTAAATTATAAATGAATCCTACTTATTTAACGATCTTACTATCTAGTTTATCATATGTAGAATTGAAATGTGTTCATTTTGTACAAAAATAAGTCCTTTCCACGTCAAAATCGAGAATCGAAACGTTACGCCTAACCGCAAAATATTGAAAAACCCAGCCAAGAGAACGCGTTTTTACCAAGGTTAACTATTAAAAAACAAATGTTAAGTAATCTTACTATTAAGAATAAGAAACGGGCTATCAAATACTTCAATAATTTCTATAAAATTATGGATATTTGCGCCAGAAGCTTTGATCAAAAACCAAGCATTTTGCGGAATACTCTTATAAGGCCTCTTAATGGATTCAGGTAATCCAATTTAACGGATACAGGTAGGTATGTCAATTTAATGGAGGCAGGTATTCCAATTTAATGGATTCAGGTAATCCAATTTAATGGATTCAGGTAATCCAATTTAATGGATTCAGGTAATCCAATTTAATGGATTCAGGTAATCCAATTTAATGGATTCAGGTAATCCAATTTAATGGATTCAGGTAATCCAATTTAATGGATTCAGGTAATCCAATTCAATGGATTCAGGCAATTACAATTTAATGGATTAATGTATAACAATCAAATGCAGTCAGAAATGCCAATGCAATGGATTCAAGCAACCCAATTCAATGGATTCCAATTGAATGGATTCCTGTGACAATTTAAAAACTCTAGGTTGACATTTTCCAAATACAATTGATTCTGTCGCTATATCAACGCATATTGTTGCAGAAAGGATTAACTGTGAGATACAAATAAAATGAAATTTAACTGCTTCAACCCGGATCACTGTGGTCAAAAAGCCCACTTTCAATTCGATATGCACAAACAACAACAAGCTATCACATAAGGTACAGACTCATCACTGCGAGTCGGATTGAAAAGCTTATAGAAAATATTATCCACCAGGAACCTGCATTTCACCCAGGCACAAATGACACACTGCACAAGGATCTGCCATGCGCAACGCATAATGTACACAAGATTATATTTAAATCCAAGACACCAAAGAATGTCACAGCAAAACAAAGCTCAACACACTCGCTGCCAGGCCACGCCCACCAGGAACAAAATTGCATGAATGTGAACGGCCATATGCGTCGGCGGCAGTGAATGCCTTAATAATTGGGCCACAGTGGGCAGTGGGCACTCATAAGAGTAGAAATAGACTCTATGAACTACATGAAATGAAGAATCATATTAAAGATGACAAATTCACAGAATACGAGTATTTAAGCACACATTGCAAAACTTTCCAGCAAGTTTCCACCGGCGCCCTCTCCCGTGGCTGAGGCCAGTCGTTATAGAAGTTCAATTATAAATAAACAGTATGACCAGGAACTAACTTCTAATACTTTCAAGCTGGACCCCAGGCTGAGCTCCATGCAGCAAGAAGAATCAGACAACCCACAGCAGACAGCTCGCCCAGTTCACCCCAGCTACGTCCACAGCATCACGCCATATTGCATATAGCCTGAGAAAGATACGTTTTTTTTGGAAAAAATTCTCTAACAGGCTAATTTTTTTTATACGGTTCTTTTAAGTGATTTTAAGAATCAATATTTTTAAAATTTGCGAATCTACCACCGGAAGTTGGATAAAAAAAATGGTGCCCAAAAACTGTTGATTTTTCACAGCAAATATGGTATAAGTAGTTTTATTGAGAATGCTTCTATCTTTAGGTCTATTTTGATGCTTACGATCCGAATCGAAACATATATGCAACGGGAAATAAGAGAAATTTAATCAAACAGGTATTTTCAGTTTTTCTGAAACTTATTAAAAAGAAAAATATATATAAGCTTTTTATAGCAACACATGAAAAACAAGGACTGTTTCTCAGAATTATCATTGAAAATGAAACTATTTAAATATTTGGTAAATAGTTTTTTACAAATCGCGTATTTAACATTAGTAGAAAAAATATATCAGTTCCAATTTTTCCGTGGACTTTTAATTTAAGCCCTGAGAATGTCAATGGAATAAGAATGAACCCCATATGTTATTTGTTTTCGTTGATTTGCTTAATTACAGCACACACGTGCAATCTGATTTGGACTTTATTGCCTTACTATCAGGGATTATTTTAGAACGCACAACGAGATGGAAGTAGCCATGTCGAAACAAGCGCGCGGCGCGTGCGGCCGGCCCCCGCCGCCTCGCTCCGATGTCTGTTTATTATTATTACTTACTATGACTTTGATATGAATAACGAATGCATTGATGACGGTGCCTAAATACAAATACAAAGTCCGTGATTGCAATTTTACCGTTGGCTTTAAAGCTCAGAATATCAACGGAATATGAATCAAGCGAATATTATTTATATTCGTTAATGTACAGCATACGTTTGCAATCGGATTTGGACTTTATTGACTTATTGTTAAGGATTATCTGAGATGAGAATGTAGGGATTGAGTAGGCAGGTTAAAACTTCAAACACGCGTGCTTGAGGCCGCCGCTCGGCCCAGTGCGACATTTTATTATTATTTACCTACTCATTCATTACCTTTAAAATGATATTGAGTTTGAGTAACTGTGGCGGTGCCACCCTTATATGTATATACCAATAAATACATAACATTTACTTATATACATAAATATAACATAATTAACTCAATATATACATAAATATAACATACTTAATTATATATATAACAGTATCATATAACTAACTACTCATATACTAAATAAACATAATAATACATAAGTTTTATACTACGTTCATAATAAGTACATACATAAACACATATATACACACATACATAAGCATAAAGAAATACTTATTACAAGTAAACAAATAAATATATATTATAAAAAGCTAACTACAAAATCGACACATACCTACTCACCATCGCCGGCCCGGCCGGCCGTGTCGACATCAGTGGCTGCGCGCTCCAAACGGTACTTCGTGACGTATCGTCAACCGACATGCGCCCGCGGCTGCTTGCCGCGACGCGGCCCCCGCCAGTCCGATTCTCAACTCGACGCCGGACGCACGCCGCTTTGCGCTGTGACTCATTCGCTTTCGCTACGCTTTTCTTGTGCTTTCTTTCACTGTGTGCCTACCTAAACGCTTGTATGTGCTTTTTGGAACTATTACACGCTTAAGGAAAAAGCTGGTGTTTGTGTTTTCGTCCCTGCAACCCTTCTCAGCCCTGCACGTAAGTAGTAGTGATATAACACATAGATAGTGCATAACTACCACTACACTGGTGACCCCTCTGGTTGAACCTGAGACGCAACCTTACTGAAAAGTGCAAATGGGTGACGAGAAGGAGGAAACGGGCAACCAAGATGCAAAAACACCATCGCAATCAACAGTAGTGCGGCCCACTATGGAACTTTCCGCCGCGCAATTGTCCAATGGTGCCGACACGTTTCGTGTCGGAGTTCGGATGCCACCGTTTTGGCCACAGGAACCAGCCGTTTGGTTTGCACAGGTTGAGGGCCAATTTCAATTGTCGAACATCACGGCCGACGCGACGAAATTTTACTATGTACTGTCACAGCTCGATCATCAGTACGCTGCGGAAGTGAAAGACATTATTGTCAATCCACCTGCGACCAACAAGTACGAGAAGCTAAAGGCCGAGCTTATCTCCAGGTTATCAGCATCCCGTGAAAAGGAACTGAAGAGACTACTTGTACACGAGGAATTAGGAGATAGCAAGCCATCCCAGTTCTTGCGGCATCTTCAGCATCTCGCAGGACCAGAGGTACATGATGATTTTCTAAGAACTATATGGATAAATCGCTTGCCGATGAATATCCAGGCAGCTATAGCATCGCAGCCCACGCCGCAGACACTCGAAGCCCTGGCGGCCACCGCGGATCGCGTTTGGGACCTTGCGCCTTTCACGCCTCAGGTGGCAAGCACATCCGCCGCCGCCGCCGCCGCGCCACAGACCGCTGCGATCGATTACATGGCAAACCAGATTGCAGAACTGACGAGACAGATGCATGAAATGCGAGCAGAACTGAATTCCAGATCGCGATCGCGACCTAGGACTGGAAACAACGGACCTCAAAGGTACAGTCGTAGCTGTAGTCGTGGTACAAGTCAAGGTCGATCCCAGTCTAGCTACCGCCGATGGCCAGTGTGTTGGTACCACTCTAAATTTCGTTCGGAAGCGACGAAATGCGTGAAGCCCTGCGATTTCGGGTCGGGAAACGGTCAGAGCAATCAGTAATGGCGGCCGACGATTGCTCCAGTTCCGGTCGCCTGTTCGTTACAGATCGTCGTTCAAAAATGCAGTTTCTCGTGGATACAGGTAGCGACCTCTGCGTTTTTCCGCGCTCAGCTCTGCGTGAACACCGACCTAAGACCAAATACCAACTCTTCGCCGCGAACGGTAGTATCATCAGCACCTACGGTCATGCTCAGCTACATCTGGATCTCGGTCTTCGTCGCGAGTTCAGCTGGCAATTCGTAGTAGCTGACGTAACGAAAGCTATCATAGGCGTCGACTTCCTATCCTTCTATAATTTAGTCGTCGATTGCCGACACAAACGCCTGCTGGATAACATAACATCTCTGTCTACAACGGCGGTATCATCTGTCGCTATGAACAGTATATCGTCCATCAAGACATCTTTTGGCGAGTCGAGATACAACGACATCATACGAGACTTCCCGGAGATCACACGCCCACCAGGAGTGCATCGCGAAATAAAGCACGGAACAGTCCACTATATCAAGACGACTGATGGCCCACCGGTCCACTGTAGACCAAGAAGGTTAGCGCCGGATAAACTAAAAATCGCCAAGCAGGAGTTCGACTCCATGCTGAAGTGTGGAACAGCTAGGCCGTCACTGAGCCCATGGTCTTCGCCACTTCATCTAGCACCCAAAAAGGATAATGGCTGGAGACCATGTGGCGACTACAGGCAATTAAACGCACGAACGGTTCCTGACCGCTACCCAATTCGTCACATTCACGACTTTGCTCACCAGCTCGCCGGATGCAAGATCTTCTCCACAATCGACCTGGTAAAAGCATACAACCAAATACCTGTTAACGACGAAGATATAGCGAAAACGGCCATAGCGACTCCGTTTGGCCTGTATGAGTTTCCATTTATGACATTTGGGATGAGGAACGCGGGTCAAACGTTCCAACGCTTTGTAGACGAAGTCACAAGAGAGATGGACTTCATATATGCCTATCTGGATGACTTTCTCATCTTCTCTCCCGACGAAGAAACGCACGAAGATCACTTGCGGCAGCTATTCACGAGGCTGAAGGAGTATGGGATGGTAATCAATCCATCTAAGTGCATCTTTGGTGTTCCGGAAGTCAAGTTCCTTGGGTACCACATCTCGGCAGACGGCACGAAACCCCTGGAAACGAAAGTTGAAGCCATTCAATCATTCCCTACGCCGAAAACTGTCAAAGAACTCAGGAGGTTTCTAGGGATGATAAACTTTTATCGCCGATTTATCCCTCAGGCCGCTCAACTCCAGGCTCCACTGCACAAGTTGCTAACTGGCTCCGTAAAAGGATCGCACCCAGTCGACCTGAAAGACGAAGAAGAAAAAGCTTTCCTCGACTGCAAAACTAGCCTTTGCCACGCAGCACTCCTAGCCCACCCGGACTGCAATGCTCCTCTCGCATTGGTCACAGACGCGTCCGATACAGCTGTGGGAGCCGTGCTCCAACAAAGAACAGAAGACGCCTGGCAACCACTCGCATTCTACTCCAAAAAGCTTAGTACAGCGCAGCAGAAATACTCACCTTATGATCGAGAACTGTTAGCGATCTACAAAGCCATCAAATATTTTGAGTACATGTTGGAAGCGCGAGTATTTACAGTTTTCACCGACCACAAACCCTTGTGCTACGCATTTTCGACCAAGAAGACAAACTGTTCACCGAGGCAATTCCGACACCTTGATTATGTATCCCAATATACGACCGACATTAGACACATCTCTGGAAAAAACAACGTCGTGGCGGATACGTTATCAAGAATCGAAGAACTTGAAAAGCCAGTCGATTTGTCACTACTCGCTGAGGCACAAGACTTTGATCAGGAGCTCAAGCAGATCTTAAACGGTGAAAAAGATTACAACATCACTTTAAAGAGACTCACCATACCAGGATCATCCACCGCATTATACTGTGACGACAGCACCTCAACTCTGCGACCATACGTGACACCTGAGTACAGACGGCAGATTTTCAATAGCCTTCACTCACTTAGCCACCCGGGGATAAAGGCATCCACCAGACTCGTTGCGGAACGTTTCGTGTGGCCGAGCATAAACAAGGATTGTCGTGAGTGGGCTCGATCCTGCGTAGCCTGTCAAAGGTCAAAGATAACGAGGCATGTACAAGCACCTTTGGGTACTTACCAGTTACCTAAGGCTCGGTTTACCCACGTGCATATTGACATAATTGGACCCATGCCTCCCTCACAAGGTTACAGATATTGCCTCACAGCTATAGACCGCTTTACGCGCTGGCCTGAGGCGATACCAATGATGGACATAACAGCTGAAACAGTGGCAAAATCACTCCTCACTACTTGGATTTCCAGATTTGGGTGCCCTACCGACATCGTTACAGATCGAGGAGCCCAATTCGAATCTGCTCTCTTCAAGCATCTGGCTCAGATATCCGGCTTCAAACATCAACGTACCACTGCGTACCACCCGGCCTGCAATGGGCTTATAGAACGAATTCACAGGCAGCTGAAGGCGGCAATTATCTGTCATGCACAGGAGAGCTGGACAGAAGCCCTACCATTAGTCCTGCTAGGAGTAAGGAGCGCCTACAAAGAAGAGTTGAAAACTTCATCCGCGGAATTGGTTTACGGTGAACCCCTCAGACTGCCTGGAGAATTTTTCCAACCTAGCACTGAAACAACATCCGATCTTACCAACTTCACCGCACGCCTGAAAAATATAACACAGAAACTTCAACCTGTACCTACCTCAAGGCATGGTCAGAAGAAGACGTTTGTATTCAAGGACTTGGCAACTTCCACCCACGTCTTCCTTCGAGAAGACGCTGTGCGTGGTGCACTGAAGCCAGCATACACCGGACCACACGCGGTGATCGAAAGAGGAGACAAGTACTTCAAGATACGGGTGAAAGGAAAGACTACCACCGTAACTATCGATCGCTTGAAGCCGGCATACTTACTCACTGAGACGACGCCAGGAGCTGCATCGAAGCAGGCATACTCTGAAAAAGAGAAGGAGAGAGAACCTGTAAAAGAGAAGAAGAGAGAACCTGAAAATGAGAAGAGAGTACCTGAAAAAGAGAAAATAAAAGGATTAGAGAAAGAAACGGTAACAAGGCATACCAGATCAGGCCGAAGAGTTACCTTCCCAGATTATTATCGCCCGTGAGACGGTCTCTGGGGGGGACTGATGTGGCGGTGCCACCCTTATATGTATATACCAATAAATACATAACATTTACTTATATACATAAATATAACATAATTAACTCAATATATACATAAATATAACATACTTAATTATATATATAACAGTATCATATAACTAACTACTCATATACTAAATAAACATAATAATACATAAGTTTTATACTACGTTCATAATAAGTACATACATAAACACATATATACACACATACATAAGCATAAAGAAATACTTATTACAAGTAAACAAATAAATATATATTATAAAAAGCTAACTACAAAATCGACACATACCTACTCACCATCGCCGGCCCGGCCGGCCGTGTCGACATCAGTGGCTGCGCGCTCCAAACGGTACTTCGTGACGTATCGTCAACCGACATGCGCCCGCGGCTGCTTGCCGCGACGCGGCCCCCGCCAGTCCGATTCTCAACTCGACGCCGGACGCACGCCGCTTTGCGCTGTGACTCATTCGCTTTCGCTACGCTTTTCTTGTGCTTTCTTTCACTGTGTGCCTACCTAAACGCTTGTATGTGCTTTTTGGAACTATTACACGCTTAAGGAAAAAGCTGGTGTTTGTGTTTTCGTCCCTGCAACCCTTCTCAGCCCTGCACGTAAGTAGTAGTGATATAACACATAGATAGTGCATAACTACCACTACATAACTATGTAAAATTTGTTTGCGGCGTAGGAAATTTTGTTTATTTGCGTAGTATATGATGTTTACGTATAATCTTCTTCTTCTAAATATATAAAAGAAGAAACCGACTGACTGATTGATTGACTGACTGACATATCAACGCTCAGCCCAAACCGCTGGTTCTAGAGATTCCAAATTTGGCACGTAGGTTCCTTATAAGGTCTAGGGGTGCAATAACGAAGGATTTTTCAAAATTCATCCCCTAAGGGGGTAAAATGGGGCTCCAAAGTTTGTATGGAGAAACAAGATTAGTTTGATTATTTTATTCGAAACTTCACAGGGGTACTCCTAACAATAAATGAGTGAAGACGTATTTCAGGTTTTTTGAAAATTCAACCCCTAAAAGAGGGAAATGGGGTGTCAAAGTCTGAAAATCGACAGTGGGTATTATTTCTATGGTTTATCGGGTCGCTGATTACGAAAACAACAATGATTTTAAAATCCAACGTGGCGGACGTGAAATACCAATTTCCCCAGTCGGGGTGAAATGGGGTTGAAATGTCTATATATCAATATGGGTGTCGTTTTCATGGTTTTTTTGGAACGTTAATTACGAAAATGGCATCGATTTTAAGATTTAATATTGTGGACATGAACATTTCTAAATATGTTAAAGAAAAAACTGACTGACTACCACAGACTGACGGATCAACGCACAGCCCAAACCGCTGGTTCTAGATTATATTCCAAATTTGGCAAGTAGGTTCCTTATAAGGTCTAGGGGCGCACTATGAAAATATTTTTCAAAATTAACACCCGAAGGGGTGAAACGATGTAAAAATTTGTATGGGAAAACAAGATTAGTTAATGAGTAAACAAGTTTTTCAGGTTTTTGAGAATTCAACCCTTAAAAGGAGGAAATGTAGTCACAAAGTCTGAAAATAATACCCATATTGATTTTCAGACTTTGAGACCACGTTTCCTTCTTTTAAGGGAGACAGATATGTACTTTTATTCAAGAGTAGTAATTATAATCTCTTAGAAGTAGTAAGTCGATGGCGGCATAAAAATTCGTATACCGAAACCTCCAGAACGTAACAAATAGTTTTCCGACCCGCACCTAAATCGGTTCAGCAAAACGCGTGATAATCGCGGACAAATACATACCTCTGGTTGGGTCAAATTCAAACTGAAATCATCTTTTTTTGTCGGCTGTTTAAAGTTACGTTTAGTACGCGGGCGAAGCCGCGGGAAAAAGCTAGTGTGGTATATATCTTTAATAGTACGGTACGGCTTTCACACTTTTTCACCCGATTTCCTCCTTTTAGGGGTTGAATTTTCAAAAAACCGGGAACACGTGTTTACTTATTTATTGTTAGGAGTACTCCAGTGAAGTTTCTAATAAAATAGTCTGACTAATCTTGTTTCCCCATACAAACTTTGGACCCCCATTTCACCCCTTAGAGGATGAATTTTGAAAAATCCTTCCTTAGTGTACCCCTAGCTAGACCTTATAAGGAACCTACGTGCCAAATTTGGAATCTCTAGAACCAGCGATTTGGGCTGTGCGTTGATATGTCAGTCAGTCAGTCATTTAGATAAAGAATGTTCATTTCTACAATATTAAATCTTAAAATCGATACCGTTTTCGTAATTGACGTCCGAAAAAAAAACATAAAACTACACCCATATTGATATTTAGTTATTTCAATTTCAACCCCATTTCACCCCGACAGGGGAGATGGTATTTCATGTCCGCCACGTTGGATTTTAAAATCATCGTAGTTTTCGTAATTAGCGACCCGATAAACCACAGAAACAATACGCATTGTCGATTTTCACACTTTGTCACCCCATTTCCCCCTTTTAGGGGTTGAATTTTCAAAAAAACGGAGACACGTGTTTACTTATTTATTGTTAGGAGTACTCCTGTGAAGTTTTGAATAAAATAGTCTGACTAATCTTGTTTCCCCATACAAACTTTGGACCCCCATTTCACCCTCTTAGGGTGACGAATTTTGAAAAATCCTTCCTTAGTGCACCCCTAGACCATATAAGGAACCTACGTGGCAAATTTGGAATCTCTAGAACCAGCGATTTGGGCTGTTAATTGATAAGTCAGTCAGTTTCTTTTTTTAGGGTTCCGTAGTGAACAAGGAACCCTTATAGTTTCGCCATGTCCGTCCGTCCGTCCGTCCGTCCGACCAACCCCCGTTTTTCTCAGTAACCGTTAGTACTAGAAAGCTGTGGAATAAAATCTTTAAAAAAAAAATTTTTTAGGGTTCCTCCCGTATATGTAAAGTGGTGGTGAAATTTTTTTTTCTGCCAAACCCCATCGTGTGGGGTATTGTTGGATAGCTCTTTTAAAAATATTATAAGGTTTCTATAAGCATTTTTGATTAAAGAATTGTTAAGCGTGATATTAAGCTTTGAAGTGATAATTTTTGTTATGGTCAAATGTCCCCCCCCCCACCCCTGCCAGTTAAACGGTGGCTACTAGGCATGTGAATAAAATCATGGTAGTAGTATATATGATGAATTTAAAAGAAAAAATATCACAGCTAAGTAGACATTACTAGTTAACGAGTAATAGCCGAACTTCAGAAATGTACTTTGCAAAAGCAAACTTTCGTACAATTTCCATTGATACCTTAGATAATGTTGTTAATTCTGTCAAAAATATAGTAAATATAAGTTTGCAAACTTTTTAGTCCACATAATGTAACGGGTGGACGACTACGGAACCCTACCTTGCGCGTGGCCCGACACGCACTTGGCCTGGTTTTTATATATTTAGATAAAGAATGTTCATTTAGATAAAGAATATTAAAATCGATACCGTTTTCGTAATTGAAGTCCGAAAAAAAAACATAAAACTACACCCATATTGATATTTAGTTATTTCAATTTCAACCCCATTTCACCCCGACAGGGGAAATGGTATGTTATGTCCGCCACGTTGGATTTTAAAATCATTGTAGTTTTCGTAATCAGCGCCCTGATAAACCACAGAAACAATTCCCATTGTCATGTTCACACTTTGTCACCCGATTTCCTCCTTTTAGGGGTTGAATTTTCAAAAAACTGGAAACACGTGTTTACTTATTTATTGTTAGGAGTACTTCTGAGAAGTTTCGAATAAAATAGTCTGACTAATCTTGTTTCCCCATACAAACTTTGGACCCCCATTTCACCCCCTTAGAGGATGAATTTTGAAAAATCCTTCCTTAGTGTACCCCTAGCTATACCTTACCTATACCGTACCTTATGAGGAACCTACGTGCCAAATTTGGAATCTCTAAAACCAGCGATTTGGGCTATGCGTTGATATGTCAGTCAGTCAGTCAGTTTCTTTTTTTATATATTTAGATAAAGAATGTTCATTTCCACAATATTACATCTTAAAATCGATACCGTTTTCGTATATGACGTCCGAAAATTCAGTGTAAACCAAATTTAATTGTGTTTATGGTAAATAAATGAATTGAATTGAAAAAAAAAAACATAAAACTACACCCATATTGATATTTAGTTATTTCAATTTCAACCCCATTTCACCCCGACAGGGGAGATGGTATTTCATGTCCGCGACGTTGGATTTTAAAATCATTGTAGTTTTCGTAATTAGCGACCCGATAAACCACAGAAACAATACCCATTGTCGATTTTCACACTTTGTCACCCCATTTCCCCCTTTTAGGGGTTGAATTTTCAAAAAACTGGAGACACGTGTTTACTTATTTTGTTAGGAGTACTCCTGTAAAGTTTTGAATAAAATAGTCTGACTAATCTTGTTTCCCCATACAAACTTTGGACCCCCATTTTATCCCCTTAGGGGACGAATTTTGAAAATTCCTTCCTTAGTGCACCCCTAGACCATATAAGGAATCTCTAGAACCAGCGGTTTGGGCTGTGCGTTGATATGTACTGACAGAAATGACTGCAGAAACGAACAAACCAGTTTTGTCTATTTAAAAAAAATTGATCCCCATACAATATTTAACCCCTATTTTCAACCCTTTGGGAGACGAAAATTTTTAAAACACCTAGTTAACTTTCCTTGTTACGGTCACCCGCCTGTAGCCCTTATTATCTCTGGTTGGTGACTTTTGCCGTGATATGAGCTTTATAAAACATGCGTGTGCCGCGTATCTATTCTATACTACTTATATAAAATAATTATCACGATGTAATATTTTAAAAAACGAATACATTTGTCATCCTATTTACTTGTTGGTTGAATCAAGACATACTTATTTACGCAACACCGAGCCGTATATGTAATTCAAGATCGCGAAGGGCTTCGACCTGTGTGGCGTGCGAAGTAACGAATACCTACTTCTAAGCGTCCCTATAAGGCATAATTTAGCGTGGCATCATCTTTCTAAGAATTTATGTCGATACGTATACATGTTCTACTTTTTATGTATACCTAATTTATGTCTTCAACTGTACTGTTAATAAAGTGTGTGCAAAGTACGAGTCACGAATATATGGTCTCAATATACCTACCGTCCGGCCGACAGCGTAGTTGTTCAGTACCTACCTACACCTACGAATGCACCGGATGAGCGGACTTTTATTATAGGCGTGTAGGTTAGGTTGTACACAAAGTCCGTGATTTCTTAATCGATAAATTATATCTATTTGAAAATCATTTTGGCGGTTTTGAGTCGTTTTAGATGTCAGATTATATACAAAATTTAACGTTATTAAATGACTTAGTTTTAACTTTTAATTCATACTTCATAGCTACTATTGAACCTAATAATAAGTTGTTTAAATTACACTATTTACATATACCTAATAGAACATTAAGCTTAGGGCCGCACCGAAGCCGCCGATAAAAGTAAAGTACCTACACACACACACTTGCTCACTGTTTTGTTTGCTTGTCACCCACCCGCGCGCCTCTCGCTGTGCTGCACACCTCCGCTCACCCCGCGTATTCCCCTCTCGCGCCTACTATTAATGAAGATGCATTTGAAATCACTTAATAGGTATTTATAGGGTTCATTAGCATTACACCTTCTTCAATGTGGCCTTCATGAAAAGTCAACGTAGTGAGTTTGGCTTATATATTAATTTCACAAGACTTTTTCAAAGAAAATAAAGCTCCAGATATTTTGGGTAGCTTCAGTATAAAAAGGGTTAATACATATAAGAAAGATATATATAAACCATAACTGTAATGTTAGCTTATATACCATAGCCGTAATTGAATTTTATATATTTCTGTATTAAAAATTATTATATTACGAGGTTGCCTTAACAAAAATCGGTTGATTTTTCATGTATCACAAAGAATATAAATATATATCGTATGTCATAAAGTAAGTAAATGCTTATACCATTTTCGCCCGATTTTTAAGGATTTTTTATAGATTATTTTTTAATATTTTCTACAGTCACGTTGGTGGACTACGTGTTTTATTAAAGAATACCTAATCTAATTGCTTTAACAAATTTTTTGGTGCAAAAAAAGTAGCTGTTATGAATTAATGTTCAAAATTCATACAGCGCAACCGTACCGCTCTTAGGCTAATATTGATATGAGGCAAAACAGCCGATATATTTATAAACCACTCCTGTTATTCAAAAGAGTCCTCGCGCGCCGCCCCACGCGCCGCTGCTGCTGATCATAAACAGATTCAGATCCGCGTCTTTTCTGTGGACATATCAAAAGTTAAGGGCTACAAAGCTTAATTTTGGATTTGTCCAGTAACCCGCATAAACAGTGTCTCGGCTACTTTAAATCCATGTAATAAAAGTATAACTTACATCCACATAAAGCGTTAACTATTGATTGACTACCAGGGAGGGATAACTCGTTTTTTTTTTAAATTGCTATCACCATACTGTCTGTCTCACTTTATGTAATGTTTTTTTATTATTATTTTTTGTCTTATTACATGATTGACACCTTGGTTCCATACACGTTACGCACACACCGCAGCACAGCATCGCACCAGTTAATAAGACTGATAGCTTAACAGTCCCTTGACGTGAACCTTCTATCATGTAAGTATACTTCGTTTTGACATTTAGAGGCCCCCTGACGCCTCAAAACATACCTGACTATGGGGATCCTTCACATCACCGCCCACGTGTATACTCGTACTTGAACACAGAGCCTGTTCACATCCCTGTACTATAAGACAAGATCAGCAAATATGTGCCCAGGCATTCATCCCTTGGTTGATGTTGCCTTGCACCATGTAACTAAATGATATCAGTGTAATTGTAAATACATATTTTAATATACAGCGATACAGCGAGGAAATGCCGCCAGCATCCTCGGTACGATGCCTCAAGGGCCCGTTCCAGACTTAAGCCAGCCTTAATTTTATCTAAGTTATTTTTGTATTATTGTATATATTTTCTTGTTTAAATAAATGATTCATATTTTTTAATATATGACGTTTAAAAGAGCCCAGAGGCCTACCTTCAAAATAAATGTTTGTTTTTGATAACGAAATAAACTGATATTTCCACTATTCCTATATGTCATTGTGACGTCTAGGTCACTTGGGGTAAGTCTTACGGACGGATGCAGGAGGTAGGTAAGTAATAGAAACACAATATAGCATTGGACATCGCCAACGGGAGTGCGTCCGCCCGGGCCGAGTGACGGCTGCAGAGTGCCCTCGGCACCGGGCGGCCCACTACCGGTCGCCATGACAGTTTAATCGTCACATCTCTTCCTTTCCGACAAGTTTAATATTAATTAAATATGTCATTATTTGAAACACAAATCGATGCATATAACCTAGCTTATAAGTATACACCAACATTAGATTAATATACACCAAGATTAAGAGTAACATGTTATCAACTTTTAAATATGACACATAAGTATTATCCACACGAATTGTATAATTATAAATCACATTTCTTTACAGACAGAATATAAAGGCTCGACCATATTTTTAGAAACATTCTTTAAAATCTGTTAACTATCGTTCGTATCGTTATGCGCCGATTATCACAATCAACATCATGGTAATTTACAAAATTATCGAGTTTATTTGTATAGTTACATAATAATCAGGTTAATTCACTCTACAGCTTCAGTGGTTTCATTGAATATTGTAAATATTGCATGACTTAAATGAATTACTGTACAATACTTATTTACAGAGACTTCTTGGTTCAAAACACCGAACCTATTGACTGACTATAAGATAGCCAGCATCGTCATCAAGCATTATACCCCGGCAACGTCTTATCCTTGTTTCCAGTCCCTTTTTTTTCTCTTTTTTTTAATATTGAGCTAATTGATGGCTATTAATAACCAATTAAATACATTATTTGAGGTACCAGATTTCGAAAAGGGTCTATGACGGTCATTCATATTGATAAATGACTCGTGCTCTGAGACACTACAATTTTTAAGAAAGGGAATAAAAATTTATAATTTTAACTGCTCGGTCATTCTGATATTTAAATATATGAGTGAATTGGCAGTTTTTATTTTATTGTAACATAATTAGTTTAAGTTGATCGCGTTTAATACCAAAATACCTTTTGACTAGATGAATCTACCAGCGCTTCGGAAAATCAGGCATCTGAAAAGACGACACACCGCAAGAAGCTCTCCAAGTAGTTATTAAACTTAAAGTCTCAATATAAGTATTTACTTTTAGATTGTTCTCATTGAAAAGATTTTATCTGATACTCGCGCAATATAATTTATTTGCGCATTATTATACATAAATATCGCGTTTTGTTTGTTATGATTTATTTTACTTGAAAATATAATTAAACTGATTTTTATTTTATTTACTTTTTAATATACCATTATAGTTTTATTAGAACTTTAGTTTTATTTGCATTTGAACATAATTCTAAAGTGTCTTTCAACATAACTTGTGTTATTTGGCAGGTATAATGGTTTATTGTTTTTCCAAATGAATGGAAAGCTTTATTTTTAAAAGATAGGTGTAGGGTACACCACTTAATATTGGAAACAATTCCGGTTTTTATGAAAGTAATATTCCAAGACGCATTCTTCATTAATTTATCGTATGGCATTTATTTCGAACCGTGACATCTTCGAGAAGGCAATACAGCTGCCATTTGCTGTACTCACCCAGTACACGCATCCTGAGTGGTAATGACTAAACACCCATTTAAATGTGATGAGCCATAACTCATCGGGTACAGTTACCAAAAAACATGGCAAATAACTAAACTTTACCATATTTTGTAATTCTACATTGATTTTATCGTTCTGCATCCCAAGTTAAGAGTCCTGTGCGTAATTTTCCCAATTACTTTTCCTGCCTAAATTTAGTAGGTAGGTAGGATCGGAACCCAAGATTATCTAGGACATAATTATAATATTGTACTGTCTCCAGTACGTTGTAAACAATACAACCCTTCAAATTACCAATCCCGTTCAGGGGCTTTGTTTTAAGGATTTTGATCTTAATCTAGGCATCCATATCTCGGTATCGACATCATTCCTTTCCGAGTTACAACGCCTTGAGTTGCATTTACTGTTCCAAAATAACCAACATAGGTATCGCTATTTGGTTCTCAACCAACCCTAAAGAGACACCTCATTAGAGCAGGAACATGATGAAATTTCCGAGTACCTACATAAAATGCTAATTTCCTGACATTCTTGGCATTTCGGCTGACCCGGCTGTCGCGCACATAAAATGTCATCCGGAATTTTTAGTGACTCTAGTAATAATTGTTAGTGACACTCATCGTGCCTACGATGATAAGTAACAGGCAAACGGCAACTTGACGACTCGTAAACAGCTGAGATATAACGCTCTAACGGCAGACTATGATTGCCGTGTTCTAGTTGTCAACATTGGTTTTGTTAGGCAGGAAACACCTTGCATTTACTAATTACTATACCAAACCCGCTCTACATCTTGACTCTACATCTTGAGTCTACATCATGACTCTACATAATGACTCTACATAATGACTCTACATCATGACTCTACATCATGACTCTACATCATGACTCTACATCATGACTACATCATGACTCTACATCATGACTCTACATCATGACTCTACATCGTGACTCTACATCATGACTCTCCAGGTACTACGATAACCAATTATTCTGTAGTTATAGTTTTTAACATTTATTCCTGATTCGTGCATTTTTGTAAGCAATAATCCTTGTTACCACATTGCCTGACGCCAGATCTTGGAGTCAGGAACCAAATGATACGGACCCCAGGCTCAGGCTAAGAAACTCCAGGAAAATTACTATTATTACTGTATTAACTCACATGTTTTGTATTTCCAGTTCATTTTACGTGGTTTTATTTAAATTATTTGCATGTGCTTCAGTTTAGTTAGGCACATCCGTCTTATATTTCATATTAAATGTGCAATAAACTGAACAGGATTAAATTTGTTTTATTTTTATTGTTGCTAATATCCCCCTGGTATACTAGAGTTCGATATACTAAAGTATTCCAGTCCCTAGCCCATATAAATCATCAGTAACATAAATAATATGTACCTGCACTTTGGTGCTCAACCCTAGCTAGAACTTGACCAATCGTTCCGGCATGGAGCAGTCCACATCGAAAATATACTATATTATATACGCAATACAGTGACAAAACATGCGAGCATGACTTTTGAAAAGATTGTGAGAGCGTTCAAATACTTTTGTCAATTCGGGAACTTACATACATTTATGCCTTTAACTAACATATCCAGTTTCAGACACGACTTTGTTAATTTTCATCAAGTACCTTTTCTAAGATTTTTTTTAAATTAAAACTCCTTGAAAGGCAAGTTTTGAACTATTGGACTGAGCAGCCAATACAATTTTATTTTTAGTACCAACCAACGCTCGGCGCATAAGTTTACTAATATATATTTCTTTTGTTTGTAAGTACCAGTTGAACATACAACTTACTTCTTGTTTGTTAGTACCGACCGACCCTTAGGGTCTCAGTCTACTAATTTATTTTACCACTTTTCCCTATTTTGTATCGTAAGTAGGTACCTGGCACCTTATTAGGTACAAATTAATTTCATAGGTACGCTCTCCCTTTATTTACTTTGAGTTACAGGAAAAAGCAAATTCACTGGAAGTCTTATGTAATACCGCATCGTTCGGTACTTCCAGCAAAAATCTACGGGTAACTGACCTAACGAAAGCCTACCCGCTGAAAATCAGTCATATGTATTCCTTGTGTCGATGTATGGGAATATAATATAATTGACATTATTCATTTCATAACAATATAACATTGTATTGCACAACAACTACAGAATAAGTAATAGTACATCAATTACAGTGTAAAATATTTATTATTAAATGAAATATTTAGAATTAACATTTAATATTTAGATTTATCGTTTTTATTTTGGCAATTATTATTCGATATTGACAATTTATTTAGTTATTTCACATACTTAATTAGTGCAAGAAAGCACGACATACACAGACACACATAATAAAATAAGTGTAGTGTGTATAATTGTAGTAATATCATAAATGCTATTGTAAATTCGTATTCAAATATTGCTATTATTTATAATATATAGTCGTCACATATAATATAGTGACATGAAGAAATCTAAAGCCAAATTAGAAAGTACCAAGTGCAGCATATTTATTTAATCTTTATTTCGGACACCGGTAGTTGTCACGCAGACTTCCTGGTGCCTAGGTATAGAGTAACCCGAAGACAACAATAAGGTTACATTGCACTCTGATTTCCTTAACTTTCCTTTACGTTACTTTTTAACGTTCGGGCCGGTGTGGACATCAATTAACTTTAAAGATGAGAATCATTCATTCATTTATTTATTGATAAAACATTGTCATATCACTCAGGTGATGTAATCAACCCGGAAATTCTGTATTTCTCTCGACAGATCTGTGGCATAAGTAAACTACCTGTGATTCTCAGCAGGTCTGTTCTTTTCTTTGCCACTTATTAATACCGTTGTAATTTGTGTGGAAGCTATACCTTGTTTATTTTATAATTAGAAGTTAGAGGCAAATAACAGTAGTGATTGTAAACACACACTGAATTGGCACGGAGGATCTAGATCCAGACAAGTAGCAGTTGTTGAATATTAGAAATAACATTCTAAAAACAAACCGGTATCTCACAAACTATGCTTTTTTGGGTTTCTATTGTACAATGTACAACTTAGATGAATGATCCGAAACGGCGAAACAAAATTAATATTTTCGTTACCAATTAAAAATGTATTAAGTAAATATATAATACAACCCGTATTCTCTTATTTATGAATAACGAAAACTAATTAATTTTGGCATGAAATAAAACCGTTTTATAATAGTAAACCCGATGACTAGTACACTATTTCATCGTTAAACGTGCCTGATAAAAATATCGTGAATAGTTTTTGTGCCATTCTTCTTAATGCTAAAACAAAACAAGGTATATGGCATGTCAGCGTTTTGTCGCTTCTTGTTGGTACCAGTCTGTACAGACTTACCACTCATTGTTAGTACCGGTCTATATTAGACCTACTTCTCATTGTTAGTACCGGTCTATGCATACAGACCTACTACTCATTGTTAGTACCGGTCTATGGAGACAGACCTACTACTCAAATTCACCTTAAATATATATTGTACGTATACCATACCACTTGGTGTATGCTGTTTCTTTATTTTAGTACCAGCCCAGTCGGACTTACTACTTGATCCATTAGGACTTAGGAGTGTTATTTAATGCATAGTTCACGTGTCTACCCGCACAGTAAAACAATACATCCTTGTCATGGAAATAATTTCGTCTCCATTTAATCAAACATTTTACTAACGGAATCAAAATAACAAAATAGAAATAGGCCACGATTGAACCAAATCGGTATTATTATATTTTAATTAACACCGGCAAAGTAAAGACATATCACAATACATCGCTCCACAAAACTAGTTTTTCAGTTTGATTGAGGAGATCTTAATTGATTATGGTTTATTATTGTCATTTGTAGGTGATAGAGCACGCATGGGAATTGAATTTATAATCAGACATGACAACGTTTATACAATATATTAAAGGGCCATTTTTTTGTCTTCTGATACATTTCATCCATTCCACTGATGAAATATCCAAAATATTAATGTAAATAATAAGTAAAATGCAAGAATATTTTTAACTGCACTGTGTTGGTAGCACGTAACATTCGGCATTTCCGTTATCATGGAACTGGTTCCCATTCTTTCACTCCTCCATTTTCCAAATAGATTGACGACTTACCCATAAACTCGTCGCCACTTGTGACGTCTAGGTCACTTGGGGTAAGTCTTACGGACGGATGCAGGAGGTAGGTAAGTAATAGAAACACAATATAGCATTGGACATCGCCAACGGGAGTGCGTCCGCCCGGGCCGAGTGACGGCTGCAGAGTGCCCTCGGCACCGGGCGGCCCACTACCGGTCGCCATGACAGTTTAATCGTCACAGTCATATATATAATCAGTCTGGATGTTTAATAATTTACCAAAAGTACCAACTGATACCCGACTAAGTATGGCACCTGAACACCCAATACATGAAATCTCAGATCACGCTTAACGCTTGGTAGCTAACCATAATTCACATGAAAGGATTGTAAACACTAATCGTAGGAACCGATTGTGATATTAAATTAATAACATATTATACAATACAATACAGCTATACTTCATTTCTCACCAAATGAAGCACACTAAGGAAAACGGAAATTAAATTGTACTCCTACAATGGTAGACAACAGGCGGTTTCATCGCTAACAAGCGATCTCTTCCAGTGGAAACGATGCTAGAAACTGTAAACTTGACAATATCCTGACGATCGACGATTTTTTTTAAATATGTCGTTATCATGCATGTCAACCTACCACAGTAATTAAGACAGTGCATGAAAAAGATATTTAAATTTTATAATAAAACCGAATATACACTTACAATATATAATTTCCGTAACGAGTGGGTACTCGTACTCGAGTACGTTTTCTGCCTAAATTGCACACCAGTCACAATTTTAGTCGTAAATGTGTACAAAATGTTCCGACACAAATGTTTCAGTACCGTGTGGACACGATGACTACACTTATTTACTAAAATAATTTCGGTCGCATTGTGTATGAACTGTTACCACACATAAAAACCAAATCAAACACAGTCCCAGAGACTCGTAACGGTTACGAAACTGTTATGGGTGCTGGCCATTTAGATTATGAACCGAAATTATATTACTGCGTAACCTACATTTCCATCAGTTAATCTTTTTTTTTTACGTCAACGTCCTTATCCGACCTTCTCGTCTTTATCAAAAGTAATTTTGATATGAGAAATGAGCGAGAAATTACGTAAGTAAGGTGCAAAAGCCCCTGCCATTTCCCCCATTGACTAACTAATCCGTAAGATCGCAGTTCGTTACTTCAAATACCCGTTATGCAACAAATACTTATATCCATTTTGCCTAGTTTCCTTTTCCTCCCTGCACCCAAATTATACGTCGATAAATACCTTTTTGCTCGTCGCCATATGTAGGACCCGCTCCTCATGTATACGTAAACACCGGCTCACTCGCGGTAGCACGCACAGCAATGACACGCGTCCACTCTCGCCCTCGGCTCTGGTGTGACTGACACGGCATCCCGTGCGGCGTGCGCCCGAGACGGTGTGTATCTATTTATGTATAGATACTACCACAAACACTACATCAGGTAACTTGGGTTTCAAAGTTTAAATACCTGGGCCACTGGGTCACTGGGTCACCGAGGACTTGTCGGACAACGTCGATGTGGAGAGGGAGCGTAGGGCGTTGGCATGTCGACACGCAGGTTTGCACGATGTACCGCAGAAGTGAAGATCTGGGGGCACGGCAGTGCCCCCGCAAGTCGAGCGAAAAGGTGCACGGCCGTACCATCCTTTTCTCGAAGCCATTCAGGCCATTTTCAATCAACATCCTGTAGTTTTGTCCCAGTTAAAGCTAGAACCCTGAATTTTCAGTAACATGTTGGGCATAATAAGGGGTAGATATATTCTCAATAACATTCAATTTGAACTTTTATTTTAAGAACTATTGCCCCTCAAAATTCCTTAGTTTTGTCACTGACTCACTGACTGACTGACAGATCATCAATCGTTTAAGGTACTTCTAGCAGACCCACAAGCTCCAAATTTTAAACATAATTAGTTTTTAGCCTATTAATTGCTAGAAAATTAAAAAATATTGCAATATCAGTCACGTATCTGAGATATACAAACTGCATAAGTAAGTTTGTAATCCTATAAAAAATACATGCGATTACAAAGTTACTTTTACAGTTTGCATGTTACTAGAAGTCATACCTGAAAAGAAAAAAAAAGGGATGAGATCCCATCAAAAACATTACATGTAGAAAGATGCAAGTCTCGCAACACAGTTCTTTTACAACAAAAAGTAATGATATGTAATCTTAAACCAAGTCTGATATATTTTAGTCAATAGTACCGGAGGGGAGCCCACAGAACAAAATTTCCACCGACTTGCATCTGCATAACTTTATTTTTTTTAAATATATATAATGACATGATCAAAAACACAAAGTATCTAATGCTGATGCAAGTCGGTGGAAATTTTGTTCTGTGGGCTCCCCTCCGGTACTATTGACTAAAATATAACAGACTTGGTTTAAGATTACATACCTATCATTACTTTTTGTTGTAAAAGAACTGTGTTGCGAGACTTGCATCTTTCTACATGTAATGTTTTTGATGGGTTACTTTGTTTAGAGCCTTCTGCCAATCGTTCTACACGTGCAGCCTGTGGGTGAACTATACGCAGCGGACCATCAACGCACTACGTGTTCAATATAACAATGCGTTTAGGATTAGGATGCTGTTGGGGCTGCCACGCTACTGCAGCGCATCAGGTATGTTCGCGGAGGCGCGCACGGACGGCTTCCACGCCATCGTGCGCAAGCGCGTCGCCTCGCTGGCGAGCAGGGCGCGGGCTAGCGCGAACAGCATCCTTAACGCATTAGCTAACAGGCTGGACTGTCCCCTCACGAAGCTGCTCTTGGACCTTTCATGTACATCCAATAAAACAATGATTAATGATTTTGATTTATGTTTTGATTTTTTATTTGTGATTCTTTCATTAACATACTATTCGCACGAACGATCATGTGAAACCGAACGCCGATAAACCTTTGTAACAAAGTGAAAACGTACCTTATTAACTCAGAATAAGAGCGCAATTTCTTCGCAGTTATAAAACCTAACAACAATGATCATAGGAAAGTAAACCTTATAAAAACTAGATTCTCATATTATCAAAGTACTGGCACAAGTTGGGCAAGGTTGTCATGGGCGGTGGTCGCGCGTAGTAGGTATATGTTAAATTGCACGTTTGTACTGGTTGTACCAGTGGAGGGTACATGGGTACAGGGGTTGCCGTGGGTCGCTCGACGTTCGCTCGCAGAGCCTGCAAGCAATAAAACAAGGTTCAAGAGAGTATTTCTTTTTTCATTGTGTTATATTCACGAGTACAGTAATCTCCCAGTTTTATATAACGAAACGCGTACGAAATTCGCATGCGTGTTTATTGCAACACACAGATATATAAATACAAGAGATAGGCCGTCGCCGTACTAATTATTCCAATACCAGTGTCGCCAGTATTTGACTTGTGTGTGTTACAACCACATATGTAGTCTTGTAAACACTAGGATCACGCACACATTGCTCATGCTCCCTACTTGGATTCTAATGCTGTGATTGGCGCGCACACACGCCGCAAAGGTTGTAAATACACACTACTACACGTAAACATCAACATCGGTGAACGTAATAGAGATGGGACAGCATTTTTTTTGTTTTTGTCGATATTTAAATTATCAACATGGGAAATTATAAGTTAGGTAGGTAACAATCAATTAAAAAAAAGGGATAATCGAACATTTCTGCGGCTATCAATTAAAAAACCGCAAATCGGTTCATCTGTTTGGGACATACAATTTTAAAGTGACGCGCGACGACCCGCCCTCCTGACGTCATAGTGCAGCACTCGCCACGCGCTCACTCCGTTCGCGCGCTTCCGTACTAGACTACCGTTGCAAAATGACGTCACACGCGCGGTTAGCGGGACTCACTTTAAATGTCTTTAAAATCAAAACTACTAGGTATTTTTGAATAAAACAGAAACTAATGTATTTGTATGAATCAAAGCTTTACCGTAACAAACTTTCAAGTGATTTTGCAGACCTATTGACATTCTCCATTCGACACCCTCGAGGGAATCAAAATGTACAGGGTACTTTCCGTGGACCTAACCTAGGACTATGAAATTCGGCAAATTATTTCGTTTTACTGCGGCCATAATTGTATAGGTGACCATATCTTTTTATAACCACAATTTCACTTAGTAAAACAACTGAATTTCTGAAAATTGTATTTCGAGAAAAACTGGAAAAAAACTGCGAGACTCGATTCTTGAAGTATTTATAATATTGAGGTGGACTCGTATGCTGCACGGCATCTCTAGTCGCCGCCTCGCCATCGTGACGATGGCATCGTCACTATCGCCTAGAGGTGAGACGTACTAGGCAAAACGCGTACTGAGTCTTGCGAGTACGCGTCCACAAAAATACTAGATCCAAAGACTAGGTCCAAATACGCGCTAAACCGACCCCGACCCGAGGTGCCCCGAAAGAATCCGAACGCGCAGACGAATACGAATAGCGCGGAACGTAAAGACTCTTAGACGTTTCGAGTCTTCAGAGTCGTCGTACGCCTAGTACTCGATACGCTAAAAGACGCGCGAGCGGGATCGCGTACTTACGCGTCCATGCCAAAACCTATTCCAAAAACCTGTTCCCGTAAATACGTCTCACCTCTATCGCCAGTGCGAGCCAGACAGTCTTAGAGCACGGTCACGTCACTCGCCCCTAGATCCGATGCTCTCGCGAGCTCCAGGGTAAACACCGCGATCATTGTTTACATATTGTGTATTCTTATAATAAATAACTGTATAAGTGGCTTTCAATAATGATCACCTTTAGAAAGTAGAGATCCCACAATACGTTACCAAAAATTTGTATGGAACTTTGTAAGCGATTTCGACTGCATTTGTCCATTTTTTATATGATGTATACAATATAAATGTGTATTTATATACTTCACTTTTATAAACTTATTGTAGAAACCCTAACTTAAGTAAGTAACAGTGTAATAAATTGAATACATAAACATAAATGGGGAGCCGCCTACGTCCAGCAGTGGACAAGGTACGCGAGACTTAGACCTCAATATCCCGAAACGGGAACTGCAAGAAATAAAATTACAAACCACTAAAACTATCGATAGAATGATCGCTTATGTACCGCACTAGTGCGCCCCACCTACCATCGTAAATCGTGCCACTAACTAAGACTCTGCGACAACATTGTGTCGATCGGCAAACTTGCTGCCCATTGCGCGTTAGTTACGTGAACGGCTAAGGTGGCAATATACAAAACGGGCAATGAATAACATTATAATAGAAATATCTGTTTTATTGCCACACTTAATTATTTACTCGTTTTTAGTTAAAAAGTATTAAAAATAGGCTTACCTGTGATAAGTGACTCCGCTACTACTTGAATTAACAATATTGCTTCGATTTCTGCACGTTATAACTGCACAAACCGGCCTTTTACCCACAAAAACCGAGTTGTTTACTGCGCAATCGATGGCCGGCGACTGACACGACGAATCAAGTCTCCGAACAAATCGTGATCACACGATCAGGAAATGGCGACATGTGCCACGCCTACAACTCCCATCTCTTGTATTTATATATCTGTGTTGCAACACGATAAGGTTTATCAATTCCATTAACACCTCGGATTCAGTATAAGCCGCTCAACCAATCTCACGTTGGTAAAGCTTAAGCCACACAAAGAGCGGGCGAGCGGTGGCGGCGCGGGCGCGGGCGGCGGCGGCGCGGGCGCGGGCGGCGGCGGCGCGGGTGCGGGCGGCGGCGGCGCGGGCGCGGGCGGCGGCGGCGCGGGAGCTGCTTTTGGCGGTGGCGGCTGCCGACAAAGGCCGCCACCGCCCGCCCGCTCTCTGTGTGGCTTGAGCTTAAATGCCGATTCATCCCATCACTATCAACGCAAATCTACCCTCTTTATCCCATTCCTACTCCATACAATTTCGCATACCTGACTGGGGGTAGGACACACAAAACGATGACAACCCTCTTCTTCCGCTACGCTTCGGGTCGAGCACACGGCTCCCTGTTCCTTCGATAAAATTATTACCGCGAGTGGACAAGCACGAAAATCAGCGCGAATCTATCGCCGAATCATACGCTCTGGGGCAGAAAAGTTTAAAGGAGTACGCGGCGCGCCCCTCAACATCAAGCGCGCGTGGGGCAAATAGGAACCAGGTTTGCTGTCCCAATTTTCCCTTTACTACTTTTCTCCGCCTTCCAAAAATCATTTCGAAATTGCTTTTTAGAGGTTAGATATGAGGATATTAAGTATCATTTGTGGTAGTTATATTGTACAAAATAAAAACCGGCCAAGTGCGTGTCGGGCCACGCGCAAGGTAGGGTTCCGTAGTCGTCCACCCGTTACATTATGTGGACTAAAAAGTTCGCAAACTTATATTTACTATGTTTTTGACAGAATTAACAACATTATCTAAGGTATCAATGGAAATTGTTCGAAAGTTTGTTTCTGAAGTTCGACTATTACTCAATTTTTAATCAAAGTGAAAATTGAAAAATTCAACACCACAGGCGGGATTTGAACCCACGACCTCTGGAATCCGTCCATTGCTCTACCAATTGAGCCACCGTGGTATCCCTTGTAATGGTGAATTTTTCAATCTTAACACTCATCTATTAAGCCTTATTAGGGAGGCTCGTAGCGACATCTACCGTGAAGTTGTTACAACTTCTGATACGGCACCACGCACCCGCTACGGCACGCATCCGCTTAACAAACATATTAAAGATTAACGACTATTACTCGTTAACTAGTACAAATACAAATACTCTTTATTGCACACCTCAATTAAAGGATACAGTACAATACAAAATCACAGTAAGCAGAGGCAAACAACAGGCGGTCTTATCGCTAAAGAGCGATTTCTTCCAGACAACCTTAGGGTAGCGGAAATTAAGTCTAATCATAACGATTGATAGTAGGTGGTGCAGAGATAATATATGAAACCTCTTAATAATAATAATAATTATTATTATTATTAAAGCTTATTTATTCAGTGTTTTATGTAATTTTACATTGCAAATGTGTTGTTAGTTTGTTAGTGATTACTTATTTATGTATAATGTATATATATACGTATTAGTTAGTTAGGTATTTTTATTTTTATTACACTGATCCCGTTAGGGTAAAAGCCTCCTCGATTCCCTTCCACTTCTCTCTATCTTTAGCTTTTTCCATCCAGTTCTTTCCCGCTATTTCGGTGACATCATCAGCCCACCGTTTATAAGGTCTTCCCCTTGTCCTTTTCCCTTCTGGTCCCTTCCATTTTGTTGTTTGTATGGTCCATCTTTTGTCATCATATCTAGATATGTGGCCAGACCACTGCCATTTTAGGCGCATGGCTTGTTGGAGGGCGTCAACAATCATGGTTTTTTTCCTAATTTCCTCATTTCTTACTTTCTGGATCCTTCTTAGCTTCAGCATGCTCCGTTCCATAGCATGTTGACATGAGGAAATTTTGTTTTTTATTTTAGTTGTGAAGGTCCATGTTTGGCATCCATAAGTTAAGCTAGGTAAGATGCAGGTGTCCATGACAACTTTTTTCAGTTTCGGGTGATAATTTCCTTTAAGTATTTCTTCTTGTGTCCAGTATTTTTTCCATGTGCAGTTAATTCTTCGGTCTACTTCTTCTTCATTGTTTTTTAAACTGAAGGACACTTGTTTTCCAAGATAGACATAGTTTGCTATATATTCAACTTGGTTCCCATCTATTATTATTGGATGAGCGTGGGCATTAGTCATGATTTTGGTTTTACTTATGTTCATGTGTAAGCCCACTGGTTTGCTCTTATTTGCTAGGGTTTGCATCATTTCTTCGAGCTTTTTGGCTGATTCGGCGAAGATAACAATGTCATCTGCAAACCTAAGGTGGCTAAGATGCTTGCCGCAGATCCAGAGTCCTTGGTCATCCCAGTTGATTTCTTCGAAGATACCTTGTAGCACGGCTATGAAGAGCTTTGGAGATAATGGATCTCCTTGCCTTACTCCTTTTCTTATAGGTATTTCTTTTCCAGTGCTTTCCAATCTTACTGTGCTGGTACTGTGTTTGTAGACATTGCGGATAATGTTTATGTATGTTTGGTGGACCCCACATGAATAAAGTGCATTCCAAATTGAACTGTGTGTTATGCTGTCGAAGGCCTTTTTATAGTCCACAAATCCTACATATAGGTGGCGGTTAAATTCTTTATATTTTTCAAATATTTGTTCCAGTGCGTGTATGTGGTCTATGGTTGAGTAGCCGGCACGAAATCCCGCTTGTTCAATTGGCTGCTTGGCATCTATTGTGTGTGTTATGCGGCTCAGCATTAAGGATGTGAAGAGTTTATATATACTAGATAGTAGACTAATGGGCCTATAGTTGCCTATGTCTAATGGGTCCCCTTTTTTATAAATTAGAACTATATCTGAGACACACCACTGTTTAGGAACATCTTGAGTTTCCAATATAGTGTTAAAAAGCGGTGTCAGGTAGGGCAGCAGTATTGGTATACTTAGTCTAACTATCTCATTGCTGATGTTGTCAGGTCCAGGGCTTTTCTCTGTTTTAAGCTTTTTGACATATCTAAGTATTTCTTGTTCTGTAATAGATTCTATTCTGTTTGTAGGCCTTTCTTCCCAGCTTTGGTAGACATCCTCTTCTATTTCATCCGGTTCTTTGTACAGTTCCTCTTAATAATTACAACAATTCAACTAAATTAAGAATAATATACATACATAAATACAATATACAGATAAACATACATAAACATATACACATATACAGTCAGCCACAAAGTCTAAAGGAGTCGAGTCTAAATGTGTCATGGGAGAGAAAGATAGTGATCTTTAAGCTGTTTTTTGAAGACAGCAAGAGATTTAGCACGCCTCAAATCAGTAGATAAAGAATTCCAGAGCCGAACAGCTTGGAAAGTAAAGGAAGAATTAGTAATGTCTACTTAGCTGTTATAGTTTTCCTTTTAAATTCATTGTATATACTACTACCATGATTTTTTTCACATGCCTATTATAGGAGCCACCGATTAGCTGGCAGGGGGGGGGGGGGACACTTGACCATAACGAAAATTATCACTTCAAAGCTTAATAACCGATTCTTGAATCAAAAAATACTCTTAGAAACCTTATAATATTTTTAAAAGAGCTATCCAACGATACCCCACACGATGGGGTTTGGAAGAAAAAAAAAATTGCGCCACCACTTTGCATGTAGGGGAGGTACCCTAAAAAAAAATTTTTTTCAAGATTTTATTCTACCGTTTTGTCGGCGTCATCAATATACTCGTGCCAAATTACAGCTTTCTAGTACTAATACTAACGGTTACTGAGAAAAACGGGGGTCGGACGGACGGACGGACATGGCGAAACTATAAGGGTTCCTTGTATACTACGGAACCCTAAAAATCAGCCATATCGTGTCTGGAGGACCTCAAACTTGGTGTTTCGAAAATTATTTTTGATTTAATTAAAAAAAAATAGCTGAAATGTAATGATGTGGTATATTTTCAGAATCGCCTCAAAAAGCTCTTTCATATGATACTACACACGATAGGTTTCTGAAAATAAAAATTGTATTTTCCATAAAAAAAAAGAATGTCTCGGCTCTCCCCCCCTAAGGGAATTTTTTTTAGGAACTGCGGGTCAAAAATTTTGTTTTGACATCTAGTATGCGTGTGCCAAACGGCTAAACTGTACATCGATTTGCGTTTTTTTTAATCTATTAGGCGAAGAGAGGAGACCCTTGAGTATGATCAAATGTCTATTCCCAATGTATCAAGTGCTATGTTATGAACACAAATGTGTATGCAAATACTTTGATGTATAGGTAAAGAAGAGCTATTACTTTGATATAAGGATTAATTTTGCTTGGCCAGGTTGAAATATTTTATGATAAAAACCAATACTACCAACAAAATTTGTACAATTATGAATCTTATTCCCCAAACATAAGACCCAATTACACTTGGAAACAAGCAGAGAAATAATACTCATCATCCTCCTAGCGTTAACCCAGTACAGTTGCATCCTGAAGGATGCCTGGGGTCCGCTACCTAATCCCAAGATTTGGCGTAGGCACTATTTTTTACGAAAGCGACTGCCATCTGGCTTTCCAACCCCGAGGGGAAACTAGACCTTATTGGGATTAGGCTTTGTCAAGTGAGTGGGCAACTTGACTGTTCTCAAGCCGCCCGAAGGCCTCCAACTTGGCTTAACGACTGCTGCCATAGACAGAAACCGGGATCAACGGCTTAACGTGCCTTCCAAAGCACGGGAACGCTCATTTAGTAACCACTCAAAGCGGTCACCCATCCAAGTCCTGACCGCTGCCCACGTTGCTTAACCTTAGATACCGCAAGCGGTACGCAGGCGCCGCTGGGCCACGAGCGCTCCCAGCAGAGAAATAATACTAATAATAATAAAAAGAAATAATAATAATAGAAATAATAATAATAATATGCAAATACTCAGATGTACAAAAACCAATACTACCCACAAAATTTGTACAATTAAAAAAAATCTATCTATTAATCTTATTCCCCAAACGTAAGACCCAATTACACTCGGAAACTGTGGATATTGTTAGTATCATAATAATACATGAAGGTAGGTGTGTACCGTAGGGTAGATTGTTGATTAAATAAATCAGTCTTAGGGTCGGTTGCACCAACATACGAACACAGGCCAGTCATCGTCAAATATGGCGCCGGCAGCTGTCATCCCATAGCAACTTGTCAAACTTTCCATACAATCAGATTTGACGAACACCGCTTACGATTACAGACGGTTTGGTGCAACCCGGCCTTAGCCCGAACTCGGTGATTCATTCATAAGTTCGACAGAAACAAGCAGAGAAATAATAAAGGTACTTACGTTACACATGGCATCAAGTTTGGCCGGTGCCAACATGTCGCTATACTTCAGAGCAACACTCCTGTAGCTCCAAGTCCCGTCTCTTGGTGACCGACAAACCAACTCCGCAGAATACTCAACACACCCAGAGCTGATCCCTTCATCTTCCTTCCCGTTTTCGTATTCCCTCTTGTCAACGTGCTGTTTGTAAAGCAATAAAGTCTGTGTCAAATCCATGTTATGGTTAAACTTCGCATTGCCTTTATTTGATTTTTGTATATGGTAAAGCTCTCGGTCAACCGGCTTGGCCCATTTTATCTCAATCATACTGTATTTTTGTACTTTTCCTTTGTGTCCAGGGAGGTAGTAAATGATTATACGGACTATTCCTGAATACTTATATCGTTCACCTAGTGTGAGCAGTCTTTAACTAGTTGGGTAAATATAGGGCTGCCATCCGTCCGGGTTTTCCCGGATTTGTCCTAGTTTGGAGGCCATCCGGGGGCCGTCCGGGGGGTGTCAAGAATTGTCCACATTGGACACTTTTCATGTAAAGAAGCACCTCATTGAATTTAAAGGTCTTGTTTTTTAAAAATATTATTTTTCGGACTCGTCCGGGGAAATAATGCGATTTACGCCAAATGTCCGGGTCTTTTTGAATGTTTGTCCGGGTTTGGCGAAATTCGAGATGGCAGCCCTAGGTAAATAACATGTTTTACTTATGAATTTTACGTAATTCTACTTACTCAACATGGTTTCTCTTAAACTACCTAGCTGTTTTGCGTATCTTTAAGGCTTGGTCACACCGCGTTGCGAGACGTCCGCGCGACGCGACCGCAGCGCGGCGGAACGTATGCTAACAGGTTAGCGACGTCACACTGGCTGCGCGACGCGAGCGGGACGGTTTCATACATTATACGTTTTCGGGCCCGTCCGCCACAGCAATAAAAGCAGCCTTACCTTCTTCATCAGCTCATCATCTATATCAGGCTCCGAGTCCGCCCAGTCCAGCATCACATCCTCGTCCCAATGCCTCAAAATACCAGGAGCCAGCGCCCGCCACGCCATCGCCGCAGTCCTATGGGAGGCGAACTCCACGCGCGCAACCCCTCCATCCTTCCTCTTATCGAAGCAGTTCTTGTACAGAAACACGTCCACTATCCCACTAACTTTCTTCGATAGTTTTTTGTATACTTCCTCTTTCGTTTTATTTTGGGGAATACCGCCTAAGAAGAGCTGGCGGCAGTGGCCAAAGGATTTAACCACCTCGATATGTCGGCCTGGTCTTATCTCGTAACCATTCAACTCCCTAATGGCCGCGGCTGCGTCTTCTCTTCTCGTGTACGTCACGACGGCATACCCTCGGTTGGAGAAGCGGTTACGCATCATAACCTTCAACTCGTATATCTTCCCTATTCTAGCGAAGATCGGGACTAGTTCGGCTGCGAATACCTTACGAGGAAGTTGGCCGATGAAAACTTCGCAGGCATTCGGCGGCGGAAGCCCGGTCCAGTTCGGAGGCGGACCGAATTTCCGTTGACCGTTCTCTTGTACAGTATCATAGCTAGTTTTTTCACACAATTCCAGTAGTTTATCCTGTTCATCCATGGTTCCAACTTAAAAAGACGTTGTAAAGTTAAGCGCACTTTAAAATCAACTGAGCGGCCGTTGACTCACCGTTGACTTGAAAATAAAATGAACGGAACGTAAAGGCGGCGCCCAGTGTTGCCAGATGGGTTTTATGTTTCGTTACACGCAGCTCTTAAAAATAGTACGAAAATTCAAGTTTGAGTACGCCGAACAACATTTATTGACAAACTGTGCTTTATGCAGCTGGTGCATAAACAAACTTTGTTTAACAAAGGCCTTAAAATAATACATTTTTCACCGTTCCACGGATTTTGGATTTTGTTTTGGTTGTCAGCTGAAGAAATTATACACCATGATAATATCGGATTATTTATTATGACAGTTAGAGACTGTGTGTGTATTAGACCTACATAAATTTCACATTTTATTACAAGTTATTTACAAGTTTTAATTATTTTTTGATTTCAAATTTTGACAAAAGTATCTGGGGGCACGGCAGTGCCCCCGCCAAGTCGAGCAAAACAAAAGTGGCACGGCCGTACCATCCTTTTCTCGAAGTCATTCAGGCCATTTTCAACCTCCTATTATTTTGCCCTAGCTAAAGCTAGAACCCTGAATTTTCAGAAACATGTAGGGCATAACATTGGTTAGACATATTCTCAATAACATTCAATTTGAACTTTTATTTTAAGAACTATTGGCCCTCAAAGTTCCTTAGTTTTGACACTGACTCACTGACTGACTGACTGACTGACAGATCATCAATCGTTTAAGGTACTTCTAGCAGACCCGCAAGCTCCAAATTTTAAACATGACTAGTTTTTAGCCTATTTATTCCTAGAAAAATGAAAAATATTGCAATATCAGTCATGTATCAGAGATATACAAACTGCATAAGTAAGTTTGTAATCCTATACAAAATACATGCGATTACAAAGTTACTTTTGTAGTTTGGATGTTCGTTACTCAATCACGCAAAAACGGCTGAACGGATTATGATGAAACTTGGTATGTTACGATTTTATAGCCTAAATTATCATAAAGGATACTTTTTAGCCCTTAAATCATCCCTTAAATGGATGAATTTGGGGATGGAAGTTGAATCTGACGCACGTGGTTGGTGTTTACCAAACTTGCTGCACACGGAAAATTCATCTCAGAAAAACCAGTGTAAGCCTGAGCTCCGAATATGCATATAGTTGGTACCAATCTCACGGCCAAGATACAATAGAACGTGTGGTGAGGCGAGTCTAAACAGTTGTAAATACGAATATATATCACGATATGACATTTGGCGTGTCAGAGGTGTGTCATTACTCACTTACAGATGACATTCGGTAAAGTTGAAATCAATGCACATCATTTTTACACAACTTACTAATTTGAGTTTTATTATGGGTGCGATAAAGTAGGCATTCGCATGCTTTATTTTTTATTTTTAACATCGTTGTGATAAAATTTAAGTACTTTTGCTACTACTTGATGAGCTATTATTTCAAGTCAAAAGAGTTGGTATACGTGCGGGGAGCGACGCGCGCCCCGCGCGGGGGAGGCGATTTACGATAAAAAAAACATCGATGACTTTCAATTACCTACTAATTTAAAAATAAATCATATAAAAAGGGTAACAAATAAAAAACTACACAATCTTATTCAATCATTTATTCTTTGGTAGCTTTTTGCTTTAAGGTATGCCTCTTATACTTTTTTAAAGCTTGTAAATGCAAAGGATGCATTTTTAGCACATATTTTTCTTCTATCTTTCCACTGAGGATTTTGTTTATAATATTACACCAATTGTGTATATGAATTCTTATAACTAACGATACAAAGTATTTTTGTACTGGCGTTTTATGACTTTTACAGCCTAGCCAAGACATGTGGCACCGTTCGTTTATAATTTTGGATATATATTTTTTTAGATTCGTTTTGTGGCAGTTACTGTTTAAATAATTGTGGACCAGACTTGTACTTTCCCTATACAAACACAAAATCCTGGCATTGGGATAATCTAAATTTGCGTTTTTTAATCTTTTGTATTCCCTGTGTTGAATATATTCGTGGATCCCCTGTCGTTCCTCGGCAATATAGGTTTTGGTGCATAAATTACACGCAATTTTATGAGTTATTTTTCTGCACACATAACCTGCAGTGTATGCAGAAGTCTGCACCTTTATCTTCTCCGCAATCGCAGATTCCCTCGTGATTTGTTGAGACGGGACGAGTGAAGACGAGGACAGCGTGTTTGAATTATCTTCTGGAACCAAATTCTCTTTTTCATCTTGATCTTGATTTTTAGTGAAAAGGTAACTTAAATCTATTAACGCCTCGCCGTCATCTTCTTCGCAATTCATCGATTTTGATTGCGGAGCCAATACATTAGAAATGGCTAATGATTTAAATGAATTTATGAATGTGTTTGCATTTGGATTCACATTGCGGTAATTTAAGGCTCTAATGCGACCGAAGAAATTCTCCAGGGGATCCTGATTTATAAGTCTAGGATAAAAGTATTCCAGTTGGTACTCAGAAAACAATAATTTCGATAACCCCAGAAAACTATTAATACTGGTGATCCACCCATCTAAACACGGGACGCGTACAAGTCTTGGCTGGCCAGTCCGTTTTGCTAATTTACTTCGAGTATCTATATATTTCATATCTCTTATTTTTTTCACTGCCTTTTTCCAAAATTCTATGTGGGCCGAATTGTTTTTGACAGCACATCTCAGTTTTCCTCGGCCTTGACCTGGCGAGCCATTAACGCTGTCAAATAAGTCATCAAAAAACAGAACAAAATCAGCCGTAGTTTCCATAGTTTCTTTGGGTGCGTTTAGTCGCTTGTCTGAAAAATAAAAGAGAAAGGTACAATGAAATGAAAATGAATGTTTATATTAGAATTACGAAATCTTAAGCTTAATGTTTATATTAAAATCTTATATGAATGTTTATTTGCGGAATACGGGTTACATATGGTGTTAAAACGTAGATAAGCGCAGTCATCCATATTCTAGATATTTAAGTATGCACATAAGTAACAATAATTACTCATTACTAAATTTCATAATAATCAGAAACTCTCTAGTTGAAAGTTTAGTTCACATAGCAATGCATACCATTTTTTTTAAATTGAACCATGAAGATCTTTTAGGTCTCTCGGAACTTTGTTATATCATTTTGGTAGGTAAGGGCGTATTTTAGGTACAGTTAGCAGGTTTCCTTGCCTGGATATACGGTTATTATAATTAAGACGTCACAATTTTTTAAAGTAATGTATGTATGTAATTACTTTATTGTACACAAAACACAGGTAAAAATACAGACAAATTAGGTTATTTAATATAATAACCTAAATTAATATAATGATAATTGCCTGCTAGGATATGCAACTGAGGCACGTGGCTCGGTTATTCGGTGTGCACTAGAGCATATATGCTACAAAAGTTGTATCCATCAATAAGATTGGATATCTGTATTTGTAATTAACTATACAGCCAGAAAATTAAAAGTACATTAAACACTAGCATTATAATACTCAGAGTACGGAATATTGGTGGCATTTTTAGTTGTCCTTAAAGTGTGTTAAAATTGTTAAAATTCCTAATAGTCATTTTGCTAGTTTGTGTGCATTGGTTTAGATTTTCTGGTACTAGTTAAAAAAAATCATGATAATACGTTTTCCAAATGGGGATAAATAAATCAAATGGGACAGTTTTATAACATACTAGACCTTGTTGATTGTAAATTCATTTTAAATTTAATTTTATTTTCAATTCGCAGCATTGTCGTTAGAAGAATAAGAATAGGATATTACTTGATAAATACTAGTACTTAAATTAATTACCAGCAAGCAATTCTATTTTATATAAGTGTATTTTACACTTCCTTGTTAATGGATACCTATAAAATACATTGCAAAACTACATTATAAATTCATCTATATTGTAATTTTTTTCCATGATATAAGTAATAAATTCACATCTCCTAAGAGCTCCCTAATGGCAGCTCAAAATTCCACCAATATTCCGTACTCTACCCATAACAATAATTTATTTATCGATAACCCTTTAACCGCCATCGTCTAATCTAGCAGTCAGAGTGATAATGTAAATTACATCTTATTAATTTATAACAAAGTAGAATATTGCGGGATACATTTCTGACTTGCGGCGGTTAAGAGGTTAGGAATCATATCGGTACATTAAATATAATTTAGTTGACTTACGAAGAGTGTCTGTATAATACAGAAAAGCAGCAGTTTTGGCGCTTAGCACTTGAGCCGCCATTTTAACTTTCATCTTTTTTACCCTTTTTGGGTCCACATGGTCAGCTGTTAATTTTGGCAGCGCTCTGGTGTGGGCTGATTGTATATCCGAATCATAAACGTATAAAATATCCTCCCAAGAACCTCTTTTCCCATCAAACAGAACATCCTTGTCTAGAAAATTGTTTCTCACGGATTTCAGTAAGTGAGGTGGATCATGGAATATAAATAAGTTATGTCCAGCTACATGAACTGTATCTGAAAAAAAAATTTAAAAATACAATTTAGGTACTGTTATCTTCTATATTTAGTAACCCGTGTGGTGTCGGGTTATAACATAATTGCACCACCCCCTTTCCTTTCTTCCCATGGCAGTCGTGTTAGGATTAGGGTGTTGTGGGCGGTTGGCAAGCAACCTGTCAGGGTAGTATCACATTTTATTTATCTATAAACCCACAATCGTCTCGCTATCCATCCTATAGTCACCCAGCTTTCATCAGACCTTAACATCTGGTACCTTGACGACGGCACTCTTGGAGGGAAGGCATCTTCCGTCTTAAGTGACTTGAATACAATCATTGAACGATTTGCTGAGATAGGCCTCACAATAAATTTTAATAAGTGTGAAGTTTTTATAGCAGGTGATCTCTCTGTCAGCTCTCGCGATGCTATAATTCAAAACTTCAATCTTGTCACTCCCAACTTTTCTTTACTTACTCGGGATTCTCTCACTCTACTCGGTGCTGCAATATACGAAGATGCCATCCCCCCGGCAATTCATTCGAAATTACAAAATTTTCACAATTCTTCAGATTTGCTTTTTAAGATTCATCCCCACATAGCCATCTACATTTTACGATTGTGCCTTTTTTCGCCTAAATTTCTGTATATTCTACGCTGCTGCCCGCTATGGAAATTCCCTCTATTGACGTCATTAATAGATAACACATTAAAAGAATCAATCAGTAAAATCCTAAATGTTTCCCTAGATTTTCATACTTGGTCCCAGGCAACTTTGCCAATAAAATATGGCGGATTAGGTATCCGCTGTACTGGTGACCTGGCTCTTCCTGCTTTTCTCTCATCTGTCCACAGCACCGCCACGCTCATCAGTGGAATTCTTAATGTTTCCAATCCCGCTGATGTAGTAGTGACGGGCTTGGCCGATGCGGAGACAACTTGGGAGATCGGGAATCCTGGTAATAGTCCGCCTACTGAAAAAGCGAGCCAAGCTGCCTGGGACATTTTAAAAGTCAAATCCATATACAAAAATCTTTTAGAACAGAGCCTTATCCCAACCGAGCGCGCTCGATTACTGGCAGTGTCCGAGCCGGAGTCGGGGCACTGGCTTCACGCTCTACCGTCCCGTAATATTGGCTCCCTCTTAGATCCGGGTGCATTACGTGTAGCCGTGTGCCTTAGACTAGGCCTCAAAGTCTGCGAGCCACATTCCTGCAGCCGCTGCGGTGGCTCGGTTGACGCCCTCGGTCGTCACGGCCTATACTGCCAGTCAAGTGCCGGTCGGTGGTTTAGGCACGCAACGCTCAACGACCTCATCCACCGGGCTCTCGGCTCCGCAGCTATTCCATCAACTCTGGAGCCAGTAGGTCTGTCCGCTGCTGATGGCAAAAGACCTGACGGGTGCACAATAGTACCATGGCATCTAGGGCGACCTTTGGCATGGGATGTGACCTGCGTGGACACGTTGGCCCCGTCCCATGTCCAGCGCTCTGCCAATACGCCGGGCTCAGCCGCTAATAATGCCCAAACTGTCAAGTGTCGCAAATATGCTTTCTTAACAGATAATTACCTATTTGCGGCACTTGCAGTAGAGACCCTGGGACCCTGGTCGACAGATACTAAAGAATTTGTCAAAAAAGTTTGTCAAAAACTGATCGGGGTCTCAGGTGATCTGAGGGCTGGCTCTTACTTCGCCCAGCGGCTGAGCCTGGCCATTCAGCAAGGCAACGCAGCGAGCGTCCTGGGAACGATGCCTCGGGCAACATTAGGGGGAATTGAGGAGGGGCGTTTCAATTTATAATTATTTATTTTTAAATAATAGTTAAGTGTTCAGTTATGTATTTTTGTGTTGTGTTGTAATAAAGATACTAAACCCACAATTGCTGGAACTTAAGTTGTATGTGCTCTGCCTACCTCTTTTGGGAATGCAGGCTTAAGTTACGTATCAATCACGAGTGAATTACACCATCATACCTAGCACTTTATGCAACATAAAAAAAACATTGAAGAAAGAGGTAAATATATATCTGAAAATATTAGTAATTGGGAAATATGTAATTTCTTTTACTAAATGTGTTTGAGTTATGAACTTGCATTTTATAGCTTGCTGCATCTTTGCCATCAATAGTAAACAAATTAAACCTATTGCAGAGAGTACAAGTTATTGTTGTTGTCTTCTACAAATCTGTTATCTATAGGAGCATCAAACGGAGAATGGTAATTTTTGATGGTGAAAATAAATCCATACTAACATTATACATCCATACTAATGCGAAAGTGTGTCTGTCTGTCAGTTACCTCCTTACGTTTAAAACGCTGAAGCGATTTCGATGAAATTTAGAATGGAAATAGTTTGAGTCCCGGTGAAGAACATAGGATACTTTTTATCCCGTTAATCATCGCTTAAGGGGGTAGGTTTGTATGGAAGAGTGATAACTAGGTAAGCGCCTGAAATAAAAGAATATAAATAAAATTCTAACTCAATGATCTAGTTCTACGCAGACGAAGTCGCGGGAAAAAGCTAGTTATTATAAATTGTATCCTTGGTGCAGGTGTATTCTTGCTATACATAACATAAACAAAAAGTCAAATATCTTTCATTGTTATTAAATAATCGGCAAAAATGTACAGTCACTCTCTTAACAAATTGCCGCCTGTTTTGAAAGATGTGGGGTCACTTAAGGTTTTCAAAACTAAATATAAAATCATCATCATCATCATCATATCAGCCGAAAGACGTCCACTGCTGGACATAGGCCTTCCCCAAAGAGTGCCACAATGCCCGGTCCCAGCCACCCGCATCCAGCGGACTCCCGCGACCTTTACCAGGTCATCAGTCCACCTTGTGGGGGGTCTACCCACGCTGCGCCTTCCGGTCCGTGGTCGCCACTCGAGAACCTTTCGGCCCCAACGGCCATCGGTTCTACGTGCAATGTGCCCCGCCCACTGCCACTTAAGTTTAGCGATTCGAAAGGCTATATCGGTTACTTTGGTTCTGCTACGGATGGCCTCATTTCTGATGCGATCACGCAGAGAAACTCCCAGCATAGCCCTCTCCATTGCCCTCTGAGTGACTTTGAGCCTTCTTATGAGGCCCATGGTGAGCGACCACGTTTCCGTACCATATGTCATCACTGGCAACACACACTGGTCAAAGACTCTCGTCTTGAGACACTGCGGAATATTGGACGAAAAGATATGCCGTAGCTTCCCGAACGCTGCCCAGCCGAGTCGGATTCGACGATTGACCTCTTTCTCAAAGTTGGACCTACCTAGCTGGACAGTCTGTCCTAGGTATACATAATCGTCTACAACTTCGAGCGTAAAGCGTCCGATTGTAACGGGAGTTGGTGCTACATGGGCATTTGACATGATCTTCGTCTTATCCATGTTCATCCTTAGACCAACTCGCTCGGAGGCTTTACTGAGGTCATCGAGCATTGTACTTAAATCCTCCATGGTTTCAGCCAAGACTACTATGTCGTCAGCAAACCGAAGATGAGTGATATACTCGCCGTTTATGTTGATGCCTAGCCTTCTCCAGTCCAGATTCTTGAAAACATCCTCCAGTGCAGCGGAGAACAGTTTAGGAGAAATAACATCTCCTTGCCTGACTCCCCGCTGCAGCGGAACAGGTTTCGAGTTCCGGTCCTGGAGTCGGACTGACATAGTGGCGTTTTCGTACAAACACTTCAGTACTTCGATATAGCGGTAGTCTACTTGGCACCGCTGTAGAGATTGTAGTACCGCCCAGGTTTCGATCGAATCGAAGGCTTTCTCATAGTCCACAAACGCTAAACAGAGGGGCAGGTTGTACTCTTCAGTCTTCTGTATAACCTGTCGGAGCGTGTGGATGTGGTCTATGGTACTAAAGCCTCTTCGGAAACCGGCTTGTTCAGGAGGCTGGAAGTCATCTAGCCTGCGTGCGAGACGGTTCGTAATGACTCTTGAAAACAGCTTGTAGACAAATATAAAATAACAAATTAAAATAAAACTAACCTAAATATACCTGCCAGTGGGTAACGTTCCCAAAATGCTGTTCTTATATTTGACAACAAAGATTTTTTTAGTCATAATTTAAATAAAAATAAAACATTCTTAGATCACTATTTACACTATTTCAAGTAACTCCCGTGTTCTCCTAATTACACTTAACCAATTATTGGTCATATTGAACCTCAATCTATGCGGGTTAATTATTTATGATATTCACAACGATCTGAGTAAGAGCTGGATTCGAAATCGCTGATAATATTCCTAACGCTGGGAAGATAAAGAAGCTATTCCAGGAATATCGTAATTTCATAATAAAGGTACCTATCTACCAATAGCAATGAAATAGAACGTAACATACATGCTTTAATAGTAGGCAATAGTAAGTTTTACTGTTTGAGTCAGATGAAAACCAAGTCAGGTGGTATGGGTGGGACTATAATATTGTATTGCAAGTGAAAGTAATCAAAGCGTGTTATAAAAAGCAAAGAAACATTATTGAATCTAACATACCGTATGACCTTTGGTGAGGGGTTTGTAGCCGAGCTGTTGTAGCTTTCAAATTTTTAAAGCACGATCGAAATGTGGAACCTTGGTCACACACAAGGGCAAGTGGTTTCAGGCCAGCCTCAGAAAGCCTTAGAACGAGATCTTTGAGGATTTTCTCCAATTCTGGTGCAGAAACAGTTCCATCGCAAAAGTAATATGCAACGCTTTGCCTCCATGACGAGCAAATGCCTCTGATCATGAACACAAGAGCGTGGTCAGCAAATTTTTGTCTACGTTCTCCTGCTATTTCTTCAAAGCCGTTTATTACGTCTTTACTCTCATTGTATGTGAGATGTGGTGTCAACGCCACTTCATCGAACACCACTGAACATAATCTTTTCTTCGTGTCCCAGTTTTTAGTAGTATGTTTTATATGATCGAAAGTGCATTTGTTCATCCCGCATTCAAACACGACTTTTTCGGCAAGCCGAGCCAAAGTTCTTTTTGTTGGTAAGGCAAAAATGTGTTCCAACAGTTTGTATCCCTTGGGGCTTTGTTTCATCAAAGCGAGCGCAAATAATTTGTCCTCAAAAGTAAATCTTCTTGCCATCTTGTTTTTTCTCGCAAGTCTTAGTTGCATTAATAAAAAGGCCTTAGCCTTTTTGTTAAGGTGTGCAAAATTTTGTATAATCTCTAGACTTGCATGTTTATGGGCATTTTGCAACCTTTCTGTTGCAGTTTGTCCGAGACTGTCTGCAGCAATTTTAGTAGTCTGCTTTATAAAGCGTCTAGTTTTTGCCTTAAATCCTTTTAAGGCTGAAGCAGAAGCACCTGAAATTGGGTAGATGACTCATGTTACAATTTATAACATAGTGTGGTTATATGGATAGAAAACCGTCAAATTATCACAATAAATAGTAAATTAGACAAATTAATCAAAAACATAAACAGATATGGGACTATAAAGATTTGCAAAAATGTTGGTTTTTTTATAGCACAAATTTCAATTGGAAATTACTGATAGAATTTTCATGTTTTAATAAAAAAAGACATTGTATGGCTACTATGTACATGAACGCAATATTCCATTGTAATATCTTTGACAAAGTCGATGGTGGCGCATACTTATCCGACCAATGTATGCAGAATGGTATTCAATTCAGTAATAGATTAATAATTAAATAATGCGAGTGGATATGAACTCACCTTTCAAGGGAGATTGCTTTGGTGTATGGGGGTAACACAACATCCACACTGGATTCTTTGGTGATGTACGTGTCTGCCGATCTTTCAGCGACACGGTGTCCTGAAATATATAGGCCGATTGTATAGTGAAAATGGCGCTATTTGTTACAGCTACAAATATAAAGTTTCAGTAGGTATAGTTCATACAAAACTCTAAGGCCAAATTCTGTTAAACGAACGCAAGCAAAAAACCGGCCAAGTGCGTGTCGGGCCACGCACAATGTAGGGTTCCGTAGTTCAATTCAATTCATTTATTCATAAACAATACAATATTGTGTTTGAAATAACTTAATACATAACTTAATTATAACAATGACTATACTTAATATTTAAGTGCTCCAAGAATTAATAAGACTGATTAACAATACAAAATACAATGTCAAGAATTATACAATTAAATACAACAAATTACAATTTCCAAATAAATAATGAATTTACAATAAAACATTTAAAAAAATGGAATACTGTCACCACACACCAAATACAATCATAAATAATAAATCAATAGAGAATTAAAAGAAATTACATTAGTCAAAAAAAAAAAAACTCGTCAAAAAATTAATAAATTATAATATTTTTTTAAAAATGGTTACAGCTTATAATGATACTCATCTCTGAAATATTTCGTTGATGCTATAATAACTATCTTCTAATAAAAATTTCTTTAGTTTGGTTTTAAATTCGGCATGCGCTGTAATCATTTTAAGTTGTAACGGCAGTCTGTTGAATATTTTAATAGCCTGGTGTTGGGTGCAGTGGTTCACTACCTTAAGATGCGGTATTATTCCTGACTTAAGGTTCTTTGTACGAGATGCCATGCGGATTTCTCTTTCTTCCTCAGTCTCATGCCTTGCCAGATTTTTTATAAGATCAGAGAGTAGCACTAAAATGTAGAGACTAGGCACGGAGAGAATGCCTAGTTGAGTGAAGTGATCTCTACATGATATCCATGGCGGTATGCGTACCATTGCTCTGATGGCTCTTTTTTGGATTGTGAATGCTGTTTTGATATTTTGTACATACCTAGCTGTTACCCCAAAATTTTATGCTATATCGCAACTTCGATTCGACAAGAGCGAAGTATACTTGCCTTAGTTGATCAAGCGTTATCACTTCCCTTAAGGTCTTTAGAGCATAACATGCAGAACTGACTGACTTTTCGATGGATTCTAATTCTAATTTCCAATTTAATATAGAGTCTATGTGAACTCCTAGAAATTTAACAGCATTAATTGTATCTACTCTAGTATTGTTAAATATTATTTCTGGTAGTAGCTGATTCGTCTTGTTTGTCGATTTAACTACAACAATATTTGTTTTTTCAGTTATCCACCCGTTAGATTATGTGGACTAAAAAGTTTGCAAACTTATATTTACTATGTTTTTGACAGAATTAACAACATTATCTAAGGTATTTGGAAATTGTACGAAAGTTTGTTTTTGCAAAGTACATTTCTTAAGTTCGACTATTACCCGTTAACTAGTAATATCTACTTAGCTGTGATAGTTTTCCTTTTAAATTCATCGTATATACTACTTCCATGATTTTTTTCACATGCCTAGTAGCCACCGTTTAGCTGGCAGGGGGGACACTTGACCATAACAAAAATACACTTCAAACCTTAATACCACGCCAACCGATTCTTGAATCAAAAAATGTTTTTAAAAACCTTATAATATTTTTGAAAAAGCTATCCAACGACACCCCACACGATGGGGTTAGGAAGAAAAAAAATTGCACTACCACTTTACATGTAGGGGAGGTACCCTACAAAAAAATTTTTTCAAGACTTTGTTCTACCGTTTTGTCGGCGTCATTGACATGTATACTCATGCCAAATTACAGCTTTCTAGTACTAACGGTTACTGAGAAAAACGGGCGACAGACGGACGGACGGACCGATATAGCGAAACTATAAGGGTTCCTTGTTTACTACGGAACCCTAAAAGGACTAAGAGCTCTGACTGTAAGGTAGATTCTTGCTTGCGTTCATTTGACAGCATTTGGGCTTACAGTTTTGAAACGCAACAAAGTGCAAGTCTGACTTGAAAACGCATACATGTCAGAATGAATCAGCAATTCCAATCGTACCAAGTTTTCGTGAATAGAATGACTATACACACATACATATTCTCACGACCGTATTCCATTGGGGTAGGCAAAGACCAAAGAACGCCAAATACAGTATTCGGCAAACATCTTGAACCTAACTTTGAGAGCGGAGTAGCGTGATTTGTAAGTAAATCGGCTAATGCGCAGGTTCAAGATGTTTGCCGGCATTTGTACCGATCCTTATGTAAATGTAAATTCCAGTTGCTCATATTTTCCTATACTAAGTTAGTTAAGTCGGTGAATTACAGTTAAGTGCATTTAGTAAATTAAGTTCTAAGACAGACCTCCAGAAATATGAACAGGTGTATCGCACAGCTTGCTCGTAGAGGCGACGTTATGCTGACCGCTGATGTCCATCAACGGTTTTCTCGAACTAGAGAGTCCTAAAAATGAACAACCAAGTAGTGAGTGCATACTCCTTTATAAAGCACTAACACAAATATTGCAAAACATTCTTAACTAATATTATAAATATTTTTTTCACGACTATTAGGAAAGAAGATATGAAGTCTTCTATGGAGTACCACAGTCGAAATTTGCTACTTTTCCAGTTTTCTTCCCATATTTAGGTTTGAGTGCAATTAATCGCAATCTGTAGGGGATCTATGATGGTGGAGTGATAGCGTGATAGACGACAAGATAAAGCATCTGTCACTTTCCGATCTATACCACTTGAATCCCTCAGAAGACAAAATCGTCTGTTTCCACGATACCTGGTAAGATCGTAGGTACTTTGCATATTATTTGCATATTATTTTGTCTTCTGTAATATTGCTGAACGAGAAATTGAGCTAAAATGCACTAAATTGCAAATATGGGAAGAAAACTGGAAAAAGTAGCAAATATCGACGATAGTATCGATCGTGGAAAAAATATTTCAATACAAAAGTTGTAAAACATTTTGTGATCTACAAAAGAAAAAAGTGGCAATTTTTAATGATATCTCCTGTCATATCTTCGTCCCTAGGGTCCATGGAAAAATCTTTGTACCCAAAAGTTTTAGCAAATTTTGTATTTTACAATATTGCCAAACCATGTTTAGCACTAAAATGAACTTTAACGACAGTACAAGCAAAAAACTGAAAAAAGTGACGAATTTTCCAAGATGGCGGAGAAAGATATGGAGCTGGAGGGTCAAAAATTTCGGGATACGATGACAAATATTGTTCTTTACGGCATATCAAAAACCCATAACCTGACCTCCAGAAATATGAACAGGTGTATCGCACATAACAATCGGACCATACTTAAGTACCAGTAAAACGATTTACCAAACGTACAACGAAAAAATTTGTATGGGCTCTACCTTTTCCGATATAACATTTTTTCGGCTCAAATTTGGGGATGGCGACAGGCAGATCCGTATTCTGCAGGATTTAAACCGTCTGATTCCTTGTCACCCCAACTGTTACATGATTTGCTTCTTGCATTCTACTTCTTCAAAAATGGTCCTACTCTATCTCAGAGTAACGGCCTGTTGCCAAACAGTGAAATAGCTTACACATGTCAGAGTGAGTGACCTGCTATTGCAGTCTCTGTCTACGACTAATGTCAATAACAGATATTCTTATGAGTACATTTTACACATATGAACGGGCACGGGACGTCCCGTTACAGCATGATTGTCATACAAGATACTAGTACTACACTCTGACCTTCAATCCTATGTTTGGAAGTGGTTGTTGTGGACAGTTCAGTCGATGTAGTAGGTGGGTGTTGATTTTCTTCCAATGAGCCATCATCTGCAAAAGATTAATCATGTTGAAATATTCACAATCCCATCAGTCTAAAGCATTATTCAATGTTATCACAATTTGTATGTCCGTCTGTCCGCGGCTTTATTCTGTAACCCTTACTACTAGAATTATGTACTTAGTTGGTTCGAGCGCGCGTGTTTGAAAGTTTAAACTACTCGGCTAGAGTACTTTGATCTCACGAGTGCGGGTGATCCATGGTTGTGTGTTGGGCTATACGTGCGTATTTTCTATGTGTTCGTCAGCGTAGGAGCTATGAGTTCAACTTTTATATGTGGTCGTATGTGTCACATTCACAATATATGACAGACGGACACTGAGTGACAGCAATAGAATTCCGTTTGGATCCTTCGGGTACGGAACCCTAAAAACATTTCAATAACACTATTAAGTGCAGTTTGCACCTGTGTGGAACATCATAGACAAGAGATGCAACTATACCTAACTGTAAAGCAAATTTGCTCATATTTTTCTACATTTAGCTATCATCAATACAATACAAATATTCTTTATTGTTCACCAAATAAAGTACACTAAAAACAAATAACAGAAACAAATTGCCCAATGGTAGACAACAGGCGGTCTACCTCATCATCGGCGGTCATCATCAGTATTTAAGAGTTTTACTCTTGTCGGTGCAGTTCTCTCCAGTCCTTTCTAATGAATGCCAGTTCCTAGACTTTTCTATAAACGTGTCATTAAATTACGGCTAAGGGGGTTTAGTAAATTATGTTCTAAGACGGACCTCCAGAAATATGAACAGGTGTATCGCACAGCTTGCTCGTAGAGGCGACGTTATGCTGACCGCTGATGTCCATCAACGGTTTCGAGCTAGAGAGATCTAAAAATGAACGACGAAGTAGTTAGTGCATGCTCTTTTACCAATGACAAACAGAAAATTCCAAAATATAGTTGAGTAATATTATAAACGTATCTAAAAATTTACGTTTTGAAAAATACATTTCAATTAGTACTTCGTTAACGACCATATTATGAGCTACAAAAATCACACAATGCGTGTGTTAGGTGTTTAATAAAAAGGCACTGGTTTTTCCATTAACAAAAGATATAATGAGTCAATCAAAAACATGACATAAGAAAAATCTAAAATAATAGACAATAAAAAGGTAAAAGTAAATGGCTATAAAAAGTTGTGCAATCTTGCACAGTTTGTATATTACTAAAATACCCGTATCACTTATAATGTGTCCTTGTAATATTTAAGGAGTTTGGCAGTTCCTGCCATTGGTAGTCGCATCTGTACGGAACAAGAAAAGGGACAATACGGCGTTTAATGAACAAAAGATTTCCTTTGGCAGGATTGATATCTATAGTCCAAAGATGCATTTACGAAGTGGAGCCCCCTGGATTTTTCATGTGGTGAGAAATGGGGGAGGGGGGGCTCCAAACGTAGCAGCCCACCTGTACATTTGAAAATAAGCTGACTCCTTTCTTATATCTACTATGGCAAGTTTGGTCCCCGGTTAGGACTTTTCGGTAGGACCATATAAATTGATAACAACATCTAGTGACTACACTACACTGACCTTCCATCCTATGTTGGGAAGTGTTTGTTGTGGACAGCTCAGTCGATGTAGAAACTGGGTGTGTATGTTCTTCCAAAGACGCATCATCTGCGAAAGATTAATCATGTTGAAATATTCACAATCCCATCAGTCTAAAGGCTTGGTCACACCGCTTGCGCGACGCAAGCGGGACGCTGCGCTGCGCGCCAAAATGTATGACACCGTCCCGCTCGCGTCGCGCAACCTGTGTGACGTCGCTAATCTGTTAGCATACGTTCCGGCGCGCAGCGGTCGCGTCGCGCGGACGTCGCGCAGCGCAGTGTGACCAAGCCTTTAAGCATACTTCTCTATAAACGTGTCATTAAATTACGGCTAAGTGGGTTTAGTAAATTAAGTTCTAAGACAGACCTCCAGAAATATGATCAGGTGTATCGCACAGCTTGCTCGTAGAGGCGACGTTATGCTGAACACTGATGTCCATCAACGGTTTCGAGCTAGAGAGATCTAAAAATGAACGACGAAGTAGTTAGTGCATGCTCTTTTACCAATGACAAACAGAAAATTCCAAAATATAGTTGAGTAATATTATAAACGTATCTAAAAATTTACGTTTTGAAAAATACATTTCGATTAGTACTTCGTTAACGACCATATTATGAGCTACAAACATCACACAATGCTTGTATATTACTAAAATACCCGTATCACTTATAATGTGTCCTTGTAATAGTTAAGGAGTTTGGCAGTTCCTGCCATTGGTCCCCGGTTAGGATTTTCGGTACGACCATATAAATTGATAACAACATCTAGTGACTACACTACACTGACCTTCCATCCTATGTTGGGAAGTGTTAGTTGTGGACAGCTCAGTCGATGTAGAAACTGGGTGTGTATGTTCTTCCAAAGACGCATCATCTGCGAAAGATTAATCACGTTTAAATATTCACAATCCCATCAGTCTAAAGCATACTTCTCTATAAACGTGTCATTAAATTACGGCTAGCGGGTTTAGTAAATTTAGTTCTAAGACAGACCTCCAGAAATATGAACAGGTGTATCACACAGCTTGCTCGTAGAGGCGACGTTATGCTGACCGCTGATGTCCATCAACAGTTTCGAGCTAGAAAAATCTAGAAATGGACAACGAAGTAGTTAGTGCATGCAATTTTACCAATGACAAACAGAAAAATTCTAAAATATAGTTGAGTAATATTATAAACGTATCTAAAAATTTACGTTTTGAAAACTACATTTCAATTAGTACTTCGTTCGTATATTATGAGCTACAAACATCACACAATACTTGTATATTACTAAAATACCCGTATCACTTATAAAACGTGTCCTTGTAATATTTAAGGAGTTTGGCAGTTCCTGCCATTGGTCCCCGGTTAAGACTTTTCGGCAGGACCATATAAATTGATAACAACATCTAGTGACTACACTACACAGACCTTCAATCCTATGTTGGGAAGTAATTCTTGTGGACAGCTCAGTCGATGTAGAAACTGGGTGTGTATGTTCTTCCAAAGAGGCATCATCTGCGAAAGATTATTACTCGTAATACCAACCGTATATAATAATATTTACAATTTTACAATATATATATATATATATATATATATATATATATATATATATTTCTACTTAAAAATGATACATCAGAAACAATAAAATTGGTCTCCCACCTGCTTTCTTTGGCTTTGTTGAATGACTTGTTGAAGGACGCGTGTATATATGTTCTTGTGAAGGAAGATTATCTGCAATATATAAGTAAATTGTACAATACATAGGACGTGCCATAGGTCAAATATTTAAAAGTACGCTTCCCTAGAAAAGCTGCAGTGTTCATCATCATCAATCATCCCTTGTGTCGTAAAAATGTACATATTTTTAAATTCAGAGAAATTATGATCTAAAGTTACTACTTCCAAGTAAGAGATCCTAACACGAAGCGATCATAGCACAACAGTCAGTGGAGTTTTTGAAGTAGCATATAGCACAAGTGACACAAATCATAATACTTTTAGAATGTTTGTTTTAAAGGTAGGTAATGCCTGAGATTTATTTACTCATTAAACCTAATGTAGGTATGTGCTAAATAAAAATAAAATAAATAAATAAAAATAAAAAGCCTTTATTGTTGATAATATTTGAAATAACAATTGGTTTTCCGATTTACTCCTCAACTTGTCTTCCGACAAAGGCCTCCTCTAAAGATCGCCATTTGATTCTATCCCTTGCTGTTGGAGTCCATGTTGGACCCGCTATTTTCCTTATATCATCTTCCCATCTCTTAGTTTGTCTTCCTCTATTCCTTTTGCAGTCTAGCGGGTACCATTCTGTTATTAGTCTTGTCCATTTTTCCTTCTTCTCTCTTGTCATATGTCCTGTCCATCTCCACTTTAGTTGTTTGTATGTTATGTATGCATTCTTAAATTTAGTTTTACTTTTAATGCTTTTTAATTTTTCCCTATCTTTTCTTTTAACACCTATTGTACTTCTCTCAATTCCGTTCTGACAGACTTTTATTTTGTTTGCTAGTTGTTCTGTCAATGCCCAGGTTTGACACCCGTATAGTAAGCATGGCAAAATACACATGTTATATACCTTTCTTTTTTCTTTCATCGGCATTTCCTTGTTCTTCATAACTTCGCTAAGTGACCAATATCTTTTCCAGGTGTTCGTTATTCTTCTTTCTATTTCTTTTTTCATGCAGTCTTCGGTAGATATTAATTGTCCCAGGTAAACATATTCATGTACATATTCTATTTGCAAATAGAAATAGAATAGAATGTGCTAAATACCTTGCTTTTAATAGTAATTACATTATAATTAGAAGGACAGTGACGTGGAAGGGAAGATTGATACCTGATTCCTACCTAATAATTTTTAAACTTTTAATACATTGTTTTTATATACAGAAAATTAATTTTTTTTGTTCCTTGTTTAATTAGTTATTGTTTTTCGCGTCTTTATAAAGACTTCTCTTAAAGTGCATTACGTTGCTCTAGTCAACCAGTTCTATTTGACATGTTGAGAGGGTTGTGATAAATATATAATTCGCATTTTGTGGCGACGGCCATATTCGATATAAAATAATGTTCAATATAATTTTATATTTGTTATCAGTATTTGCCTCAACAAAGTGCATATAAAATTACAAATACCTGACAAGATTATAATTTGGAGATACGATTTAGCATAGGGTGAATGAAGGTGAAATACGAATTATTTTTGAAAAACGAGTCATATTTTCTGTTTCCCAGATTTTTTATCATACCTGACAAGCCTATGAGTACAATAGGTTCTCCAGATGCTGCATCATCTTCTGTCTCAGGGTTGTGAAAGTAGTTGTGTTCATCAAGAACATTATATTCTGCAATACAAAACATTTATCATCAATACAAACGGTATGTATATTATAACGATAGCATCATCCACAAGGATAATGCAGGGTCAGGATGCAAATGTACTGCATGCATAGTAGATTACAGTATTGGGCATCCAAGAATAAAATCATTATTTGAATAAGAATTTGTAAGAATAAAATCATATTGATTCGTACGTGAGATAATTGAATGGAGATAAGTTATTATTAGTCAAATAATTTTAATCAATCAATCAATCAATCAAATACTCTTTATTGCACACCTCAAGAAGATCATAGTACAGAAACATTAGCCTTAAAGTAGAGGTAAACAACAGGCGGTCTTATCGCTAAAGAGCGATCTCTTCCAGACAACCTTTGGGTAGCGGAAATAATGCAACACGTTAAATTGATTGATTGATTGATTGTTTAATCATGATTTTTTATTTTATATAACATTCCATGAATAAGAATGCAGTCTAGGTACCCAGGGCAAATACGACTTATTTATTAGGTAGGGGTATAGGGTAGTAGTACAGTCAAGGGTATAAATATGTATACACTTTTGGACCTTATTTCAATGGAATAAGGTGAAAAAGTGTATGCATATTGGTGCCCTTGACTGTACGTACCTGCTTTACATTATACTTTATGTAATAAAATCTTACAAGATAACTATCGCATAGCTTTGTTATTCATATTATTTTAAATTTGATAGCGATACAGATAAAGGATTTTTTATTTAGATTTTTATTTGGTACAATTGAGTTGACCCGATCTGATGATGGACCCAACTAGTGGATTGCTGAACTCGGCAATGGCTACTTTACTTGTATCATATACCCTTTGAGTTTGGCGATGAGATGATGGTGGGAGTCAGGAGTGTATAGTGGAACTCGTGGTTGTCTTTATTATTATTGTTATTTTTATAACTCTTAATTGGCTACTGTAAACTAAAGTAAGAAATCGAATACTGTTTTTTGTTTAGTTATTATAGCCATTATTTTATTTTGTTTCCGAATTTATCTTTGGTACTTTCACTGTCCGGCGAGTCACTCCCACAGTCCCAAACAAAGTTAGAACATGGTATTTTCGATATCTTATTAGACGGAAAGATAACATAGGATAGCATACATATTCTAGATTGTTTGACGCACCGCCTGCTGCATGTGTTCGAAAACCGTTTACCGGACACTGTCAGAGAGGCACCTTCCTTGCAAATATTCAAAAACAGACGTTATGAACAGTGTACCTAATTTACTGTGACTGACGTATAACGATGTTATGAATAAAAATATACTTTACAATGTTATTGCACTTATTGCTAATGAATGACGGTCTCAAACACGGTAAACACGCCAGATAATACTATTCATGCTGCGACTTTCTAAGGATCTAGTGATAAGCGTAGGCAAGACAAGGGTTCTTTTTTACCTGCCATCATTTACTATCTCTTTCGCTTTATTTAGCTTTTCGTAGGTGTGAAAACAGGTTGGTAGGAATAATTAAAAAATCTAGATAGAAATATACAGAAATACGGAACTACCGTATTAGCATCTCGTCGGTATATGATCCAATGGTTTATATATGATAATATATATCCCATCAAAAACATTACATGTAAAAAGACGCAAGTCTCGCAACACAGTTCTTCTACAACAAAAAAGTAATGATATGTAATGATAAACCAAGTTGGTTATATTTTAGTCAATAGTAACGGAGGGGTGTCCACAGAACAACATTTCCACCGACTTTGCATCTGCATTACTTTATATTTTTAAATATATAAAATTGCTTTCTACATACGCTTACCACATTTCAAGCTTACCACATTTCAAATTAATCGGTCCATTGAGAAAAATGAGGCGCATATGACGACTAATACAGGTTGATATACTTAAAAATTGGTTTTACAAATACATTTTTTTCTATGCCTAGAAATTTAGTAATTTTCATGTGAGATGTTAAATTATAACTGTACTTCAGTTTTATTACCTATCCATCCTTACAGATGTTGTTATTATCGGAGGGTTACTTACACTGCGACCGGGCCGAAAGTTGAGGAGTCGTGGTATTTTTTATTGTTTTAGGATTAACCCGTATACGTCATTAAGTGACAGCAATAAAATAGCATGTATATTCCAAGCTACAATGAACAAGGTTACCTATAAGCGAGTATTTTAGTTAGTAAAATAGTATTACTTACCTTCAGAACACAATGGGACTCCATGAGCAAACTCCTTTTCCGAGAATAGAGAAGGGTAAGAATAACGAATTCTTTCACCCATCTCATCAAACTGAGTTTGGTCAAAATGTTTTTTACACACACGTTTCTTCATAAGTTGGTTCTTCGTGAGTCCGAGCAAATACGGGCTTGTTGGAACGAGAAACGACATCCATAAGCTTCGTAAATGATTGTTCTTGGGCATGCAAAATAGTCTCTGTGATGAATCACAATCGTTAACACAACACTTCACGGGTGCCATGTTGAAAGGAAAGCACTCACGTAGTCAAGCACGTACGGAGTGGGCAGGGCAGCTGTATTGAAACTGAGGAGGGTGGTTTTCCAAGGAACTCAACTCAACCAAGATGGGAGGAGGACCAAAGATAGCCGGCACTCAACTCAAAGTTTACTTTACAAAACAACTGGTAGTGGTACTGTTACATACGTCAAACTCAATTTTTTCACTTTGACAGATGTGCACCACAGATTAGAAAAACAACTACGCTGTCGCAGCGCCACTCCGGTGCCAGTGGAACTAAGCTGTCTAGCCCCTGGCGAGCGCCCAGATTCTGTTCGGATGTGTCCCGTTGCGTACCTACACTGTCTATTGGTTTGCGATTCTCGTGTATTATTTCGATCGACTGCTATTATTGTGTTGCCGACTGAAAGGCTTACTAACTTGTCTTTGCGATTTGGTTGTTGTTTGCATAGGGAATTTCATATACGCTGAAGTTGAAGTTACCTTCACTTGCTTGTTACGTAACTCATACTCAGGGGCGTATTTACCCTAGGGCCAAGGGGGCCATGGCCCAGGGCGGCAGGCTGAGAGGGGCGGCCTTATTTGTGGGCGCCTTGTCTTGTCACCTACACAATTCTATTAACAAATCTAGCCAGTAGTCTCCAGGCCAATATAAAACAAAAATATCAAATGCCACACTTGCGAGGCGCGGCACATTCGCTACTTCCTCGGCAATCGCAAAGTGTGATGTAGTTCTGGTTTTGTAGTACCTAACTGACGTGTATTCGTGTGCCTGAAATAGTTTCTGTCAAATATAAATGACAGCAGAAAAAACGGTCATTGGAGATTTTGGGCACAGATGCTGAGTTGTTACTTGATTCTAGAAATAGTAAATAAATAAAAGATTAAACTATAACTTGAGTGGTTTCAGTGTTTATAAACATATGTGACCGTCCAGCTCACTGGGGCCTTTATGGTCGGTATTGAGTTACGCACGGATCTATAATCTACAATACATAGGCTACCAAAAACAATGATCACCATGTCCCTAAGTGCCATACTTTTTTTTTAATAAATCGTCAAAGTTACTCAACCCAAAAATGCACTTTTGAGAAATAACTAAGAGAAGTTTAAAACTCATTTAAAGTATGTTCCCGTGGGAAGTTACATAGATGATGGTAGATCCTGAATCTTGAGGTTCTCTTCTATAGGAAACAATCAAAGATTTTTCAATTCCACTACCCCGTTAAGAAAAAATGGCCTTTGATCAGTGCAAGGCGCCGATCATAAAAAAGTAAGGAAATTTGTAATAGGTGAATTATTATTTCGTATTTTGTGATCTTTGTCATAGTGTATGCTAGAAAATAGTTTACTTAACACATCGAATGGAAAATAAAAACAAAATCCTAACGTGATATATATTTTTTTATAAATATAGAAAATGATATTTTTTCTATCTCGTCACGAATAAATTTAACAATTTCCGTGTAGTATACCATACTTACCTGTAATAAGTTTAGACAAGCATTACACAGGTTTTATTTTTTTTCTATGTCAATTAGTTTCATTTTTATGACCGATTAAAGTTACATGAAAATCAAGGTTTACTTCCATACAATTGAGAAAAGGGCCCTTATGGACGAATGTAACCAAAAATGTAAGTAAATAATAATATTTACATAGTCTAAGTAGCAATCTTGTATTAGAACGTAATTCTGAATAAATCTTTTCATTACAAGTTTTTTGAATTTTGCGTAATTTTTAAATTATACGAAAAAGCAATTTCGCATAGTAAAAATTATTTAAATGAAATAATAAATGAAATAAATGAACTTTATTCTGTAAGTAGGCCGCAATGGCACTTTTACAAGTCAAACCCTACTAGCGTTTCACAGAGGCCACTGCCGAGAAGAAACGCCGAAAGAAACTCGACAGTCAGCCATTTTCTCACAAAAATATGCTTATTACAATGATAATACTTAACCTACTTAAGATCAAGAAATCTAAGACACATAGAATTCAAAATTCAGAATTCAAACACTTATTCTGCAAACAGGCCACAAGGGCACTTTCATATGTCATAATGTTAATGTACAATTTTAAAAAAGTCTTACAATATAAGCATATGATAGATTTTTCATGAGAAAATATTAATTTACAATTTAAGAAATATATCAATAAGAATTTAATACATTTTTCATGTCAAAATATTAATTATCTATTACAAACATTACAATAATAGTAAAATTGAGAGATGTATAAGGTCTCAGTCTGAATAACAAAATTTAATATAATATCTCAAAGATGTAAATGGTCTCTGAGCGTCAAAATATTCTTAATAATGACTATTCTAACGTGCTTTGGGATGTACATGGTCTCAAAGCGTCAAAATAAAAATAATAAGTTTCACCACGAACAAGCTAACCATGAAAATAACGAATCAGTAGTTAACTCCTTGCGTCAGTAATATTGGATCCTTAACATATGATATGACTGGCAGAACAGGAGCAAAACCCGTCGTTTATGACGTATTACGTAAAGCACAGCCAACGAATTTATCTAAATCCTCATGGAGACTTGCCAATCAGTTGCTCATCATCTACGGCTCTATAGCCATTGCGGCTTAGATTATATTGGAACAATGATGGTAATAATCGGTACATGTATGACGAGTAGAGCCGTGCACGTCGAACTCGCAGCATCGCTATCTGCAGACTCTGTAATACTTGCTCTTCATCCAAGACTTTTTCTATACGGTGTAGGATAATTTTTGAAAAGACCTTATACAGGTTTGTCATCAGACTTATTGGCCTGTAGTTTCCTATATCATTTTTGTCTCCTTTTTTAAATATGAGGCTGATTCTGGAGCTAGTCCACTGTTTTGGTACTTGTTCTCTTACTAATATATCATTAAACAGTGTTTTGGCGATTGCTGTTAAGCAGCCCTTCAGTAGTTCGTTGGTGATATTGTCTTCTCCAGGTGCTTTTTCATTTTTTTGGGAAATGACTGCCTTGACCAATTCAGATTCCAGTATAGGGGGGGTATTTTCTTCCCATACCTGATCTTTACTTGTGAAACAATGGTCTGGGTCTTGGTCGTCCTCATATAAGGTTTTGTAAAAGTCAGTTGCTGTGTCTAGAATTTCACGTCTGTGTGTTATACGTTTTCGAGTTGGTTTGTGTGTCAAACTTGGAAGCCAGTTTGTGTTGTCTATAAATTGTTTGTACGCTTTTTGTACAGCTCCTGATTTCTCTATGTAGTGTGTTAGAGTCTCTATTCTTTGATTTTCTCTGTGTTTCTTTATTTCTATGTTTATTTGTTTGCTTATATAGGCTATTTGCGAGCGATTCGTTTTTCTATTAATGATTAGGTGTGCTCTTTCTTTCAGCAGTTTCCTGGCTTTTTCTCCTAATTTGTCGTTTTTGTTTCTCCTTGTTTCCATTGCTATTTTCTTGTGTACGTGTTGAAGCTCCTCTTCTATTATGTTGTATTGTTCTTGGATGTTTCTGACGTTCTCAGTTCTTTCCAGTGATTTTCTTAAGTGTTCGAGTGTTTCTTCTGGGATCGGGACTTTTATAGGGCTTTTTGTTTGTCCAATGTGTTGTCTACTTCTTCTTGGACAATGTGTGAGTACTGCGCTCCTTACCATTCTGTGGTTAGTGTTAAAGTTTAATTTATTAATGGTGTCTACATCCTTTACTTGCCTTGGCTGGTTTGCTATAATGAAGTCGATTTCATTTCTTACTGTTCCACTTGGGGAGATCCATGCCCATTTCTTGTTGAAATTCTTTTTGAAAAAAGTGTTCATAATATGTAGGTTGTATTCTAATGCTAAACTAATCAGTTTAGCATTAGCAATTCAATCTCTCTCCATTTTTGTTTCGCTTTCCGGTAGCAAATTTACCCAAAATATGTTCAGATATTGTTTTTGGACCGAGTTGAGCATTCAAATCTCCAATAATCATAATCATAATATTCTTGTGAGCTTTTTCAATAGTTAATTTCAGATCACTATAAAATAAATCTTTGACATCTTCTGCCGCTACCTCTGTTGGTGCATACACTTGTATGATGGATGTACTTTGTGAATGACCAGGAAGTTTAATATTCAACTGTACTATTCTTTCTGAGATTCCAATGAATTCTTCAATAGCATTTTTCATGTAGCTCTTTACTATAAATCCCACTCCATACATGCCGGCAGTTTCTCCATAATGATATAGGATGTAATTATTATGTTCCTCTATATTTTCTCCTTGGCGTCTGAATTCACTTAATCCTATTATATCCCACTTGATTTCTAGAAGGGCTTGTTCCAATTCTAGGAGTGATTCTTGTGTTCTCAATGTCCGTGTATTTAATGTTGCTATGTATAGGTACTGTTCATTTTTGGTTTGATATTTATCTATGCTTGTCTTTAGAGGGTGTTGGTCTAATTCCCCACGGGGACCAGCCGGGTTGGGGAATATTGTTTTGGTTTGATTAATTGCTGGTGTTGTACTATCGTTAGTTTTTATTTTCTGGTTACTGTAGATTGTTAGTTTTTGACAGTGCTCCTTTTTGTGGGTTGTTTCTGTTTGACATTGCTTCAAATGGATTGATTCTGGATTGTTTGGCAGGCTGGTTGATTTTCTCCTGATTGACGACACTATCGAAGTTGTTCGGTGGTGTGGAGGGGGGTGAAGATGGAACCCTTTTCCTTTTATCATTTTTTGATTCAGTTTTATCTCTTATTACAAGCTTTTTATGTTTTATGATGGCCTATTTTCCTTCCTCCCTCGCTTCGATCAGTTTTGGTATGAGGGTTTTCCTCTCTTCCATGACTTCTTTAGGGAAATCTTCGGTTATATTCACATTTTCCGGGTAACATTTTTTGTTCGTAAGTAGTTCCATTTTCCTCCATCCTAATGTGAGAGTTAGTTTTATTGGTCTAGTTTTGTTCTCGATCTTCCTCCCTATTCTTTCCGCTCTGCTAATTTCATATCTGTCCCATTTATCCCTTTTAAGCTTACTGTTAAAATTGTTTAAAGTTTCCAGAACTTTTCCTATCAGCTGAGAATTATTGCTTTCTGTTTCTTCCACGCCATGGATGATCACGTTGTTTCTTCTTGATTCTATTTCCAAGCTTTTTATTTTTGATTTCAGCATCTCATTCTCAATTTTCAGTTTTTCAGTTTCATGTACTATTGGTAGTAATTTAGCGTCTATTGTTGTCGAGATAGTTTTATGCACAGTTTCATTGATTACATCCGTTTGTTTTTGGAATTCTTTCTTCATATTATTCCATAGTAATTTCATTTGTTCGTCCATGTTTATGCAATAACAAAACGTTTAATGTTTGCTTGAAATGGAACGTATTTCTCACGGTAAGTTGTTTGCCCTGCTGATCTGTCACTTCTATTACTGTATTAATTATTTGTGATGGCAACACTCCTTTTTTGCCGTTATGTTTGCAGATTGATGTCCGCTTTGGGATAATTTGTGACACTTCACTTTTGAGGTTATGTTCACTTTTTGGTTTCTTACTGATTTTTGTCCGAATCTCGCAGTAGAACACTGCGATTTTAACTAAAATCGTGCTGTAAAGTTCGTCCTCACAGTAATTTTCACAAATTGCTTTCTGTTTCTTCGTTTACACTAAGTTAGCGATTATTTTATACGGAGCGTTTTGACAATCGTCTTTACTGTTGAATAACCGGAACCGGAAAAAAAAGCGGTATTTCCCGTTGGATATATGGATACTACGTATCATTTTATGATTAATATGTACCGTATCTGCACTAAAGCACAGATTATATAATAGTTCTTCGAACAGATACGTATGTTCTAATAAAAAAGCTCATACCTACCGTAACATTGTTAAATACCTACGAAATTTAACAATGGAGCGACCTTGAACACTCCGGTCATTGGCTTCACGCGCCGGCCGAGCGACGCTAGGGTTGACACTACTTAGAAATAAAAATGTGTGTTGGTTGGTTCTCTGGGATTTTCCGAGATCCTTCCAGTATACGATCTGCATTTACATACATATATACTATACATAGGTACAGGCATATCAACGCAGCAAGTTAAATAAAAGCTTTTCCAAAATTCAATGCAAAGTATATCTCTCACCCTGTCTATGGTTACGTTACGATATACGACAAAAAGTACTAAATTAAATTAATCTACCACAAACATATTACAAAACGAAACACTTCGTTTAGATAAGTACCTAACTACCTATATTCCAACGAAAGCACTAAAGTAGGCAGGCATCTGTCTTCGTTCATCATCATCAGCCTATCTACGTCCCACTGCTGGGCACAGGCCTCCTCTCATAGATGAGAGGGATTGGGCAGTAGTCCCCACGCTGGCCCAGAGCGGGTTGGGGACTTCACATACAACTTTGAATTTCTTCGCGGCTGTCTTCGTTATTTCTTTATAACGTGTATAAATAACGTAATAACTAATAATAGTGTAAAAGTAGCACTCCAAACTTGAATTAGTCACTAGGCAAAAGATATTTGCTGATTACGCATCTCACTTTTGAGGGTGAATTCCAGCCCTTCCAAAAGGTCACAAGTCCATAGGGACGGTAGTAACGGCAATGTTTACGGCCCTTTATTAGGCCGTACAATGCCACCGCAAAACATGATTCGGAAATCATACCTATACTAAATACCAATTACTACCCAGGGATAAATATAAACATAAAATCATTACAAACAACTAAATTATTTGGATATAATGGCAGTTGCGGATGCGGAGTAAACTTGCTAATTATCTTGCAAGTCTTGTAACGAAGTAATTTTTGCTTCGGTACAACTTTATTACGCGTGGCAGCGTCCGGCCGTGAGCGCGTGTGGCACTGGCAACGTGGCAACCAACTGACTGAGCATTACACGCGCGGATGGCGAGGAGTAGGCATACTTCTCGGTTCCCGCGGCGCAGATACATACCACTGACTAAAGTTCCATCATCATCATCATCATCATCATCAGCCTATATACGTCCCACTGCTGGGCACAGGCCTCCTCTCATAGATGAGAGGGATTGGGCAGTAGTCCCCACGCTGGCCCAGAGCGGGTTGGGGACTTCACATACAACTTTGAATTTCTTCGCGGATGTATGCAGATTTCCTCACGATGTTTTCCTTCACCGAAAAGCTAACGGTAAATATCAAATGATATTCCGTACATAAGTTCCGAAAAACTCATTGGTACGAGCTGGGATTCGAACCCACGACCGCCGCTTGACAGCCGCATGCTTGAACCACTGGGCTACCGTAGCTTCCAAGTTCCATAAATCACGTAAAATAGGTATTGAAGTAGAGTAGAACCGTGTCACTTAGTAATATTGAAAAAAAAAAAAAAAAAACTTAATGAAAATCATTTCGAAATTGCTTTTTTGAGGTTAGATATGAGGATATTAAGTATCATCCGTAGTCAAAAATCAGCCGTATCGTGTCTGGAGGACCTCAAACTTGGTATGTTTCGAAAATTATTTTTGATTTATATAAAAAGAAATTGCTGAAATGTAATGATGTGGTATGTTTTTAGAATCGCCTCAAAAAAGCCCTTTCATATTATACTACACACGATAGGTTTCTGAAGAAAAAATTTTTTTTTCCATACAAAAAATAGAATGTCTCGGCACTCCCCTCCTAAGGGAAATTTTTTTAGGAACTGCGGGTCAAAAACTTTCTTTTGACCTCTAGTATGCGTGTGCCAAATGGCTAAACTGTACATCGATTTGCGGTTTTTTTCTTTGAAATTGGGCCTGTACGGCTACCACTAAGTACCAGAGCAACAATTTACTAAATGTACTACAATTTTTTTTGTATGGGTTGCACCTTTTCCGGTATACCGTACTTCCGGCTCAAATTTCGAGATGGCGACAGGCAGATCCGTATTCTGCAGGGTCCAAACCCTCTGATAACGTTGTCACCCCAACTGTTACATGATTTGCCGCTTGCATTGTTTAGAGACGCCTTTTCCAATTCTGTTCCTGCTCTAATGAAGATATTAAGTATCATTTGTGGTATATTGTACAAAATAAAAATCAGCCGTATCGTGTCTGGAGGACCTCAAACTATAATTTTCGAAACATACCAATGTTTCGAAAATTATTTTTGATTTAATTAAAAAAAATAGCTGAAATGTAATGATGTCGTATATTTTCAGAATCGCCTCAAAAAGCTCTTTCATATGATACTACACACGATAGGTTTCTGAAAAACCTACCTTTATATATTTACAGTTCCAACTAAACTTTTAATTTAAGTACCGATTTTATGTAAACAACGCACACATACATATATATACACGCGCCCATTTACGCTACACACATTCATAATATGTCTTCGTTTCCGACCAACAGCAAACAATGTAACAAGCTCTACTGTAGTTACCCAGGGTCTGCCTGAAAACCAGCGTTGTAGTAAGTCAGTAAACTTGCTGCAACATTATGCTGAGGCAAGCCCCTTTTTAGCATCACAAAAAAAATACTACCTAATTACATATGTGTACGGGCAAGCGTACATGACTTAGTTGTATTGTCAGCAAGAAGTAAATACATGAGAAACGCACATAGTTGTAAGATTTCATAGTTTAATCGGTTGTCGTACGTGACACCGGAATTGCCTTGTACACACGTAGATTTATTGTATATATAGTAAGTTATAATGGATTAAAGTCAGTTATCATACCAGTCAAGTAGTTGTTTCAGTCAGAATCCCTGCTTGACTATATCATTATATCACCTGTAAGGGAACGCCCTTACATTTTGGTCCTTCGAGCCGGATAAGCGCGCATTCGGTTATATCAATATCAGTCGACATATATCAGTATCATATCAGTGTTAATATCAGTGTATCAGTATCAATATCAATCAGCGTAATCTCAATATCATTTAATATCATATCAAGCCTCAATTCGCGTTCGCATTCATCAGTATCACAATAATAGTATCAATATCTAGCGAACGGTGTAATATCAGTGTGCAGCTGCAGCAACAGTATCATCAGTATCATCGAGCGTCGGGACCAAGGCGCAGAATCAAGTATCAGGCAGAATCAAGTAAGATCTGACCATATAACACGTACGTGTATTAAAATATCATAATTATCATGGAGGCTTTACTTACGCAACAAAAGGATATCATCCAGAAAATACAGCAAGTTAGGGTGAACTTTGGGAAGGATTCGGCGGGTAGGAAGACCCCCGAGTATATCAGGGCTAGATTGGAGGCCATAAGGCAGCTATGGAGCGAGTTCGTGAGCAACGATGCTCGTCTCGCGGAGTACAAGGATGAAGATCAGCCATACTTCACTGAGAACGTTTTTGAACAGGCGAAGACAAGTTGTGAAGAGATACATAAGATGTTGTCTACGTTTGAACAGCCGGGTCAGGCTGCACAGTCACTAGGGGAGTCGAGGCCAGAAGGGTCTGCTGAGGTGGGGGAGTTATTGAGGCAACAAAGGACGAACTTTCGTGCTTTTTCAAGATTAATTAAGGGCATTAGGGTTGACGCAATAGTGGAAAAATGGGAATTTGATGATGAGTTGCAGAACGTCCAGTCGCGGTGGGCTATCATCGATAAGTTACATCTCCAGATAGATAACATTTTGCAGGGCTCTGACAAGGTCTATGACGAAGAATTTGGGGGATACGAAACAGCCTATAAGGAGGTCAAGAGGAAGATTCATGCCAGTTTAGGGTCCGTGGTGCACAAGCAGCAGGCAACGCCGCAGTTGGAGATCCCTGTGTTTACGGGGAAATATACTCAATGGCCTACGTTTTATGACTTGTTCAGGGAAGCCGTGCACGATAATAAGTCTATTCAGAAGGCTCAAAAGATGCAGCATCTGAAGGGTAAGCTCAGAGGAGAGGCGGAGCGTCTTATTCAGCATTTGAACGTGTCATCCGAGAATTATGACGTTGCATGGGAGTTGCTAACGCGCAGATATAATAATCCTCAGGTTTTGTTTGCTAATCACATGGAAATTTTCTTAAATCAACCTACAATTCATAAACAATCTTCGGTTGAGTTGAAAAGATTGCACGATACGTCGATGGAGTGTATCAACGCCATACATAATTTAGGCATGGATACCAGCGCGTGGGGTCCCATTCTAGTTCATCTGTTGTCAAAGAAAATTGATCAAGAGACATGTAGTGATTTTAAGGAATCCAGGAAGTCACCGCGGGATATTCCTACGTTTGAAGAGTTCATGGGGTTTTTGGAGAATAAATTTACCGCTCTCGAGCCGATTGCTCAAAGGCGGGAGAAGGAGTGGATAGCGCCGGCGGGGCCGAAGAGGAGTTTGCCGTATCAAGGAGCACTTAATTATAGACAGAATTATCAGGGGAGGACTCCACATCGAGTTTATCAAGCTGCGCCCGCCATGGCGAACAAATGTCCATTGTGCAATTTGGAGCACGATTTATTTAAATGCAGAAAGTTTCTAACTTTGGCTCCGGAGAGTAGATTGAGAGCAGTGGTTCAACATAGAATATGTCAGAATTGCCTTTATAAGCACTACGGGAATCGGTGTTTATCAAGTAAGCGTTGCAGGGAGTGCGACGGGGGACATAACACGCTTTTGCATAGCGCATGCAGTCGTTCGACGGGGCAGTCGTCGCATCCGATGCAGTCAGCGATGGCTAGCGGCTCCGGACCGGTATCAAGACCGCATAACGTGAGCTATGTGGCGAGCGATAATGAAGAGGTACTTTTGACTACCGTATCGCTCAAAGTACAGGCAGAGTCAGGCGAATTTATCATTTTACGGGCTCTATTGGATCAAGGGTCGCAGATATCACTTATATCAGAGAATGCCGCGCAGCTTTTAGGGTTGCGGCGGCATAGCTATCACGCATCGATCGCGGGCATAGGCGACGGTGCGAGCCAGAGCAGGGGCAGGGTGGTGTTAAGATGTCAATCAATACACGACGATTATCAGTTTGTTACGGAGGCGTTGGTTATATCACGTGTCATTAACAGTTTGCCTAACGTGTCCTTTAATAGACATTCAATTCCGATTATATCAAATATCAAGTTGGCGGATCCCGAGTATAATGTATCACGTCCTGTGGACTTTCTGTTGGACGCGACAGTTTATTCCCAAATTATTATGAATGGCCTTGTCAGGAATCCAGGGCAGAATATAATTGCGCAACAAACAAGGCTGGGATGGATTCTTTCCGGGAACGTAAGGACGTTCAATTGTCATGTCGTGTTAAATAATTTGGCAGATATATCAAAGTATTGGGAGTTGGAGGAAATAACCACAGCGTCTGGCGTGATGTCTCCGCAGGAGCGGTATTGTGAAGACTTTTACCAGAGAACAACGAGCCGTTTGGAGAACGGGGCTTATGTGGTGGGGATACCTATGAAGACAGGCTACGAGCAGAAGCTCGGTTTAACAAAGCCTAGAGCATTAGCACAGTTCAGGCAAATGGAAAGCAAATTAGAAAGAAATCGGCAAGTGGGTGAGCAATATAAGCAGTTTATCAATGAATATCAAGAGCTAGGTCATATGCGCAAGGCTGAGCCTGAGTCAGCGGCGCGACCGTCGTGTTTTTTGCCTCATCATTTTGTTTTGAAATATGATTCCACCACAACAAAGTTACGTGTCGTTTTTAACGCATCAGCGAAATCGTCGTCGGGTCATAGTCTCAATGATCTTATGGAGTGTGGACCTAACCTTCAGCAAGATTTGCAGACGCTTATATTGAATTGGAGGCAGTATAAGTATGTTATCACGGCAGATATAGAGAAAATGTTTCGTACAATTTATATTAGAGAGGCGGATCAGCAGTTACAAAAGATTATTTGGCGGGATTCTGTGCAGGATCCTCTACAGGAGTATAATTTGACCACCATTACATACGGGTTCAAGGCCGCGCCATTTCTTGCAATGAGGACGCTCAGGCAGCTGGCGATGGATGACGCTCATTTATACCCTCTCGCAGCATCAGCGTTGCAGTCGTCTTTTTACATGGATGACTTGCTAGCTGGAGGGAATTCAGTACAAGAAGCGAAGGAGTTGCAGCGAGAGCTTGTGGAAATGTTAAAGGGAGCAGGAATGAATCTTCGTAAGTGGTCTAGCAACGAACCACAGATTATCAGCGGCCTGTCACAGGAGCAGGTAGACACACCTCTGGATTTCAGGTGTTCAGAGTCTAGGAAGACGCTGGGGTTGCAGTGGAGTGCAGCAACGGATTGTTTTACTTTTCGGAATAAATTGGAGGCGCAGAGCGATAAATGTCATACGAAAAGGCAGTTATTATCCGATATATCAAAAATTTTCGATCCTCTCGGCTGGTTGGCCCCACTGACGGTGAAGGCTAAGCTTTTGTTTCAAAAGGCATGGGCTGCGGGGATGGCATGGGATGATCAACTTTCAGACGAAGTTCAGAGTGAATGGAATAAGTTAAGGGATGACATGCGTTGTGTAATAAAACGCGCGAGATAGATTTGAATTATTAGAGGAATAAAGCTTAATTAAAGGATAGATTATTAAACGTTGTGAATTTATTTTGGCCAATGTGAATCGTCTATGGTTTTAGGACCCCGTAATGTTGTAGCCGAAGGAACCCAGTTTCTTTAATGTGAATGCTTGTCAGATCCTTGGACTCTCAGCCTACACAAAGACGTTAATGGATTCCCTAATGTTCCTACTAGCACTTATTCCTAGCCAGTTTTTCCTATGTATTATACCTACTCATTATTAATTTTGTGTTTTTATTAATATTTGTTTTTTCAATACTATCTGCTACCAGCTCTTCCTACGTCGGTCCGTTAAATAATAGTAGCGGGGTTTATAAAGAAGGGCAAATTTTCTTTATAAGCCATTTCCCTAGATCAAAATTACCCATTGTATACTTTCTACGCATAAAACCCAATCATTAAGCTAGCTAAGGATAATTTTGATAAATATAGTATGGTATGTTGTTGTATTTTATCCATACAGGCTACTATTATCGCAGGATGCAGAATGACCTCTACAGAGAATTCTAGCTCGATCTACTGATGAAGCGAGTTCATTAGTAGTCGTGTAGATGATTGAAGATCATCTCTAGCTAATAAGCCCCGACTAGCCCTAAGCTCACCATTGTTTACTTGACCTAATGGTATATAGCTTGTGAGGCAATTAGACTAAACAAATTGTTCCACTTATGATGAAAAGACGTGTGATCTACTCCGTATCGTCACTAGAAACAACTCAATTCTTGCTGAGATGATTCTATTGTCCTAATCATAACTGGAACCTAAATTAGACTGATTCATGGAAACTAGCTTTGCCTCCTATACAATTTATGACTCTATTCGGTTGTAAATTGTATACATAGCAAAAATAACGTTATTAGTTATTGCTTAACTTGATAAAAACACTCAAATATCTACCTGAAGCTGTATTTCATAATAGTACTCATTTATGTGAACCACTTCCCTTAACCAAGGCAGATTGCTAATTAGCTCAATAAGTAATCGGTGAACATTTAAAATTATAAAATTTACATACAGTTGTATTATTTAACCACTTAGTATTTGTTGAAAGACCTAGGTTTTAGACCTGTTGATTATTACTACTGACCCAACCTTCCTAGTGTTTATTGGGTGATCTAATTGCTTACAGACGGAAAATAGACACTTGTTTGATTTTACTACTTCAATCTCAAGCCACCCAAACCCTTTCTAGCACTTGCTGAATGACCTAAATACCTACAGACGGACGCTAGGCTTTACAACCTTTATTGGATGACCTAACTACCTAGAGTTGAACAATAGGCAGTCACTGCTCCTCTTACTACAACCACAGGCTACCAGAACCCTTTCTAGTGCTTGTTGAATGACCTAGTTACCTATAGACGGACGTTAGACGTTAGAACCCTTTTAGTGCTAATTGGTTGACCTAATTACCTAAAGACGAACGATAGACAGTCGTGGCTTCCTCTGACTACGAACCCAGGCTCCCAAATCCCTTCTAGTTCTTGGTGAATGACCTAGGTACCTACAGACGGACGTTAGACATTAGAACCCTTTTAGCGCTAATTGGTTGACCTAATTACCTAAAGACGAACGATAGACAGTCGTGGCTTCCTCTGACTACGAACCCAGGCTCCCAAATCCCTTCTAGTGCTTGGTGAATGACCTAGGTACCTACAGACGGACGTTAGACATTAGAACCCTTTTAGCACTAGTTGGATGACCTAATTACCTATAGACGACCAATAGGCAGTCATTGCCCTCATTCTACAACCCCAGGCTATCAAAACCCTTTCTAGTGTTTGTAGATGACCTAAACACCTACAGACAGACGTTAGGCATAAGAACCTTTGTTGGATGACCTAAACTACCTTAGAGACGAACAATAAACAGTCGCTGCTCCTCTCCACTGACAGACAGACATCAGAGCCTTCTAGCTCCTGCTGAGCGACCTAAATACCTGCAGACGAACGGAACAAAACCTATAAAATTCCTAGTACGTGACGAAAGACCTAACCGTTCGAATGGTGCCTAACATGTACCCTACATCCCATAGTGTGTGAATTTAACCTATTCCTATCCCCATTTTTACCCCTTTTTGCTTATTTAAAACTAAAACCAAAATATAGCCTTTAGTTTCAAATAAGGTTGTGATTTGCCCTAAGCTTAGACTGGAAGAGTTCGGCGAGCTACTCCGAGGTAAGTCAAACCCTAACAGCTCGTGTAAATAGCTCCCCCCTCATCGCCCGTAGGCTTGGTAGATGAGAGTAAGCTGCCCTATTGTGTATATAAGTCAATATATAAATATATTTAACAAGACCGATCTCCCAATTACTGGACGATTTTACCAAGCGGAGTATACACTCCTTTGCCAAGGTCTGAACTGAGCAGGGTAGGCCATGGTTACGTCGCCAGCTGGGCTTCAGGAGATCGTGAAGGATAATTCACTTTCTATGTCGTTAAAGAGAAAGTGCCGAACCACCTCCAAGCTCGGTTGCAAATAAGGCTCCGGGATGACCGCGTTTGGCACCGTTTGGATACGGTAATCCCGTTAGACATACTGTTTGTCTAGATAGCATTCTGGCTACAAAATAATTTAAACAAGAAACACTAATAAACCCCATAAAATTAAGTCAATTTTAAAGTAAGGAGTGATTTTCCCGCCATGCAGAGTGACCTCCCATAGCAGCAGAATCACGCCCTTATTGACAATAGAAAACCCACCAACAATAATTTGACAGCAATAGCCAGAGATACTACCAGCGCGATCGACGAAATTAAAGTCCCCGTACCTACAACTCGCACCTGCTTTTATACTCTTAAACACAATATAACTTGAACAATCGGTAAACGTGTCATAAGTTGGACAAGTAGTACAAGCGTCGCCGTCAAAAGCGGCGCCGACAAACAATGCCAACACGTGTCATACTCGGTAAACGCGGAATAATATGTACAATGTGGACAAGGTTTGCGAAGTACGAGTACCAGGCTTTCATAATTTAGTAGGAGTTAGCAGTACAAACGTCGCCGTCAAAGTGGCGCCGACAAACAATGCCGCCAAGCGGTAAATCTATTTGACACCATCAAAGCGGTGCCGACAGACAATGCCAACACGTGTTATACTCGGTAAACGTGGAATAACATGTACAATCTGGACAAGGTTTGCGAGGTTCGAGTACCAGGCTCTCATATTTCAGTAGGAGTTAGCCTGTGACAAGTTGCCGCGGCCACATGGGAGCCGGCCGCCATTTTGTCGGGCGTGACCTATGCACTAAAAGGACGTAACTCTCGTTTCTTTGACCTACCTTAACGCTCTGCTATTAAGGTCGAAATTCGAATGTGAAATGGTTTTCTGAATAAGATTGAGTTTCGAATGTTAATTACCTAATTTTAGTTTGGCGCGCGATTTGAAAAGGAATGGACAATGGATATTATTGCTGGGTTTATTTGTAATTTTGACATTATTTTACTGTTCAAATTAATGTTTTAAGCTGGCATAATTATAAGTACTCGGGAATAACCTTAGCATCCTTATAGTAGTATAATTTATTCGATGTGTTTCTTGACCTTGAATGTTTTTATACATTCTTTTATACAAACTAAATCCAGATGCATAGAATTGCTTTAAATATACACAAGGGGCACGGTAGTGATCCCGCCAAGTCGCCTAATTATTTATAACAAATTACTAAGGCCGTCAAAAATGAAGAAGTGAGCTAAGTCAGCTGTCCCTTGGAAACTATTTTAATATAAACGTAACTGGACCTGCCAGCGGCGTTCTGTTATAGCTCTACCCCCAGAGGAGTTTGAAAGGCCAGATCTTTCAGATCTTGTCTGTAAAACTCATCTTCAACCTCTTAACATAAACATAACGACAGTTACCTAATTTTCAGTGATGAAAATCAATGATATTAGTTTATTGTCAACAACAAACTTGAAAGGTTTCAATTTATTGATATGTCAATCCCTCCACAATAGTGACTTTAGTGTGGTGAGTATTTAGACCAAAAGGAAAGAGCAGGGGCGACCCGGTGAAGGAGAGTGAACCAATAAACCTTCAACAAAGACTCGTGATAACCTATTCCTCAAGACCTTTCCATTTGCCAGGAGTACCAAGTTGTGAGTTTGATAGACTCTATTAGTCCGAGTTTGCGGTATCAAGCTGGATTTCTGGGTCTGGCTGGGCACCCATACGTCCTGACTCACATTGTCCGAGTTCTGCCTGATCCCCCAAAAACTCTCCACGCTATTATAGAAAAATCCATTATGTAAGTACTATGATTCATCACTCGTCAGTATCAAGATTCAATCCACTCCCTATCCACAAATCACCATAGCGCTTCCCCATTGGCGTGTGTTTCACTTGAACAAGATAACCGTTTGTTCAATTTTAACATGACAAAATTTATCACTAGTTACGGACTTACGGTGTTAAACGATAATATTTTATACCAAAATTGTAGTTCAATAAATTAATTAATACGGCTCAACGCATGAATATGCACTTATGCACACACTACTTAATTGATTATGTAACATAATTTATTCATGTACCACCCGAGTAACATTTTACTCGCATTTGCGTGATAATGGAAGTCCATATTTATAGGTATCGGTTACCTTATCCAAAGTGAGGTGTGTATACCCAATATCATAGCTTTCTTAGCTCGAGTGAAGTCTGTGCCAACACAGTAAGTCTTAAAAGACCTTGTCATATTATTGACTGTAACCTAGCACCTATTACTGTGGTAACACATCGTGTTGTATTTGGAGGGACCAATTACCAAATAAATCTAGGTTGTACTGTAAGCTTCGTCCGGCCGCAAGAAACTCATTCATACCTCTCATAACACATTCACGGTCTACCTAATATTCAATCATTCATGACGATGCATCCTTCATCTTTTACGCCAACACATGCTATTCATTATTTTATTCATATCAGACGTACAGCCTCTAACGATCAAACAAAACTCCGTAAGTACCACCACAATATAAACATTGCTCCTTTCAAGTTCGCAATATTTCAAGCTAATACAAAATTAAATCTTAATAGTACATAGAATTTGACCATGGATATAAATTCTGTATTGAAAAATGAACCAATTTGGCTCGACGACTCCACCCCACACGTCACGTTCCCATATAAATATGACGTACAAAGTACAGTGCCACCAAACCACATTGGTTTGACACTTTATTTGCCTGGAAGAGCTAACGTAGCCTGACTTCATTAATATGCGTATTGTTACTAATTATAATATAAAACAATTAAGAAAATATTATGAGCATCTTATTTTTCTTTACAGTAAAAGCCCGTAAGTATATTCCCGTAAATTCATTTCCAAAGGTCAACCGACTCAACTGCACCCCACTCTACCCCCCGATTACATAACCCTTAGACCTTACTGTAGCCTTTAATACGTATTAATTTAATTACTTAATAATTCAACTAAAGTTTCCGTATGAAATACTCTAAAAAAAAAACGTGCAAGTTCCCTAAATTTTTAAGGGACTACCTGTTAAAAATTATATTGAAAATGGAGCGATGGGTCTATCATATTGAGAATGAAGCGACGAAATATAATAATGTAGATAGGTACTAAAATTCCTCACAAATATTTTTATACCAGCTTAACACGTTTACGATAATAACGAATAGCTTCGCAGCTTCACCATCGCCCATCATGGCGCATTAACAAAGTTTATACGATTTTTGAAAAACCACTAGGAAATTTATCACGCGAAAAACGCTCAACCAAAGTGTTATTTTCATTGGACCGACAAGTGTCAACGTTTACCGCAAGAACAGAAAATAAAACGTCTAAACGAAGTGTCATTGTCTTGTCATTGATCTGTCTGTCAAGTGTCAAAGAAAATGGAAACGCAAGCGCACCAGAAGCGCACCAAAATATTGAGCTTGTATTTAAGTAAATATCACGTAAATATACATATTACAGTGAACAAATGATTATTATTTACAAGTGAGTATATTTTTCATTGCTACCTGTACAATAATTATGATCTAAATCTACCACAACTCAATGATAGAAATTTCAACTCAATCAATCTCTAATTTCCAGACGCCCTATGGATTACACGGATTCAAATGATCTAGGATGGAGCTGTAGCGGTCCAGAAAGCAATAATGGCTAAGTGCCTCATATAGTCACGACCACCAGTCATGAGTATGCAACCAACGAGAAAGATAACCTCAAAAATTGATGCTCGCCGTCAAGAGTTTGAGGGAACAACAACTTGACCTTTATTTTCGACCCTTATGTAAGTGTCAGTCTGTTCAATATACCCGTCTGTCTTCTCAAGTAACACAGATACCATTAGTGACTAATTTGTGGTATCCTTCTTTACAGTGGTCCATGTTCTGAAGCTCTAAGAATTGATTGCTCCCTGGTGAAGAAAATCATGTAATCATACTACCACGGAGTATTGACCAATAACATACAACTATGAACCCGACCTGATATTGCTCTGGAACCCTTATGTAAGTGTATGACCATATTTTGAGTTCAAGCCTTAACCCACCAATTTATTTGAGTACTGTCACATTCACATCTTACAATACTAATACTCTATTGCACCCCATGTTGGTAGTTAAACAATGATAATGACTACACATACCAACGAGACGTCGAGTTGCGGAAAACTAGCCCGCACAAACCTATAACCTATACATACCAATGCTGACTTTAAAACATGAAACTGACATGTCCTCTCCCTGCGATGAAAATACAAAACAATCCTTCGTCATCCGGTCGAGAATCCCAGCCACCTGTAATCAACGGCTTAAGATATTGGTTAATATAATTGTAAATACATTATAAAAGCTGGAGTCTCTCGCTAAACACATCAGCGATTGTGTCAGGAGACACCGCTACTCCAGAACTAGAGCGGGTACAGTACAACCAACGAACCACACCTTGAACCAAGTTAGCATCATGCTGGACTAGTTCCATTGCGTGAATGCTTCAAAACCTTAACAAATCTCTTTGTTCGTAATGAAATATATACAAGTATGAGGAAAATAAAATTTGAAGTTTGAAAATAGTCTCCTTACCCAATTAGTCAGTTTAGTATATTCACCTGGTTTACTTACATACTTCCATACTTGTTTACTTTATTAACTGCTCAAAGAAATGTAGGTAAATTGACCACTCCTAAATGTTCTCATCGAAACTTCAATTTTCCTACCTATGTAGCCGTCTGGTCATATGTTTTTTTTTCCAAATTATCAATCATTTACAAAATTATCTGATATCCGTTAATCATAACGTGGCACTTTCGCAATATATATTCATTACACTACTCCCATTTGCAATTATACCTCCCTGCCTTTAGCCTAATCTTTCATTCCTTTTATGTTACAGTGCATATGTCATCCGGAGGCCTGAAAGAATACCCATCATGAACCTACTTCTGTCTACTCCGAATGAAACTTATATGCCTGCATCTTTACAATGCCCATAACGTTATGTTATATACCATACTACTGACGTAAAAAGAATCTACAATAAGTTATACTTTGTATGTAACATGAAAATATGCAATTTGTTTCTTATATGAAACATTACACCCATATAAGTATGTGTTTTGTGAAATGGCGTTTAGCATTTCGCCTTCGCTCCTTGCGTCACGAATTTGTTTGCCTATTGTATATACTTATGTTGTCACCTTCCTATATTACATATGCTACATTCTCATGAAGATATCTTTTTTTTTTTTTGCATTACAATCATTAAACATAGTATATCAACATAACTCTTATTTTATTTCTTCAAAAAGACTAAGACTGACTCACGGTCCTCCTCTCTCTGTTTATAATATAAACTTAACTAACACAATATTTCCTTGAAAACATAAATAAATAATACTAGAATCTAAATACTAAAAATATCATTCAAGAAATAATAACCATAAAAAAAAACAAAATGAGAACATATCGTTTGGTTTCTGGGATTTGAACTCAGTTCCCTCGCTTCAGAGGCTGGTGCGCCTCCACTGCGTCACCGGGTAGTTGTTACGTTAAGTGAAATCAGCGTATGGGTTCTACGGACGATATCACTTATTGAGTGAGCAATCACAATCCTAAGTAATCTAAGATAAATTAGTGCCTACGCCAACTCATGAGCTGAGGTAGCGGATCCCAGGCATTCCCTAGGACGCAACTGATCCGGGACAACGCTAAAAAGACAATTATTAATCTACAGTAGATATCAACCTAATATTTCTGTCTTACATAATATGAACTTAAATTTCCGCAGAAAGCACTATACAGCTAAGTTCTACAGCTAAGAGGAGTTCTTTTATCTACCACTAACGGGCTGAAATGTATATACAAGGTGAAACCAAAGCATTATATCTAAAATGAATTGTCTATTAATGAATTAAAATTGTACTTGTTTTAAATTAATCACCAACTTAAGTGAGTGTGAGTGCTTATAATTAATTATTGATATTTCCTTAAGTCTGTATGACCTATAACAATCATTATGAATACATTTCCGTATTTGTATTTTGTTAAATTGATCTGGAAACGAGACCTATTGTGACATCTACCGGTGAATAGTATAAACACATATACGTATATTTTATCTGGCAATGTTCATGTACTAAAGCTTATTTTAACCATTTGTATTTTACTTTAATAAGTCAAGTATACGTGACACACCAGTATTTACCAGTTCCCGAGGTATAAAAGCCCATCGATCTACTTACTTAACTTATTGTAGACTTAACTTACTTTTGTCTTGTGTGCCCTCTAGTATTCAGTGACAACACTAAACACTGCAGATATAATTGCACATTCATAAATTACAATAATAATACTTCAGTATTTCATATCTGCGTCCTAATTAAGTTGCCTAGCCAATATTGTTCCATTTCCTGGTACCTACTTATGTCTTAACTTAATAATTTAACATGAATGATAAAATAAGATGTATACTATTCGCCCTCTATCGGTCAACAGCTAAACCGCTTGCTCTTCGGGTCCACTTGACGTCAACCTACAATATCTGATCATGCATCCCGGTTTTCCTTACTTGCCGCTAGAGTGTACCACGGTTGATAGCATAATTTCGTTTTTTCTTTATTTATCATCATTTACTTTCTTCATGACAATTAATCTAATAATATATGTATATCTCGCGTTATTTTTTTGTCATTAAATCTCACATGATAATTTTTTCAATCGCAAAAGCATCTTTGGCTATTTGACAACTGGTAACACTGAACGGGCCGCTCGGCGCTCAAGTGTCTCAAATCCAATCCAATATTTTCCTAAACTAAAATGGCGTTAATGGCGTACGTGGCATAGCTTAAAATTTATTTTGCCTGTTTTGTACTAGTCGCTCATGTGAATAATAAAATCATAAACGCGAAGCCATGAAGTGATGTGACTTTCTGTTTTTCACTTTATGTTTAGCTCAGATTCATTTGGTGTGCAGTTTGCGCGGGATCATGTACTCCCATTGTGAAAAGTGCGCCCACGCAAACCTCGAAAGCCTGTTTGTAATGTACTTCTCAACTGCGTCTGTACATCTGTACTGTACTGTGCTGCATCGAGTGTGCATAACGTCTTTTACTCAATAAACGGGACGGAAGCTGGAGCTCCATGCAACCAATCTCCCACCAACCATGACAGCCCAGAAACCCTCAAAATGGTAAGTTTGTAATGACTGTATTCTAATTTATATGACGGCTCCTGATTTACTCGTTGAGTATTAGCCTAGATATCATCTGCACACGTTTCCTTAAGTCGTAGTTATGATGCGTTGGATCAATCTGTTTCTATTCCCCTCTTGCAATTATCGCTATGTGATTGAATGAAAGGCAATCTCATTTAATTTTGTCAAGCGAATGCGTCCTCCGCTAATGATATGGATTTCAGAGCTCGTGGGTCCAAATCCTGTGGCATTGAATTCTTCAATGTTTCACTTTGATTGGAAATTTGGAAAGATAATCATTTCTATAACCATCCTAACTCACATCCGGTACGTTGTGACAAAATGTTAATTATCAATCAACCAAGGACTTCATTCTAAATTCCATCATTTCTTATTCTGCTCTCCCATACTGCTCGACAAATTTCTACATTCTTAATGACTAACAATTTTCCTTATCCCTTTTCAGGTGTACTTGGATAGTGGAAACATAACGCAAATCCTAGAATCATGCTGTTGTACATACATGTGTCCAATACTTAAACATGTAAAGATGTGCATCCCGCTATCAGGCGATGACATCCCGGAGTCCCGCAATCATTTTAAAATGAAAGCTTCCTAACGACCTCTTTGGTAAGTACTGTTATACTAATTCTATTATGGCATAAAATTATAAATAGACTTGAACACTATCTGAAAGCAATATGATGATTTCGAAATGTCCGGAATGTTTATTGCTCTAACTCGAAGGATATTTATCTCAGCAATGTTTAAGTACAAATTTTTTATGAATTTGTCCTCTTGTCTATGCTAATCAGAGATGATAGCCCTTATGTATATGATTCATCATGATCATTATTAGGAGAGAACCTATAGGCTTGCAAAATTGTTTGCCGGTTTCTGCCTTTCCTGGTGCGCTTTGAAACTTTTAGAATAAATAAATTCTTACTTACATGTATTGTAAAGGTCTATATCTGGTGTTGCACTTTTAGGCAGGCTATATCTATCTAGGCTAGAGTACTGTGACAACCTTTCTGACCATTTCTATATTAAAATAATAAATATTACAAAATATTACGAGATAGAACGTCGATTACTTGATGACGAATCTATTTATTTATTTTATTGTGATATTTATAATTATGATTTTAATTTTATTTATGATAATACTATTGACATTGATACTAAATTTAATAAATTATTTAACATCTTGACATACTATATTGACATACATTTCCCAGTTAAGCAAATAAAATTAAATAATAAAAAGAAAAAATTACCCTGGGTCACTAATGAGTTATCGGATTACATAAGAAAACACAGGGACCTTCATGAAATACAGCGTCAGTACCCCGGTAACCCAATTATTTCTGAATGTATTCAACATTATGTGAATTTAATTAAATCTGAAACGCTGCGCGCCAGACAAGACCATGTTGAACGTAGGCTAGGTATGAGTAACAATCCTACTAAGGAGATTTGGAAAGTGGTGAATGAGGAGATAGGTACCAAAAGAACGTCTCAAGATATCTGCCTCAATGGTTCTAACCAAATTACGATACCGCCTAGCGAAGTTCCCAATGTATTTAATTCGCATTTTTTGAATATAGGTTTCAAACATGCCATTCAAACGGACCCCACTTTCAGCAGGCGTTGTCTTTATAATTACATACATGACCTTGACATACCGACTATGACCTTGCCGACCGTCACAAATGACTTGCTAAATAAAGTAATCCGACACATGCTAAAGACACGCACAGTTGTTGACATTTATGACATTTCCCCAAATATTTTATTATCTATATGGCCAATTATTTCTGACATTTTAGTTATACTTATTAATATTATTTTTAAAACAGGTGTGTATCCAGAAGTGCTAAAGAGTACCAGAGTGAGTCCAGTGTATAAGGGTAAGGGTGACAAGGGCGATGTTAACAACTACAGGCCAATAACAATAGTCCCCACAATTTCTAAAATTGTGGAGTCCATCCTCTCGTCCCATATAATGGCCCATCTAGAGACCAATGACTTACTGACTGACCGCCAATTTGCTTATCGGAAAGATATGTCCACAACCACAGCCGCGCTTAAAATATTTGACTGCATTGTTTCCGGGCTGGATGATAAATGTAAGATGGCTGGTATATTTTGTGACTTGTCCAAGGCATTTGATGTGATTAATCATGAACTGCTTTTGGACAAGTTACATCATTACGGGATACGAGACTTGAGCCACAAATTGATCACATCATTTTTATCTGACCGGAAACAAGTTGTCAAATTATCCACGAGCGGTAAACAACTCAAGTCTAGTGCTGGCAGAGTAAATATAGGAATTCCTCAAGGTTCGGCGTTAGGAAATACCCTTTTCCTAACGTTTATGAACGATCTTCCCGCTGCCATCACGGCTGGCCTCTCAATCTTATTCGCGGATGATACCACGGTGGTGGTTAGTGGTCGTACATTTGAACAGCTCGGAGAGAAGATCCATGACGGGTGTGATCAACTGCAGAGGTGGTTTTCCACCAACGGCTTAGTCTTGAATATAGCCAAATCCACCGTCATGGTATTCTCGGGCCGAAAAATTACGATTCCACCGTGTGTAACAAACAGCCCGATGCCGATAAGTGATGAATGTAAGTTTCTTGGCTTCACTCTGGACTCTAATCTAAACTGGAAGTGCCATGTAGACAAATTATGCGACAGATTGAGTAGTGCAGTCTTTGCTTTACGTAAACTAAAGCCAATCATATCCGCCGATGCCTTGAAGCAGGTTTACTTTGCCCATTTTCATTCGCTGATGTCGTACGGCACACTCATTTGGGGAAACTCAACGGATGCCAACAGAGTGCTGCTCATGCAGAAACGTGCCGTCCGTGCGATGATCGGGGCAAAGTCGAGAGTTTCGTGCAGGGACCATTTTTTGAGACTTGGTATTATGACACACTACTCACTCTACGTCTTCGAAATTATTATGTTCGTAAGGAACAACATTTCTGATTTTAACACCGTAAATGCGATTGGCAAAACACTCCGCCATACTGGGCGTTTGAGAACAGTTCCCCGTCGCATGGCACTTGCAGGTAAGAACCCACGTGTTATTGGGCCCACCTATTACGAGCGACTGCCCGCTGATCTTAGACTTGAACCATCTGACGATGCATTTCGACGCCGCCTGAAACGCCTCTTATTGGAAAATCCATTATACTCTGTTAAAGAGTATATGGACCTTAAGTTACTGACGTGTAAATAATTATTATTAAATTTGTATTAAATTGATTTATATTTTGTAATGGACTTGAACTTGTATTTTGACTTGATTAGTATATTGGAATTTGTATTTTGAAATGGACTTTGACGATCCCGAAAGGGAGATGCAATTATTTTATTTTTACTATTTATCATTATCATGTGTGTTTAATTTTGGTTGACATTATGTTATTATCCTTTTTTATTTTTTATTTTTCCTGTTTATGACGATCATGATAACTATTCTTGTAATTTTGACATGTGTACAAATTTATAATGTAATTCTTATCATGAAATAAATGAATCTAATCTAATCTAATCTATTCCTAAATTTTCGTACATGCCTATGTTTCCTTTGTTATGCAAATGATAATGAATGTACCTACAATACATTTAACCTATATATTTATATTATATTTAACCTATGAAATTGCAACTGATTTGAACAAGCTAACTCCGCTATTGCCCTCAAATGTATACTATGAAAATATGGCTCGTTCCTATGAACATGGTTAGTTCTTGTACTCATACTCATGTTTACCGCAACATGCCTAGATAATTTACAGTATGTTCATTAAGTCTAAAGTCCTACTTCTGTTGATATAAAGTCACTTTTCAATATATTCCTTACTGAACTATTCCCTCTTCGTTTTGGATGAATAGATGCCCTCCGATGTACATTAATGTAAGATGCCACTGTTAGGTATCGTCTCTTGACTGTGATTTTTCTGCTTACAGCCTGCTACCATGTGGAGTGATGCGAATCTACTGTTGTCATAAACCGAAGCTGATGTGAATGAAGTCCTGAAGTCCTTCCTACGCCGTTTTTGCCCGGAGACCTGTTTTGACGATCACTCACTGCGGTACTCCCTGCGCTGCATAGTCTTCAGGTAATTATCTGTTCCTCGATTCAAATAATATGTAGTATGCTGTAACTCATGAATGTCTTCCGACAGCCTATAGACACTTGCAACTCCAAAAAGTGCGCGTTGCCAACCCTTTACAATATTTGAGGATTTACTGAACTTGAAGATGGTGACAAATGTGTAGGCAGCCTGATTAATAGTTTCTAGTTTTCACTGTAGCCTGTGGACATTTGTTTCTTGCTTATTATTATGCCTAAGAGGTGAAAACAAGCACCCGGCCTATCCGATGGTGTTGTTTGGTCGCTGCAATGCAGTGACGCGCAACTTTCGTTTATGAATTCGTCTATGTGGGTGATGTTATGGTATGTCGTAGCCTAGTGACGCTCGTGTCTATACCCAACTCTGTTCAATACATGTCAAGTGTTTTTACCGATTTTTGTTATTGTTGCTTCCTTGTCTTAATTTAATACTATCACTACCCCCAAATTATTAAACTAGAATGCCGGTTTTTATTTTTATATTTCTTGAGTAGTTTTTTTTTTTTATTATTATTTTTCGCTCGAATAGTAATCTAATGTCGCTAACTTATACTACTATCCATAATCCATATACTAGAGTGGTTGTCTTAAAAATAATAATTTTCCATACATTTTTGTTTTCAGATGCCGTTCCTAGCCGAAAATTTGAAGAAAGAACGATAAACCGAGATGAGAGTCCAGGAACCCGACAAGATCACACTCCGTTTTTCACGGCAACAAATGTAGCCTACAAGAGGCTATCCTTTGGTCCCGGAACCAAATTTAATAAAAAATCATAACCTATTTTAAACATGTTACGCCAGAACGGAGTCCCAGGGCTCCCATTCTGGTCACGGCTTACCAAATTAGCCAGAAGAGGCCATACCAATCCCTTGGTCACGGCACCAAATGTAATAAAACGCGCGAGATAGATTTGAATTATTAGAGGAATAAAGCTTAATTAAAGGATAGATTATTAAACGTTGTGAATTTATTTTGGCCAATGTGAATCGTCTATGGTTTTAGGACCCCGTAATGTTGTAGCCGAAGGAACCCAGTTTCTTTAATGTGAATGCTTGTCAGATCCTTGGACTCTCAGCCTACACAAAGACGTTAATGGATTCCCTAATGTTCCTACTAGCACTTATTCCTAGCCAGTTTTTCCTATGTATTATACCTACTCATTATTAATTTTGTGTTTTTATTAATATTTGTTTTTTCAATACTATCTGCTACCAGCTCTTCCTACGTCGGTCCGTTAAATAATAGTAGCGGGGTTTATAAAGAAGGGCAAATTTTCTTTATAAGCCATTTCCCTAGATCAAAATTACCCATTGTATACTTTCTACGCATAAAACCCAATCATTAAGCTAGCTAAGGATAATTTTGATAAATATAGTATGGTATGTTGTTGTATTTTATCCATACAGGCTACTATTATCGCAGGATGCAGAATGACCTCTACAGAGAATTCTAGCTCGATCTACTGATGAAGCGAGTTCATTAGTAGTCGTGTAGATGATTGAAGATCATCTCTAGCTAATAAGCCCCGACTAGCCCTAAGCTCACCATTGTTTACTTGACCTAATGGTATATAGCTTGTGAGGCAATTAGACTAAACAAATTGTTCCACTTATGATGAAAAGACGTGTGATCTACTCCGTATCGTCACTAGAAACAACTCAATTCTTGCTGAGATGATTCTATTGTCCTAATCATAACTGGAACCTAAATTAGACTGATTCATGGAAACTAGCTTTGCCTCCTATACAATTTATGACTCTATTCGGTTGTAAATTGTATACATAGCAAAAATAACGTTATTAGTTATTGCTTAACTTGATAAAAACACTCAAATATCTACCTGAAGCTGTATTTCATAATAGTACTCATTTATGTGAACCACTTCCCTTAACCAAGGCAGATTGCTAATTAGCTCAATAAGTAATCGGTGAACATTTAAAATTATAAAATTTACATACAGTTGTATTATTTAACCACTTAGTATTTGTTGAAAGACCTAGGTTTTAGACCTGTTGATTATTACTACTGACCCAACCTTCCTAGTGTTTATTGGGTGATCTAATTGCTTACAGACGGAAAATAGACACTTGTTTGATTTTACTACTTCAATCTCAAGCCACCCAAACCCTTTCTAGCACTTGCTGAATGACCTAAATACCTACAGACGGACGCTAGGCTTTACAACCTTTATTGGATGACCTAACTACCTAGAGTTGAACAATAGGCAGTCACTGCTCCTCTTACTACAACCACAGGCTACCAGAACCCTTTCTAGTGCTTGTTGAATGACCTAGTTACCTATAGACGGACGTTAGACGTTAGAACCCTTTTAGTGCTAATTGGTTGACCTAATTACCTAAAGACGAACGATAGACAGTCGTGGCTTCCTCTGACTACGAACCCAGGCTCCCAAATCCCTTCTAGTTCTTGGTGAATGACCTAGGTACCTACAGACGGACGTTAGACATTAGAACCCTTTTAGCGCTAATTGGTTGACCTAATTACCTAAAGACGAACGATAGACAGTCGTGGCTTCCTCTGACTACGAACCCAGGCTCCCAAATCCCTTCTAGTGCTTGGTGAATGACCTAGGTACCTACAGACGGACGTTAGACATTAGAACCCTTTTAGCACTAGTTGGATGACCTAATTACCTATAGACGACCAATAGGCAGTCATTGCCCTCATTCTACAACCCCAGGCTATCAAAACCCTTTCTAGTGTTTGTAGATGACCTAAACACCTACAGACAGACGTTAGGCATAAGAACCTTTGTTGGATGACCTAAACTACCTTAGAGACGAACAATAAACAGTCGCTGCTCCTCTCCACTGACAGACAGACATCAGAGCCTTCTAGCTCCTGCTGAGCGACCTAAATACCTGCAGACGAACGGAACAAAACCTATAAAATTCCTAGTACGTGACGAAAGACCTAACCGTTCGAATGGTGCCTAACATGTACCCTACATCCCATAGTGTGTGAATTTAACCTATTCCTATCCCCATTTTTACCCCTTTTTGCTTATTTAAAACTAAAACCAAAATATAGCCTTTAGTTTCAAATAAGGTTGTGATTTGCCCTAAGCTTAGACTGGAAGAGTTCGGCGAGCTACTCCGAGGTAAGTCAAACCCTAACAGCTCGTGTAAATAGCTCCCCCCTCATCGCCCGTAGGCTTGGTAGATGAGAGTAAGCTGCCCTATTGTGTATATAAGTCAATATATAAATATATTTAACAAGACCGATCTCCCAATTACTGGACGATTTTACCAAGCGGAGTATACACTCCTTTGCCAAGGTCTGAACTGAGCAGGGTAGGCCATGGTTACGTCGCCAGCTGGGCTTCAGGAGATCGTGAAGGATAATTCACTTTCTATGTCGTTAAAGAGAAAGTGCCGAACCACCTCCAAGCTCGGTTGCAAATAAGGCTCCGGGATGACCGCGTTTGGCACCGTTTGGATACGGTAATCCCGTTAGACATACTGTTTGTCTAGATAGCATTCTGGCTACAAAATAATTTAAACAAGAAACACTAATAAACCCCATAAAATTAAGTCAATTTTAAAGTAAGGAGTGATTTTCCCGCCATGCAGAGTGACCTCCCATAGCAGCAGAATCACGCCCTTATTGACAATAGAAAACCCACCAACAATAATTTGACAGCAATAGCCAGAGATACTACCAGCGCGATCGACGAAATTAAAGTCCCCGTACCTACAACTCGCACCTGCTTTTATACTCTTAAACACAATATAACTTGAACAATCGGTAAACGTGTCATAAGTTGGACAAGTAGTACAAGCGTCGCCGTCAAAAGCGGCGCCGACAAACAATGCCAACACGTGTCATACTCGGTAAACGCGGAATAATATGTACAATGTGGACAAGGTTTGCGAAGTACGAGTACCAGGCTTTCATAATTTAGTAGGAGTTAGCAGTACAAACGTCGCCGTCAAAGTGGCGCCGACAAACAATGCCGCCAAGCGGTAAATCTATTTGACACCATCAAAGCGGTGCCGACAGACAATGCCAACACGTGTTATACTCGGTAAACGTGGAATAACATGTACAATCTGGACAAGGTTTGCGAGGTTCGAGTACCAGGCTCTCATATTTCAGTAGGAGTTAGCCTGTGACAAGTTGCCGCGGCCACATGGGAGCCGGCCGCCATTTTGTCGGGCGTGACCTATGCACTAAAAGGACGTAACTCTCGTTTCTTTGACCTACCTTAACGCTCTGCTATTAAGGTCGAAATTCGAATATGAAATGGTTTTCTGAATAAGATTGAGTTTCGAATGTTAATTACCTAATTTTAGTTTGGCGCGCGATTTGAAAAGGAATGGACAATGGATATTATTGCTGGGTTTATTTGTAATTTTGACATTATTTTACTGTTCAAATTAATGTTTTAAGCTGGCATAATTATAAGTACTCGGGAATAACCTTAGCATCCTTATAGTAGTATAATTTATTCGATGTGTTTCTTGACCTTGAATGTTTTTATACATTCTTTTATACAAACTAAATCCAGATGCATAGAATTGCTTTAAATATACACAAGGGGCACGGTAGTGATCCCGCCAAGTCGCCTAATTATTTATAACAAATTACTAAGGCCGTCAAAAATGAAGAAGTGAGCTAAGTCAGCTGTCCCTTGGAAACTATTTTAATATAAACGTAACTGGACCTGCCAGCGGCGTTCTGTTACAGTTGTATCGACAATTTTACTATCGATCGGCATTTAGGGGATACAAAAAATATACTATGTTTACATGGATTTTCGGATGCATCAGAGAAGATTTATTCGGCTGCGGTTTATATCACAACGAGAAACGATAAGGGAGTAATCACAACGAGGCTAGTTATGGCAAAAACAAAGCTAGCGCCGCTCAACAAGGCAGTATCACTGCCGCGGCTTGAATTATGCGGAGCGGTTTTGTTATCGCAGCTTATGAAAAAGGTGACGGAGTCAGTTTCATGTTTAGCAGAGCAGAGTATCAAGATATGTGCTTGGACGGATTCTATGGTGGTTTTGGGCTGGCTAAAAGGGGACATTTCGAGATGGAAGCAATTTGTGGCGAACAGGGTGCAGCAAGTCACGAGCGTGATAGAGCCGGGAAGTTGGTATCATGTGCGGTCTGAGGATAATGCCGCAGACTGTGCGACGCGTGGACTGACGTCAGCACAGTTATTAGAGCATAAAATTTGGTGGGAAGGGCCTAAGTGGCTTTTGCAGTTCAAGCACGAGGATGCGAACCCTACGTGCTGCGAAGTTCCACAACTAGAGGTCAGGAAGCACAACGTGCACGCTGCCGTGTGTCACGAGACACATTTTATCACGTGTTTACTAGACAGGCACGGGTCGGTTACACGAGTAGTACGCACGCTAGCATGGATATCACGTTTCATAGCGCAGACGCGTGGTAAGCAAAATAAAGAACGTGCGAGTTATTTGACGTCAGCTGAATTGAAAAGTGCTTGGAATGTTGTTGTTAAGCACGTGCAGAGAGATTGTTTTAGCGAAGAATTGTCAGATATCAAACGGAAAGGTCACGTGAGCAAGTCCAGCCGGGTTATTAGTCTTAATCCTTTCCTGGATAAGGAAGGGCTGTTAAGAGTCGGAGGTCGGCTAGCGAATGCAAGTATATCAGAGGCAGCTAAGCATACCATCATTTTGCCGAGCCAGGGGCGGTTAACGCAGCTTATCATAGAGCAAGGGCACAGAACTACGTTGCATGGTCGTGCGCGCCTTACATTGTCATATTTGCGTGGCAAATATTGGATTATTGGGGGCATGTGCACGGTAAAAAGAGTGTTACGAAAGTGTGTCAGATGCAAGCGGTTTGAAGCGGTTACTCGGCCGCAGATTATGGCAGACTTACCCGCGCCTCGGGTTACACCAGGGAGAACATTTGAGCACACCGGAGTGGATTTTACGGGGTATTTTGAGTTAAAGGCCAATACTGGCCGGGGTATCAGGACGACGAAAGGGTACGTCGCTATATTTGTATGTTTAGCAACAAAGGCCGTGCATCTGGAGTTGGTGTCGGACCTTAGCACACCCGCATTTCTAGCAGCATTTAGAAGATTTTGTTCGCGCAGAGGGGATCCCAGGCACATGTACAGTGACAATGGCACAAACTTTGTGGGTTGCAATCGGGTGCTGAAGAAGGAGTATCAGGAGATCATTCAATATATCAATTCGCAATTTTTCAATGATATCAGTCATATGGACATAGAATGGCACTTCAACGCTCCCGCATGGAGCAGCGCAGGGGGGTTGTGGGAAGCAGCAGTCAGAAGCTTTAAATATCATCTACGACGGGTGATCGGGGATCAGAAGCTCACATATGAGGAGTTCAGCACTCTCATACAGCAGATAGAGGCATGTTTGAATTCAAGGCCTCTAGGTCCGTTGACGGAGAACCCAGAAGATGAGGTCCTCACGGCGGGTCATTTTTTGGTGGGAGGTCCGTTACTTAATAGGCCACAGACGGATTCCTCAGCGTTGAATCTGACAGCACGATGGCAGTTGGTGCAGGCATTAAACAAACAGCTGTGGAAGAGTTGGTCAACGGAGTATTTGCAGCAGTTGCAGGCACGTTCAAAGTGGAGAACGCCTTGCAAGAACCTACAACAAGATGATGTGGTGTTGGTTAAGGACGACAACGTCCCTCCCGGTAAATGGCCTCTAGCCAGGATTATGGAGGTGCATCCGGGCAAGGATGGATATGTCAGGGTGGTTACATTGAAGACTCAAACAAATGTTATTAAACGGCCGGTGACAAAGCTGGTAGTTTTGCCAGTGAGGGAAGATTCATCAGGGGGTGATCAAAGCGAAGCAAGAAGGCCGGATGGACGGGGGATGTCGTCGAGGTCGGCCATAGCGGCAAGAGAGCTACCATCGCGGGGTCGTCGTGGTAGGCCGCTATTCAGGGGGTTGTTTACGAGTTTGTTATTTCTGGTCGCAATGATATCACCGACGGTGTCAACGGTTATCACAGCATTAGACAACAGTCAGGGGCTCTACTTTGACAAGATAAGCAGCCTTCAGCATGTTCGGGATGAGTGGAAACTAGTTGTTTATTATAATATGACAGCATACTGGAAGGATCTGTCAGATATCAGAGGATACGTGGCGCATTTGGACGAGTTGATCGGAGCAAATGATTTGGGTAATCAGTACAAGAATATAGCATTACAATTGCAGCACGAGTTGAATGAGATCGATCATATGAACACATTGTTGAGATATAAGTCCAGGAGGAAACGGGGGTTGATAAACGGCGTCGGTTATATCGCCAATTCGCTGTTTGGGGTTTTGGATGAGAGATTTGCTGAGCAGTATGAAAAAGATATATTGCAGATATCGCAGAATGAGGATCATCTGCAAAAACTATTGAAGAATCAAACGAGTATCATAGAGGCTGAGTATAATATTTTGCGACGTCACGAGAGTATCATAAATGAGCAATTTGCGTTAGTCAAGAATGACTTGAACAGTTTAACAGACAGTATGGAGAAGATGAGTAATGTCATCCGCAGGGAGTTTTATATCACATCGTCGGCATTTGCGGCGTACACCACGCTTGCGAATATCAAAAGTATCCAGCAGACTTTATTGAATACTTTAATAGATCTCAATCAAGGAAGAATAGATCCACATCTGTTGGGGCCGGAGCAGCTGCAGGAGCAGGTTAATACCATAGCCGGTCAGCTACGGGGGGATCTTGTTTTACCAGTTCGTGAGGACAACATAAGGGACATTTATCGGTTGTCAGGGGTGACAGCAAAGGCTTATAACAATTATCTTATCATAGAGATTAGACTGCCAGTAGTGGGTGCCGACATATTTGAAATGGACGGAGTGATTAGCGTCCCGCTGCAGGATGGTCGTCAGATGCACGAGACGGTCCCTATGTATCCCTATTTTGCGTTCAATCTACAAAAGGATGCCGTATTATTTTTATCAGAACACGATTTATCTTCGTGTACCTATGTGACTAGCGACAGTATAATATGTTCGATAAATAAGCCCATATACAACTTCAATATTAAGCAGTCGATTTGCGACTTAAATATCATAGGAGCAAAGGCTAGTCTTTGTAAAACGACAGTGTCAGCTTGCGCCGACAAGTGGGTCAAGTTGCGGCGTCGTAATGTCTGGTTGTATTCGTGTTGCGAAGAATGCAAGATTCGCATATTTTGCGCGACAGGTGCAGAGTTCAAGGTGCTCAAGGGCAATGGCATTGTTGAGCTGAGTCAGGGTTGCATTATAAAGAGCGAGACCTTCACGATTCACGGTCACGACAACTTTGTTGACAAATTGGGAATAGAGCCTTCCGTTGAGATGCCGACGTATACGTCGATGTTGAATGATTTGATAAACAGCACGAGACCTCGGGCGAGGCTCACGGAAGCAGAGGCAGGCACTCAATCACCATTTGGAGAAATGAAACTGCAGATAGAGCAGTTGAAGGAGCAAGCAGAGGTTCAGAGGACGGTGCACAACGTACACCATTACACGGCGTTGTACGTCGTCATGGTCATAGCGGTAGCCGCAGCTTGTGCTGCCGCGTACTGGCGGCACGGCAGTGGGCAGCGGCCAGGAGGAGTGGAGGCGGCGGCGGAGCGGCCTCGGGCAGAGTCGTCGATCAGCGCGAGTGTTTGTGCAGTGGAAGTGAGAAAGGACAATATAGTGACAAGTGACGGAAGAGGGACCGTTCCCTCGACAGTTTCGCGGGTCGTTAAGTTCGACGGGCAGTAGTTAGTTTAAGCACGTAGATTCTAGCTTGTACGCATGGTTTATGTAGGTAATAGTTAGCAGTTAAACATAAGTGTGTACTCAATAAGTATCACCATATATCTTGTATTCTTGTTGTATACCTTGTATCATTGATTAGCTAGTAGCCGCACTTCATGCACTTATATCAGTATGTTTGTCTGTTTTGTTTCCTTTCTGGAGTGCCAGGATGTACGGGCAAGCGTATATGCATGATTATTTTAAGTTATATCTTAAGTCTAATTTTAAGATACTTGTACGTGTAATTGTGTGTAAGTTTATGTCAACTCGTGCCTTGTGATGTTAAATAAAATATTTCTATGTCTATGTCTTCTATGTCCATAAAAAAATCATCTTTTTTTCATACAAAAAAAAGAATGTCTCGGCTCCCCCCCTAAGGGAATTTTTTTTAGGAACTGCGGGTCAAAAATTTTGTTTTGACCTCTAGTATGCGTGTCCCAAACGGCTAAACTGTACATCGATTTGCGGTTTTTTTAATCGTACGGCGTACACTATTAGAAACATGACTTTTTTGTCTCGAATAATTTGCGTTTTTCGGTGGAAAAATACACTTGCGATTCTGTTAAAAAAATAAACGGCGGGAAAGCATGATGTTATTGAAATTTTAAGGTTATGTTTTTCAAATCTTAATAAATTTTTTGTCGTATGTCCCCCATTTTTGAGAAAAGCACTATATTAGCCTCGGCCGGAATGGCAATTGCAGGCTTCGTATTATGATTAAACGGACTCGCAAGCTCGTCCGTTTAAACAAATCCTCAGCCTGCAATTGCTCCCTTCCCGGCCACGGCAATAATGTACTAATAAATTGCTGCAATGAAAGGTGTCGGATTGAAAATCGCAGGGTCTGAAGAGCAGCGGCGCGGAGTCGGCGCGCAAGCTGGACGCGGCGCTGCAGGCGGCCGGCGTGGCGGCGCTCTCGCACCTCGTGGAGGCCTCGGGCGCCTTCGCGCACGCGCTCGTGCTCGCCAAGGGCTACACGCGCGAGCGCGACGGCGCCGCCTTCACTACCGCCTCTCCGCGCTGGAGCAGCATCACCAACTCCGCGGAGAAGGTGCACCACGTGCCGCCGCTCATGATCGGCGGACAGTCCGTCCAGCCCGTTGTCTTGCTCAGCAGTGAGTTCCCTTTTCATCATGTGAACATAAAAATGTTTAGTGTTTCAGTTCGACAAATCAGTTGATCTTTTCACTGGTCTGTGGCGCGCGTACAAGCGCTAAGAAATCTTTTAATGCCTCGCTTCTGTAAACTAGCCCTCGTTGCCCCCGTGTACACACCCTTATACCTTCTGCAACGAGATGCAGGATGAAGGATAAATTGTGAAAGTTTTGTGATATTTCCTCTTGAGTTGTGAGAGTTTAGATGATGTTGGACACCAAAATTTTAACTTGATTGTGTCGTTTAATAATGCGCTGTTTCAGTGGGCTGAGTACCGAAAGGAAAAAAAGACAACTTCAGTAATTTTTTATAAAACTTTAAATGATGGAATCAGGGAAACAATCCTATTAACTAGAGTCAAGAATATATTATATGAAAATCAGTCCTTATTGATTCTTCGTCGAGTCAGAATGTGCTTCAAAGATTGCGATATTTTTGATTGCACACCCTCAATGGAGAGTGTCAGACATAGAATGGGCTGGAAATAATTACATTAATGATTTCTTTTTAAAAATTATCAATATTATAATCAGTGATATAGTATTTTACTTAACAAATACGACAAACATCTAGAAGTCCAAACTCTACTCGCAATGTTACCGTAAGGGCTTTACCGATGCATATGTTACAAGGTATGATGATTCTTTTGTTTCTTTTTTTCTTTTATAAAATAACGGTGGCAAAGAAACCTACGGTCCACCTGATAGTAAGCGGACACCGCAGCCTATAGGGATCATCCTATAATAATACAAGACGTTTCGTATGGGTGAGACGTGCCCACACGAAACACATGAAAGAGGATTTAATATATGGATATAGATAAAGTAGTGTATACAATACATGCAACTGTACATAATTAGGCATTAAAACACTCATGTGAACTTATTATGAATGTCGTGTTTTAATGCCCCTCATTATGTACCAGTTGCATAAACTACTACAATCCAGTCTCAACCCGATCGTGGTTGTATAATAACAATAATAATGTCGCTATTCTATGGGGGCCCATCTAGCAGAGAGCGAGTCACCGTCTGCCGGAAATAAAAATCTGAGACAGTTTAATTAGGCAGGCGTCCGTTGTCTCACCCAATAGCCCAGCCATTAGTCCATCATATTCACCCAATAGCCCAGTTTATTTAGACTCCATGAATCAGCAATAGTTCCTATACACCCTGGCGGGTGCTGTCTCTGTGTGCGTCCCATCCCATCCCATGCCATGACACGGGCAGGGACAGCATCCGCTCGGTGTATCCCTTGCATTTCATTAAATTGTCAAAAGGGCCTCTACGTGTTGGCTATGATGTGGTACTCGGTGGTACTTCGGTGCCCCGGTACTTCGGCTCCGCGCACGCCTCCCAAAGGTCCGGGACACCATTGTCCCGTGAACGGGAAAGACATACAAATAATAATAATATAATAATAATACAGGTAAAAACCCATTTGTTATAATACACTCCTCGGCTCATAAATTGTGTTATTTCTATTATATCTGATTTAGTATCCGACTATGATTAAAACCATAAAGCTTTTGATTAGCTGTAAAAAAATAAATCAGTATTCCAAAAAGTTTACTGAAAATACAGAATACAGTGCACTATTCTGAGGAAAGTAAAATATGACAAGATTGATTGAATGTTTTCAGGTATCATGGAGGACGTGGCAGAGGAATCGCAGAACATGACGGATGAGGACTATGACTCATCGTAAGTACTAGCAATTATTTTGTCGTGAAAGTGCTACTTTCGAGCTTTGGAGCTTTAAATTGCACCATGAACTTCGCCCAACTGTGGCGCGAGTTTTTTAGCAATACGTTGCTTGAATCCAAACTTATGAATTTTTGTTTGAGCCAATCCGCACGTGGGACACGCGAAAAAGCAGTAGATTACGCTCATTTTAGGATTTCAAATGCATTTTTTTTTGGAAGCTATTAATATTTAGATTAACTGTTATATAGGCCTTAGTACATTAAGGCGGTGTATTACTGAGAAAGTAGGTATTTAGCGCCTGTCCGGGCCGCGCGCGAGTACTGCGCGCGAACGCAGCGGCGGTGAACTCACATAACCCCGCCAGCCGCCCGAGCGTCACAGTATAGAAATATTAACTTTGTTTTGACTTGCGTCTCTGCAAATGCATCTATTATGATGAAACTTATTTTTAACCGACTTCAAGATTTCAAAAGAGGAGGTTCTCAATTCAGTCAAGGTCGAGTTCTGATGATGGGATCCATGAGGAATCGAGGGAACTCCTCAAATGTTAAAGGCATACATATAGTGATTTTAGTATTTTCCTAAACAAATCAAGGATTTACATTTAAATAAGTGACATTTCATGAAGTGGCAGCGACATTAGCAAGTCCTGTATGACAGTCTTCTTTAAAGGGGAGGTACTTCCCCAGTTGGAATTCATACTTGGCAGCGACATTAGCACGTCCTATATTACAGTCTTCTGTAAAGGGGAGGTACTTCCCCAGTTGGGGAGGTACTTCCCCAGTTGGGGAGGTACTTCCCCAGTTTGAGTACATACCTGGCAGCGATATTAGCACGTCCTGTATGACTGTCTTCTGTAAAGGGGAGGCACTTCCCCAGTTGGCGAGGTACTTCCCCAGTTGGTGAGGCACTTCCCGAGTTGGGGAGGTACTTCCCCAGTTGGGGAGGCACTTCCCCAGTTCGGGAGGCACTTCCCCAGTTGGAGCACATATTTGTGACCGACCTAAGCACGACCTGTATGCCGGTCTTCTATTGGAGGGAGGTACTTCCCCAGTTGGGGAGGCACTTCCCCAGTTGGAGCACATATTTGTGACCGACCTAAGCACGACCTGTATGCCGGTCTTCTATTGGAGGGAGGTACATCCCCAGCTGGGGTACATACATTGCAGCGACATTAGCACGTCCTGTATAACACTTCTGTAAAGGGGAGGTATTTCCCCAGTCGGGGAGGTACTTCCCTAGTTGGGGAGGTACTTCCCCAGTCGGAGTACATACTTGGCAGCGACATTAGCAAGTCCTGTATGACATTCTTTAAAGGGGAGGTACATCCCCAGTTGGGGAGGTACTTCCCCAGTTGGGATTCATACTTGGCAGCGAGCGACATTAGCACGTCCTGTATTACAGTCTTCTGTAAAGGGGACATACTTCCCCAGTTGGGGAGGTACTTCCCCAGTTTGAGTACATACCTGGCAGCGATATTAGCACGTCCTGTATGACTGTCTTCTGTAAAGGGGAGGCACTTCCCCAGTTGGCGAGGTACTTCCCCAGTTGGTGAAGCACTTCCCGAGTTTGGGAGGTACTTCCCCAGTTGGGGAGGCACTTCCCCAGTTGGGGAGGTACTTCCCCAGTTTGAGTACATACCTGGCAGTTTATACCTACTATGGCACTAAAATCGTAACTTCAGGTTTCAAATTTCATGATTTTAATAAGTTACCACTTAGAGATATAAAAAAATTAGATCTAACTTATTTCATTTCAATGTACTGTACGCCAAATTATAAAATATTTACTTACGTCTTCACATATCTTTGGAGTGAATTCTTTTTATTAGTTACGTGTATGGCTTTGCAAGACTTTTTCCGTTTGTGTTGTTTGTTGCCCATCATAAATAACTTCCAAACGTATACAAATTCGTCAAAGACTCCTTTTTGCCCGACCGAAACTATCGCGGAGAAAATTGGCACAGGTCCGTCGTCCGCAAGCGCCAGCGCGCGACTGCTGGGCCTATCTGCCCTCCGCGCTCGTCAATTTTGTAGGTATTTAAACATAGGAATTAAGACAATCATTTTATCTATTCAAACTCTGCGAATATGTCTTTAAATATTAAATAGCATTATTTGAGTGCAAAAAAATAATTAAAAATATTAATAGTTTAGTCACTGCATTGAAAATGCTTTACAAAAAGGAGTAAGTTTGAGATTTTTTTCTATCGAGTGAAGTTCATTAACTCATGTAACTGAATGCGATTTTGAGTAGACTATATCCTTAAGTAATGTATATATTTTTTTCAGATCTTTAAACCTTATTTTCTACGTTTGGGATTGTTATTAGAAAGTCAAAACGCAGCTTCTCTAGTAAAAGAGGGCCTTAAAATGCACAGAATGCAAATATATACGTACCAATGTTCTATTTTTAATATACTTGGAAATACAGTCATGGGACAGCAAAAATAGGTCGTTTGAGAATTGACCCAAAATAATATATTTAAAATAATCTACTAAGCGAAAGGCTGGACAGAAACAGATTTGGAAATTCAATATATGGCAATCGAAAGAGGAAACGCTATTTAACATTTGAAATAGTAGATTGTTTGACAAGGGGCTAAAGTAAGCCATAGGCATTACCACGAGATGGTTATTTTCCGGAACGTAGTGAGGGAAAATTGTTCGAGTGGTAATATGGCATTTAGACCCGAGTTATACACTATATTTTTCACTTCGATTGCGAGAAAACACATTAAACACAAATTATCCACCTTAAATTAATAATTTAACTCTTGGCGGGCGTATGTCTAATTTGACAGCATGTTTTTTTTTCTAAGGCCAGTACCATGCCTCGCTATGCGTGTTCGCTTAAAAGCCTTATCACACTACCCTATCGGTAGGTCCCTACCGATAGGGTAGTGTGATAAGGCTTTTACGTATTCGCCTCCCTTTCTTTTGCTTTATTAAAGAAGGAGATGCAACACGCGGGTTTTTTTTTTATTTTAAGAGACGCAAGTCCTTTGACCATAGACTCCGCTTAATCTTTAGAGAACTGAAAAACGTCTTTCCTGATTGGTCGATTTTAGTACAGCTGTATTTTGGTTGGTTGATATTTTTACCAAATATTTTTTAATCTGTCAAATTACTGTTCTGTGATTGGTGGATTTAATAGGTGAAGTATTTTCATTGGTCAAATTGAAATGTTTAGTGAATCATAAATATGTATACATATTTTCCCTAGGGCTTAAAGCCGGCTACACAAAGCCCTGCCTGCAGGGCCCTGCTTGCAGTGCCACTGCCAAATCGTATTGTGTGTAGGCATGCAGGGCCGATTTTTAAGTTCGGTCTCTTCACTACTACGACTATACAACGCGTCTTATTTTCATTACAAAAGTCATAGACCTATTTATTACTACGTATAGACTGGCTACCTAGAACAACTGTCGTGACGTTTCCCGCCGGCCGCCATTTTGTGACGTCATCAAAAGTGGTCAAAGAGTATCGCAGATGCAGGAGAAGCGACACTTTTCTGGTGAATAAATAGGTATAGCGTGATATCAATATATTATTAAAAATAAGCTCATTGAGTTAGCAATTTATAATTTTAAGGGGTGTCAGGTTTGAAATTTAGAAAAACGAAGTTCGAGAAAGTTTATGTACATACGTTAAAATTAACTTATTTCGTTTTTTCAATATCTCTTGATTTTTGTAATAAATTGCTATCTGAAGGTATTTAATATGAATTCGACATAAGATTAAAACAAGTGACGGCCATATTATTAATTTTGTTCATTTACCCGGTTACGTCACAGAATAAGTAATAGTACAAGTACAGAAGTTTCTCTGCTAACAAATCCCCCGTTTAGGTATGCCAAACGTGCCTAAACGTGGCCATCTCTTTCTATCGCACGCAACGCGCTCTTTCGAGGCCCCGCCCTCAGCGCTAGGGTTACCACCAGCAAGAACCTATTTTAATATATGTACTTTATTATTATTATTAGTAGTGTTGTTTACAATACAATTACGAATAGTACTTTTAAGGTTCCGTAGCCAAAATGGTGAAAACGGAACCCGTCCGTCCGTCCGTCTTTTCGTCTGTATGTGACAGCCGATGTACTCGGAGACTATAAGCACTACAAATACAATTAAAATATTTAGCAGGAAGGTGTGTTCTGCTCGTATGAACCGCTACGTAAAAGTGATGTGAAATGACGAAAAAATATTAAAGTAGGGGGAGGGGGGCACTCCATACATGTAACCAGGGGATACAAAGTTTTATATAATTTTTAAAGGCATCACTTTAAAAAATAAAAGAGGTTTCTTAGAACCAACGTTTTCATTTTCGTTTTCTTTTATGTCAACCGTTGGTGAATACCAAACTCAATGACCGTTCTTACGTCTACGTTCTTATTATTATTGGTGCAACCTGCTGCAATACAATAATGCTGTGGTTTTAACATTATTATTTAACACGAAACTTGTAATATTGTTTGTTTTTGCAATTAAATAAAAGGCCAGGATGCTAGGACACACGTTTATTCTATTCCCAGTTTAGGTCCACACCTTATCTCATAGATATCCTCCGGCCTCTCTCCTTACATTAATTACACTATTTACTTAACTTATTGGGTTTGGTATGTGCAATTGGTCCTAGTTATACTAAAGTACGCAGCCTGAGACGTGGGCCTGTCTCCCCGACTAGCTCAGTTTCGCGCCTAAGCCAGCCCGGGCCACAAGCTTCCGCACAAGCATGCTCGCGACACCCCTCATAAAGAAAATGCAATTTGTACCTTCAGCACAGCAAACCTGTGCCCAATCCTAACAGCCGGCCTGCGTAGCCGGAGAACACTGTTTCGCGTCACGGTCCACCGACGCCGCAGGAACCGTCCGCTAACACCGGAACACTGTCACCGACATTTCCCATCTGCAGCAGCCGGACATGACACCCGACGATGGCCCCGGGTAAGACGCCTCCTACAAACACAATGTCTACAATTAACCGAGTTACCGGGACACATGCCACATGGCATGCGCATACCTACGTGCCAGCAGGTACTACATCCAAGTTTGCCTACCCGGAGAGAATGCAGGGCACACTAAATGGCCGCTTCGTTGCCAAGCTGACAATCCCCGGAGAGGCGTCAAGAGGCTATCATTGGAGCCTCAGCACTGCATGCAGCGCTTGAGCCGGGGTCGTCCACAGCGCCGCCACAACCAACAACTGAAATAGATCAAAACCTCGATATAAAACGATGCCTCAAACGCAAAGCTAATCGCTCCAGACCATTTCGTTAACATTAAGCGGGTTTACTTACCCAAAATTCCAGGAGAAAACCACGCCCGCTTGCGATGTCGACAGTTCTATCTGTCAAAATCGCGTGGATGAGCCAGAGAGTCACTTCCCTCTTTTTGTTTTTTCAAATGTCCCGAGCACACTCGAAATACGACCATAGACAACATTTTCGGCACGGATCTTTCCAAATGCAATAAAATTGTTTCTATTTTAAGAAACACGAAGAAGTTTATTTTAATCAATAACATTAAATAATAATGTATATATGTAAAATTACAACCATTATAAAGACATCACACGGTTGCGTTAAAATATCTGGCTCAAACAGCTTGACAGCTTGACAAGAATGACAGCTGTCCGCAGCTGTGCGACCACAACATTACACCCCCCTAACCAGATGAATTTCCCGGGAAAGCGGGAAATTCCAGCTGGCCCCCAGCTGTAAAGACACTCCTGAAACAACTAAATCAAAATGTATGTCGTAGCAAAAATATTACAACATATACCTATTTACCTATGACATCACAAACCCATAACCGTAACGACACTAGACAACGCTAAAAGGAAAAAAATAAAACGGTGCTAAAAGGGAAAAAAAAAACATGAGAACCCCACGATGGAGGAAGGGCAATGAGATGTATCCACATCCATCAGTCGAAAAAATAAATCTTTTTTTTTTTATGAACCTATAACATCCAGACAATAACATCAGTACTAAAACTATAGCATTCCGGCAACCCAAACAGTAAATCTTTAACTAGCTATCATTATTTAACTATAACAACTCATTACGAAAGCTTGCAGACTCGTATTAAACACTCCTTAACCTTTTCACTACAACGGACAGTAGTGTTGAAAAGGTTACTCCAACCGCCAGGACAGATGATCAGCATACTACAATAATCTCCACTAGACCGGGTAAAATAACGGTGGTGTGGCGAGTGTACGACCCTCGCGGCACCTGACTTCCAATGTCTTCCCCATACTACACAACTATACATATAAATAGTCACAATACTATATTGTGGCAATGACAACCATAGGCAAGGCATTGCTCAATCCTACCACAAAACTACGAGGGTGGTTGACGTCGGCGGCACGGAGAGTGCGAGCGGTCAACACGGTCCGTGCGTCCGGCGTCCACCGATCCCTTAAAACACAAATGTAACAACTTTAAAATAAGTTTGTAAAAGTTGTAAATACTAATACTTAGGTGGTTGTAAAAGGTATATACATAATAAAAACGTGTTTTCTTCCGATTTCTGTCGAGTTCTGTATATATCTTACACTAAACCTATGCTGCTAACACACGTTGGCATGCCATTCGAAATCTTATTTTTACACAAAGTACAGTTTGAGATAAATTTCGCAGTATCCAGATACATTTCAGGCCAATAATAATTTAATTTTAACTTTTGGAAGTTTTTTCTTACTCCCAAATGAGAATCTGAATGACTCGCATCTATAATCGCCCTCCTTGAGTCATGGGGAATCACCTCCTTCCAACTTAATTTTGATCCAAAGCATTTTGTATTCCTATATAATTTATAATTTAATATTTGATAGTTAAGACAACTACTAGGTTTCTCACTGCAACGTTTATACATATCGTTGTACCACTGATCCGAGGTGGCCGGTTTAATCGTAGACTCTGGCACTACCTTAGTGAGTGTGTCAGAGACAACAGTATCCGTCTCACTTCGGTGTTTCGCGGCCATACTTCGCAGCAGTGAGGAGCCGGTCGGTGCTGAAACTGTATTAATATTTGTGGTGTAAGTGTTAGGCGGAGTAGAACCGTCAGCCTCTGTGTCTAAGATGACGGGACCACGCCCCCTACCTGTACGAGATTTAACTGTACTGTTACGTACCATTTCGTCCAACTGACGATCAAGTTCTCTTAAATGTTGTGTTGACATTCTGTAATGTCGATTTTTAATCGGAATGGCACCCCTAGTGTTACAGGCTTGTGTTATGGAATTTGTCCTATTACGTAACTCATCAATCTCATTATCCCTCAGTCCCTCACTCATACACGTCACCTCAATCCCCATTTCCTGATGCCGCGACGAGCAGTCAAGATTATTTACTGGTATCGCAGACACATCACACATGTTAGTATTTTCACTCGTTCCCTGACACAAAGAAATAATTTCCGGTGCGAGACCAATGGCCCTCCAAAAATCAAGTCCTAACAACAACGGCGTGGTCACGCCCGGAATGACATAAAATTTGACGTCTACAGTCTTAGCGCCCGCCGTCACCGGTAGTAACACGTACCCGCTGACGGTAGACGATGACCCGTTTGCCACCTGTATTCTATCCAAGTCATATGATCTATGCACAGCAACTTTGCCAGGTAGTGTATTTAAGATTGTGTTATTTATTATTGAGACTTCCGAGCCGGAATCTAGTAAACCGCTGTACACAGAATTATAAATCTGTACTGGCATAAATGGTCGACAATCCTTTCCACCTATTACATTAACCAGGTGTTTCCTCAAGGCATGTGATTGGCCACGTACACACTGCGGGCAGTTGCGCATAGTGACTCCCTGACTAGCTCAGTTTCGCGCCTAAGCCAGCCCGGGCCACAAGCTTCCGCACAAGCATGCTCGCGACACCCCTCATAAAGAAAATGCAATTTGTACCTTCAGCACAGCAAACCTGTGCCCAATCCTAACAGCCGGCCTGCGTAGCCGGAGAACACTGTTTCGCGTCACGGTCCACCGACGCCGCAGGAACCGTCCGCTAACACCGGAACACTGTCACCGACATTTCCCATCTGCAGCAGCCGGACATGACACCCGACGATGGCCCCGGGTAAGACGCCTCCTACAAACACAATGTCTACAATTAACCGAGTTACCGGGACACATGCCACATGGCATGCGCATACCTACGTGCCAGCAGGTACTACATCCAAGTTTGCCTACCCGGAGAGAATGCAGGGCACACTAAATGGCCGCTTCGTTGCCAAGCTGACAATCCCCGGAGAGGCGTCAAGAGGCTATCATTGGAGCCTCAGCACTGCATGCAGCGCTTGAGCCGGGGTCGTCCACAGCGCCGCCACAACCAACAACTGAAATAGATCAAAACCTCGATATAAAACGATGCCTCAAACGCAAAGCTAATCGCTCCAGACCATTTCGTTAACATTAAGCGGGTTTACTTACCCAAAATTCCAGGAGAAAACCACGCCCGCTTGCGATGTCGACAGTTCTATCTGTCAAAATCGCGTGGATGAGCCAGAGAGTCACTTCCCTCTTTTTGTTTTTTCAAATGTCCCGAGCACACTCGAAATACGACCATAGACAACATTTTCGGCACGGATCTTTCCAAATGCAATAAAATTGTTTCTATTTTAAGAAACACGAAGAAGTTTATTTTAATCAATAACATTAAATAATAATGTATATATGTAAAATTACAACCATTATAAAGACATCACACGGTTGCGTTAAAATATCTGGCTCAAACAGCTTGACAGCTTGACAAGAATGACAGCTGTCCGCAGCTGTGCGACCACAACATTACAAACTACACGAAAAGAATTATTTTTTATGATCGTACAAGCGCGTGCGCGTGCGATCCGTAACGCTGCTCCGCAGCCATTGAATAGTCACACAATGTGTGAGCGCCGGCGGCCGCATATACTTTGCGCGGCGCGATGACGTCACGGTAGTAAGCCCCTCCTGGTTACGTTAAAAATCGTCGAATTTGAAAAAAGTGGCAGCTATATTGATTTTGTTTAGTTTCAATCCGATTACGTTCAAAATCAATATCTGGGCGTTCGAGAGACCACTTAGGACGAATCTGATGTGAAATATAAATATTGTTTTTTTTTTTTTTAAATACCCGATTTCGTTAAAAATCTCTCTGCGATCTGATCTGTCTGCGATGATCTGAGCGTCCGAGAGGCCACTTAGGACGAAACTAACGTCGGATTTGATAAAAGTGGCATCCATATTGATTTTGTTTATTTTCAATCCGATTACGTTCAAAATCAATATCTGGGCTAGGGTTTGCAATCCGGATCCAAAATGTATGGAAGATTCGGATAATTCGGATCCATGTCCGGATAAAAAAAAAAACCGATTACGTTCAAAATCTATATCTATTATCTGAGCATCCGATTCGATTTTAAGAGCAATCGGACTGAATTAAATAAAAAACAAATGGCGGCCATTATTGTCAAATTTGATAATAAGATCTTTATTAAGGTCCCTGTGGATGCTCAGCTATCGATTTTAAGCGCAATCGGACTAAATTAAAAAAAAAAACAATATGGCGGCCATTTTTGTCAAATTTGATGATAAGATATTTATTAAGGTCCCTGCGGATGGTCAGATATCGATTTTAGGCGCAATCGGACTGAATTAAATAAAAAACAAAATGGCGGCCATTTTTGACATATTTGATAATAAAATCTTAACATGCAAAAAAGCAACAAGAATTTATGTCATTTACTTTCAATGAAGTTGTTGTGACAAATTGACCCGTAGCTTTAATTCTTATAAAATAATTGGTCTAGGAATTAAATGAGCAGAACATGAGAGCTGACTATTGAACAAGCATTTCCATTGCCAATTCAAAAAAAATATATATATATAACTTCTGTTTGAAAATCATTGTACTGTTTTGGCGCTAAAATACTATATTTAATGGTACCATAATATATGTCTGTATTTGATAAAATATGTATATTTGTTTAGTTTAATGATGAATTATCAAGCCCGACATCTAGGTAGGTACTAAGTTATAATTGTGTTATGAAAATGTCACTTCTACAACTTTTAATCTTGGACAGAGTGGCAGCCATTATGGCGCGTATCTTAAAATTAGTAAATAAAATTGAATAAATCAAATTATACATGTTTTTAAAAATATTCGTAAACTTAATTGTGAAAAGTTATTCCTGAGCCTTTATTATCTTTTTTGGAACTGTTTGAGCAATTAGCGAAGTGCTCAAGAAGGCATTTTTACCAAGCCAAAGTTTCAAATTGCTCTGATGTGACCGCCATGAGCGCCCTTCACAGACTAAACAAACATATGCGCCTTGGCATATGTTGACATGCGCAAACTTTCAGTACTGGATGTCTCCTCTTGTACCTCAATGACAAAAGTGCAGTTTGTTTCCATATCTACCGTGATACAGTTTCCGAGGCCCGCGCAAACGCGTTTGTAATTCATATAGTTTAGAAACTAATCGACGGATTGTCATAATTTTTGTTTTATCTCGTAGAGAATACTACGAGAATTTATTTAAATAAATAAAGTGACGATATAATTGGATATTTAGTTGTTATTTTTAATATAATGAAAAAAAGAACAATGAAAATTTCACATTTTTGTTAATAGTCTGCCGCCATCTTTAATTTTTAAATAACATTTTTCTTATTTCGATCAGTGGTGTTAGTACCAATCGATTGATACCAGTATTAATAAAATGGCAGCTACCGTTTTTGTAACAAATCACTTTTGAAAAAATGCAGCTCCCACTTTAGAAAAGGACCGCCATCTTAAAATCCAGTGGATGAAATTTTCATTTCCTCAGATGACATCATTCTTATTGGTCCCAAGTATCACAGGGTAAAGTGTCTTGCCTTCTGCATAAGGTATAGTTTATGTTTAGTAAGCCTTTAACTAACAGGTTTTTATTAAGAAACGCAATGTTGTAAAGCATTTTTCTCGTGAACTATTAGATTTATCAGTAAAGTGATAAGAAGCAAAGTTATAGATAATTTTATGCTAAACATATTTCTAATACATTAAGTTTTTGTGTAGCACTAAGCATTATTGAGTAATAAAAAAAAATCCAATTTTTTTTTGGGGGGTTCAAAAAACGCATTTTGCACGGTCAGATTTTGGAAGATTTTTAGTATGTCAAAAAGATACACACAAAGAACTAAAAAAAATCAAACATCGCTTCCTTGGGAATTATTATGACCCCTAAGGCTAGATCTCTTCTACTATAAAACTGGTTGATTGACTGAAAGACGATGCGTTGAGGAATGAATTCAGCTTTAGGAGATATTTATTTAGCGTAATAAAGTGTAGTGTTCGTTGCAGTCGGCGGCTGGAGGTGATGGGGGAGGACGCGGAGCCCGAGGGTGAGGGTGAGGAGATGGGCGCTCATGGGTATTTACCGGGTAAATACCCGGAATCTTTCCAATCTACCCGGTATTTACCCATATCTACCCAAATGGGTGGGTAGATATAATTTGTACATTTTATGTTTATTTTTACGGAAATGGTTTTGGAGTTGTACATAATAACGAATAATGGATGCTATTGTAAATAGGAAAAACTTGTTTCAGTATCATAGTGTGGAATAAATCGACCAAAATTAACAAATAGTACTGTCATTTTGAAGGTACAGAGGGAAATGCTTGGAACACAATTTTTGACTTGGTAACTTTGTTTGGGCTAGTTAGGAGGTTAACATATCAAAATTCCCCGCACCTACCCCCGCCACTGGGGGGGAGGGGGGGGGGGGGGGGTTTAAACGTCCCATTTTTCGGTATTTCGTGAAAAACTCGTAAACAGTGACACATAGCAAAAAACGTTCTTAGGCATAAGTAATTTACATAAAATTATCTACAAAAGAGGTTATATACACTTTTTCGTTAAGATTCATATTTACTGAGATTTTAAAGGGGGAAAATATATTTTTCACCTCACTAGCTCGGAAAGCCCTTTTTTATTCTTTAAAAACAGATAGCAAAACTGCATTTTATCCACATGTGTGCGAAGTAATTTTGAAATCCGAACGTGTTCTTAGTTACTTTTTTAACATAATAACATGTAAGGCCGTGTTCCCACTATCCGATACAATATCGGTGTAGGATTCGTTACCGATAAAAATGTATGGAAAACTGCTTAGTGCTCACACCATCCGATCCGATATCGGTCAGATTCGTATCGGATCCGATATCGGTTAGTGTGGGTGGACACAAAACAGCCAGTACAATTTTCGCCCATCTGATTTTTTTTCAGGTGGTGTGAAAAAAATCAGTCCTTGGATTTCAGATTTTATATTTATTTTGAATTAATTTTTTTTAAATAATTATTTTGAATTTTAAGCAAAAAAATTGTCATTATACTCCATTTCGACTAATTTAGGGATAGGGATTTCAAATTTTACATTTATTTTGATTTTTAAGTCGAAAAAAATATTTTTTTGCAAAAAATCGTCATTATACTCGATTTCGACTAATTCAAGGATAAGGATTTCAAATTTTATAACTATTTTGAATTTTGAGCTAAAAAAATTTTTTTTTCCAAAAAAAATCGTCAATATACTCGATTTCGACTAATTCAAGGATAAGGATTTCAAATTTTATATTTATTTTGAATTTTTAGCAATTTTGCTTTATTTATTTACTTTAGCATTTGTTTTTGAATTTTGCTTAATTTTTTCTTGCGTTGTTTTGTTCAAATTTAGTTTTTATTTTCTATTTTAATGAAATGAAAAATTGGAAGAAACCCGATTTTTTTTATTGTTTTACTTTTGTTTTCCTTTTTCTATTTCCTCGCTTTAGTGAGGTGAAAAGATTTGTGTTACACACGGCTGCAAAGTTATTTTACGTCTCGTGTGTTGTAACACTCGCTATGCTCAGGATTCTAACTTTGAACCACTCGCTTCGCTCAGGATTCTATTTTCGAACCACTCGCTGCGCTCGTGGTTCAACCATAGAATCCATTCGCTAGCTCGTGGTTTAACCCTAGAATCCATTCGCTAGCTCGTGTTCCAATTCCACACTCGCGGTTAAAATACAACTTTGCACCCTTGTATAACAAATAACTATTTATGATAATTTAAGTGGCTTCTCATTCCTTTATTTTTCAATATTTTGAAAAACAAAAAATACTATATGTATGCACTCAACGAGCTCTACTCAATGATACCCCATTTTATGGGGTAAGCAATTTTTTTTTCGCGCCCCCCTTTAGTTGTATGGGAGCCCCCCTTACAAACACATACAAATATGTTTGGGCAATTTGTATAACTTTGGGTCAACACGATATTCCAAGCATTTCCCTTTATACCCCTTTTTTAGCGTAAAATGACAGTACTTAAAGCAGTAGAAATCTCGTGTTAGTTGTTATCTCCAAAATTTTAATCTACTGGTTTCAAATTTCAAAAGTTGAAAGTGGGGATAGACGTCATAAATATGACGACCGATCATAACATATTTGAGTTAATTTCTCGAGTTCTAGTTGGTGAAACATGTTTTATGAGTCGTTAAAAAGCTGTTTGCATGTTCTGTAATGAATTTATTTCAAGCCAATAATTAGAATCCTAAACCAGGTAACCAAAGCTACCTTTCAACGTTAGCAGCCAATAAGGTTAAAGGTTGTCACACGAGTAAAAAAGTTAATGCTTATCAGTTGTACGGTGTAGTCTCTTGACGTAATTAGCGTAAATGTTTTTGCCACGTGTGATTTTTTGGCAGTGCAACGGAATCAACTAGTGATGGTGTTTTCTTTGGAATTTGGCCTGATATAAATCTATAATATTATGTTGTAGCCAGCCTTATGGGAAGCCTTCCACAGGGGGCAGATTTGGGAGATTAATATTATTCGTATTATTAAAAAAGAAGGCTTAAATAGTGTTTTAAAACACTTAAATAAGTGTTTACTTATATTAATAATATTTCGTCAATAAAAAACATTATGACAGAAATTTCTTTAAACTGATGAAAGGCAAATTAAAAGTTTGTTAACAAAGAATTTTGTATTATTATTTTGAATCAGCAGTAAATTTGAACTACAGGAAACTACAATGGGAAGATCAAAAATGAGGCAGTGTGGAAACACTAACATTACCGAGCGTCTGATAATAATTCAGTGATATGTTTGTCTTGTGGCACTGACACTAAATAAGTGAAAGTGACACCAAATACAAATTTGTAATTTTTTATACTATAAGAATAAGAATTACCAATGGTATTTTATAATATTAACTAGCCTTCCTTCAACCGTAACCATTGCTCAGTAGGTAGGTACTTTTCCAAACTAACCTCATTTATTAAAATCTAAAATTATGCAGTCCCATGCAAAATTTATTCTATTCTTAATTTTTTTAATCACATTGTAGAAATATAATATTCTTAAGAATTTGTTATGCCATTTTCTTTATAATATGTATATATATACTGCTGGCATTCTGTATATTGCAAAATAAAGCAATTATTTTTAATTTATATTGATTTGTATGAAGAATGCTTACGCTATACAATAGTAAAAACTTATAAAAAATAAATACCCAGCGATTTGGGTAGAAATGGATAAATACCGGGAAGATTGGGTAAATACCGGGTATTTACCCGATATCTTTCTTGGGTATTTACCCGCCGCCCATCTCTGTGAGGGCGAGGGTGACTGCGAGGGCGACCAGCGCACCACGCCGAGGTACGGCGCATCATCGCATGTTACTTGATTTTGGACTGCCAGTATTTTGTTGAGTGTGTTTGTGTGTATGTATAGTACATTATTGCACACAATAACAAGTTAAAACTCGTACAAATGTCACAAAAGATTGAAGTACAAAGGCGAACTTATTATTGATGGGTTATCAAACGTTGCGACCGGAAGGCTTGATTGTGGAGTGCTTTTGGCTCAGCGGCGCCTCTGTGCTAGGTTAAGCAATGTCGGCCGCGGTCAGTACGTGATCGCTTTGAATGGTTTCTAATTGAGCGCTCTCGTACTTTGGAAGGCACGGGATACCTTCGATTCCGACTGCCGCACTGTGGACGGCTCCCGCACTAGCGGTTGGACATTTGAGTTCTAACTGACTTTACTTTTTTGGGGTAAAAGTTAGATAATATCGTAGTATAATAATTGGTTTATTCTAATACGGCAGTATTTTTTAAATTACTTTATTGGATATGATACGGCGGACCTTTAAATTGGTATGATTCCAATTTGGCGAAATTCGTATTCTTATAATAATAGTTTTTTCGGGTTTATAGCTTATATCAAACAATTTTAATTTATTTATTTTGAAATAATATATGATGGGGTATCCATTTTCATAATTTAGAATTTCATTAATTGGTTCGTTTGTCTTTCACGGATTTAATAAATATTCATTTAAAAAAAACTTCGAGTTTTGAATAAGTTCTAGAGCGAACTTCAAGTCGACACTAAGCCCATTATGAAGTTCATAGATTGGGCAACATGTTAAATAAAAAAACGGCTTCGCCTAACCGATATCTTTTGAAAAAAAACGATTTTTTCAACAAATAAAAACAGCTCCTGATAAAAGTATCACTGCAAAAATTCACATCACGATGTAAATGCTACCTAGCAACTATTAAATGAAAGTTCTTACTACAAAATCACTAAGGGACAGTTGCACCAACAAACGAACACAGGCCGGTCATCGTTAGCAGCTATCATCCCATAGAAACTTGTCAAACTTTCCTTACAATCAGATTTGACGAACACCGCTTACGATTACAGACGGTTTGATGCAACCCAGCCTAAGGGGCGGATAATCGCAATATGTCGACGCCTAGGCGGCCACCATTGCGACCCCCTATCTCTTTAAAAAACGCAATATATAGTCGGGGACCAAATGGACGTCTTATACAGGAACCGAAAAGTCTACGATACTTTTCTACGCAGGCAATTTTAATGCCACGTTTCGGAGAAAAAGATTAATATTGAGATGTATAGAATATACACACAAGAAACAGCCGAGTTGCAGTGCACAAAATTCTAGTACACGGAGCGGATATAATTGCACACAATTGCATTTTACCTATTGGGCACTTGTCAGAAGATGCACAGGAAGCGAGCCACAAAGTCTTTCGCCACGAGATTACATCAGTCAAATAATATATCACGAAAAAATCAAAAAACATTAAGCATGGATGCGTAAATATTAATTGATGAATCGGAAAATGTAAACTGTAAAGGTGTTATATACAAATTAAATATATCAACAAAAGTACGTATCGTTTATGAATTTTCCTGAATGTTATAACATACCTATTACCTATTAATGAGACACAAATTAGTTCTCGCCATTTCAGTGCGCCTGCCGTTTTTAAATAGCGTTGCGCAATTTAAGGAACTTAATTTGTAATAGGCGTTTTATTAAGTGTAAAGAAATATAACAATATATCACACCTAATTTCACATTATATGTTCCGTTCGACATCTGAGATCCGTTGATCCGTTGATTTGAGAGGGCGCCGCTGCGCTCGACTGGAAGTAGCCTTTTGCGTCAAACGAGTCGCCCCACGCCACCGCTGCCACGTGACATCCGCTTCCACCGACCTGCGAACAGCCGAAAGCATGCGCCCGCCTCTCGCCGCCATAATGGTTCCTCATTGTTGCATCGTCTGCCGTACTGATCGGACGTACCTTTCTTGTAAATTACGTAGACAGGGAGGAATCTTAATTCTCGATATTTAATTTGCTACGTAATTATCAAGAGGGAGTTCTAAAAAATAACTCGTGATAGAAATTACGATTTTTAAAATATCACTTTTATATCGGAATCGGACTACCCTCTTTTGTAAATTTTTGTTCGCGAGTGTTTCGGAATCTCGCTATGAACAACGAGAGTCGCCCCTCGTCGGAGGAGAAGGAGTGCGCTTCGCGATCATCGTGTCTCGGCGACGCGCGGCGCCGGCCGGGCGCCACGTGCCGGCGCCCGGGCCCGCGCCGCCGGCACTGGACGGAGGTTTGAATACATGTCATACCAAATTGGTGAGTCAGAATAATAATTTTCTCTTGGTTACTCGTGTCCGGTGCCGCCGCAGCCGCGCGGCCCCCGCCGGGGGACACGTGGCGTGGTCGGTCGGCGCACGCGGGCGCCGCTGGCCCGGCCCGCGCGCTGCTGCCTTCCGTGTCTGCCGCTTACCCCGGGGCCGTGCAATTTAAGTATATTACATGCACCTATAAGGGTGCCGCCCGCCCGGTGTAAAATAAACCTCCGGGCCGTCCGCCCCGAGGGCGATGGAAACTTCGACGGTGTTGTACTGTATCCAACTACAGTGACAGACGAGCGTAGCGTAGGTGGACCACTTTATGGTGAGTGGATCCTCCAGCCTGTAGATGCCTGCAACTCAGAGGCAATCGCGTGCGCGTTGCATACCCTTTGTGGAATTTGAGGATTCACTGTTGTCTGCTGCAAAGACGGCGGCGACCACTATGGTGCTGCCCGTCATAGTGGCGCTGGCGCCACATCTTACCCTGGGGCGGTCCGCCCCATGGCGACGGCGACCGCGTTGGTGCTGTAGGCCGCGATGCAGCGATGAAGCTTTGTGCTATCCGCCGCGATGACCCTGTCCGCCGCCATGGCGACCCTGTCCGCGATGATGATGTCCACCTTCGCCCGCCACGTGGGCGCCGCCCGCCGGGTCCGCGCCGCTTCGGCGCCTGCCGCCGCGACAGAGCCGACGCTGCCCACCTCATGGTGGCGTCCGCTGCGACGGGGCCCCCGGTCCCACCGGTGCCGTCCGCCACAATGGCGCCACCGACTATGATGGTGCCGTCCGCCGCCATGGCGCCACCGACTACAATGGTGCCGTCCGCCGCAATGGCGCCACCGACTACAACGGTGCTGTGCGCCGCAATAGCGCCACCGACTACAATGGTGCCGTGCGCCGCAATAGCGCCACCGACTACAACCGTGCCGTGCGCCACAATGGCGCCACCGACTACAATGGTGCTGTCCGCCGCAATAGCGCCACCGACTACATCGGTGCCGCCTGTGTGGCACCACATCCAGTCTTGGTAACGTATGTCGCGCCGCGCCGAGTAGCTCCGAACGACACGCAGGAGCCGGCTCCGGCCGCGTCACAGCGTAATCGGGTATAGTCTTGATACTAGCCCACTACTTCCACTCACGCCTCTACTACCCAGTGCAGAAGGCAGCCCGCTACGCCGATTCGAGTGGTGCAGTACGCCGGATGTCTGGCGCGTGCTGCCTAAATATTTATGATTAATCGAATTACAAGGTAATAGTAGTGTAGTTCATCTTCAAGAGGCGTGCCCAGGGGACAGCAGATTCGATCTGCTTCGATCCATCGAAAGTAAGTACATAGGGAAGACATGGGAAAATTCCCAACCTCTGTCGATTCAATCGTCATTGCATCTACGGAGTAGCATCGACAAAGTTAAAACGGATCTCACTCATCTCAGCTCGCCCTCGCCTTACTGCTCAGGTTAGATCCTATTAATAATATATTCGCAAAGGCTCTAATAAACAAAAATGGGTCAAAAACAAGACGTTATTCTAAAGCGAGCCCGAGATTCCGCTCCATTGAAAAAGGGTAACTCATTATAGAAGAATGACTTCCGGGAAGTCCTTCGATCTGTCTCCGACATTATCGAAACAGATAACTATCTTAGATCTCATTGTCATCGGTATGAATTTATTTTCGTTCGGAAAACCCCCTTTTTATTTTTGAGTTTCTTACATAAGTATTTAAGTATGACTGTTAGTCCCTCTATGACCTTGGTATAGAATATCTCTTCAAATTTCATCAGATGGCATTTCTAGTACAGTTATTTTTTCCCGCTCAGAATTTTGGTAGTTTACGTGTGATTACTTGTTGCTATACCGCTTTTGTTGGATGCCTTATTTTTATTCTTAATTATTTCACATGTCTACATGGCTCCTTACCTATTTTGTTTTTCACTGTAACACAGGCATAGACCCTTGTTAACTTGGGACTGATTAAATTAATTAAAATTCCATTATACATGGACATACATCGATAAAGTTGGACTTTCACCCTTAACCTTTACAAAATTGATTGTGTACATACTTCTTATAACAAACCAGTCGCAGCTATCACTAATTAAACTAATATCGAATTCCACGAGAATCACCCTAATCAATTTAAATTAGCCATCACAACGGCTGTTGCGGACCTCGTATTAAAACAGAGTCCACTCTCTACCAAAGGAAAAGGTAAACAAACACGTTACTGCGTGACTTATGGCTCTACCTGGCGTAACTTTCACACTACCTACGAGAGGTTATGTCGACTTTGGAAACGTACCGCCCAGAGAAAGTTTGCATTGCAGCAGTCTTTATAGCGATACCTGGAAAAGCTGCAAGTCCGCATTTATACGAAGGTGAGAACTGCGAAGCATGGAGTAACATACGTAACAGGATTTATGCTACAAATGAACAGCGGGATCGCTGGAGCATATAAGTCTCTCCCTTGCTGCTACGAGTGATGAATCATCACTGATGATACTTAAAGCTCAAGCCACACAGAGAGCGGGCGGGCGGTGGCGGCGCGGGAGCTGCTTTTGGCGGTGGCTGCTGCCGCCAAAGGCCGCTGCCGCCCGCGCCCGCGCCGCCGCCGCCCGCGCCCGCGCCGCCACCGCCCGCCCGCTCTCTGTGTGGCTTAAGCTTAAGGGTCTGTCTGCAGGTAACACTGGTCCTTTACTACCTGTCAGGTCATCATAACTCCGCGGCCGATGGGCTATCGAGGGGACACTTCACCCCCCAGTAGCATCTGCGCCCCGAGGCCGCTAGGATCCCGGAAGGACGCTGAGTAGTCAGCCCTTCACCCGCTGAGGCGTCCGCCCTTCATCCGCTTGGGCGTCCGCCCCTGGGCCGCTTGGGCGTCCTGCCCATCGACCTCTCTCTCTCTCTCTCTCTCTATCGTCTCTACCGCGTCTGCGATCACGATGCGTCTGACTGAACACAGTGATCGTTGCCGACAGCTACACTGACCGTAAACTTGATACCACGTCGGCACTGTTCAATATGACGAACCCCTATAGCGGAGCAGGCGCTGCTGGAGCCTGGCGAGACGTAGCGGAACCGACGGAGCTACACAATCTGCATGTGAGGACATCCGCCACCACAAGTCTGTCATAGAATCTTAAGGACTGGCCAGTTCATTACAAGTGAACGCTTTGACACCAGGCTGGTCCGTGCAGCGGAAACGCCTACTGGTGTCACGCTAGCGCACGTCAACTATCTATCAAGATATGGTGTGCTAGGGACGAGATCAACAGCAGGTAGTCAAGCGTTAGCTTGCATATGTTTTCCAGCGAATAGGTTTGTATACTTTGTCAGGTATGATTTTTATCCGTAAATCAGTAATTGTTTTGATTTGTTGTTTTATTGAGGTGTGCAATAAAGAGTATTTGTTGTTGTTGTTGTAATTACTGCAAAGTGCAATCGTCATCTTTTATCGATCTCTATATTTTCGAACGCCTAAGGCAAAAAGGTCTTAATGTCTGAACCTTTTCGACGCCAACGACGTATGCGCACCATCGGCGCGACGCCTACGACGCATACATCCGTTATGGCTTCCAGTGCGATATCTGTCTGCATGCATTTCTGTAGGGTTCAACTTCGCTTTTGACATTCCCATGTTATGGCGTGAATAACAACGTTTTTATTGACAGGGCGCTGGAAAGGTAAAGTAATTTGACCAGCGTATCCAGAAGAACTGTTGTGGTGCTTGATACGTTCAATCATGACCTTGCGCTACTAAACTATGGTCCAGACACTAATAATTCTAATAAAATACATTTCTTACTCTAATACAAAACAAACGTTTTCTTATTCAGAAAACCAACGTTCTGAATAAGATATCAGAATTCTGGATACGTCGACGTGTAATGATTTCGGAAAACCTTACATAAGTTGGAATACAATAAGTTATGTATTGATGCCAGTTATAGCTATCTGATCCAGCCCCCGTTATACTACATAGGGACACGCTGTTAAACTATATGAATATTCTTACAATACGCTTTGTTCTAGATGTCTTCTGGACATTAACGCATCCTGTTGCTTTTGCCCCGATGCAGTATCTCCTTATAACGGGCTGAATAATACTAATGTCATTGTAGCAATATTTGTGGACCATCTTACACCTTAATCGGTTGATAACACGAATAATTACTCATTCACCGCTAACCTACGCTAGTGACGCAAAACTGCAACACATATACTTAATAGTTCAATCCACATATACGAAAAATTGCCTATAGTTCTCTGTGTGATAGTATTCGGGTCTATATATTTGCCAAAAAGAACGACTCTGACCCGGCGTGCCCGAGTGCTGTTCTAGGAACTCGCGACCCGTGACTTAGTTACTCGTATTAACTAATAATGTTTACTCCATATACTACTTATTCCCTTTATCTACTATGTGGGTGTTACCATAATGTTTGTGCGCCCGCTTACTCGCCACCAGGAGATAATAAACAGATCTCAAATCAACGGATCTCAGATGTCGAACGGAACATATAATATGAAATTTTACCTTCCAATAAAATTAATATTATATTTCCTAAGACATCTGAGATCCGAGTAATGGCTTCCTGGTGGGCTGCCAACGGCATTTCCTCCGCAACAATGAGGAACCATCATGGCGGCGAGAGGCGGGCGCATGCTTTCGGCTGTTCGCAGGTCGGTGGAAGCGGATGTCACGTGGCAGCGGTGGCGTGGGGCGACTCGTTTGATGCAAAAGGCTACTTCCGGTCGAGCGCAGCGGCGCCCTCTCAAATCAACGGATCAACGGATCTCAGATGTCTTAGGAAATATAATATTAATTTTATTGGAAGGTAAAATTTCATATTAGTTAATTTATATTATCCAACATCGCGTATATATCACGCCAATTAAATTAATTGGCTGTAGCACAAAAAAAAATATTTTTTTACTATAGAAGATTCATTTCTATTAATATTTTAAGCAATGTATTACAATGAAAATATTTGACTAAATAACTCGTAAAAATATCAAAGTTAAATAGCTTCTAGTTATAAAAATATTTTATGCCACACCTGGCCATAAAGTGGCAATTACCGCACGCTCCGCGCGCGGGAAATCCCACTTCCTGGCCAGGGGTTGACATAAAATTTTGTACTTAACACGGGCGGTAAAAAATAAAGCCTCAGATCGCATATTTATCGCCCTTGCCTTCGGCTCGGGCGTCAAATAGCTGCGATCTGAGACATTCTTTATTTTACCGCCCTTGTTAAGTAATGTACTATTTCACTTCTCATGCTCGAAAAGTGTGTCATATTAGACTTGTGAAGCGGGGTTTGGTACCGGGGGTCCTAGGAGGTTAAATCCACCAATCACAGAACAGTAATTTGACAGATTAAAAAATATTTGGTAAAAATATCAACCAACCAGAACACAGCTGTACTAAAATCGACCAATCAGGAAAGACGTTTTTCAGTTCTCTAAAGATTAAGTGGTGTCTATGGTCAAAGCAATTACTCCTCTTAAAAGAAAAAAAAGCGCATTTTGCATCTCTTTCTTTAATATAGCAAAAGAAAGGGAGGCGAATACGAAAAGCGAACACGCATAGCGAGGCATGGTGCTGGCCTTAGAAAAAAAAAACATGCTGTCAAATTAGACATACGCCCGCCAAGAGTTAAATTATTCATTTAAGGTGGATAATTTGTGTTTATGTGTTTTCTCGCAATCGAAGTGAAAAGTAGAGTGTATAACTCGGGCCTAAAAGCCATATTACCACTCGAACAATTTTCCCTCACTACGTTCGGGAAAATAACCATCCCGTGGTAATATCCTCGTGGTGGTATATAATTTAAATTTAAGTTATTTGATCCCTTCACACGAAAAGAAGAAGAGATCCTCGTGGTAATGAATTATTTTGAAATGGTGTAATCTCGGTTTCTGACGGATGAAAATCAGATAGCATCGAAAACAATCACTAAGTTCGGTCTCTTCACTACTACGACTGTACAACGCGTCTTATTTTCATTACAAAAGTGCAGAACGTTTGTTTCCATATCTACCGTGATACAGTTTCCGAGGCCCGCGCAAACGCGTTTGTAATTCGTATAGTTTAGAAACTAATCGACGGATTGTCATAATTTTTGTTTTATCTCGTAGAGAATACTACGAGAATTTATTTAAATAAATAAAGTGACGATATAATTGGATATTTAGTTGTTATTTTTAATGTAATGAAAAAAAGAAAAATGAAAATTTTACATTTTTGTTAATAGTCTGCCGCCATCTTTAATTTTTAAATAACATTTTTCTTATTTTGATCAGTGGTGTTAGTACCAATCGATTGAAACCAGTATTAATAAAATGGCAGCTACCGTTTTTGTAACAAATCACTTTTGAAAAAATGCAGCTCCCACTTTAGAAAAGGACCGCCATCTTAAAATCCAGTGGATGAAATTTTCATTTCCTCAGATGAAATCATTCTTATTGGTCCCAAGTATCACAGGGTAAAGTGTCTTGCCTTCTGCATAAGGTATAGTTTATGTTTAGTAAGCCTTTAACTAACAGGTTTTTAACAAGAAACGTAATGTTGTAAAGCATTTTTCTCGTGAACTATTAGATTTATCAGTAAAGTGATAAGAAGCAAAGTTATAGATAATTTTATGCTAAACATATTTCTAATACATTAAGTTTTTGTGTAGCACTAAGCATTATTGAGTAATAAAAAAAAATCCATTTTTTTTTTGGGGGGTTCAAAAAACGCATTTTGCACGGTCAGATTTTTGAAGATTTTTAGCATGACAAAAAGATACACACAAAGAACTAAAAAAATCAAACATCGCTTCCTTGGGAATTATTATGACCCCTAAGGCTAGATCTCTTCTACTATAAAACTGGTTGATTGACTGAAAGACGATGCGTTGAGGAATGAATTCAGCTTTAGGAGATATTTATTTAGCGTAATAAAGTGTAGTGTTCGTTGCAGTCGGCGGCTGGAGGTGGTGGGGGAGGACGCGGAACCCGAGGGTGAGGGTGAGGGCGAGGGTGACTGCGAGGGCGACCAGCGCACCACGCCGAGGTACGGCGCATCATCGCATGTTACTTGATTTTGGACTGCCAGTATTTTGTTGAGTGTGTTTGTATGTATGTATCTTATATCTTTAAACGAGCAATTCTTGTATATTTATTTATATATTTATTTCGGGGATCTCGGAAACGGCTCTAACGATTTTGATGAAATTTGGTATGTGGGGGTTTTCGGGGACGAGCAATCGATCTAGCTAGGTCTCATGCCCGGGAAAACGCCGAGCAAGGCTCGGTCGCCCAGATATTAGTACATTATTGCACACAATAACAAGTTAAAACTCGTACATATGTCACAAAAGATTGAAGTACAAAGGCGAACTTATTATTGATGGGTTATCAAACGTTGCGACCGGAAGGCTTGATTGTGTAATGTAATGTGTATGTATGGAGTGCTTTTGGCTCAGCGGCGCCTCTGTGCCAGGTTAAGCAATGTCGGCCGCGGTCAGTACGTGATCGCTTTGAATGGTTTCTAATTGAGCGCTCTCGTACTTTGGAAGGCATGGGATACCTTCGATTCCGACTGCCGCACTGTGGACGGCTCCCGTACTAGCGGTTGGACATTTGAGTTCTAACTGACTTTACTTTTTTGGGGTAAAAGTTAGATAATATCGTAGTATAATAATTGGTTTATTCGAATACGGCAGTATTTTTTAAATTACTTTGTTGGATATGATACAGCGGACCTTTAAAGTGGTATGATTCCAATTTGGCGAAATTCGTATTCTTATAATAATCGTTTTTCCGGGTTTATGGCTTATATCAAACAATTTTAATTTATTATAAGGGGCGGATAATCGCAATATGTCGACGCCTAGGCGGCCACCATTGCGACCCCCTATCTCTTTAAAAAACGCAATATATAGTCGGTGTGACATGTACGTCGCTGACGTCGCGCTGACACAACGCAGACGTTCCATCTGTCGCCGCTGACGTCGCGCCGACACAACGCCGACGTTCCGTCGCCCTCGCCGCTGACGTCGCGCCGACACATTTTTAATGTATTAAAAAGAGATGCAAGATAACGGTGATGTCATATTTTCTAGCTTCAAACGAATGTTCGGTATTATTATAATGTCATATAAAAGGAGGCACGTCTTCAGCCAATCGTATTTTTCTGTTGGAAATGTGACCTTTTTTTATGGGTTTCGAATAATTTGCGTTTATCGGTGGAAAATATACTTGAGGTTTTGTTAAAAAAAAAAAAAAAAAAAACTGCTGGAAAGCATGATGTTTTTTACGTTTTAAGGTTATTTTTTTTTATACCACGTCTGTGGCAAACAAGCGTGCGGCCCGCCTGATGGTAAGCGGTCACCGCAGCCTATGGACGCTTGCAGCCCCAAGGGATCACACGCGCGTTGCCGACCCTTTTAAAAAATTATACACTCCTTTCTTGAAGACCCCCATATTGTAGTCCCTCGGGAAAACCTCGGCAGGGAGCTCATTCCACAACCGGAGCGTGCGAGGGAGGAAATTCCTCTTAAACCGTACCGTACGCGACCATTTATGTTACATATGTTTACGTATGTTTATCAAATCTTAATTAAAATTTTGTTGTATTTCCCTCATTTTTGAGAAAAGCACTATATTAGTGTCGGCCGGAATGGCAATTGCAGGCTTCGTATTATAATTAAATAAATACTCAGCCTGTAATTGCCTCCTTCCCGGCCACGGCAAATTATGTACTATTTCGATACCGCGAATCGTTCTGTCGGGAAAGTTAGTGAGAAAGATTGTCCCATTCTCAGCAATCGATAGGAGCAAAAATAAAACAAATTGGAACTCTTACGTCTTTATACACCATGCGATGAAACTTGTTTGAAATTTCAGAGAAGAAGTAGAATCATCCGGTGTGGAGCTGCGGGCCGTGTCCCCGCCGTTCCGGGCCCGCGCCGACCGCGCACGCGCACACGACACCCCGGGGAACCACAGGTACCGGCACCTAACCTTTCACAGCTTCAACAAACTGCGTATACGCATTTTCTTCCAATCACCCATCTGACTTTCTTTAAAATCTGATCGTCTGGTGAATGGCAGCCGTGGGGCGGAGAGCTGGCGACGGCACAGCGACGACAGCGGCCGCGGCGCCGAGCTCGCCAGCGAGGGCCGCACGCGCAGGGCCAGGAAACTTTCCTTTCCGAAATCATTACACGTCGATGTATCCAGAATTCTGATATCTTATTCAGAACGTTGGTTTTCTGAATAAGAGAACGTTTGTTTTGTATTAGAGTAAGAAATGTCATCATCATCATCATCATCATCATATCAGCCGAAAGACGTCCACTGCTGGACATAGGCCTCCCCCAAAGAGTGCCACAATGACCGGTCTTGCGCCACCCGCATCCAGCGGACCCCCGCGACCTTTACCAGGTCATCAGTCCACCTTATGGGGGGTCTACCCACGCTGCGCCTTCCGGTCCGTGGTCGCCACTCGAGAACCTTTCGGCCCCAACGGCCATCGGTTCTCCGTGCAATGTGCCCCGCCCACTGCCACTTAAGTTTAGCGATTCGAAAGGCTATATCGGTTACTTTGGTTCTGCTACGGATGGCCTCATTTCTGATGCGATCACGCAGAGAAACTCCCAGCATAGCCCTCTCCATTGCCCTCTGAGTGACTTTGAGCCTTCTTATGAGGCCCATGGTGAGCGACCACGTTTCCGTACCATATGTCATCACTGGCAACACACACTGGTCAAAGACTTTCGTCTTGAGACACTGCGGAATATTGGACGAAAAGATATGCCGTAGCTTCCCGAACGCTGCCCAGCCGAGTCGGATTCGACGATTGACCTCTTTCTCAAAGTTGGACCTACCTAGCTGGACAGTCTGTCCTAGGTATACATAATTGTCTACAACTTCGAGCGTAAAGCGTCCGATTGTAACGGGAGTTGGTGCTACATGGGCATTTGACATGATCTTCGTCTTATCCATGTTCATCCTTAGACCAACTCGCTCGGAGGCTTTACTGAGGTCATCGAGCATTCTACTTAAATCCTCCATGGTTTCAGCCAAGACTACTATGTCATCAGCAAACCGAAGATGAGTGATATACTCGCCGTTTATGTTGATGCCTAGCCTTCTCCAGTCCAGATTCTTGAAAACATCCTCCAGTGCAGCGGAGAACAGTTTAGGAGAAATAACATCTCCTTGCCTGACTCCCCGCTGCAGCGGAACAGGTTTCGAGTTCCGGTCCTGGAGTCGGACTGACATAGTGGCGTTTTCGTACAAACACTTCAGTAGGTACTTCGATATAGCGGTAGTCTACTTGGCACCGCTGTAGAGATTGTAGTACCGCCCAGGTTTCGATCGAATCGAAGGCTTTCTCATAGTCCACAAACGCTAAACAGAGGGGCAGGTTGTACTCTTCAGTCTTCTGTATAACCTGTCGGAGCGTGTGGATGTGGTCTATGGTACTAAAGCCTCTTCGGAAACCGGCTTGTTCAGGAGGCTGGAAGTCATCTAGCCTGCGTGCGAGACGGTTCGTAATGACTCTTGAAAACAGCTTGTAGACATGGCTCAAAAGCGTGATGGGTCGATAGTTCTTCAGAAGAGTGGTGTCACCCTTCTTAAAGAACAGCACCACCACGCCTGTGTTCCATGCCTTTGGCGTTCTCCCTTCCAGTAAGACGGAGTCGAACAACTTCTGAAGGGGCGTAAGGACCGGTTTTCCACCCGCCTTCAGGAGTTCGGCTGTAATTCCGTCTTCACCGGGTGCCCTGTTGTTTTTGAGCTGTTTAAGAGCCATTCTAATCTCGTACAGGCTGATGTCCGGGATGTCGTCGGTATAGTGCCGGGTTAGTCTAGCTCTAGGATCTTCCACTAGACCAACTTCGGGTCTGCTAGTTGACGTGTAGAGCTGTCCATAGAAGCGCTCTATCTCGCTCAGAAGCTCAGGTCTGGATGAGACTGTTCTACCATCCTCAGTTTTTAACTTGGCGAGCTGGCTCTGCCCAATAGACAGATCTCTTGCGAAAACTTTTAAGCCCTTATTCCGCTCGATGGCCTCTTCAATACGTTTTGTATTGAATTGGCGCAGATCACGGGTCAGGGATTTGGAGATCTGTCTATTAAGCTGCCGATATAATGTCGCATCGACTGAACACTGTAGAAGCATTTTACTCCTTTCCTCGAAGAGCCTCTGAGTGGAGTTAGAGAGCCTATTGGTTCTGTTGGTCCGTTGGGCCTTGAAGAACTTAGACCCTGTGGTATGGACAGCTTCCACAGACCCGTCGTTGAATTCGTCCACATCGCCGCCTAGGCAATCGAAACGGTTCTGGAGTTCCAGCTGAAAGCTCTCGGGGTTTTGGAGTTGGGCTGCTACTGGTCGGAGCGTGGACTTCATCAGACGAGAGCGTTCCAGCTTAACACATATATTCAATGTGCCTCTTACCAGACGGTGATCACTTCCGGTTTTGACCGTATTAATCACAGAGACATCATTGAATATATGCCTTTTCGTCGACATGATGAAGTCTATCTCGTTTTTAGTTGCACCGTCGGGACTCATCCAGGTCCACTTTCTATGCTCACGTTTCCTGAAGAAGGAGTTCATCATGTAGAGTCCCTCCTTCTCCATGAAACCAGCCAGTAGGTGGCCCCGGTGGTTCCGAATTCCAACTCCAAATTTTCCCACTCTCAGCTCTTCACCATCTCTCTTGCCCAGTTTCGCGTTGAAGTCCCCCATGACAACGGTGAAGTAGGTTTTAGAACTATGCATGACGTTTGAAATGTCCTCATACATAGCCTCCACCTCGTCGTCGGAGTGTGCCGATGTCGGCGCGTACACCTGTATGACCTTCAGCAAGTACCTCTTTGATACTCTGAGTATAAGGTACGCCACCCTAGACGACACACTCTCGATCTTCACAACGTTGTTTACGAGGGACTTGTGGACGATGAACCCGACACCTCCCTGGGACTGTTGGTCGCCCTCCCGGAAATAGAGCAAGTTGCCGGACTTTAAAATTATCGTGTCCTCCCCCTCTCTTCGGACTTCAGATAATCCTATGACATCCCAACGCAACTTGCTCAATCCTTCCTCCAGTTCGGCTATCTTTTCGTCGGTGCGCAGTGTTCGCGTGTTATATGTTGCCAGGGCCAGGAGTCGTCGGTGGTGGTAGCCGGATCTTTGCCGGAGATTCTTAGCACCCCTGATCCCGCTAGTGCCCTGGCCGCTACCATAACCAGGACACCGGGGGTCGCCGGAACCTCGGGGCCGTGGCCTTGTTGTACTCTGCATGGGGGGTAAAATGCCATAATCGCCACGCTTGGCATGCGGGTTGGCGATCGCAGTATCTTCCACCGCACTCCAGGGATGCTGCTGCACATCCCCCGGTGGTTTTGGTCGTAGTTTTAGGACTTACCCGGGTCCAGTGTGTAAGAAATGTATTCTATTAGAATTATTAGTGTCTGGACCATAATACTTGAATGGTTTAAAACATATCTCCAAGGTCGAAAACAGTGTTTATCTACACACATATCATAAATCCTCTAATATGCGTTCGGAAACCGTAGAAAATGACTCTCATTTCAACATTCAATGAATTTATGGCAATTTTCTTATCTGTGGCTAAGGCTACAGCAGTAATAAAATATTTCATTTTAATCTCATAGATGATGTTAAAATATTACGTCAAACAAAACTGTCAAAATTTAAATGTCAAAGTTGACAAGTCCCTATTCTAGTATCACTGCAAATTCAAATTCAGTCGATGCGAAATGTCAGCTCGATGTTTTTTTAGTATATATCGCACGAAATTTGAGCTAGTGTTAAAACAGCTATGTTAGGAATAATGTAAAAACCATAGTCACATTGGCAAGATCATTTATTTTAGCCATACAGCATTTCACCATAACCTACAGCTAAAGAAATAAAGTATTCAACTGGTAATATATAATATATTTTATCAAATTAATAACTTAATATTATTTATAACGTTAAACGTCGTTACTTCAACAGTGATGAACCCTACAAGACAACGGGATCAAGTGCAAATTTAATTAACAAGCATTTATTCATTACTAATTGTAATTACTAAAAATAAGGCAGTAAGTACTTATCCTTTAATCCAGGTATTCAAACCACAAAATGTTAAACGCTAACCCTAATTTACAGCAATTAATAGATTATTCTAATTTATAGATTCGTGAAACAAATAGCTTATTAACGATAAGACTTAATAAAGCTTTACACAGGCAGAACACAAGTACAAATGCTAGTAAGCTATAACAAATAAACGTTATACGTTAAAAAGGTTAACGCGAACAAAACTTTTCCACTAAACGGTTATTTTAAGCAAACTTAACCACAAAATCAACACGTGCTACATTAGCTAAAATCGAGTTACGGAAAATCCTTTTCAAACAAAATCCGTTATTCTAAATTTAAGGTTAATAATGTTAAGGCTAGCATTTATGACATGTGCACACTAAAATAGAAGGGAACCGAACGAAATAAAGCCTTATGTTACTAAATTAACAGCAAGGATATTTTACAGAACAAATACTTATCTTTTTTTTAAGACACCAGAATCACAACGTTTTTTAACTACTTCTCGCGACCAAGTATAAAAATATAATGCCCGCTCCGGCCTAGCAAAACCCTGGTTAACGGTCACCCCCTCCCACCAAAACCTAAACCCCTAATGGTCGGCTGCGTTCCACTAATCGCGTTGCGAGAATACAGTGGCGTGGTCGAAGTTGACTGGCTCTTTTTGGCGGGAACGATGGCGCCGATACAGCGCCCTCTGGTGACAGCAGCGGAAACGAAGCTTGACTGCTTCATCGGCGCGCCCGTCACGCCATCTTTTGAATACAAGCGAGACTAGTGGGGCCGTTATTGACACTCGTCCATCCTGACGACTTTGCGACTCTGCAAAGAAAAAAAAAACGGCAAGGATTATCTGATTTAAAACCACACATACTTGATCTGAATTTCTACAATGATTGCGCCAATTTTCCAATTATTTTCTCATAATTTTTCCATCAATAATTCCAAGTTTGAACCCAAATTCATTATTCCTTTATAAGTCCATGACATCCATAACAAGTCACTTCAAATACTTATATACATTCCATTAAAACCATTCGATCATAATAAATCATTCCATTTCATATTTCCATAATATCCATATATACCAATAACATAACAAATCCATAAAATTATCCACATCTCGTCCTCCAATTATTTTTAAACCCAAAATATTACACCAATATCCAGTTATTCAAAATACGAACCAATATTATTTTGCTGTATAAGCCCCCTTATCCCTCTAATAAATCTATTAACTCCTCGGTACTATCTACCTCACTATCATCAGAACTGGTTTCTTTAGCATCAGTCTCCCTCTGGAACCTCTTTATAGAGTCTGATGATACTAAAGCTTCAAATCTCTTATATCCCTTTACACCCTTAAGCGAGGTGATCACATACCTGTCATTACCAGCAACTTTTGATATTTTATACGGCCCGCTAAATTTTTCTTTCAGCTTTCTTCGAACATTGATGTTTCTGTCTGCCGCGCCTTTCCAAAGAACCAGATCGTGTACCTTGTACTTAGTTGGTGGTTTCCGCTTTGCATTGAAATGCTTACGCATGACCTCTGCTGTTCTTTTGAGATTACCTGTTGCGGTGCACCGCGTCTGTTCTGCCACTTGTTCATCGTCGAAAGAGTTCCCTGTTATACCTTGATACCTGCTGCGACTGGCGCCAAACATTAATCTAAAAGGTGTGAATCCGGTGGACGAACTCTGTAGGTTATTCATACCCCAAGTCACGTTAGGAAGCTTTAAATCCCAGTCTCGCTCGTTGTCCACACTGGCGTTCAAGGCGTCTAATAATGTGCGATTATACCTTTCGACTTGTCCGTTGGCACGAGGACAGGCTATGGCATTTATGATGTGCTTAATGAAGTTTTCCAGGCAAAATTGTTTGAAACTTTTACTTTTAAAACATGAACCGCTGTCTGATATAATACGTTTGGGATACCCAAATGAGCAAAATATATCAGACAAGGCACATATTACCTCTCGAGCCCTCGTAGTCTTCACTGGAACAGCCCATGTGAATTTCGTGAACGAATCGACAATCATTAATAAGTAACTGTTACCTGCACGACTCTTACAGAACGGTCCCAAGTGATCAATGTGTACCGTGTGTAGCGGCTCAGCAACCTTCTCAATCGGATGAAGCTCTCCTTCGGATCGTCCATATTGACTCCTCTTGTACAGGCAATCTAAACAGGCGGTGACATACTTACGAATGAATCTAGTCATGCCAGCGAACCAAAAATTGTCCTTAATTATCTGTTCACATCGTTTTAAGCCAGGATGTCCTATACAATCATGATATTTTCGTAACACGTTCCACCTGCCATATTTTGGTACAACCAATCTTTCATTTCCTCCCGTAATTATTCTGTACAGCCGTTCGTCCTTCAACTTAAAATTGTTCTTAATATCAAGCTCTGCCTTACCAGATTCCAACTTTGTTTTGATTACGCGAAGCTGTTCATCTTGATTTTGAAGACACACGATCCAGTCGAAGATGTCAATCGTGTTGATCTCGACTACTTGCGGGGGCTCGACAGGGGATCTGCTTAAAGCATCTACGTGACTGTGAGATTTACCTGCTCTATGTTCCACCTCCATATCGTACTCTTGTATGAGTAACCACCATCGTGCTATTCTTGGTGTCAAATCCTTTTTCAGAAACGTATATCTTACTGCTGAGCAATCTGTCACCACCTTGAAATGGCTCCCCGCTAAATAAATACGGAACCTCCTTAGAGACTCCACGACCGCTAGAGTCTCGAGCTCGTAGGAATGGTACATGGATTCCTCCTTGCTAGTTTTTCGGCTGAAATAAGATATAGGTTTTAAATTACCGTCTTGTTGCTGCAGAAGAATTCCGGCTATTCCTTTGCTGCTGGCATCCGTGTGGACCTCTATGGCGCCTTCGCGTCGGAAAAGAGAGAGAAGCGGACGCGATGTCAGTACCTTTTTCAGTTGGTCGAAAGCTTCCTGTTGATCTGAACCCCATTGCCACGTGACATTTTTCTGCAACAACCTGTAGAGATCGTGTGCAATACCTGCGTAGTTTTTTACAAACTTCCTGAAGTAGCTAGTGAGTCCCAAAAACATTCTCAGCTCATGGATGTTATTTGGCTCCTTGTAAGCAGTCACAGCTTCGATTTTCTTACTACCTGGCCTGATCCCATTTTCACTAATCTCATAGCCCAAATAATCAATTTCTGTTTGTAAGAAAAAGCATTTTTCCAGATTTAAAGTTAGCCCTGCATCTCTTATTATTTGTAACACTACCTTGAGAAGTTCCAGGCCCTCCTGTATGGAGGTCGTCGGGAGGAGCACGTCATCAATATAAGGCAAGACTTTGTCATGACGCAAGGACGAAAATATACGATCCATTAAGCGCTGAAAGACGGCAGGTGAGTTTGCCAGCCCAAACGGCATGCGAAGAAATTCATAATGACCTTCAGGCGTCACAAAACCAGTTTTATGAATCGAGTCCTTAGCTACTGGAACCTGATAAAAGCCCTGCGACAAATCGAGGCCAGTGAAATATTTCTTGCCACCTAACTTCTCAATATGCTCTTCTATAACTGGTAATGGATATTTATCTTTCACAGTAATGCTATTAAGCTTCCTGAAGTCAACACAAAGGCGGAAATCGCCGTTTTTCTTACGAACCAAAATAATAGGACTCGCATAATTGGAGGAAGATTCCCTAATTATACCATTTGATAGCATATCCTCGATTTTCTCCCTTAACACTGACTTTTCCGAGTAAGACAACCTATAAGGTCGGTAACAAACTGGCTTATCAGAATTCAGCTGTATGTCAAGCTCAACTTTATTTGTAACTCCCAACTCACGAGTATCTGCCGAAAAACAATCTGAATACTCGTGTAAAATTTGAGTTAATTGGCTCACCACTGCTGGGTCCTGAACGCCACATTTAATTTTATTGACATCAAATTTCATGACAGATTTTGTTGCACAAGCCATAGTTTCTGGTGCAACATGGTTTATCGATTCTGCTGTAACATATCCCCGAACTAACAACATATCCTTTTGAAGAGTCAAAGACTTCGCGCCATGATTAACGATCAGCACTGATTTGACAGGAAAACAGTACAGGGAGGAAGGAATGCTGTACTGTACATCTTCATAACAGCATGTACGAGTATCGACAAATAACAAGGTGGATTCTTGAATTTCATCACAACTGTACGTCTCCACGAATTGAGAAGTATTGGGCGGAATAACTATCTCTTTAGAGCACAGTATATTTACCTTCGCAACGTCGGTGTCAGTTTTTATCGCATTTATGTGAACGACCTCTTCGTCTGCAGGTTCGATGTCAGCCCTTTCCAGAATAACTGTTGTGCCCGAAATTACTAGCCTGCATTGTTTATCATTAAGAATCGGTTGGCCTATGAAGACGTCTGCTTGCTTCAAGGGAATGTTGACCACCACAGCGTCCGATTTCACCTGAACTCCGTCAATAATAAATACTACAGATACCTGACCACATGACTTAACTGGAACTCCGCTGAAACCGCTAACGAAGATGTCACATGGCTGTAGTTCAAGTTTCAACTTCTGGGAACACTCCAATGAGATCAAATTGACTTGAGCCCCTGTGTCCAAATACGCTGTTACCTCAAGGCCGTTTAACTGTATTTTCTTAAAGTAACATTCATTTACCTGAGTATCGATGATGTTTACAGCCTTCCGGTAACATTGCTCCGTCTTGTGGTTAGTCTTCCCGCATACCTCGCACTTGATGGCGCCAGGATTTTTCGGACAGGATCGCACTATGTGTCCTGGTTCCTTGCATAGGAAGCATGTTACCGGCGGTCGGTTTGATGAAGATGCTGTTTTCTGATCCCCTCCTGTTGCCTCCCTTGATGTGCTAGGAGTGATGTTTTCTCTGCCACGTGTTGCGGGAAACCGTTGATTAGGAAGGCCCCTTTTCTCGTCATTCATACACAAGAATTGAGAGTATAACTCCCCAGGGGTTCTATAATTCCCTGCTCTAGCTGAGGTTTTCAAGTGAAATGGCAACCCTTCAATGATACACGACACCGCTTTATCACCCGTAATTTCGCATTTGGTTAGCAGGTTACATTTTGAGTAAAAGTAGTGCGTCATTGTTTCAGAAAAAATTTTTTTACGATTTATCATTTCCTTGAGAGCCTCAGCATAGTCCTTGTTTTGGGGAAAAGCCTCCAGAATTTTCTCCTTCCACTCTTGCCATGTCATCTCGTAACTACGCAACGCATTGTGCCACATCTTTGCCAACCCAAACAGCCGCGCTTGCATATAATAACTTTTAACACTATCTGACCAACCGTGAATTGCTCCCAACTGTTCTATTTTGTTAAGCCACTGTTGTGCTGGTAACTCCGACTTCTCAGGATCGAACTCTGGGATAATATCAGGCTTGACCATCACACCATAATAATTTGGATTGATCCTACCAGATTCATCCAGCGACGCCGGTGGCTCTCGATCCACAGAATCCCGTGGCCGCCATGGCGCCCAACGCCTCGGTGTCCTCTCATGGCTGCGACTGCGATTACTGCAACTGCGCCCTCGCCGCTCAGACCGCGTGTTGTCCCACCGCCGAGGGCTCCGTGAGCGGCTACGGCTTCGCGAATTCATCCCACTTCTGAAAATTGTTAAAACAGCTATGTTAGGAATAATGTAAAAACCATAGTCACATTGGCAAGATCATTTATTTTAGCCATACAGCATTTCACCATAACCTACAGCTAAAGAAATAAAGTATTCAACTGGTAATATATAATATATTTTATCAAATTAATAACTTAATATTATTTATAACGTTAAACGTCGTTACTTCAACAGTGATGAACCCTACAAGACAACGGGATCAAGTGCAAATTTAATTAACAAGCATTTATTCATTACTAATTGTAATTACTAAAAATAAGGCAGTAAGTACTTATCCTTTAATCCAGGTATTCAAACCACAAAATGTTAAACGCTAACCCTAATTTACAGCAATTAATAGATTATTCTAATTTATAGATTCGTGAAACAAATAGCTTATTAACGATAAGACTTAATAAAGCTTTACACAGGCAGAACACAAGTACAAATGCTAGTAAGCTATAACAAATAAACGTTATACGTTAAAAAGGTTAACGCGAACAAAACTTTTCCACTAAACGGTTATTTTAAGCAAACTTAACCACAAAATCAACACGTGCTACATTAGCTAAAATCGAGTTACGGAAAATCCTTTTCAAACAAAATCCGTTATTCTAAATTTAAGGTTAATAATGTTAAGGCTAGCATTTATGACATGTGCACACTAAAATAGAAGGGAACCGAACGAAATAAAGCCTTATGTTACTAAATTAACAGCAAGGATATTTTACAGAACAAATACTTATCTTTTTTTTAAGACACCAGAATCACAACGTTTTTTAACTACTTCTCGCGACCAAGTATAAAAATATAATGCCCGCTCCGGCCTAGCAAAACCCTGGTTAACGGTCACCCCCTCCCACCAAAACCTAAACCCCTAATGGTCGGCTGCGTTCCACTAATCGCGTTGCGAGAATACAGTGGCGTGGTCGAAGTTGACTGGCTCTTTTTGGCGGGAACGATGGCGCCGATACAGCGCCCTCTGGTGACAGCAGCGGAAACGAAGCTTGACTGCTTCATCGGCGCGCCCGTCACGCCAATCTTTTGAATACAAGCGAGACTAGTGGGGCCGTTATTGACACTAGAACGACATGACCACATCAGAATAAGGACTCTTTACTTTTTAAAATAACATTCAGGTATCGGTTGCCAGTTCTGATTGTGATATTTTCGCAACCGTGCAAAAAAGGTTGTATTAACACAATTATTGTATTTATTTACTACGGTTTCTGAACCCATCTTAGAGTAATTATAATATGTGTGTAGATAAAGTAATGTATGCAACTGTACATAATTAGGCATTAAAACACTCGTGTGACCTTATTATGAAACTCGCCTTCGGCTCGTTTCATAAAACACACTCGTGTTTTAATGCCCCTCATTATGTACCAGTTGCATAAACTACTATTATCTACACCCATATAGTAAATCCTCTTTTATAAGTTCAAATACCGTAGATAAGACCCCGCTTTATAATATACTGTGCGGCTGCTGCGTGCGTCCCCTATTAGATCACGAAATATAACACTTTAACGAGATCACGTACAAAATTAAGACACAGCTGCGGGCTGGCGGCGGAGGCGCGGGCCGGCCTGTCGACGCAAACATGGCGCACGCCGGCGAGAAGTGCCCACACGAAACACATGAAAGAGGATTTAATATATGGATGTAGATAAAGTTGTGTATGCAACTGTACATAATTAGGCATTAAAACACTCGTGTGACCTTATTATGAAACTCGCCTTCGGCTCGTTTCATAAAACACACTCGTGTTTAAATGCCCCTCATTATGTACCAGTTGCATAAACTACTAGTTCGTGTGGGCGATTAGTGTAGCGAGTTCTCTGATGTTAGTGTGGGAGTGCCACAGGGTAGCGTACTAGGGCCAACATTATTCTTGGTGTATATTAACGATCTTTGTAACCTCAAATTGCTTAAAACATCTATTATATCATTTGCGGATGACACAATTCTGAATCTTGATGTTCTCTTCTATAGGAAACAATCAAAGATTTTTCAATTCCACTACCCCGTTGAGAAAAAATGGCCTTTGATCAGTGCAAGGCGCCGATCGTAAAAAAATTAGGAAATTTGTAATATGCATGTGAGTTATTATTTCGTATTTTGTGATCTTTGTCATAGTGTATGCTATACGTAGGACGTTATTTGAAGATCCCTATGACACTTGCAGTGACAGTTCATTTATATAACCTTCGAAGAGCGTCGATGTCACATCGAAATGTTAATAAGCATCTTTTGGGAATGTAGCTAATTAATTTATGTAGGATTGTAACATTTACATTATAACAATATGAAAGAAACTTGAATTGTCCCTTATTTCCCAGAAATATGCTTAACGGAATATACACGGTGACGTACTGCAAATGTTATATCGTTGGTCTGTATCGACTAAGGAAGCGGTGCTGTCGATAACAGATGTCGATAATTGAAGTGATAATAATAAAACGTGTCTTATATTTAATTTTAATTGTTACGTGACTGTGTAAAAATAAAACAACATTAAATAACATATTTATTTATTATTTAACACGTTCACTGCGGCACTGGTCATTTTTGACCTGTAGGTACTGGTCTTTCCTCTGGTGCGGCGTAAGAATACGTTATGTCCAAATTTTATGTCAATAGGTCAAAGGGAAGTTGAAAACATCTTCGAAAAATATTTTTGTGACAGACGGCCGACGGAAGCACGCATGAGTGACAACAATAGGGTTCCGTTTGGACCATTCGGAAACGGAACCCTAAAAATGGAGGTTTAGTAGCCAGAAACATCTTTTACACGATAACCGCATTTGAGGTTTAAATTAATGTACGTGAGAGGACGCTGATAAGAACCGCCACAGATAAAAAAACAATTGAAGTATCGACACATGCACATCACTATATGGTATGTCACTGTCAGTGTCATAGGGATCTTCGTATAACGTCCGCTCTATAGAAAATAGTTTTCTTTACACCTCGAATGGAAAATAAAAACGAAAAACTAACGTGATAAATTTTTTTTTTAGGTTTTTGCAGGTGCGTCGGACGCCGTCCCCGTCCCCGTCCCCGCCGGCGCGCGTGTTCTCGCCCACGGTGCGGCGCCGCAAGCGCAGCGCCACGCCGCCCACGCCGCCCGAGCCCACCCGGAACTCCGCGCAACTCCACACGCCCCACGGGTATGACGCAACTTATATTATACTTTAAAATATAAAAAAATCCCACCCTAGCGTCTTTTGAGCGTCGACGTCCTCCCAACATCCGTACAGCGGCAACGCAACTTTTTCGCAGTTAATTCAACTGTCCCATGACGCCGATGGCGTCTCCAAGCATTTAGCGCCTCCACGGCGACAACACGTCATCTCTAAAGTTTTTCGAACGTAAACGTCTTGAGGATGGGTGACATGGTAACAGATAGCGAGGCGAGGAGATTGCATTATGCCCTATCCGGCGCAGCGAACGCTGCGCGGGCGCCGGTGTGACATGTACGTCGCTGACGTCGCGCTGACACAACGCAGACGTTCCGTCACCGCTAACGCCGCGCCGACACAACACCGACGTTCCATCTGTCGCCGCTGACGTCGCGCCGACACAACGCCGACGTTCCGTCGCCCTCGCCGCTGACGTCGCGCCGACACATTTTTAATGTATTAAAAAGAGATGCAAGATAACGGTGATGTCATATTTTCTAGCTTCAAACGAATGTTCGGTATTCTAGTATGTATCTAAACTTCTTGAAACTGTCATATAAAAGGAGGCACGTCTTCAGCCAATCGTATTTTTCTGTTGGAAATGTGACCTTTTTTATGGGTTTCGAATAATTTGCGTTTATCGGTGGAAAATATACTTGAGGTTTTGTTAAAGAAAAAAAAAAAAAAAACTGCTGGTAAGCATGATGTTTTTTACGTTTTAAGGTTATTTTTTTTATACCACGTCTGTGGCAAACAAGCGTGCGGCCCGCCTGATGGTAAGCGGTCACCGCAGCCTATGGACGCTTGCAGCCCCAAGGGATCACACGCGCGTTGCCGACCCTTTTAAAAATTTATACACTCCTTTCTTGAAGACCCCCATATTGTAGTCCCACGGGAAAACCTCGGCAGGGAGCTCATTCCACAACCGGAGCGTGCGAGGGAGGAAATTCCTCTTAAACCGTACCGTACGCGACCATTTATGTTACATATGTTTACGTATGTTTATCAAATCTTAATTAAAATTTTGTTGTATTTCCCTCATTTTTGAGAAAAGCACTATATTAGTGTCGGCCGGAATGGCAATTGCAGGCTTCGTATTATAATTAAATAAATACTCAGCCTGTAATTGCCTCCTTCCCGGCCACGGCAAATTATGTACTATTTCGATACCGCGAATCGTTCTGTCGGGAAAGTTAGTGAGAAAGATTGTCCCATTCTCAGCAATCGATAGGAGCAAAAATAAAACAAATTGGAACTCTTACGTCTTTATACACCATGCGATGAAACTTGTTTGAAATTTCAGAGAAGAAGTAGAATCTTCCGGTGTGGAGCTGCGGGCCGTGTCCCCGCCGTTCCGGGCCCGCGCCGACCGCGCACGCGCACACGACGCCCCGGGGACCACAGGTACCGGCACCTAACCTTTCACAGCTTCAACAAACTGCGTATACGCATTTTCTTCCAATCACCCATCTGACTTTCTTTAAAATCTGATCGTCTGGTGAATGGCAGCCGTGGGGCGGAGAGCTGGCGACGGCACAGCGACGACAGCGGCCGCGGCGCCGAGCTCGCCAGCGAGGGCCGCACGCGCAGGGCCAGGAAACTTTCCTTTCCGAAATCATTACACGTCGATGTATCCAGAATTCTGATATCTTATTCAGAACGTTGGTTTTCTGAATAAGAGAACGTTTGTTTTGTATTAGAGTAAGAAATGTATTCTATTAGAATTATTAGTGTCTGGACCATAATACTTGAATGGTTTAAAACATATCTCCAAGGTCGAAAACAGTGTGTTCGTGTGGGCGATTACTGTAGCGAGTTCTCTGATGTTAGTGTGGGAGTGCCACAGGGTAGCGTACTAGGGCCAACATTATTCTTGGTGTATATTAACGATCTTTGTAACCTCAAATTGCTTAAAACATCTATTATATCATTTGCGGATGACACAGCAATCCTGGTTAAGGGTGGGGACTGGTCTGAAGTACAAAGGCAGGCAGAGCGTAGTATGGCGGAAGTCACAGACTGGCGTGATGCCGACCTACTAACATTAAATGTTGTTAAAACAAAGTACCTATTTAGTAACTTAAGTGTTTCATTCACATTAGATAGTTAAAGTTGGGAGCTCATGAGGACGTTTCAAGGTAAAACTCAGGTTACTTGGACTTAACTTTAATGATTAAAATATAAGATGAGTGAACAGCTTGAAGCTTAAACTGTAACTAACTTATTCTATGTAAGAACTATCTCATACACAGCGGTGGGCTTGATTCCCGGTACTCGCCACCTGTGCGCGGGCGCTCTGGGCATAACATCCTTACCGCAATGTCAGCGGTTATGCATTCACTGTAACTGGCCGGGAGGCCCGGGAGTCAACATACATAACTCTTCCCTCCGCAAGTTCAAAATCCTCAGTCGGACGATTTTGCGACTGATGATTTTGAAAACATAAAAGTTTCTTATATTTAGCAAAAATGGTTATACATGTGCCTAAAACTAGGATTATATATAGCCCCAATGTCCAGACACTGATACCTTTCACTTTCACTATGCTTTCATTACTACTTTCCACTATTTCACTATCACTTTTCTGTAACGCATATTGTATGAACTGCAAATCCGCCAGGTTAACTCCGTTCAAATTCAGAGGCTTCCTCTCTGGTAGCGGTGTCGGCATATCGATCTCTGGTAGGTTTATAATTGGTAATTTTGTTACTGGTACATCCTTCCCTTTTATTAAATGTTGGCTCAAAAAGATGTCTGTGATCCTTACTTCACAATTGTCTTCCAAGGTAAGTATGTAAGTGCCTCGGATCATGTGCTGAGTGACTCCTGTTTCGCAGAACCTCTTCAGTGTGAGGGGCTCTTTTGTAAAAATTAGCCATTGATTTAGTTGCAGGGTTTCTATTTTTAGCCCTTGTATGTTAGCAACCACAGGATGGCAAGAGCTGGTATTTGTGTTAAATTTCATCAAATCTGCTACGCAGCGGTCAGGGGTTAACGGGAGTATTTCATTTTCTTGGCAGAGGAAATAGCCTTCTTCAATCTCCATACACGGTGTAGCAACCGGCTCGGTTTTCGACCCTTTTACGAGGATATAAGGATGTACAGGTATGATAACGGTTATTTGGTTATGGATATTTACGGTTGGTAAGGGTAAGATTTTATAGTAGGAATAAGTTTCCTTTCGAATAACTGGAATGTCTAGCAAAAATGTTATTGTACTTCCTTTAGTGTAAGCTTTTAATTCTATACATTGTTCAAGTTTTAATAAGTTCTCTAAGTTAACAGGGTACACTAAAATGTTCTTTGATTCAATAGTTCTTAGCATAGTTAACAATTCATCGCTATCCACAATGGTTTGGTGTAGGGTTCTTAACTTACTAAATGTTATGGCTGTTTCTATTTCATCCAGGCGGACATACAGCGTCATAAAATTATGCAAAAACAAATTAAATGTAAGAATGATTTTGTTGACGGTCTGATTACTTGCAGTTTGGTTAAACATTTTTCTTAATTCCCATATTTCCTTGTCCAGCTGAATGAAGTTAGATCGAGAGGAATTGGTGGCATTTATGAATGAATCCGCCATTTTTCTAACCAAGGTGAACCTTTTGTTAGTTGCATCCTGGCTCGACTTTAATTCGTTTATCAATCTATCATACCTAAGGGCGTCTTGGTGATCTAGATTACCAGTTATAGCCTTAACTAAAGAGCCAAGGGGGTTTAGAATTCCACGTTTAACTCTACGCGATGGGAGTATTTGGACAAAATTTTTTTTTTTTTTTTTTTTTTTTTGTATTGTTATAGTCTTCACAAAGCAAATTTAAATCTAAAACCTTAACTATAGCCCATTTGTCGTATCTGATCGGAAGAACACCTCTGTCATTTTCCATTTGTTGAAGGAGGACCTGGCCCTGTGCCCCCTGGATCAGTACGTGGGTGGCAACCCTGCGGAAGACGTTTGATATCCTTAATTGGAGTTTTAGTTTTTCTGCCGCGAATTTCTATGGGTACAATGTTTCTAGCGACTTCGCCCTTAACTTTTGCTTTTTGGTAGCGAGGTACATTTCTACGTCTTACATTGACTCCTTTTACGAATACTGTATCTCCTTTTGTAACATCAAATTCGGCTTCGCCGCCCCGTTTTTTTCTAACTCTATCTTTTTGTTTCAAGAGGTATTGCGTTTTTTGATTTCTGTTCCAATCATATGTCAGTCTCTGATTAGGTTTTGTGTCGATGGCATTGTGAAGAATTGGTATGCTAATGGTGTCTACAAACTTTGCGGAGTGCACAGCATCTGTACTGGGTTTACTATGTTTCTCTAAAGCCGTTAAAGTGCTTGACGTAAATGAATGTTCTGCTTCCGTAACGGGATTATTCCATTCGTTTGGGTCGATGTTTACACTCATTGAACTTTGGTCAACAATGTCATCATTTTCTAAAGCCGCTAAGGTACTTGACGTATGTGAATGTGCTGTTTCCGTATCAGGTTTATTCCATTCGTTTGGATCGATGTTTACACTCATTGAACTTTGGTCAACAATGTCGTCATTCTCTAGTACAGATGGCATTCTTTCGCAAGGAGGTTTGTATATAATTGGTATGCTTGTATTCCGTGTGTGTAACATAAGATCTTTCATGTTCACTGTAGCGTCTAATTGTTGGAGTAAGTCAGAACCAATCAGTCCGTCATAACCTTGGGCGACATCATATACATAAAATTTGTGATATTCCGTACTTTTAAAGGTTTCTAGAAGTGGTATATATATAATTTCGTTATGCATGCTTCTTGCGTGGGTGCTGATCACCTCAAAGGGCTCTGTGTATTTAAATTCCGAAAAATAGCGATTGGCCAGTGTAGTATTTATGAAAGATCGGGTGCTTCCCGTGTCGACCATAAAGCGTGCACCGATTTCCGGTAACTCTATACACGGTAATTCCGAAATTTTGTCGCAATTTAATTTGATCACTAAGGCTTTGGGTTTTTCGAGGCCGTTAACTGTCTTTTCAGTTTCGATTACGTTTTGTTCATCATTCGCGTTTTCTTCAGGTATTTCTTCGATTTGAGTCGGTTCAACAGGCTCTTGTTCATAGTAATATTCGTTGTCTAAATACTGCGGGGTGTCACTGTAAAACAGGTTATCATTTTCGCATGGCACGACCAAGTTGTTCTGTCTAACTGTGCGCATGGTGACGTCAGAATTGTCAAGGGCTCTTAGGTTTGGCTGAACCCGTGGACCACCAAACCGAAAGCCTGGAGATGCTGTTTGTTGGTTGAAACCGTGATTGGGCAAAGGCCTGTAGCCTTGTTGAGCAGGAGTGCCAAATCTAAATCCATTATATTGTTGGGGTGCACCATACCCAAATACTTGATTAGAAGTAGGCCTAAAACCTAGCTGTGGCTGATTTGGGATACCAAATCTGAAACCCCGATTCGGCGTTGAATTGGGTTGGAAACCATTTGGTCTCGGTGTCGAATTTTGAGGAATGCCAAATCTAAAATTGTTTTGTTGAGGAACGCTAAAATAACGATTTTGTGGTGGTTGTTGGAAGGTCAGACGTGGCTGTGAGTTTTGCTGCTGTTGCACTGGACGCGTGCCGTTTTTAGAATTGTACTGGAGTTGAAAATTCACTTCCTCAGTTACCACACTTAACGCACTCTCCAAAGTGGAGCAACCCTTCAGACGCACTATCCTAAGCATGTGCTCGGGAAGGTTATACAAAAACGAGTTTAATGCGGTATTATTATATATTGTCGTCTTAGCATTTCGTAATTGTTCGTCGTCAGTTTCATTGACCTTAGCAAATAAAGTACTTCTTACGTGCTGAATTCTATTGCAAAAATCGGTGTAAGATTCTCCTTGTTTAATTTTTAAATTTTCTAATTCAATAGCAATACATTGCTCTGAACGAGGATCACCGAAATGTTGGCGTAATACACTTTTTAATTGATCCCATGACACCAAATCTCCTCGTTCACTCAGGAGGGTCGCAGCCCTACCAATAAGTCTGCTCGTTACAGCATGAAATACATATTCATCTTGAATAACATTTTCATCTACACCTCTAAATCTCTGAATTACATATTCAGCTTTACGGATGAATAAATCTAATTGTTTATTGTCACCCTCAAATCTAGGGATGATATCAATCATCTCTTTGGGAATTACTTGTAATTGTACTTGAGCCATTTTATTTTAATAAAATTTATGATCAATGTGAAATCACGAATTTCTATTTACTGGCTCAAAAAAAAAACACAAATTTATTTATTATATTTTTTTTTTTTTTTTTTTTTTCGAAAAATTAGCACAAAACACTTTTAGCACTTATTCCTATATCAGTTTCTTATAATTTACGTCACTCTATCGATGGAGAGCAGAGCACGATAACTTAAACACTATTTGCTAGAGTTTCCAGTGAAGTTTATCCGAAAATCTACTATTAACAACTACTACTAAACCTACTAGTAACACGAGTTTTCACCAGCTTTCAGGAAAAATCAGGAATAAGCAAGGAATGCAAAAAGGTCTACTCACAAACCGCCGATTGCCATGACTTCCGCCGCTGATGACACCTTTTATCACGTACCTCACGTTGTAATTCAATTAATGTCCACAATTTAACTTATTTATTTGGTTCGAAGATATTCGAGTTACGCGTGAGAACCAATAGTAGTGTCCTTTATCACGCGACGCGACTATACGCACTATTTTCACGAATATCCTTCAAGGCTGCGCCAGTTAAAGTTGGGAGCTCATGAGGACGTTTCAAGGTAAAACTCAGGTTACTTGGACTTAACTTTAATGATTAAAATATAAGATGAGTGAACAGCTTGAAGCTTAAACTGTAACTAACTTATTCTATGTAAGAACTATCTCATACACAGCGGTGGGCTTGATTCCCGGTACTCGCCACCTGTGCGCGGGCGCTCTGGGCATAACATCCTTACCGCAATGTCAGCGGTTATGCATTCACTGTAACTGGCCGGGAGGCCCGGGAGTCAACATACATAACTAGATAGACACTCGTCGTAAGTATTACCAATGCATAGTATATCATCAAGATATATAACAGATTTATGGCCAGGGCTCCTTAAATGCGTTACTACTTCTTTCATAATCTTAGTATAGGTTCGTGGGGCTGAAGACAGCCCATATGGCATTGCAGTAAACTCATACGTAATGTTTTCGAACTGAAATCGGAGATACTTGCGATGAGATACAGCTACGGGCACGAGTAAGTATGATTCTTTCAGATCTATCGTAGCCATAAATCCATTACAAGGTATCATTTTTGATGCCGTTCTAAAATCCTCCATTTTAAAATGGTTACGTACTACGTATTTATTAAGGCGTTTCAGATTAAGTATAAATCTATGACCACCATTGGACTTTTTGGCCAAAAAAATGTTAGATATAAACTCATCAGGCCGAGGCTTACATTTTGAGATGGCACCTAAGTGTAATAAATTATCAATGGCCACTGCCATGTCCCGTTTTTCTTTAGGTACTTGAAAAACAATTACGTGGTGGATTCGTTTGAACAACCTTTTTAATAAATGGTATTCGATAACCGTTACGAATCCAGTCCAAAACAACAGTGTTGTTAGAAATTCCGAACCAACAACCATAGTAATGTTGCAATTTTCCGGCATGTACCTGAGTTACTGCCGCGTTTTTGCACGTTTGTTGTTGGTCCCCGAAGTGGAGGCGCGCGTCGTCGTCGCTGGCGGGGCGGCCGGAGGCGCGCGGCGATACGGGTACGGACACGGATACGGCGTCGGTGTCCGGTATGCTGAGTTGTACCCCCCCCTGCTCGACGATGGGAAGCGAGGAGGGCCCGTCCAGTTTCCCTGATGACGAGGGCGAGGTGTTGGAGACGATGTGCTTGATGTGGACGGTTTTGAAATGAAAGGCTTCTTTATTTGAAGGCCCTGTTTTTCGATGACCTTTGAAGCTTTGATTTTTTCTGATAATTTAGCACCGAAGAGGGTTTCGTCTCGATCTTGATCTTGTATGACGGTCAGAAACGCTTTGTCCAAGCCGGGTGTAATAAGCTTCGTTCTCACTTGTGACTCAACAAAGTGTAGATCAGAGAGTATGCGGCAACCGTCAGACAGAATCTTGACTGCTTGTACTTTGTCATCGCTGGTCAGCACGGAATAATAAAAACCAGTGGAAATGGCAAGGGGGCGTGCCGCGCTGTCATAAATATGAGGAGATACGCAGCATTGCTTCAGTTCGCAGCTTTCGCTGTTGTGTCGCTACCATTACAAAAAAATCTAAATTGCATGAAAAATGCCATATTGCGCAGTTTTGGAGTACAAAACCGATAGCCGGAGCAAAAACGTTGCCAATGGTGGTGTTTCATACCATCGCTAAGTCTTATTTTATTTTATTTTCAATAATTTCTAATATTCTGTTTTAGAGCATTTAAGCATACAGACACCAAACAAAAATAAACCTTATCGTTAAGCAATAGAGTTGATTTTGCACCATACGTCAAAGTATGCGCTACTCAAGTAGTGCGCGAATGATGTCGATAAGTTATCGATATTTGGTGCAAGTTATCTATTATAAAGATTGAAATATAATTCAATGTTTTTTAGGGTTTAAAAGTAACATAATGTAATTCATTGCAACTAGTGTACGGGGATTAAATGATGTATCTGTATTTCAGAGTTATTGAAATTTTTGCACTGATATTATTGATTTTCATCAAAATCGTTAGAGCCGTTTCCGTGATCCCCGAAATATATATTAGAATTGCTCGTTTAAATATATAAGATACAATATAAGTCAGAAATATATTGACAGAAGTAATTTTTTTTAAAACGAATATACGACATTAATGTTTTTTTTTTCGTTATTTTAGACTAAATTAGAATACATTTTGGACTTAATTAAATGCCATGACCTATTCTTATTTTTAGGGTTCCGTATCCAAAGGGTAACACGGGACCCTATTAGATACTAAGACTCCGTTGTCCGACTGTCACCAGGCTGTATTTCATGAACCGTGATAGTTAAACAGTTGTAATTTTCACAGTTGAGTATTTTTGTTGCCACTGTAACAAAAACGAAATAACAGAAAAAAATATTTAAGGGGGGTTTCCATAAAACAGACACGTTTTTTTTGCAGTTTTTAGGGTTCCGTACCCGAAGGGTCAAAAAGGGAACCCTATTGGTGACGCCCAGGCGTCCGCCCGTCCGTCCGTCCGTCGTCTGTCACAAAATTTTGTTCCTAAGAATTATTTAACTTCCCTATGCACTTGAAATTTGGTGATAATGTTTATTATTACGTATATTTTACCAACAAATACTGATATATTGATAAATCACTTTTTTGTGGTTGGTTCGGAACCCTTAATGTGTGAAGTCCGACTCGCACTTGGCCGGTTTTTACAGATAATGGTACAGAATCCGGCGTGCGCGGGTCCAACTCGCACTTGGCCGGCTTTTTATATATTTTTTATGTGTGCGTGTGTGGTAAAATAAAGGCTTACATTATTATTTATTGAATGCTACCAGATATCTGATACTAGATAATGACCAAAGTTATTAAGTCCTTCTTAAATAAAAATGTTTTCGTACATTAATATTACAATATCGATGACGTGGAAGTGAAGTATAGCACATCACTCAAAGTGCTCTATCGGCGAGTAGCCGAACTAGGGTATGTACTCTTATAGTTTTTCTCTTAGCAGTTCAGCTATTGAACGCTAGATGGCAGAACTTTGAAGGCGCAAAAGAATTTCAGTCATTTCGCATCCACTTAAAGTTTAAATTAAGTGAAAGCTCCGTTGTTCATAGCACCTTTTTAAATAAAATACTACGACCAATCACTTTCAAGATTTTAATGTGTTTAGCATTATGATAGTGTGAGTTTTAGCGACACCGGTCTCGATACTAATCGCGACTTATGCCATTTCCACTGGTTTTTATTATTCCGTGCTGGTCAGTAATAAATTCATAGCTCTATTTACAGCGGTGATGCCTAAGCCCAGTTGATCTTGTTTGGTTTGTATTTTCTTATCTCGAGACCTCACTGTCTCTGCTACGGCCGCGGATATTTCCGCGTTTAGAGTAGGTGCTCTTAACAGTTTACAGTTTCCAGGAATACTGTATTCCTTCATAAGTTGTTCCTTTGTTTCTTTTGGCAAGCCTTTCTTGAGAATAGGAAGCCAACGTTGGGCTAACTTTTCGTGTATATCTAGGCCATAAGCAGGAGTGTCATCTGACGGATCACCCAAGGCCTCTAGCAACTGTGGATCGAGTTCAGGTACGGGCGGGGCGTACTAGAGTTTTCTGTGTCGCCGCCGGCGCCGGTTTCGGGAGCCGCGCTCGGGACCGCGTCGGGCGTAGACGTAGGTAATAATGGCGTGTCATTGTGTTCCTCCATATGTAGGGCTCCGTTATCTAAAAACGGAAACAAAGAGGGTAGTTGAAGAAATTAAATTTTCTTTGTTATAAATTTACACCTCTAATGATTTTAGAAATAAAGACCATCGTGCTGACTCACGGTCAGCCTCCAGGCTATTTTTCATAGCATCATGCTTAACCATCGTGTTAACCCGCAGTTAACCTCCCGGAAAGCTTAGAGATGCACTTTTAAACAATCAAATATAAGTATTAAGTCCGGTTGTGTGTGCTTTACGGAATAAATTGTTTTTCTTCTTCTTCTTTCTTCTTCAAATTAAGGAACACTTGTTTAATTAGATTAGGTACGCAATGCACTTTACTATATCACATTTTTGTAGACTTAACCGAATTATCCTCAGAGTCGGACGACGATGAGTACACAATCACACGCCGAAATGTTTGTTTTTGCTTTTTAGCACTATGATAATCATTTTTATCTCCTGCACTTCTTTTAGGCATTGTGCAGGTCGAACGTTGAACGTGTCGAAACGTGTTCTAGATATTAGTTTTTGTGAAGCGTGCGTTCGTTGCCGCGCACAAAAAAATAATGACACCAGGCTGTTGCCACAGCGCATGGGTACCCACAGGAAACGGCAATCAGTTTTATTTTAATACCCTACTGTACAATCGTCCTCGAGTAGGGAAATTGCTTTTTTTGCGAAACGAAAGCTGTTAATTCTATACAAACGATACCAGTGAAAGTAAATCAAAATGAAGGCCAACTCACCCCAATTCTGCCCAACGCACTGATGAGTCGGTACCGACATTCCATGATGACGAGCTGATGCTGTACTGGTCGAGGCGAGGGTTTCGAAAGTTTATTTTCTATATTTTTTAGCGCGACGAACGGGCTTGTGCGTGCAGTCGCGAGCAGCCATCAAAAGCGATATACCTTCAACTGGCTTTTTATTAAATGTCAAAAAAAACGAGAAATCTACCCTACAAAACTGTCGCTAATGAACGCGTTCCTTTTTACGATATATGAAAATAACATGCATTAAAATTAATAAAAATAATCTAAGCTATGATGTCCGGAACCAACATTCCGCCCACCAAAATACGAAGTATTTTGCTAAACTATTCTAATCGATAGGTAAAGGACACAGCTTCACTAGAGGTCTTTGCATGAGACCTGACTGTGTCTTGACAGTGGCTACGCGAGATATTCCGTGAGTCTTTACCCGGATGAAGGGTAAGAATTCGACCAAGAGACCAATTGAGTGGTTTGAGTTGTTCATCCTTAATTAGAACTAAACCACCGATGTTGGGTTCACTAGCGTCCGAGTGCCATTTCGAGCGTTGATTTAATGTATTGTTATAACTTCGAAGATCTCTTGAATAATTTATTCACTTATACTGGAAGTTACAATCACTCGTACACGTTTATGGTCTAACTTAAACTAAACCATGTCTTCAAACTATACTCAACCACGTCTACACTTTAGCACGGTTAACCAAGGAGAGCCCAGAAAAACGTTCCCTCCTTTTTAAGACCACCCGCCATCTTTTTTTTTAAGTCGTAATGGCGGTGAAGTACCCTCAAACTTAATTAAAAGTGCAACTTAAATTAAAATTAACTACACTAAACATGAAATCATTACACTCGACCGTCCGACTGCGTGCTATCTCCGGAGCACGCAAACAATCATTACACTCAATACCAGTTTTCAAACTTTTTTTTTTATATTACATACTTCTATCAAAACATATACTCCTATTCCACTGGATATTATACCCCAACACCAATGCAATAGGTTCCATCTCATAGACACAGTTTAACAAAATAATTATATCGTACGTACCGATGCTAAGACAAAACAATGGCATTAACATCACCTATTAGTTTCAAAGTGTCGGCAACTGTTCTGTTCCTACTTGATAATTATATAAAATAACAAATCAGTTACATATGTATACTAAGCTGATTTTACTACCCTTATACACCCACATACATTAATTGTCAACATAGTCCGAATATCCATAATATACCATAACAATCATAATATATATACATATATAACCTATTTGGAATCAGCATCATTGTCGGAATCAGATGTATTAGGCTCGGAACCAGACGATTCGTTAACTTGTAATGCCTGAACGTCAATCCAATCCTATCCAATCCTATCCAATCCGCAACTTATCTGAAGCTACAACGGTCTCTTTCTTCCTGGTACTGAACCCTGGTACATTGACAATTTTGTATCGATCATTTTCTAAACAACACGTTACTCTGGCTGCAGGCGCAGCGTGGGTAGACCTCCCACAAGGTGGACTGATGACCTGGTAAAGGTCGCGGGAGTCCGCTGAATGCGGGTGGCGCAAGACCGGTCATTGTGGCACTCTTTGGGGAAGGCCTATGTCCAGCAGTGGACGTCTTTCGGCTGATATGATGATGATGATGACGTTACTCTGTATGGGTCGACGAATTTAGATAAGAGCCTTTTGCTTTTCCCGTCATTGTAAAAATTATTAGCAGGAATTATTTTTAAATCATAAATCTGCCATGCCTTCTTTGACTAAGCTTAAATTATTAGAAGCCCTTTTCCTAATTTCGTCGAAACGTTAATCGTCGGAACTCATAGAAAGTAATGTGGATGTGCCAGCATTATTGGAAGCAATAATGGCTGGCTGTTATCATCGTCATTGGTCAAGTCGGCTATATTTACCTGAGATACGTTAGGAAGTGAACTGTCACTTACGATTGGAATAGACTGGCTATCAATGTTGTTTGGAGGCTCGTCATTGTCAATTGACAATTTGTTATCGATGGGGCAATTTAACCTGAACCCAAATAGTATTTCTGACGCACTTTTCTTTGTCGTAGCTCGACCCCGCTGCCCGTCCCAATCACGCTCATTACTATCAACATTTTGTGTGGACAAAGTGGTAAGAATAGTTTGGTTGTACCTCTGTGCTTGTCTATTCGCCCTGAGACAGACAACTGCATTGAGTACAATGTGTAAAGCCTTTGCTGACACAGAAGTCCTGAAATGCAGCTGAAGTAAACGCAGTGCCACAGTCAGATATACGTGGTATCATAAAATCGTTGAACAAACTGTCCAACATTCTAACTACGTTTTTTTTTTAAGGGTTCCCTCATCAGTCTCTCCTATTCTAACGTCACCTTTATCTAAAGGTTGTCGTTCGTTTTCGTCCTGGTCAGATTGGACGACTTCACTTCCGGTACCTGGTAGACTAGCTATTAACATGCCCGCCTTGAATTGAAGAGGTGCATTAGTTAAAGAAGTGACAAATATGCAATATACTGCTAAGGACAAATATGCAATAAACCCTGTAACAACCTTGGTGTAAGTGATACTCTTAGTTCGGACTTGCTCTGGTACCTCTCTCTGAATAAACATTACCAGTATACGCGACTCCTTCGAGTGCACTGCCACCAACCCTCCTTTATCTATAGTAACATTTTAGAGACGTAAAAGTTGAGGGTCTGGTCTCGATTCTGGGGATCGTTAATAGGAGTATGATAGAAGAACAGTCGCTCATTGTCCTTCAGTAAAGTCACCGACGTCAATTCTGTGAAATCCTGTCCTATTAACAATGAGACGTGCATCCTCCACTGTCAAAACATCCAGGTCAGTATCAATCTCATCAACCCTAATTTGAAGAGTGGCCTTGAATTTAGGGATAACGGTTGAATTGCCAAAGGTAGGTAGGTATTGTAGGTAATCGTTCGCCTGTGCTTTCAGTCAAACCTAATGCGACTGCATCCGAATACCGAATACTTCCGAAATCAATAAAGGCATTTAACATTGTGCCATTAAACGCACACATTTTTATTAAACTTATCATTTACCGCATCGGCCGTGCTGTTGCAAAGAGGTATATATAGCGTCGTTAAAGTTACTTTCGGATGCTCTCGGTTTCGTAATCTGGTTGTCTCCAGGATCACGCAACGGAACAACGTCATCGTCTATTATAAGGTTAAGCAGGTGCTTACCCGTCTGAAAGAAAGGTTCCTTTCAGACGGGTGCGTGTTTTGGCCAAGGCTTTCACTACTTGTTTGCAAAGGCTTCCTAGTGCAATTTTCAATATTATGCCCTACCCTACGGCACTTTTCGCATTTCTCAATCGGCTTACTACAATTTTGATAGATATGTCCGCGCCCATTGCAATTCATACGGACTGCATCCGTTCCCCGTTATACTCATAGCATTTCTAGCAGAAAAATTACCGCGCAATTGACGTTTCTTTTAACCACCTACTGCTGATTGAACTCACGTCAGCGTCCTCAGACTGCGAGGGCTGTTGTGATGCTAAATAGTTCAATAGATCCTCTGGTTCCTCACATTTAAGAGCCTGAGCCCCGTTTCTGACGGAACTGTCCGTGATCCCATAGATTACGCAATCAACCGCTTTACGACCGACAATCTTGCACCGACTTAACAACGATAACTTGTCGTAACAATAGTCTCTCAATGTTTCATCTGTACGAGATTTTCGGTTCAACATTTCGTCTAATACTTTACCATAGTTTACATCTTTTGGAAAACCCTTTTTTAATTTACTCTGCCAGACGTCCCACGACGAGCTAAGCGAGAACCAACTCCCGGAACTTCGGTTGACACTCCCGCTCTGCTTCTTTTGGTAGGTGTCCTTTCGCCCTCACTTGACGATGAAGATCTTTTCCGCCTCCGTCTCGATTGCTTCGGCCGCTTCGGAGTATAACTCTCGCCTTCTGTATCATCTGAAATTTGTAGCGCATTTGATGCTCTTTCTCTGAAGCATGTCTACCTAGTTTGACTACAGCGCTGTATTTTGAAACTTCTTTACTTGACTTTACTGGACTTTATTTGACTTTATTTGACTTTCCTGGACTTTATTTGACTTTATTTGACTTTACTTGACTTTACTTGACTTTACTTGACTTTAATTGACTTGACTTTACTTTACATGACTTTACTTTTTTTTACTTTTGACTTTACTTTACTTTACTTGACTTTATTTGACTTTACTTTACTATACTTTACTTTCCTTGACTCTGCTTAACTCTGCTTGGCTCTGCTTTGCTTGGCTTTACTTGGCTTGACTTTACTTGATTACTAAACTTTACTAGACTTTACTAAAGCTATACTTGAGCTTTACTAGACTTTACTAAAGCTATACTAGAGCTTTACTAGAGCTTTACTAGACTTTACTAGAGCTTTACTAGACTTTACTAGAGCTTTACTAGACTTTACTAGACTTTACTAGAGCTTTACTAGACTTTACTGGACTTTACTAGAGCTCTACTGACTTTACTAGAGCTTTACTAGACTTTACTAGAGCTTTACTAGACTTTACTAAAGCTATACTAGAGCTTTACTAGAATTTACTAGACTTTACTAGAGCTTTACTAGACTTTGCTAGACTTTACTAGACTTTACTAGAGCTTTACTAGACTTTACTAGAGCTTTACTAGACTTTACTACAGCTTTACTAGACTTTACTACAGCTTTACTACAGCTTTACTACAGCTTTACTAGACTTTACTAGAGCTTTACTAGACTTTACTAGACTTTACTGGAGCTTTACTGACTTTACTAGAGCTTTACTAGACTTTACTAGAGCTTTACTAGATTTTACTAAAGCTATACTAGACTTTACTAGACTTAACTAGAGCTTTACTAGACTTTACTAGACTTTGCTAGACTTTACTAGACTTTACTAGAGCTTTACTAGACTTAACTAGAGCTTTACTAGACTTTACTAGACTTTCATAGACTGTACTAGACTGTACTAGACTTTACTAGTCTTTACTAGACTTTACTAGACTTTACTAGACTTTACTAGACTTTACTAGACTTTACTAGACTTTACTAGACTTTACTAGACTTTACTAGACTTTACTAGACTGTACTACACTTTACTAGTCTTTACTAGTCTTTACTAGACTTTACTAGACTTTACTAGACTTTACTAGACTTTACCAGACTTTACCAGACTTTACCAGACTTTACCAGACTTTACCAGACTTTACTAGACTTTACTAGACTTTACTAGACTTTACTAGACTTTACTAGACTTTACTAGACTTTACTAGACTTTACTAGACTTTACTAGACTACTAGACTTTACTAGACTTTACTAGACTTTACTAGACTTTACTAGACTTTACTAGACTTTACTAGACTTTACTAGACTTTACTAGACTTTACTAGACTTTACTAGACTTTACTAGACTTTACTAGACTTTACTAGACTTTACTAGACTTTACTAGACTTTACTAGACTTTACTAGACTTTACTAGACTTTACTAGACTTTACTAGACTTTACTAGACTTTACCGGCTTTTACCGGCTTTTACCGGCTTTTACTAGACTTTACCGGCTTTTACCGGACTTTACTAGACTTTACCGGCTTTTACCGGACTTTAATTTGATTTTACCGGACTTAAATTTGACTTTACTTCACTTTAACGGACTTTACCGGACTTGAATTTGTCTATACCAGACTTTACCGGACTTTAAGTTGATTTTACCGGACTTTACCGAACTTTACCGGTCTTTACTGGACTTTACCGGACTTAAATTTGACTTTACTTCACTTTAACGGACTTTACCGGACTTAAATTTGACTTTACTTCACTTTAACGGACTTTACCGGACTTGAATTTGTCTATACCAGACTTTACCGGACTTTAAGTTGATTTTACCGGACTTTACCGAACTTTACCGGACTTCACCGGACTTTACCGGACTTGACTTCAAGGTCCACTGACCCTATGCGCAGCACACCTTCATGTCTACACATCCTATGTAAACAACACACCTACATGGCTGTCGGCACAGTCCATAAGCAGCACACCTACATGGCTGCAAACAACACACCTTCATAGCTGTTAACTCAATCCATAAGCAGCACACTTACATGGCCGCAAACAGCACACCTACGTGGCTGTTAACTCACTCTATAAACAGCCTACATGGCCGCAAACAGCACACCTACGTGGCTGTTAACTCACTCTATAAGCAGCACACCTACAAGGCCGCAAACAGCACACCTACGTGGCTGTTAACTCACTTTATAAGCAGCACACCTTCATGGCCGCAAACAGCACACCTTCATGGCTGTTAACTCAATCCATAAGCAGCACACCTGCATGGCCGCAAACAGCACACCTACGTGGCTGTTAACTCACTCTATAAGCAGCACACCTACATGGCCGCAAACAGCACACCTACATGGCTGTTAACTCACTCTATAAGCAGCACACCTACATGGCCGCAAACAGCACACCTACATGGCTGTTAACTCACTCTATAAGCAGCACACCTACATGGCCGCAAACAGCACACCTACATGGCTGTTAACTCGAGTGAGTTATAGAGTTATAAGCAGCACACCTACATGGCCGCAAACAGCACACCTACATGGCTGTTAACTCAATCTATAAGCAGCACACCTACATGGCTGTTAAAAAGCAGCACATCTACATGGCTGCATGACAGAAAAACCAAGAAAAGAAACATTTATTCGTGACAACACAAAACACTTATTACAAAACCGGCTTTTGCCACGAAATGGTCACAACTCAGTGCTGTAAACAGCACACCTACATGGCTGTCTACTCACTCTCTAAGCAGCATACCTACATGGCTGCACTTATGTAAGCAGCGCACCTACAGCAGCTGTCTACTAACACTAACTCTATAAGCGGCACACCTACATGGCCGCGTACTTCGTTATTTGTTTTAGCGTTCCGTAATTAAATAGGTCAACGCTTCGAATATTAACAATTCCATTGTCATGCACTAAGTATTAGATTCAGTTAGGGTTTTCTTAATTGGCCACGATTAACATGTACGAGTATGTACTCTTTCGGAACGATTCTACCAATCAACGTTATAACGTAATTAATTGGAAACTGTTATCAATAATGTAACATCATTTCACACTTGTGGGTGCAGTTCTAAACAATTATTACGAAAGTATTTATAAGACATTTAAAATTACTTAACTGCGTCCCATGGCGCGCAGGCACACGTTCACTTCTGATATGTTATAACTTCGAAGATCTCTTGAATAATTTATTCACTTATACTGGAAGTTACAATCACTCGTACACGTTTATGGTCTAACTTAAACTAAACCATGTCTTCAAACTATACTCAACCACGTCTACACTTTAGCACGGTTAACCAAGGAGAGCCCAGAAAAACGTTCCCTCCTTTTTAAGACCACCCGCCATCTTTTTTTTTAAGTCGTAATGGCGGTGAAGTACCCTCAAACTTAATTAAAAGTGCAACTTAAATTAAAATTAACTACACTAAACATGAAATCATTACAGTATGTAAATACTCCATGTGCCATCGTTTCCAGAAGTCGCGATGTAGTTTCTGTACTAGTTGCCAACGATTAGAAATGGACATGTTTGCGTCATTGGTTGGAGCTTCTACCAGCGAAGTTAGTGGTTCTAACGTAAGAAAGTGCCCGGGACTTAATACTGACATATCGTTAGGGTCAGAGCTCATCTCACAGAGTGGACGAGAATTTAATACGGCCTCAATCTGGGTGGCAACTGTGAGAAACTCCTCGTAGGTCAGAATTTGATTCCCAACGACTCGAGAGAAATGTGTCTTAAACGACTTAATGTTCGCTTCCCACAATCCACCGAAGTGTGGAGACGCGGGTGGGTTAAAGCAGAACTCGATACTTTCGTGAGAAGCCGCATTTTGCATGAGGGTTAGCAAAGCGTTGTAAGCGCCTACGAAATTGGTACCCCGATCGCAATGTATGCATTGGCAACGGCCGCGACGAGCGATGAATCGACGTAAGGCGGCAAGAAAGGCTTCAGTCGTTAATCCGATAACAAGTTCAATATGAACTGCCTTTGTCGCGAAACATATGAAAAGGCAAATGTGAGTTTTGATTGGTCTAGCCCCGCGATGTCGTTTTATGTAGGTGGGGTAGGGACCAGCAAAATCGATACCAATGCACGAGAAGGCCTTTACCTGCGAAATTCGCGTCTTCGGAAGATCTGCCATACGAGGCACTAGAGGTTTAGGGTTGGCACGAAAGCATTTAATGCATTTTGATAAGCGAGAACTAATTGCGCGTTTAGAAGCGAGAATCCAAAAGTTTTGTGCAATCAAAAAGTTCAAAGTACGCAATCCAGGGTGTTGATTGTCATTATGTGTCTGATCGATAACAAGGCGGGTTATACGATCTTTACTCGGCAGAAGTAGAGGATGTTTGCAATCATAATCGAGCTCAGCATGAACGAGTCTACCGCCCACCCTCAACAAACCGCATTCATCGAGAAAAACACTGAGTTTTCTAAATTGTTTAGGCAATTTTTTGCCGTCTTGTAGGAGTTTAATCTCATTTGAAAAGGCCTTTTGTTGCGCTAATTTAATCAAACTATTCAGGGCATCATCGAGTTCAGCTTTCACAAGCGGCCCGATCTGTTTTTCACCAGGTTTACGACAGTTGTGTGCGAAACGACGAATATAAGCAACAATCCGCTTGGCTTTGTTGAGACTCGAATGCCTTGATAAGAAATCGTCAAACTCGTCAATCGAAACAAATAATGACGTCTGTTTGGGAACCTTCTGTTCCTCCAAACAGTCGTTCTCACGCTCCTCAATAGGTGAAAACGGTTCTGGCCAACTGTTTCTATCCAGGGCCAGCCACGCAGGACTTGTCCACCACAGTGGATGATTTACGAGTTCTCGAACTGTTATCCCACGAGAGCCGCAATCGGCAGGATTGCACTCAGACCTAACATGGTGCCAATGTGCCGCAGGTATTCTCTCCTGAATGTGGCTCACGCGATTACTAACGTAAGTCTTCCAACGTTGTGAGGGTGAACGTAACCAAGCGAGGGTTATAGTGGAGTCTGACCAACAGTACGTCTCGTCAAATTTTACGTCTTCGGCGTAGATTTCTTTGATGTGTGTGACGAGATCAGCCAATAATACGGCAGAGCAGAGCTCCATACGAGGAATCGAAGTCTTTTTCAACGGGGCAACCTTCGAGCGTGACATGATCAGATGCACTGTGATGCTCCCATCACCATGGAGAACACGAAAGAAGACAACAGCGGAATATCCTACCTCAGATGCATCGCAATAGCCGTGCATTTGAACGCTGCAGGGCTCCTTCGATGGAACAAATCGAGGGATTTCGAGAGATGAGAGCATGTCCAAGTCTAAACGATAACGAAGCCATCTCTGGCAGATGTCGTAGGGTGCTGCATCGTCCCAGTCTAGTCCAAAGGTCCAAAGTTGCTGCATTATATGCTTGAACGAGAGGGTCACAGGCGTAAGAAATCCAAGAGGATCAAATATTCGAGCTAATTCCGAAAGAACATTTCTTTTAGTACACTTTTCATGAAGTGTATTAACTGTGAATGTGAAAACGTCACCAGACGGATTCCACTCCATGCCAAGTACCTTAACAGGAGACGTCGGCTCCGAGTCGAAAGAGAGTGCGCTTTGATGACAATGTTCTGGGTTGAGATTCTCTAGCAAGCGGGGAGAGTTACTCGACCATTTTCTTAGTTCAAAGCAACCTTTCTCCAAGATCTCGATGATCTCAGATTGAAGCTTAAGAGCTGATTCGACGGACTCAGCGCCAGTCACAACGTCATCGACATAAATGTCTTTTTTAAGAGCATCCGCTGCGCGAGAATGCTCGCTACCCTCATCAATGGCTAATTGAACTAAGGCACGAATTGCGAGAAAGCTAGACGAAGCCATACCGTAAGTCACGGTGTTTAATCGAAATTCTTGAATAGGCTCATCGAGGGAGAACCTAAATAAAATGCGCTGAAAGTCTCGATCTAGAAGAGAGACGAGAATTTGCCGATACATTTGACGAACATCGGCTGTAAAGACAACCGCGTGTAAACGAAAGCGAAGCAATATCGAAACGAGGTCAGATTGCAGTTTAGGTCCAACGAGCAACTGATCATTCAACGAAGGGCCTCCAGCAGGCTGCGCCGTAGCGTCGAAGACCACTCTCAAGGGAGTTGTGGCGCTGCTAGGTTTTAGCACACAAAAATGTGATAAAAAATAAGCACGTCCTTCCAAGTCGGGTACCAGCGTCTAAATAATCGAGCATGAAGCTGTTGTAATCCTTGCGGAGCTCAGGATTGCGAGAAAGTCTCTTTTCGAGAGAACATAAGCGCCGTTCAGCGAGGGCGCGTGAGTCACCAAAACGAGGAGCGGCGGTTCGAAAAGGTAAGCGCACGATATACCTCCCGTCGGAGTCGCGTGTGTGAGTCGAAGCGAATATTTTCTCGCACATGACTTCTTCGTCGCTTAGCGGGGAAGCGTCAGGGAGATTTTCGATTTCCCAGATTTTTTTAATTTCAATGTCAAGTGATTCGATGGAGCAAAACAATGAGGATTTTAAATGGGAAGGCAAGCAAGAGACCTTTCCCATGACAATCCAACCAAGTTTGGTTTCGAAAGCTGAGGGTCCATCTGGACCGTAATCGAGACGGCTACCTGAAAATATCTGGCAAAACACATCCACTCCTACCAAGGCATCAATGCCGCCAGGTGTAGCAAAGGTCGGGTCGGCGAGGTCGAGTGTGTTCAAATGCGGCAACTGCTCCGTGTCAATTTTCACCGCAGGCAATTCGCTACAAATTTTGGGTGTAACAAACACTTCGAAGCTTGTTTCAAAATCAGCCTTGGCGTTACGAATGTTTAATGTTGTACAAGAAGTTGCCAGCGACGTCACCTCACCTATGCCCTCGATAGACGCAGTCGTCTTGCGAATAGGAAGTCCAAGGCGTTGTGCGCAACGCTTTGTCATAAAGTTCGACTGGCTGCCGCTATCAACAGCGATACGAATTTTTTGATAGCTGCCGAAACCGTCTAATACGTCTACAGACGCAGTGGCGAGAAGAGAGGTGTGCCCCGTGGGTGTTCCATCAGAGACCAGCATGTTTATCCTTTTGTCGGTCACGTGAATTAATGAGTCGGACGACGAGGGCGATGATATTGACACGGTGGTGCTGCTACTAGCGGTCGGAGGACATCCAGTAGGCGTGGTATTGGCGAAACTATTATCGAAATGTATAGTAGTGTGATGAGGAACATTACACTTCAAACAGCGAGACTTCGAAGGGCAGGATCTGACTACGTGTCCAGAACGTAGACAATTTACGCACAATCTGTTGTCCTTGATGACGGCAAAGCGCTCATGAGGCGACTTGTTGCGATAATCGACACACTTAGCAAGGTCATGGTTCGACTTGCATAGTACGCAGGATGATTCAATCGGAGCAGCGTTACTCGAAATTAGGGTCTTATAAGCCGCTCCGCCGGGCGCCCTGTCAGACGCGGGTCGCCAGGGTGCAGCGCGAGTGGTGCCCTGAGCGCGTGCGGCGCGTGCAGGTGCAGCCGTTGTGCGAGCAACGGCGGGGGCGGGGGCGCTCTCAGTGAGTTCGGCGAGTTCCAAAGCCTGCCCGGCCTTACTCACGTGTTCCAATAATGATTTGAACGAAGGTACATCCTTGCTCTCATTTTGTAGCTCGAAACGACGACGGGTGTCTTGATCCAATTTATTGATCAATAGATAGAACAATGGGAAGTCCCAGTCATTGACGGGAAACTTCAAGTTTTTCAACAGAGCCATATTTTCCTTGAATGTGTCTACAAGGCGACGTAATTCGCTAGGTGAATTAGATGTCAATGTGGCGTTTTGAATCTCTTCCTAATGACGAAATGCTAGTTTTCGTTTGTTGTTGTACCGATCGATCAATGCAGCGTAAGCGTCTAAATAATTGCTATCCGATAAAGGAAATCCCTTTATTAATTGCAAAGGTTCTCCCGAAAGAAGCGAAATCAAAATCGAAAATCTTTCAATGTTTGACAATCTTTTGTTCTGATGTACCATCGTGTTGAACATGTCATAAAACGTACCCCATATCTTTATATCACCATCAAAATGAACTAAGTTCAAACGAGGTAATTTCACGGACAAGTCGGTGGCGGTGCCGGGCGTTCCACTGTCGGCACTGGCGCCAGAGGACAATAAAGAATGGATTTCAATTATTTGAAAGTATTTATCGTCGAAACCTTGACGTATCAAATCTTCCCGGTCCAATTCCTCTGAATCTGTTATTTCCAAAATAAGCTTCAAATGGTGTGATTCGAAACTCGAACAATAACTATCTATTTTGCTGTATCTAGACAAAAACAAAGGCAATCGCGAGGAGTCCACTTTAGCTTGCAATCCGGCCGCCAAACATTCATCAATTCGTTTAATCGATATTTCGCGTTTCAATTGCAAGTTACGTTTAGCGAGTGCTTTAGACATTTTCAAAGAATACTACTGGTAACCTTTTGCAATAATAAATATGACGATGTTTTGACGGAACAATAATATATCATGAAAGCAAATTTCGATCTTATGTCTAATGTAATAAAGTTTAATCTGCACTACGTCGAAACAACGAATATTCAAAACAAACTATTTCAGATAGGTTTTATTCTCTAAAATCTTTATAAGTAACTAATCAATATTTTCCAAATATTAAGTACCTCTTTATGAACGAACCTACGATATAACTTGTCTAGTACCTACGCAAATTGACGTGACTTATTTCAACCGGGATTGTAGTACTTAAACTAATTCTGTTGTAGGTAAACGGTTTAATGCCGTTCGAAAAAAACAACCTTATAATCGTTACAATCGAGTTCACACTTCCTCGAGCCAAATTCTATGTTACCTATTTAAGTAAATGATAAGTTATTGATTAAATGTTTGGATTCTGCAAGGCAACTATGTGAATATCAATGGACAACTATCTGTGAACATTATTCAATAATAATGCACGATATTTGTATGGGGACAAATATGAAAATTATAAATGTTTTAAAACAGTTTTGAAATTGGTATTACGTATGTTTATATTTGTCTATATGTTTCACCTTACAAAACAACAATAACTATTATTATCGCTGTTTTTAAGTCACCAAACCCGGTATTTGGGCCATTTTACGGAAAGTTAGTACACTCGACTTTTTTTTTAAATTTGGATAAAATCGGGTTTTTTCTACTCAGAATCGAAAGCACTTTCGAACCTAATAGGAGAAAAAAAGTGTCCCAAATTTTTCATACAATTTTCAGTTTTTCCATTCCGTTACCACCATACAAGATTACAAACTTAGTATGAAAACGGTAACGGAAAGGAATAAAAAAAAATTGGGACACTTTTTTTCCCCTATGTCATTCGAAAGTGCTTTCGATTCTGAGTAGAAAAAACCCAATTTTATCAAAATTAAAAAAAAAAGTCGAGTGTACAACTTTCCGTAAAATGGCCCATTTACCTATATAGGTTATAAATGTTTTAATAGTAAATGGCACGCGGTGCAGTATTACTCGACCAATTTTAGGAGTACCCGATTCAAGCAGTATTGTGACTACGTTAATGTCCACTCAATTTGGTCGCGTAATATATGATTGCATCATCTAAAAATTTATCGATAGTTAATATGATTAAATAAGTTATTATGAGATTAATTAGGTACGTTCCTAGTCGTAAGTAACTATAAAATATTCGATTTTCGTGGGCACTTGAATGAGAAGTTTAAAATGATGGCTACGGCTTCGATGCTGCTAATGCAATGTTTTTTTATTCTAGTGACGACAATTTTAATGTTACAATGCGAAAGATTTAGCGAAACGAAATTGGCGATATTAGCGAAATATTTAACGAGATGAAATTAGCGACAGTTTTTTCTATACGAAAGTGGTTCACACGTCACTCCTAGCCGTGAGGCAGGTCGGCTGTTCTCACTTTTAGGAGGATCCGGTTCGAAGGACCAAATGTACAATCGCCCTCGAGTAGGGAAATTGCTTTTTTTGCGAAACGAAAGCTGTGAATTCTATACAAACGATACCAGTGAAAGTAAATCAAAATGAAGGCCAACTCACCCCAATTCTGCCCAACTCACTGATGAGTCGGTACCGACATTCCATGACGACGAGCTGATGCTGTACTGGTCGAGGCGAATGTTTCGAAAGTTTATTTTCTATATTTTTTAGCGCGACGAACGGGCTTGTGCGTGCAGTCGCGAGCAGCCATCAGAAGCGATATACCTTCAACTGGCTTTTTATTAAATGTCAAAAAAACGAGAAATCTACCCTACAAAACTGTCGCTAATGAACGCGTTCCTTTTTACGATATATGAAAATAACATGCATTAAAATTAATAAAAATAATCTAAGCTATGATGTCCGGAACCAACACCTACAGTGCGAAGTTGCCAGTACATTAAAAGTACTACATGTTGTCTTTAGTTTATATCTGAAGAATGAAGCGACGAAATATAATGACTATTCTAACGTGCTTTGAGATGTACATGGTCTTTGAACTCAGGTGGGATTTGAACCCACGACCTCTGGAATCCGTCCATTCCATTGCTCTACCAATTGAGCCACCGTGGTATCCCTTGTAATGGTGAATTTTTCAATCTTAACACTTTCTGGTGGTCTTCATCTGTGGTGTTAAATTTTTCAATTTTCACTTTGATTAAAAAATTGAGATTTTCGCTAGCGGACGCATCCGCTTAACAAACATTAAGAGAAGTTTAAAACTCATTTAATTTAATTTAATTTTCTTTATTGGGGAAAAAAACAGATACAGGCCGATGTAATAGATAGCCCTTTAAAGTATGTTCCCGTGGGAAGTTACATAGATGATGGTAGATTCTGAATCTTGATGTTCTCTTCTATAGGAAACAATCAAAGATTTTTCAATTCCACTACCCCGTTGAGAAAAAATGGCCTTTGATCAGTGCAAGGCGCCGATCGTAAAAAAATTCGGAAATTTGTAATATGCATGTGAATTATTATTTCGTATTTTGTGATCTTTGTCATAGTGTATGCTAGAAAATAGTTTTCTTTACACCTCGAATGGAAAATAAAAACGAAAAACTAACGTGATAAATTTTTTTTTTAGGTTTTTGCAGGTGCGTCGGACGCCGTCCCCGTCCCCGTCCCCGCCGGCGCGCGTGTTCTCGCCCACGGTGCGGCGCCGCAAGCGCAGCGCCACGCCGCCCACGCCGCCCGAGCCCACCCGGGACTCCGCGCAACTCCACACGCCCCACGGGTATGACGCAACTTATATTATACTTTAAAATATAAAAAAATCCCACCCTAGCGTCTTTTGAGCGTCGACGTCCTCCCAACATCCGTACAGCGGCAACGCAACTTTTTCGCAGTTAATTCAACTGTCCCATGACGCCGATGGCGTCTCCAAGCATTTAGCGCCTCCACGGCGACAACACGTCATCTCTAAAGTTTTTCGAACGTAAACGTCTTGAGGATGGGTGACATGGTAACAGATAGCGAGGCGAGGAGATTGCATTATGCCCTATCCGGCGCAGCGAACGCTGCGCGGGCGCCGGTGTGACATGTACGTCGCTGACGTCGCGCTGACACAACGCAGACGTTCCGTCACCGCTAACGCCGCGCCGACACAACACCGACGTTCCATCTGTCGCCGCTGACGTCGCGCCGACACAACGCCGACGTTCCGTCGCCCTCGCCGCTGACGTCGCGCCGACACATTTTTAATGTATTAAAAAGAGATGCAAGATAACGGTGATGTCATATTTTCTAGCTTCAAACGAATGTTCGGTATTCTAGTATGTATCTAAACTTCTTGAAACAGTCATATAAAAGGAGGCACGTCTTCAGCCAATCGTATTTTTCTGTTGGAAATGTGACCTTTTTTATGGGTTTCGAATAATTTGCGTTTATCGGTGGAAAATATACTGATGTTTTTTACGTTTTAAGATTTTTTTTTTTATACCACGTCTGTGGCAAACAAGCGTGCGGCCCGCCTGATGGTAAGCGGTCACCGCAGCCTATGGACGCTTGCAGCCCCAAGGGATCACACGCGCGTTGCCGACCCTTTTAAAAATTTATACACTCCTTTCTTGAAGACCCCCATATTGTAGTCCCTCGGGGAAAACCTCGGCAGGGAGCTCATTCCACAACCGGAGCGTGCGAGGGAGGAAATTCCTCTTAAACCGTACCGTACGCGACCATTTATGTTACATATGTTTACGTATGTTTATCAAATCTTAATTAAAATTTTGTTGTATTTCCCTCATTTTTGAGAAAAGCACTATATTAGTGTCGGCCGGAATGGCAATTGCAGGCATCGTATTATAATTAAATAAATACTCAGCCTGTAATTGCCTCCTTCCCGGCCACGGCAAATTATGTACTATTTCGATACCGCGAATCGTTCTGTCGGGAAAGTTAGTGAGAAAGATTGTCCCATTCTCAGCAATCGATAGGAGCAAAAATAAAACAAATTGGGACTCTTACGTCTTTATACACCGTGCGATGAAACTTGTTTGAAATTTCAGAGAAGAAGTAGAATCTTCCGGTGTGGAGCTGCGGGCCGTGTCCCGGCCGTTCCGGGCCCGCGCCGACCGCGCACGCGCACACGACGCCCCGGGGAACCACAGGTACCGGCACCTAACCTTTCACAGCTTCAACAAACTGCGTATACGCATTTTCTTCCAATCACCCATCTGACTTTCTTTAAAATCTGATCGTCTGGTGAATGGCAGCCGTGGGGCGGAGAGCTGGCGACGGCACAGCGACGACAGCGGCCGCGGCGCCGAGCTCGCCAGCGAGGGCCGCACGCGCAGGGCCAGGAAACTCGTCAACTACAAGGAGAAGCCTTTGAACAGGTACAGTACAGGTGTTTTGCACGGCTGCAAACGGGTCTACGCCCTGCACGTGTTTTAACCCCAGCAAATATAATACACACCAAAATATGAAATTTTACCTTCCAATAATAGTACATTACTTACCAAGGGCGATAAAACAAAGAATGTCTCAGATCGCAGGTATTTTACGCCCGAGCCGAAGGCAAGGGCGATAAATATGCGATCTGAGGCTTTCTTTATTATCGCCCGTGGTAAGTACAAAATTTTATGTCACCCCCTGGCCAGGAAGTGGGTTTTTTCGTGCGCGGAGCGTGCGATAATGGCCACTTTACGGCCAGGTGTGACATAAAATTATTATTATATTTCCTAAGACATCTGAGATCCGTTGAATTGAGAGGGCGCTGCTGCGCTCGACCGGAAGTAGCTGTTACGGACAGCCACCTAAAATGCGTGCACATATGGTTTAAGTGAGAAACGAGCAAAAAGGTTTTTAGGAAGCCTCGTCGCAGTTATGTAATTTAGGAGAAAGCGCCGTTAGCCAGTTTGTAGAAGTAACAACGACATCTAGGGGGACATTTGTTAAACTGCAAATTGGTTATGAAAACCGATACTTCTAACGCCATCCATCGGCGCTGGAAGTAAACATTAAGTAGTGCCATCTGTTGGCAAGTAGAATAAGCTTAGTACTAGAAAGCCCGCCGGAATTTGAAAGTTCTCGAAGTTTAAGACAAGGATCATACTGTCCTTTTCTAACTTTTCTAGATGTTTCTTTCTTTCTAGATATCTCGATTTTCTTGGTATAAAAACGAGAAAATGTGCCCCCCGAAGTCAGTTTCTGATTATAAGCGGTACAGTGAAAGTGGAAAAGAAGAACAAGGGAAGAAAAATAGTAAGCTCAGTGTAAAGTGTAATATTATTGTAAGAACAGTAAGTTAATTGTTAGTGCTTAGTAGCAGTGCCTAGCCTAGTGTTAACCATAGTGCCTTGTATATATGTTCAGTCTGTAAGTAATCAGTGTAAATAAATCAGTGATTTTATTCAGTGGTTTAATTAAGAGGATTCTCGGTCCTGTTCATATTAGTGTGTGTTGTGGTGTGACGAGAGCGTTGCTGGCAATTTCCTCGGCGGAACGCAGAACCTTGGTGAGACGCGACCGTGTTCCACGAGACGTGCCGGCGGAACCCTACGCTCGCGTGAGCTATCAAAGTGATACTACTGTGGCCCCGCGTCGCCTACAGTAGCCTTTTGCGTCAAACTTGTCGCCCCACGCCTCCGTTGCCACGTGACATCCGCTTCCGCCGATCTGCGAACAGCCGAAAGCGCGCGCCCGCCTCTTGCCGCCATGATGGTTCCTCATTGTTGCGGAGGAAATGCCGTTGGCAGCCCACCAGGAAGCCATTACTCGGATCTCAGATGTCTTAGGAAATATAATAATTTTATTGGAAGGTAATATTTCATATTATATGTTCCGTTCGACATCTGAGATCCGTTGAATTGAGACCTGTTTATTATCTCCTGGTGGCGAGTAAGCGGGCGCACAAACATTATGGTAACACCCAAATAGTAGATAAAGGGCATAAGTAGTATATGGAGTAAACATTATTAGTCAATACGAGTAACTCAGTCCGGTACGGTTAAAGTGAAAAGGAAAACAGGAGAAGAAAAATAGTAAATAGTGCTCAGTGTAAAGTGTAATATTATTGTAAACAAGTACAGTAAGTTAATTGTTAGTGCTTAGTTGCAGTGCCTAGTTAGTTAGTTAGTTAGTGTGTGTTGTGGTGTGACAAGAGCGTTGCTTGCAATTTCCTCGGCGGAACGCAGAACCTTGGTGAGACGCGACCGTGTTCCACGAGACGTGGCGGCGGAACCCTACGCTCGTGAGCTATCAAAGTGATACTACTGTGGCCCCGCGTCGCCTACACGTGTTATCAACCGATTATTAAGTGTAAGATTATCCACAAATATTGCTACAATGACATTAGTATTATTCAGCCCGTTATAAGGAGATACTGCATCGGGGAAAAAGCAACAGGATGCGTAAATGTCCAGAAGACATCTAGAACAAAGCGTATTGTAAGAATATTTATATAGTTTAACAGCGTGTCCCTATGTAGTATAACCGGGGCTGGATCAGATAGCTTTAACTGGCACCAATACAATAAGTTGATTCCAAATTCCAACTTATCTAAAGTTTTCCGGAATCATTACACGTCGACTTTTCCAGAATTCTGATATCTTATTCAGAACGTTGGTTTTCTGAATAAGAGAACGTTTGTTTTGTATTAGAGTAAGAAATGTATTCTATTAGAATTATTAGTGTCTGGACCATAATACTTGAATGGTTTAAAACATATCTCCAAGGTCGAGAACAGTGTGTTCGTGTGGGCGATTACTGTAGCGAGTTCTCTGATGTTAGTGTGAGAGTGCCACAGGGTAGCGTACTAGGGCCAACATTATTCTTGGTGTATATTAACGATCTTTGTAACCTCAAATTGCTTAAAACATCTATTATATCATTTGCGGATGACACAGCAATCCTGGTTAAGTGTGGGGACTGGTCTGAAGTATAAAGGCAGGCAGAGCGTAGTATGGCGGAAGTCACAGACTGGCCTGATGCCAACCTACTAACATTAAATGTTGTAAAAAACAAAGTACCTATGCTTTTCCATAAATGCCAGGGGTCAACCTAGTGATGATTTCTCCAATAAGAGTTGATCCTCACGTTGAAGCAAGCAGTAGCAATACCTTTGAGCGTACACATATGATTAAATTCCTAGGTATTCCGGAGCTGTTAAAAACGGTATATTATGCACTAGGTGAATCCATATTAGGACACTGTAACTCGGTTTGGGGTGGAGCTGCAAAGAGTATCTTGATTAGCCTGGAACGAGCGCAGCGATCACTGCTAAAAGTAGTATTCCGCAAACCATTTCGCTACAACACAAAAGCTCTGTATAAAGACGCTAATGTTCTGACGGTGCGGCAACTGTTCCTTAGAAAGGTAATGCTTGCTTACGGTAAAAACTTTGATGCCGATACAAGACGACGTCAACGCTGGAAAACACCAAAATGAGTGGATTTGCCCAGAGATTCAGTGCATTTGTCTCCCCCCCCCTAGTTTTTAAAACATTTTGTAAATCTTATACGGTCTCCCACCCTCCAGATAAAAAGATTCTGACGAAGTGGCTTAAACAGCACGATTACCATGAGACAGAACTGCTCCTTTCGGTTCTGCGATAGATGTCTTTGCTTTTGTTTTTACTTTTCCTCTCTCCCTTTATATAATCCCGTAGGTAACATATGACTTATTATAGTCTTTTATCTACACACATATCATAAATCCTCTAATATGCGTTCGGAAACCGTAGAAAATGACTCTTATTTCAACATTCAATGAATTTATGGCAATTTTCTTATCTGTGGCTAAGGCTACAGTAGTAATATACCTAATTTTCATTTTAATCTCATATATGAAGTTAAAATATTAAACGTCAAACAAAACTGTCAAAATTTAAATGTCAAAGTTGACATGTCCCTATTCTAGTATCACTGAAAATTCAAATTCAGTCGATGCGAAATGTCAGCTCGATGTTTTTTTAGTATATATCGCACGAAATTTGAGCTAGAACGACATGATCACATCAGAATAGGGACTCTTTACTTTTTAAAATAACATTCAGGTATCGGTTGCCAGTTCTGATTTCGATCTTTCCGCAACCGTGCAAAAAAGGTTGTATTAACACAATTATTGTATTTATTTACTACGGTTTCGGAACCCATCTTAGAGTAGTTAAGTAGTTATAATATGTGTGTAGATAAAGTAATGTATGCAACTGTACACAATTAGGCATTAAAACACTCGTGTGACCTTATTACGACACACTCGAATTTTAATGCCCCTCATTATGTACCAGTTGCATAAACTACTATTTACTACTACTACTACTACAACACTACTACTACACCCACCCACTACTACTACTAGAATAGGGACATGTCAACTTTGACATTTAAATTTTGACAGTTTTGTTTGACGTCTAATATTTTAACATCATATATGAGATTAAAATAAAAAATTATATTACTGCTGTGTCCTTAGCCACAGATAAGAAAATTGTCATAAATTCATTGAATGTTGAAATGAGAGTCATTTTCTACGGTTTCCGAACGCATATTAGAGGATTTATGATATGTGTGTAGATAAAAATCTTTTCATTACTTATACAAGTTTCTTGAATTTTGCGTATTTTTTAAATTATATGAAAAAGCAATTTCGCATAGTACCTACCTAATAATTATTTTTTTAACTCTATTTAAAAAAAAACCGACCAAGTACGTGTCGGACCACGCACAATAAAGGGTTCCGTTCAGACACCTACTAGTCCATATTTAAACGCAGTATCCGATACGTCGAATCGGAAAAGGTCGTATCTTCATAGTAAACTCACGGCACTTACGCCCTTTTGTTTGGGAAAAACAGTTTTTCAGCAATTACTCAATAAAACCAGTAGCCGTACTTTTATCAAACCAAAAATCGTCATAAGTATTTATTAATGTATCTACAGTCACCAGCATCAATATCTGCTATAACAAAGGCGGCATAAATATCTGACCCGTCCTTACGGCCCTACAAATGGAGCTGTGTCGGATATTTATGCCACCATTGTTTGTTGCTCTGCGTTGATAGCGTGAAGAAAAGAAAGTAAGAGAGTGCGACGTATCTTGGATGGTGAAATGAAAAGTTCAAATTTTATACGTGCTTACTCGTGTAATGATAAATGGCAAGTCATAGAAGTACATAATTCGAGGATAGGGGTAGTGGGAACAATATATCGTGACGTAGAGTTACGTAGCCGCATATTCGCCGTTGGTATTGGTCGCGACATATGTGACGCTTTATATGAGCTTCCACTAGTCGTTCATAGATGGAGCTAAGGGTATCGTCCGGAACAATTGTTTTGGCAGATATTAATGCTGGTGACTTTCCACCACCTCATTTTTTTTCAGAATTTTCATACATTTGGAAATTAGAGGGTGGGGGGGGGGGGGCACTACTACTTTTAGTCCACATTTGTAACGGGTGGACGACTACGGAACCCTACACTGCGCGAGGCCCGACAGCGACACGCACTTGGCCGGTTTTTTATCCTACAATATCGATTTATTTCATTTTGATCACTAAATAAATAAAACATTATATGCTACGGTAGCCCAGCGGTTCAAGCATGCGGCTGTCAAGCGGCGGTCGTGGGTTCGAATCCCAGCTCGTACCAATGAGTTTTTCGGAAGTTATGTACGGAATATCATTTGATATTTACCGTTAGCTTTTCGGTGAAGGAAAACATCGTGAGGAAACCTGCATACATCCGCGAAGAAATTCAAAGTTGTATGTGAAGTCCCCAACCCGCTCTGGGCCAGCGTGGGGACTACTGCCCAATCCCTCTCATCTATGAGAGGAGGCCTGTGCCCAGCAGTGGGACGTATATAGGCTGATGATGATGATGATGATGATGATGAAATTGGAGTTTTTTCTCACATTTTCAAATTCTCGGTCTCGGTCTCGGCCGTGACAAAAAGATGTTCTCGGTCGGACCTTAAAAATATGTGATTTTACCGTATTTTACTTTTTACTAAAACGCCTGATATCATGAAACAAGTATAAGATGGAACTGGTGATACACACATACAAAGGTGTGTGAAGGAGATGTAAGCATATAGACAATAACACACGTGGGAGCGAGAAAAAATGACATATCTTCTGTCCCTCATCGTGTATAAGGAACCGATTATTTGTCACCGGCCGTTGTCACCGAAATGTCATCGATGAACCAGTGGCCAGAGTATAAAAAAATATGTTACCCATAATATTGGGTAAACTAAACCGGCTCGAATGTTAAAAATAACACATTAAAAATGTAATTGTGACGTGTTTAGAATACTATTGTGAATTTCATTATTATAATGGCTGAATAACTAAGACGTTTTAATCTAATCGTGATTTTGTTAACTTTAATGTAGGTATTAAATTAGTACACATTTATATCGTAATTGGGAGGACATCGGATGTTTTGTGTTTGCCCGCTAATATTTACTAAGAGTTTATTTTGAAGATTCTCAATAATTAAAAACCTACTTGTCAGTAAAAATTGGGAGATTATTCTTTTTGTGGTAACCCCAGAAAAAACTGTCACAATATCTCCGTCCTTGTGTGTGATTCGCTAACCCTCCTTCTATATATCCTCTTTCTACGGCTGATATCTACGAAACTAGAAAGTGCGATAAGCGCCCTTTTGTGATGGACCGTCTCATATAAGCCGTGTTCCGAATCACGCCAACAACGATCACAGCGTTTACAGTGCTGACGGCCGGTCCGAATCAGTAAGCGCGCTCAAGGCCGCGTGAGTGGTGTTTTGATTCGGACCGGGCATGTTGTGTTTACTGTCATGTTCATATATCAAACGTCAACTTGACGTTTGGTTTAAGGTGCTGACGCCTGGGGCATGTTCCGAATCACGCTTACAGCGATAAAAACGCGTTTACGATCGGACCGAATCACGCTCATAGCGTTTACATAAGATGTCGTGACGTCATTGATGATGTCATGGACGGCGCCATATTGGCGTTTACAATGCTCACACTCCCAGGCGTAAGCACCTCGATCGTTGTTGGCGTGATTCGGAACACGGCTTAGACTAATTATGAATGAAACCATAGAGTTTACCGTGGACGTGAACATGTTGCCAACTCGAACAATAATTGATGTAACGTAACTTACGTGACGTGGAATGTGGATAATTGATGATAACGTTTGTTTCAGGAAACTGCGGAGATTGTAGCCGACGTGATTTATTAACTTTATTTATTGTTTTATTTGCTTGTAAGTTGATCCCACCTGAACCTATTGAACTGAATCTCTAAATAAAACACAATTCGCATATGTTAGAGGGATATATCGTAACAAAAATCTTAGATCATATCATGATCATAATACAAGATACGGACTAGGGGCAAGTGTTGTACCTGTGGATTATTGTACCTTCGGACACTGCCTCGAAACACACACTTAATCGAAAAGTATTTTTATGGCAACACTAGCTAGACGCCATTTGAACCACCAGCCACCCACGCCACCACCACCACCACCACGCCACGCCAGGTGAACTATATAAGTATTCAGGAATAGTCCGTATACTCATTTACTACCTCCCTGGACACAAACGAAAAGTCCAAAAATACAGTACGATTGAGATAAAATGGGCCAAGCCGGTTGACCGAGAGCTTTACCGTATACAAAAATCAAATAAAGGCAATGCGAAGTTTAACCATAACATGGATTTGACACAGACTTTATTGCTTTACAAACAACACTTTGACAAGAGGGAATACGAAAACGGGAAGGAAGATGAAGGGATCAGCTCTGGGTGTGCCGAGTGTTCTGCGGAGTCGGTTTGTCGGTCACCAGGAGACGGGACTTGGAGCTACAGGAGTGTTGCTTTGAAGTATAGCTACATGTTGGCACCGGCCAAACTTGATGCCATGTGTAAAACGTAAGTACCTTTATTATTTCTCTGCTTGTTGCCAAGTGTAATTGGGTCTTATGTTTGGGGAATAAGATTCATAATTGTACAAATTTTGTTGGTAGTGTTGTGTATGAACATTGTGGACAAAGTGGGTAGATATGTGACAAGTGTGAAGATATGGAAGGTACGACTATAAACGAATATACGTAGTAGGCAAGAATATAGGCAATGCGGACGCTCTCATTCGGTGACCAACACATGATGAGACGGAAGAAGAGGAGTTCTCAGGAGTCCTACTGATTGAGGAGACTCCAATAGAATTAGAGTTCACAGCCTCAGAGGTAGCGAGACTTATACGAAAGGATAAAGTCTTAAGTAAAGTATTATACTGGATACGGAATGGATGGCCGAACAAAGTACAAGATGAATACAAGACTTTCTGGCAAAAAAGAGATGAATTGTCTAATTTCAAAGATTGCGTATTATGGGATAATAGAGTGGTTTTACCAGAAAAGATAAGACCCTACGTGCTGGAAGAGCTCCACCGAAATCATGACGGCATTGAATTTCCAAAGCAATGGCGAGGAGCTACTTTTGGTGGCCTTCGCTGGATAAACAGATAGAGGGATTAATAAAAATATTTGCGCAGAAAATAGGAACATGCCACCCCAGGTCACCCATCAATGGTTGAGGCCTGAGAAAGCGTGGTTGAGGCTTCACATTGATTATGCGGGACCGTTCCAAGGAAAGACATTCCTGATATTGATCGATGCCTACTCTAAGTGGCCAGAAGTGAAGATTGTGCCCGACTTAAGCAGCACAACTCTTATAAAAGTGTTAAGAGATGTGTTTGCAGAACAAGGCCTACCCGATACCTTAGTAAGCGATAATGGAAGAAGTTTCGTTTCGGAGGAATTTAGGAACTATTTGACAGAGAATAGAATAAAACAAGTAGTAGGAGCACCTTATCACCCAGCGACTAATGGGCAAGCTGAAAGGACAGTGCAGACCATCAAGTCAAAACTAAAGAAACGATCGACGGAACCATGGCATAAAAGGATACCAATGATTTTGTATGGGTTAAGAACTACTCCTAATAGCGTCAATGAGAAAACGCCAGCGGAACTTTTAAACAATAGACGTTTTAGGACAAAGTTTGACGCATTGAATCCATTATCGCACGAAGATACCAAACGCGAGCAACCAATAGACCGAAATATAGCGACAAAGTTAAGATCATTCAGGGTGGGACAATCAGTTTATGTAAAAAACTATGGAGCTGGTCCGCGTTGGATCAAAAGCAAGGTAGAGAAACGCATTGGAGTTTGTAGGTATCTAGTCCAGTGGGGCGACAGACATTTAATGAGACACATCAATCAGATGCTCAATTGCGGTGAGGAGGAGGAACCAAAAGAGTCCACGGCACATTATGATGAAATGAGTGATGGTGATGATGATACTGCAGTATCCATACCACCGCCTAATCAATGGGCAAAAATTATAGGTGTTGTGATGTGAGGATGTGAGGATGTTGTGATTGCTAGTAGTCAAAGTCCGATTGCGGTCACCAGCAGCAAACGCCAATGACCGGTTTCACCTCAGTCATCACCAGAATATAAAAGAATGGCGTTAGACCAAAGTAGTGATGAAGCTGAAGAAGTACAAGGGGAAAGTGATTAAAATATTACATAGATAGATAGAACAGTAGAATTAGTGTTAGTATATAATAAAATAGTGTGTGAGTGATATCATATATGTGTGTGACTATTGAACAATAAAAAGTGTAGTAGTTTTATATAACTGTGACTATTGAACAATATAAAGTGTAGTAGTTTTAACTTAGTGGTGGAGGTATGTTGTATATGAATATTGTGGACAAAGTGGGTAGATATGTGACAAGTGTGAAGATATGGAAGGTAGATTGAAAAACCAGTCTGTCATCGCGTTTCCAGACCAGCACATGTGCTCGGACCCCTAAACTGTGAGTTATAATAGGTAGTATTGGTTTTTATCATAAAATATTTCAACTCTTCTATTCTAGCTCTTCTTTACCTGTACATCAAAGTATTTGTATACACATTTGTGTTCATAACATTGCACTTGATACATTGGGAATAGACATTTGATCATACTCAAGGGTCTCCTCTCTTCGCCTAATGAATATTTGTGTATATAATATACTAACCAATTGGATGCTCTTTGGTAGTGGTACCAAAAATTCGATTTCCTACAGTGTCCCACAATTTTTGTAACAAAGCTTATGGGAAGTTCGTAACTCGGTGAATAAAATATACCTATGAGAAAAAAAAAAATTTCAGCGCCATATTATTATTTTTTGTTTACATGTACAGAATTGGGAGCTCTTCCAACCTGCCAATTTTCATGCAATTCTAACAAAAAAAAAAAAAAACTACAACGCCAAAAAATTGGCCCAAATACAAAATGTATGGAAAGTCTTAGTAGGTACATACAGAACAAAACATCTGAAGCTGTTTTAATATAATTAGTCGTGACTTAACTCCTTTTATTTCAGTTACTCCTGGGCACCTCCCAACTACACCTACAGACATGACATTACAGACATTTATAGACATGACAGTGATGTGGGTATTGTGCCACATCGAGCTGCCACAAGTGGATCTGCCGCTGCTGTCCCGACCCAGCCCGGTGGGGCCGCTCATGACCCGCGCCTGCCTCTTGCATTTGATATCATTATCAAGGTACGAATGTTTCATAGTCAAAGCTGGGGGTCTGATGGTCTCACTATATCATCTGTCGCTAGAATGTGACAAGATGATTTATACCAGTTTTATCATGCGATCACACGACCATAATAAAGCCAGGGACGCACTATCCCACGTACACAACGTATGCATTCCAAATTGACAACATTTCATATTTTTAACTACTTTATTTTATGAACTAGTTAGAAAATAGGTAAAAATTTAAGCCAGCCGTATTTTTTCTTTTTCAATTTAACTCATTATTTCATACAAAAAAAACACGTTGAAAAGTAGGTCATTCCAAAAGGGCGTAAGTAAAATATGACGTCATCTTCCCAACAAGAATCCAGAGCCACTCCAGAGCAGCGATTGTCTGTACTCTGTACTAAGGTCTCCCTGAATACAGAGAGGAAGATGACGTCAACTTTCGGTTTACAGTAATTTGCGATTTTTTCCAAAATTAACGAAGAAAAAAATCTAAAAAAATGTTTTTTGTGTACTTCACACGTTTTTACCGAAATGGTTTTCGAATTAAGACTTTTGGAAATTATGAAATATTGTCAGTGTTGGGCCCCTTGAACTTAACTGAATAGGCTAATAAAAGATGTGCGTGGTTGGGGAGCGGCCTGGGGAAAATCCAGGGGAAACCTCCAACACGACCACGGCCGTTTAAACACTGGGAATACTCGAGTTTGCGCTCCCGTGAGATTGGTTGAGGGGCTTATACTGAATCCGAGGTGTTAATGGAATTGATAAACCTTATCGTGTTGCAATAAACACGCATGCGAATTTCGTACGCGTTTCGTTATATAAAACTGGGATATTACTGTACTCGTGAATATAACACAATGAAAAAAGAAATACTCTCTTGAACCTTGTTTTATTGCTTGCAGGCTCTGCGAGCGAACGTCGAGCGACCCACGGCAACCCCTGTACCCATGTACCCTCCACTGGTACAACCAGTACAAACGTACAACTTAACATATACCTACTACGCGCGACCACCGCCCATGACAACCTTGCCCAACTTGTGCCAGTACTTTGATAATATGAGAATCTAGTTTTTATAAGGTTTACTTTCCTATGATCATTGTTGTTAGGTTTTATAACTGCGAAGAAATTGCGCTCTTATTCTGAGTTAATAAGGTACGTTTTCACTTTGTTACAAAGGTTTATCGGCGTTCGGTTTCACATGATCGTTCGTGCGAATAGTATGTTAATGAAAGAATCACAAATAAAAAATCAAAACATAAATCAAAATCATTAATCATTGTTTTATTGGATGTACATGAAAGGTCCAAGAGCAGCTTCGTGAGGGGACAGTCCAGCCTGTTAGCTAATGCGTTAAGGATGCTGTTCGCGCTAGCCCGCGCCCTGCTCGCCAGCGAGGCGACGCGCTTGCGCACGATGGCGTGGAAGCCGTCCGTGCGCGCCTCCGCGAACATACCTGATGCGCTGCAGTAGCGTGGCAGCCCCAACAGCATCCTAAACTAAACGCATTGTTATATTGAACACGTAGTGCGTTGATGGTCCGCTGCGTATAGTTCACCCACAGGCTGCACGTGTAGAACGATTGGCAGAAGGCTCTAAACAAAGTAACCCATCAAAAACATTACATGTAGAAAGATGCAAGTCTCGCAACACAGTTCTTTTACAACAAAAAGTAATGATATGTAATCTTAAACCAAGTCTGTTATATTTTAGTCAATAGTACCGGAGGGGAGCCCACAGAACAAAATTTCCACCGACTTGCATCAGCATTAGATACTTTGTGTTTTTGATCATGTCATTATATATATTTAAAAAAAATAAAGTTATGCGCCGCCCGCGCCCGCGCCGCCACCGCCCGCCCGCTCTCTGTGTGGCTTGAGCTTGACTGATGTTATGCACAGAGTTGAATGCGGCACGGCGAAATTCTTCCGGTACGTAAGGTCGCAAATTGCGCGTCGATGTTTCGCAGAATAGTTTGGCGGCGGTTCCGGGAATTTCAACTTGCTTCATAGAAATGTTCGGCTGTTGCTGAGCGAGTGTTTGGATGATATTGCTATCTTTTTCTTGTGCTTCGGCTAGTAGTTTGTAGTCGATCGGTGACGGGCAGGATATTGTTTCTATGCGGCTGAGTGCGTCGGCGGCGGCGTTTTGTGATCCACTGACGTGTCGTATATCGGTTGTGAATTCACTGATGTATAACAGCTGACGGGTGCGACGCGGCGATTCGTTGTTGGTACTTGTTTTGGTGAATGCGTATGTTAGCGGTTTGTGATCGGTGAATAATATTAATTCTCGTCCCTCGAACATCTTGCGGAAATGCTTCACACTCATGTATAGTGCAAGTAATTCGCGGTCGTAGGTACTGTAGCGTGTCTGTGCGTCGGAGAATTTCTTGGAAAAGTAGCCGAGCGGTTGCCATGCGTTGTTGGTGAATTGGTTGAGAGATGCGCCGGCACTTTTGTCGCTTGCGTCGGAGAATATTGCGAGTGTCGCTTGGTGACATGGGTGAGCAAGTAAGGCGGCGTTTTTAATGCTGTCCTTACATGCGTCAAATGCAAGCGTAGCTTCGTCGTCCCATTTGATTGCAGTTTTATCCTTCTTGCGCGCGTTGTGTAAGTACCTGCAGAGCGGGGCTTGAAGTACCGCGGCGTCCTTGATATTTTCTCGGTAGAAATTAATCATACCGAGAAATCGGCGTAGCTCGTCGATGGTTTGCGGCTTCGGGTAATCGATGATAGCTTGGACTTTTTCAGCGGGTGGCTTGATACCGTCCTTGCTGACTTCATAGCCGAGGAATTTGACGGATGGCTGGCCGAAAACACACTTCGATGGATTTATTGTTATTCCGTAATCTTCGAGTCGTTGTAGTACGGTGCGAAGGTGTTGGCGATGTTCGTCTTCATTACTCGATGCCACAAGTAGGTCGTCGACGAATGGGAACACGTAGTCGAGTTCGTGAAGGACTTCATGTATGAAGCGCTGGAATGTTTGTCCAGCATTCTTTAGACCTGGACACATCCTCGGGAACTCGAAAAGACCGAATGGTGTAATAATAGCGGTTTTTTCGATATCTTGCTCGCTGACTGGCAACTGTTGGTAGGCGCGATTAAGGTCGATAGTCGAAAAAACTTCTTTCCCGGCGAGTTGGTAGGTGAAGTCTCGAATTCGTGGAATTGGGTAGCGATCGGGCTTCGTTATCGCGTTTAGCCTTCTGTAGTCGCCACAAACACGTAGTTCTCCATTCTTCTTCGGTACGACGTGTAGAGGTGATGCCCAAGGACTTTTGCTTGGTCGGCAAAGGCCTTGTTGCATCATGCATCAGCGGAGATCAACGGCACCATGGAAGGCACCAACGCACGGGAGTAAGTAAGCACTCAAAGCACATTCAAGTCAACTTGACGCTACCAACGCTTGGCTAAACAGATGGCGAATAAAAGCTAGTGCTCCCAAGTCACACCACATCACATTCACACTTAGGCGAGAAACCTGCCCCCCAGTAAGGCTGGGCCCGGCTACCCTTCCACAGTCGACATGTGTCAAATATCTGGGTTTTCACTTAGACCGGAGAATGACTTGGAAAGACCACATCAAAGCCAAGCGCGACGAGATCAACTTTCGGTTCAAGAACTTGCTCTGGCTTCTGGGAAGGCAGTCGGCGTTATCCCTTACCAACAAGTTGCGAGTGTACTGTGGAATAATCAAACCTATCTGGACATATGGCATCCAACTATGGTCCACAGCCAGCAAATCCAACATAATGTACCTCCAGAGATCCCAAAACAACATACTGAGGGTTATATCGTCGGCACCCTGGTTCGCTCGCAACTCAGAAATCCACGAGTATCTGGAAATGCCTACTTTTCCGGAGGTGGCGAAGCGCTACTCTGCGAACTACAGGATTCGTCTTTCAGCCCACCCGAACCCACTCTCTGCAACGCTATTGAAGCCAAACCCAATTAATAGACTCAAGAGAGCAAATGTGCTGCCGGAATTATATGAGAGTTAGGACAGTGGTCCCAACACTCTCAATGTCGACCAACTACAACCAATCTGCTCATAGTCTTGCGACTGATCGCAGATATAGAGAGAGAAAAAAAAAAAATTGAACCGTTGGTGAGATATTCGCCGTGAAAGTCGTAAAAAGTTCATCCCCCCCTCTTGAATTTCTAAACTGTGAGGTCAAAAATTCTGAAAAAAATTGGGAGGGTGTAAATAAATAAAGACTTTCAAAAATATTTGGTTTGAATAAACTACGTCAAACGGTTTTTGAATAAACGCTGAAAAACTGTCTTGTTCAAACAAAACGACTTAAGCGACGTGAGTTTCCCATACAGATACGACCTTTTTTGCTACGATTTATTGAATAGTCGTTTAAAATGTGAACTAGTACGTGTCGGTACGGAAACCTTCATTGTGTGTGATCCCTGGCGCACTCTAGGACTGCTTAAAAGTTATTCGACATGCCTCAGGTCGTGTCTTCATAGGAAACTCACGTCACTTAAGTCGTTTTGTTTGGGCAAGACAGTGTTTCCTATGAAGATACGACCTGAGGCATATCGAATAACTTTCAAACCGTCACAAACTCGTGTGTCCTTATTATGAAACTCGCCTTCGGCTCGTTTCATAAAACACACTCGGTTTTTAATGCCCCTCATTATGTACCAGTTGCATAAACTACTATTCTAGCATGCACTATGACAAAGATCACAAAATACGAAATAATAAATCACATATTACAAATTTCCTTATTTTTTTACGATCGGCGCCTTGCACTGATCAAAGGCCATTTTTTCTCAACGGGGTTCAGAATCTACCATAATCTATGTAACTTCCCACGGGAACATACTTTAAATGAGTTTTAAACTTCTCTTAGTTATTTCTCTAAAGTGCATTTTTGGGTTGCGTAACTTTGATTATTTTTTTTTTTAAAGTATGGCACTTAGAGACATGGTTTTTATTGTTTTTGGTAGCTTATGTATTGTAAATTATAGATCCGTGCGTAACTCAACTCAATACCGACCATGAGGGCCTCCCTGTGATGGACGGTCACAATTATTCATTTAAGGTGGATAATTTGTGTTTATGTGTTTTCTCGCAATCGAAGTGAAGAGTGTATAACTCGGACCTAAAAGCCATATTACCACTCGAGCTATTTAAAATAACCATCTCGTGGTAATATGGCTTACTTTAGACCCTTGTCATTGTCAAACAATCTACTATTTTTTTACGTCTTTGGGAGGCTGCTGCTCCTCAACCCACCAACGGAATCGTGGCAGACGTCCACAGTAATTTTTTATTCATCTTTCTTAACCACTCTATGTAGTTTTCATGCGACTCATGCGAGAGGAGATTGGTAATCGTGACCTGTCGTTGGCCCGCTGTCTATAAAGGAAGCCGACAGACACTTTGTAGCGCCGGCGCCGCCAGCGTTGCCAGATGGGTACGCAATAGTACGCATTGCGTACTATTTTATGGTCTTGCGTACTCGCGTACTCATCCTTCGATTTGCGTACTATTTTTATATTTTAGCACTTGACAGCCTAGCTGTTACTCCACTTAACAGACAAAATATTTTTTAGGTTTTCCGATTAATATTATTTAGGAACGCACCCAAAAAATTAACTACATACTTCTATAGATTATCTGTGGCTGTCGCACTGACAAGCAAGTGACACTGACAATGGCCAAACAAATTCCAATGACATTAAGACACCATAATAGTCAAGGCAAAATCGAACATATTATTGACAGATTACGGTTTGATTTAGTTTGACTGTACTGTATGATTATAACTTTTATAAGTTCATAAGTCAGTGCCGCAGTTTCACGCAGTTTTGATTTGGTTTGCGCTGTGCTGTTGGCATCTTGGCTCCCGGTAATATTAAATAAAGCGGTTTTTTCATGTCATTTCACGTCGTCATCGTCAAGTACAAGTTAAGTTTGTAGTACAATTTGTTGCGGCTTGTTATTGTGTTATGGATCGTATTGATCAAAAAAGGACAGGAATTGACAAGTTTCTTGACATTTTATCAATGTTCCTATCTAGAACAGAACTATTTCGACCTAATGACATAATAAAATCAAAAAAGGGGCAATTTTACTATCAAAAACTTTAATAAAATCAAGGTTACCTATAATCAATTTATTGGTATAATCAATACTTTTGTCAAAATTTGAAATCAAAAAATAATTAAAACTTGTAAATAACTTGTAATAAAATGTGAAATTTATGTAGGTCTAATACACAGTCTCTAACTGTCATAATAAATAATCCGATATTATCATGGTGTATAATTTCTTCAGCTGACAACCAAAACAAAATCCAAAATCCGTGGAACGGTGAAAAATGTATTATTTTAAGGCCTTTGTTAAACAAAGTTTGTTTATGTCACACCTGGCCATAAAGTGGCCATTATCGCACGCTCCGCGCGCGAAAAACTCCACTTCCTGGCCAGGGGGTGACATAAAATTTTGTACTTACCACGGGCGATAATAAAGAAAGCCTCAGATCGCATATTTATCGCCCTTGCCTTCGGCTCGGGCGTAAAATACCTGCGTTCTGAGACATTCTTTGTTTTATCGCCCTTGGTAAGTAATGTACTATTATGCACCAGCTGCATAAAGCACAGTTTGTCAATAAATGTTGTTCGGCGTACTCAAACTTGAATTTTCGTACTATTTTTAAGAGCTGCGTGTAACGAAACATAAAACCCATCTGGCAACACTGGGCGCCGCCTTTACGTTCCGTTCATTTTATTTTCGAGTCAACGGTGAGTCAACGGCCGCTCAGTTGATTTTAAAGTGCGCTTAACTTTACAACGTCTTTTTAAGTTGGAACCATGGATGAACAGGATAAACTACTGGAATTGTGTGAAAAAACTAGCTATGATACTGTACAAGAGAACGGTCAACGGAAATTCGGTCCGCCTCCGAACTGGACCGGGCTTCCGCCGCCGAATGCCTGCGAAGTTTTCATCGGCCAACTTCCTCGTAAGGTATTCGCAGCCGAACTAGTCCCGATCTTCGCTAGAATAGGGAAGATATACGAGTTGAAGGTTATGATGCGTAACCGCTTCTCCAACCGAGGGTATGCCTTCGTGACGTACACGAGAAGAGAAGACGCAGCCGCGGCCATTAGGGAGTTGAATGGTTACGAGATAAGACCAGGCCGACATATCGAGGTGGTTAAATCCTTTGGCCACTGCCGCCAGCTCTTCTTCGGCGGTATTCCCCAAAATAAAACGAAAGAGGAAGTATACAAAAAACTATCGAAGAAAGTTAGTGGGATAGTGGACGTGTTTCTGTACAAGAACTGCTTCGATAAGAGGAAGGATGGAGGGGTTGCGCGCGTGGAGTTCGCCTCCCATAGGACTGCGGCGATGGCGTGGCGGGCGCTGGCTCCTGGTATTTTGAGGCATTGGGACGAGGATGTGATGCTGGACTGGGCGGACTCGGAGCCTGATATAGATGATGAGCTGATGAAGAAGGTAAGGCTGCTTTTATTGCTGTGGCGGACGGGCCCGAAAACGTATAATGTATGAAACCGTTCCGCTCGCGTCGCGCAGCCAGTGTGACGTCGCTAACCTGTTAGCATACGTTCCGCCGCGCTGCGGTCGCGTCGCGCGGACGTCTCGCAACGCGGTGTGACCAAGCCTTAAAGATACGCAAAACAGCTAGGTAGTTTAAGAGAAACCATGTTGAGTAAGTAGAATTACGTAAAATTCATAAGTAAAACATGTTATTTACCTAGGGCTGCCATCTCGAATTTCGCCAAACCCGGACAAACATTCAAAAAGACCCGGACATTTGGCGTAAATCGCATTATTTCCCCGGACGAGTCCGAAAAATAATATTTTTAAAAAACAAGACCTTTAAATTCAATGAGGTGCTTCTTTACATGAAAAGTGTCCAATGTGGACAATTCTTGACACCCCCCCCGGACGGCCCCCGGATGGCCTCCAAACTAGGACAAATCCGGGAAAACCCGGACGGATGGCAGCCCTATATTTACCCAACTAGTTAAAGACTGCTCACACTAGGTGAACGATATAAGTATTCAGGAATAGTCCGTATAATCATTTACTACCTCCCTGGACACAAAGGAAAAGTACAAAAATACAGTATGATTGAGATAAAATGGGCCAAGCCGGTTGACCGAGAGCTTTACCATATACAAAAATCAAGTAAGTCTGTGCTATGGGATGACAGCTGCCGGCGCCATATTTGACGATGACCGGCCTGTGTTCGTATGTTGGTGCAACCGACCCTAAGACTGATTTATTTAATCAACAATCTACCCTACGGTACACACCTACCTTCATGTATTATTATGATATTAACAATATCCACAGTTTCCGAGTGTAATTGGGTCTTACGTTTGGGGAATAAGATTAATAGATAGATTTTTTTTAATTGTACAAATTTTGTGGGTAGTATTGGTTTTTGTACATTCGAGTATTTGCATATTATTATTATTATTTCTATTATTATTATTTCTTTTTATTATTATTAGTATTATTTCTCTGCTGGGAGCGCTCGTGGCCCAGCGGCGCCTGCGTACCGCTTGCGGTATCTAAGGTTAAGCAACGTGGGCAGCGGTCAGGACTTGGATGGGTGACCGCTTTGAGTGGTTACTAAATGAGCGTTCCCGTGCTTTGGAAGGCACGTTAAGCCGTTGATCCCGGTTTCTGTCTATGGCAGCAGTCGTTAAGCCAAGTTGGAGGCCTTCGGGCGGCTTGAGAACAGTCAAGTTGCCCACTCACTTGACAAAGCCTAATCCCAATGAGGTCTAGTTTCCCCTCGGGGTTGGAAAGCCAGATGGCAGTCGCTTTCGTAAAAACTAGTGCCTACGCCAAATCTTGGGATTAGGTAGCGGACGCCAGGCATCCTTCAGGATGCAACTGTACTGGGTTAACGCTAGGAGGATGATGAGTATTATTTCTCTGCTTGTTTCCAAGTGTAATTGGGTCTTATGTTTGGGGAATAAGATTCATAATTGTACAAATTTTGTTGGTAGTATTGGTTTTTATCATAAAATATTTCAACCTGGCCAAGCAAAATTAATCCTTATATCAAAGTAATAGCTCTTCTTTACCTATACATCAAAGTATTTGCATACACATTTGTGTTCATAACATAGCACTTGATACATTGGGAATAGACATTTGATCATACTCAAGGGTCTCCTCTCTTCGCCTAATAGATTAAAAAAAACGCAAATCGATGTACAGTTTAGCCGTTTGGCACACGCATACTAGATGTCAAAACAAAATTTTTGACCCGCAGTTCCTAAAAAAAATTCCCTTAGGGGGGGAGAGCCGAGACATTCTTTTTTTTTATGGAAAATACAATTTTTATTTTCAGAAACCTATCGTGTGTAGTATCATATGAAAGAGCTTTTTGAGGCGATTCTGAAAATATACCACATCATTACATTTCAGCTATTTTTTTTTAATTAAATCAAAAATAATTTTCGAAACACCAAGTTTGAGGTCCTCCAGACACGATATGGCTGATTTTTAGGGTTCCGTAGTATACAAGGAACCCTTATAGTTTCGCCATGTCCGTCCGTCCGTCCGACCCCCGTTTTTCTCAGTAACCGTTAGTATTAGTACTAGAAAGCTGTAATTTGGCACGAGTATATTGATGACGCCGACAAAACGGTAGAATAAAAATCTTGAAAAAAATTTTTTTTTAGGGTACCTCCCCGACATGCAAAGTGGTGGCGCAATTTTTTTTTCTTCCAAACCCCATCGTGTGGGGTATCGTTGGATAGCTCTTTTAAAAATATTATAAGGTTTCTAAGAGTATTTTTTGATTCAAGAATCGGTTATTAAGCTTTGAAGTGATAATTTTCGTTATGGTCAAGTGTCCCCCCCCCCCCCCTGCCAGCTAATCGGTGGCTCCTATAATAGGCATGTGAAAAAAATCATGGTAGTAGTATATACAATGAATTTAAAAGGAAAACTATAACAGCTAAGTAGACATTACTAATTCTTCCTTTACTTTCCAAGCTGTTCGGCTCTGGAATTCTTTATCTACTGATTTGAGGCGTGCTAAATCTCTTGCTGTCTTCAAAAAACAGCTTAAAGATCACTATCTTTCTCTCCCATGACACATTTAGACTCGACTCCTTTAGACTTTGTGGCTGACTGTATATGTGTATATGTTTATGTATGTTTATCTGTATATTGTATTTATGTATGTATATTATTCTTAATTTAGTTGAATTGTTGTAATTATTAAGAGGAACTGTACAAAGAACCGGATGAAATAGAAGAGGATGTCTACCAAAGCTGGGAAGAAAGGCCTACAAACAGAATAGAATCTATTACAGAACAAGAAATACTTAGACATGTCAAAAAGCTTAAAACAGAGAAAAGCCCTGGACCTGACAACATCAGCAATGAGATAGTTAGACTAAGTATACCAATACTGCTGCCCTACCTGACACCGCTTTTTAACACTATATTGGAAACTCAAGATGTTCCTAAACAGTGGTGTGTCTCAGATATAGTTCTAATTTATAAAAAAGGGGACCCATTAGACATAGGCAACTATAGGCCCATTAGTCTACTATCTAGTATATATAAACTCTTCACATCCTTAATGCTGAGCCGCATAACACACACAATAGATGCCAAGCAGCCAATTGAACAAGCGGGATTTCGTGCCGGCTACTCAACCATAGACCACATACACGCACTGGAACAAATATTTGAAAAATATAAAGAATTTAACCGCCACCTATATGTAGGATTTGTGGACTATAAAAAGGCCTTCGACAGCATAACACACAGTTCAATTTGGAATGCACTTTATTCATGTGGGGTCCACCAAACATACACAAACATTATCCGCAATGTCTACAAACACAGTACCAGCACAGTAAGATTGGAAAGCACTGGAAAAGAAATACCTATAAGAAAAGGAGTAAGGCAAGGAGATCCATTATCTCCAAAGCTCTTCATAGCCGTGCTACAAGGTATCTTCGAAGAAATCAACTGGGATGACCAAGGACTCTGGATCTGCGGCAAGCATCTTAGCCACCTTAGGTTTGCAGATGACATTGTTATCTTCGCCGAATCAGCCAAAAAGCTCGAAGAAATGATGCAAACCCTAGCAAATAAGAGCAAACCAGTGGGCTTACACATGAACATAAGTAAAACCAAAATCATGACTAATGCCCACGCTCATCCAATAATAATAGATGGGAACCAAGTTGAATATATAGCAAACTATGTCTATCTTGGAAAACAAGTGTCCTTCAGTTTAAAAAACAATGAAGAAGAAGTAGACCGAAGAATTAACTGCACATGGAAAAAATACTGGACACAAGAAGAAATACTTAAAGGAAATTATCACCCGAAACTGAAAAAAGTTGTCATGGACACCTGCATCTTACCTAGCTTAACTTATGGATGCCAAACATGGACCTTCACAACTAAAATAAAAAACAAAATTTCCTCATGTCAACATGCTATGGAACGGAGCATGCTGAAGCTAAGAAGGATCCAGAAAGTAAGAAATGAGGAAATTAGGAAAAAAACCATGATTGTTGACGCCCTCCAACAAGCCATGCGCCTAAAATGGCAGTGGTCTGGCCACATATCTAGATATGATGACAAAAGATGGACCATACAAACAACAAAATGGAAGGGACCAGAAGGGAAAAGGACAAGGGGAAGACCTTATAAACGGTGGGCTGATGATGTCACCGAAATAGCGGGAAAGAACTGGATGGAAAAAGCTAAAGATAGAGAGAAGTGGAAGGGAATCGAGGAGGCTTTTACCCTAACGGGATCAGTGTAATAAAAATAAAAATACCTAACTAACTAATACGTATATATATACATTATACATAAATAAGTAATCACTAACAAACTAACAACACATTTGCAATGTAAAATTACATAAAACACTGAATAAATAAGCTTTAATAATAATAATAATTATTATTATTATTAAGAGGTTTCATATATTATCTCTGCACCACCTACTATCAATCGTTATGATTAGACTTAATTTCCGCTACCCTAAGGTTGTCTGGAAGAAATCGCTCTTTAGCGATAAGACCGCCTGTTGTTTGCCTCTGCTTACTGTGATTTTGTATTGTACTGTATCCTTTAATTGAGGTGTGCAATAAAGAGTATTTGTATTTGTACTAGTTAACGAGTAATAGTCGTTAATCTTTAATATGTTTGTTAAGCGGATGCGTGCCGTAGCGGGTGCGTGGTGCCGTATCAGAAGTTGTAACAACTTCACGGTAGATGTCGCTACGAGCCTCCCTAATAAGGCTTAATAGATGAGTGTTAAGATTGAAAAATTCACCATTACAAGGGATACCACGGTGGCTCAATTGGTAGAGCAATGGACGGATTCCAGAGGTCGTGGGTTCAAATCCCGCCTGTGGTGTTGAATTTTTCAATTTTCACTTTGATTAAAAATTGAGTAATAGTCGAACTTCAGAAACAAACTTTCGAACAATTTCCATTGATACCTTAGATAATGTTGTTAATTCTGTCAAAAACATAGTAAATATAAGTTTGCGAACTTTTTAGTCCACATAATGTAACGGGTGGACGACTACGGAACCCTACCTTGCGCGTGGCCCGACACGCACTTGGCCGGTTTTTATTTTGTACAATATAACTACCACAAATGATACTTAATATCCTCATATCTAACCTCTAAAAAGCAATTTCGAAATGATTTTTGGAAGGCGGAGAAAAGTAGTAAAGGGAAAATTGGGACAGCAAACCTGGTTCCTATTTGCCCCACGCGCGCTTGATGTTGAGGGGCGCGCCGCGTACTCCTTTAAACTTTTCTGCCCCAGAGCGTATGATTCGGCGATAGATTCGCGCTGATTTTCGTGCGTGTCCACTCGCGGTAATAATTTTATCGAAGGAACAGGGAGCCGTGTGCTCGACCCGAAGCGTAGCGGAAGAAGAGGGTTGTCATCGTTTTGTGTGTCCTACCCCCAGTCAGGTATGCGAAATTGTATGGAGTAGGAATGGGATAAAGAGGGTAGATTTGCGTTGATAGTGATGGGATGAATCGGCATTTAAGCTCAAGCCACACAGAGAGCGGGCGGGCGGTGGCGGCCTTTGTCGGCAGCCGCCACCGCCAAAAGCAGCTCCCGCGCCGCCGCCGCCCGCGCCCGCGCCGCCGCCGCCCGCACCCGCGCCGCCGCCGCCCGCGCCCGCGCCGCCGCCGCCCGCGCCCGCGCCGCCACCGCTCGCCCGCTCTTTGTGTGGCTTAAGCTTTACCAACGTGAGATTGGTTGAGCGGCTTATACTGAATCCGAGGTGTTAATGGAATTGATAAACCTTATCGTGTTGCAACACAGATATATAAATACAAGAGATGGGAGTTGTAGGCGTGGCACATGTCGCCATTTCCTGATCGTGTGATCACGATTTGTTCGGAGACTTGATTCGTCGTGTCAGTCGCCGGCCATCGATTGCGCAGTAAACAACTCGGTTTTTGTGGGTAAAAGGCCGGTTTGTGCAGTTATAACGTGCAGAAATCGAAGCAATATTGTTAATTCAAGTAGTAGCGGAGTCACTTATCACAGGTAAGCCTATTTTTAATACTTTTTAACTAAAAACGAGTAAATAATTAAGTGTGGCAATAAAACAGATATTTCTATTATAATGTTATTCATTGCCCGTTTTGTATATTGCCACCTTAGCCGTTCACGTAACTAACGCGCAATGGGCAGCAAGTTTGCCGATCGACACAATGTTGTCGCAGAGTCTTAGTTAGTGGCACGATTTACGATGGTAGGTGGGGCGCACTAGTGCGGTACATAAGCGATCATTCTATCGATAGTTTTAGTGGTTTGTAATTTTATTTCTTGCAGTTCCCGTTTCGGGATATTGAGGTCTAAGTCTCGCGTACCTTGTCCACTGCTGGACGTAGGCGGCTCCCCATTTATGTTTATGTATTCAATTTATTACACTGTTACTTACTTAAGTTAGGGTTTCTACAATAAGTTTATAAAAGTGAAGTATATAAATACACATTTATATTGTATACATCATATAAAAAATGGACAAATGCAGTCGAAATCGCTTACAAAGTTCCATACAAATTTTTGGTAACGTATTGTGGGATCTCTACTTTCTAAAGGTGATCATTATTGAAAGCCACTTATACAGTTATTTATTATAAGAATACACAATATGTAAACAATGATCGCGGTGTTTACCCTGGAGCTCGCGAGAGCATCGGATCTAGGGGCGAGTGACGTGACCGTGCTCTAAGACTGTCTGGCTCGCACTGGCGCGATAGTGACGATGCCATCGTCACGATGGCGAGGCGGCGACTAGAGATGCCGTGCAGCATACGAGTCCACCTCAATATTATAAATACTTCAAGAATCGAGTCTCGCAGTTTTTTTCCAGTTTTTCTCGAAATACAATTTTCAGAAATTCAGTTGTTTTACTAAGTGAAATTGTGGTTATAAAAAGATATGGTCACCTATACAATTATGGCCGCAGTAAAACGAAATAATTTGCCGAATTTCATAGTCCTAGGTTAGGTCCACGGAAAGTACCCTGTACATTTTGATTCCCTCGAGGGTGTCGAATGGAGAATGTCAATAGGTCTGCAAAATCACTTGAAAGTTTGTTACGGTAAAGCTTTGATTCATACAAATACATTAGTTTCTGTTTTATTCAAAAATACCTAGTAGTTTTGATTTTAAAGACATTTAAAGTGAGTCCCGCTAACCGCGCGTGTGACGTCATTTTGCAACGGTAGTCTAGTACGGAAGCGCGCGAACGGAGTGAGCGCGTGGCGAGTGCTGCACTATGACGTCAGGAGGGCGGGTCGTCGCGCGTCACTTTAAAATTGTATCTCCCAAACAGATGAACCGATTTGCGGTTTTTTAATTGATAGCCGCAGAAATGTTCGATTATCCCTTTTTTTTAATTGATTGTTACCTACCTAACTTATAATTTCCCATGTTGATAATTTAAATATCGACAAAAACAAAAAAAATGCTGTCCCATCTCTATTACGTTCACCGATGTTGATGTTTACGTGTAGTAGTGTGTATTTACAACCTTTGCGGCGTGTGTGCGCGCCAATCACAGCATTAGAATCCAAGTAGGGAGCATGAGCAATGTGTGCGTGATCCTAGTGTTTACAAGACTACATATGTGGTTGTAACACACACAAGTCAAATACTGGCGACACTGGTATTGGAATAATTAGTACGGCGACGGCCTATCTCTTGTATTTATATATCTGTGTGTTGCAATAAACACGCATGCGAATTTCGTACGCGTTTCGTTATATAAAACTGGGAGATTACTGTACTCGTGAATATAACACAATGAAAAAAGAAATACTCTCTTGAACCTTGTTTTATTGCTTGCAGGCTCTGCGAGCGAACGTCGAGCGACCCACGGCAACCCCTGTACCCATGTACCCTCCACTGGTACAACCAGTACAAACGTGCAATTTAACATATACCTACTACGCGCGACCACCGCCCATGACAACCTTGCCCAACTTGTGCCAGTACTTTGATAATATGAGAATCTAGTTTTTATAAGGTTTACTTTCCTATGATCATTGTTGTTAGGTTTTATAACTGCGAAGAAATTGCGCTCTTATTCTGAGTTAATAAGGTACGTTTTCACTTTGTTACAAAGGTTTATCGGCGTTCGGTTTCACATGATCGTTCGTGCGAATAGTATGTTAATGAAAGAATCACAAATAAAAAATCAAAACATAAATCAAAATCATTAATCATTGTTTTATTGGATGTACATGAAAGGTCCAAGAGCAGCTTCGTGAGGGGACAGTCCAGCCTGTTAGCTAATGCGTTAAGGATGCTGTTCGCGCTAGCCCGCGCCCTGCTCGCCAGCGAGGCGACGCGCTTGCGCACGATGGCGTGGAAGCCGTCCGTGCGCGCCTCCGCGAACATACCTGATGCGCTGCAGTAGCGTGGCAGCCCCAACAGCATCCTAACCTAAACGCATTGTTATATTGAACACGTAGTGCGTTGATGGTCCGCTGCGTATAGTTCACCCACAGGTTGCACGTGTAGAACGATTGGCAGAAGGCTCTAAACAAAGTAACCCATCAAAAACATTACATGTAGAAAGATGCAAGTCTCGCAACACAGTTCTTTTACAACAAAAAGTAATGATAGGTATGTAATCTTAAACCAAGTCTGTTATATTTTAGTCAATAGTACCGGAGGGGAGCCCACAGAACAAAATTTCCACCGACTTGCATCAGCATTAGATACTTTGTGTTTTTGATCATGTCATTATATATATTTAAAAAAAATAAAGTTATGCAGATGCAAGTCGGTGGAAATTTTGTTCTGTGGGCTCCCCTCCGGTACTATTGACTAAAATATATCAGACTTGGTTTAAGATTACATATCATTACTTTTTGTTGTAAAAGAACTGTGTTGCGAGACTTGCATCTTTCTACATGTAATGTTTTTGATGGGATCTCATCCCTTTTTTTTTCTTTTCAGGTATGACTTCTAGTAACATGCAAACTGTAAAAGTAACTTTGTAATCGCATGTATTTTTTATAGGATTACAAACTTACTTATGCAGTTTGTATATCTCAGATACGTGACTGATATTGCAATATTTTTTAATTTTCTAGCAATTAATAGGCTAAAAACTAATTATGTTTAAAATTTGGAGCTTGTGGGTCTGCTAGAAGTACCTTAAACGATTGATGATCTGTCAGTCAGTCAGTGAGTCAGTGACAAAACTAAGGAATTTTGAGGGGCAATAGTTCTTAAAATAAAAGTTCAAATTGAATGTTATTGAGAATATATCTACCCCTTATTATGCCCAACATGTTACTGAAAATTCAGGGTTCTAGCTTTAACTGGGACAAAACTACAGGATGTTGATTGAAAATGGCCTGAATGGCTTCGAGAAAAGGATGGTACGGCCGTGCACCTTTTCGCTCGACTTGCGGGGGCACTGCCGTGCCCCCAGATCTTCACTTCTGCGGTACATCGTGCAAACCTGCGTGTCGACATGCCAACGCCCTACGCTCCCTCTCCACATCGACGTTGTCCGACAAGTCCTCGGTGACCCAGTGACCCAGTGGCCCAGGTATTTAAACTTTGAAACCCAAGTTACCTGATGTAGTGTTTGTGGTAGTATCTATACATAAATAGATACACACCGTCTCGGGCGCACGCCGCACGGGATGCCGTGTCAGTCACACCAGAGCCGAGGGCGAGAGTGGACGCGTGTCATTGCTGTGCGTGCTACCGCGAGTGAGCCGGTGTTTACGTATACATGAGGAGCGGGTCCTACATATGGCGACGAGCAAAAAGGTATTTATCGACGTATAATTTGGGTGCAGGGAGGAAAAGGAAACTAGGCAAAATGGATATAAGTATTTGTTGCATAACGGGTATTTGAAGTAACGAACTGCGATCTTACGGATTAGTTAGTCAATGGGGGAAATGGCAGGGGCTTTTGCACCTTACTTACGTAATTTCTCGCTCATTTCTCATATCAAAATTACTTTTGATAAAGACGAGAAGGTCGGATAAGGACGTTGACGTAAAAAAAAAAAGATTAACTGATGGAAATGTAGGTTACGCAGTAATATAATTTCGGTTCATAATCTAAATGGCCAGCACCCATAACAGTTTCGTAACCGTTACGAGTCTCTGGGACTGTGTTTGATTTGGTTTTTATGTGTGGTAACAGTTCATACACAATGCGACCGAAATTATTTTAGTAAATAAGTGTAGTCATCGTGTCCACACGGTACTGAAACATTTGTGTCGGAACATTTTGTACACATTTACGACTAAAATTGTGACTGGTGTGCAATTTAGGCAGAAAACGTACTCGAGTACGAGTACCCACTCGTTACGGAAATTATATATTGTAAGTGTATATTCGGTTTTATTATAAAATTTAAATATCTTTTTCATGCACTGTCTTAATTACTGTGGTAGGTTGACATGCATGATAACGGCATATTTAAAAAAAATCGTCGATCGTCAGGATATTGTCAAGTGTACAGTTTCTAGCATCGTTTCCACTGGAAGAGATCGCTTGTTAGCGATGAAACCGCCTGTTGTCTACCATTGTAGGAGTACAATTTAATTTCCGTTTTCCTTAGTGTGCTTCATTTGGTGAGAAATGAAGTATAGCTGTATTGTATTGTATAATATGTTATTAATTTAATATCACAATCGGTTCCTACGATTAGTGTTTACAATCCTTTCATGTGAATTATGGTTAGCTACCAAGCGTTAAGCGTGATCTGAGATTTCATGTATTGGGTGTTCAGGTGCCATACTTAGTCGGGTATCAGTTGGTACTTTTGGTAAATTATTAAACATCCAGACTGATTATATATATGACATATAGGAATAGTGGAAATATCAGTTTATTTCGTTATCAAAAACAAACATTTATTTTGAAGGTAGGCCTCTGGGCTCTTTTAAACGTCATATATTAAAAAATATGAATCATTTATTTAAACAAGAAAATATATACAATAATACAAAAATAACTTAGATAAAATTAAGGCTGGCTTAAGTCTGGAACGGGCCCTTGAGGCATCGTACCGAGGATGCTGGCGGCATTTCCTCGCTGTATCGCTGTATATTAAAATATGTATTTACAATTACACTGATATCATTTAGTTACATGGTGCAAGGCAACATCAACCAAGGGATGAATGCCTGGGCACATATTTGCTGATCTTGTCTTATAGTACAGGGATGTGAACAGGCTCTGTGTTCAAGTACGAGTATACACGTGGGCGGTGATGTGAAGGATCCCCATAGTCAGGTATGTTTTGAGGCGTCAGGGGGCCTCTAAATGTCAAAACGAAGTATACTTACATGATAGAAGGTTCACGTCAAGGGACTGTTAAGCTATCAGTCTTATTAACTGGTGCGATGCTGTGCTGCGGTGTGTGCGTAACGTGTATGGAACCAAGGTGTCAATCATGTAATAAGACAAAAAATAATAATAAAAAAACATTACATAAAGTGAGACAGACAGTATGGTGATAGCAATTTAAAAAAAAAAACGAGTTATCCCTCCCTGGTAGTCAATCAATAGTTAACGCTTTATGTGGATGTAAGTTATACTTTTATTACATGGATTTAAAGTAGCCGAGACACTGTTTATGCGGGTTACTGGACAAATCCAAAATTAAGCTTTGTAGCCCTTAACTTTTGATATGTCCACAGAAAAGACGCGGATCTGAATCTGTTTATGATCAGCAGCAGCGGCGCGTGGGGCGGCGCGCGAGGACTCTTTTGAATAACAGGAGTGGTTTATAAATATATCGGCTGTTTTGCCTCATATCAATATGCAATATGGCGTGATGCTGTGGACGTAGCTGGGGTGAACTGGGCGAGCTGTCTGCTGTGGGTTGTCTGATTCTTCTTGCTGCATGGAGCTCAGCCTGGGGTCCAGCTTGAAAGTATTAGAAGTTAGTTCCTGGTCATGCTGTTTATTTATAATTGAACTTATATAACGACTGGCCTCAGCCACGGGAGAGGGCGCCGGTGGAAACTTGCTGGAAAGTTTTGCAATGTGTGCTTAAATACTCGTATTCTGTGAATTTGTCATCTTTAATATGATTCTTCATTTCATGTAGTTCATAGAGTCTATTTCTACTCTTATGAGTGCCCACAGCCCACTGTGGCCCAATTAGGTATTAAGGCATTCACTGCCGCCGACGCATATGGCCGTTCACATTCATGCAATTTTGTTCCTGGTGGGCGTGGCCTGGCAGCGAGTGTGTTGAGCTTTGTTTTGCTGTGACATTCTTTGGTGTCTTGGATTTAAATATAATCTTGTGTACATTATGCGTTGCGCATGGCAGATCCTTGTGCAGTGTGTCATTTGTGCCTGGGTGAAATGCAGGTACCTGGTGGATAATATTTTCTATAAGCTTTTCAATCCGACTCGCAGTGATGAGTCTGTACCTTATGTGATAGCTTGTTGTTGTTTGTGCATATCGAATTGAAAGTGGGCTTTTTGACCACAGTGATCCGGGTTGAAGCAGTTAAATTTCATTTTATTTGTATCTCACAGTTAATCCTTTCTGCAACAATATGCGTTGATATAGCGACAGAATCAATTGTATTTGGAAAATGTGAACCTAGAGTTTTTAAATTGTCACAGGAATCCATTCAATTGGAATCCATTGAATTGGGTTGCTTGAATCCATTGCATTGGCATTTCTGACTGCATTTGATTGTTATACATTAATCCATTAAATTGTAATTGCCTGAATCCATTGAATTTAGTTCCTGGTTTAGCATCGCAGCATCGCCGCAAAGTTGCCAGTCTTTCGGTTTTCTACCGGTTGCATTTCGGGGAGTGTGCTGAGGAATTGCACAACTTAATTCCTCCCGCCCCTTTCTACCATCGGACGAGCAGGGATACGGCAAGGCGACACCGTTTTACGGTGGCAGTTCCTAAAACTCGCACGAAGCGTTTTGCTTCCACTTTTATCGTGAGAACAGCCAAGCTGTGGAACTCCTTGCCGGATTCCTTGTTCCCTGTAAACTACAACCACAAACCATAATTTCATTATTTTATAAATTTGGCTAAGCCATAAAATTTTGCTAGTCGCAACCATTGTTTAAGCCATTATTGAATAATTGGGAGGAAGGTGCATATTGTCAGGTATCCGATCGTATAGTGTCACTAGGCCAGTTACGCGGCCTGCGTCGGTTTGCGGCCGCCTGAAGAACAAAGTTTTCCAATTTAAAATATTTCCAGTTTTACATGCCTTAAACTTTAGGGCCTAAAGAAACAGTGAGTCGTATGAGTTTCAATTAGTACTTAGCTATTGAAAAAGAAAAACATCTGTACACAAAATTGCTTACCTTACCTATATCACCACGAACAAGCTAACCATGAAAATAACGAATCAGTAGTTAACTCCTTGCGTCAGTAATATTGGATCCTTAACATATGATATGACTGGCAGAACAGGAGCAAAACCCGTCGTTTATGACGTATTACGTAAAGCACAGCCAACGAATTTATCTCAATCCTCATGGAGACTTGCCAATCAGTTGCTCATCATCTACGGCTCTATAGCCATTGCGGCTTAGATTATATTGGAACAATGATGGTAATAATCGGTACATGTATGACGAGTAGAGCCGTGCACGTCGAACTCGCAGCATCGCTATCTGCAGACTCTGTAATACTTGCTCTTCATCCAAGACTTTTTCTATACGGTGTAGGATAATTTTTGAAAAGACCTTATACAGGTTTGTCATCAGACTTATTGGCCTGTAGTTTCCTATATCATTTTTGTCTCCTTTTTTAAATATGAGGCTGATTCTGGAGCTAGTCCACTGTTTTGGTACTTGTTCTCTTACTAATATATCATTAAACAGTGTTTTGGCGATTGCTGTTAAGCAGCCCTTCAGTAGTTCGTTGGTGATATTGTCTTCTCCAGGTGCTTTTTCATTTTTTTGGGGAAATGACTGCCTTGACCAATTCAGATTCCAGTATAGGGGGGGATTTTCTTCCCATACCTGATCTTTACTTGTGAAACAATGGTCTGGGTCTTGGTCGTCCTCATATAAGGTTTTGTAAAAGTCAGTTGCTGTGTCTAGAATTTCACGTCTGTGTGTTATACGTTTTCGAGTTGGTTTGTGTGTCAAACTTGGAAGCCAGTTTGTGTTGTCTATAAATTGTTTGTACGCTTTTTGTACAGCTCCTGATTTCTCTATGTAGTGTGTTAGAGTCTCTATTCTTTGATTTTCTCTGTGTTTCTTTATTTCTATGTTTATTTGTTTGCTTATATAGGCTATTTGCGAGCGATTCGTTTTTCTATTAATGATTAGGTGTGCTCTTTCTTTCAGCAGTTTCCTGGCTTTTTCTCCTAATTTGTCGTTTTTGTTTCTCCTTTTTTTTTTTTTTTTTTTTTTTTTTAATCTTAGTTATTTGTAAGGGGTTTTATCAGGAATGATGATGTCACCCCTATTGTTACAGATCACTTAAATAACATTTCATCTTCGCTTAATACCTATGTTTACAACTTTGTACAGGTCTTTGGCTACATTTGATAGCGGGTGGGATAAAATATTATTACAACTGCCGATCTCAAAGAGGTTTACACCATATCTAGTTGCTAATGTATTTCTCTCTGATCCGTTCCGGACGCATTCCACCATAATGTGAAACACATCCTCTCTCGTTCCACACTCCGAGCAATTAGAGGTATCTGTTTTGCCCATCAAAAAACCAAAGCTGTTCAGGGGGATGTGTCCAGATCGAAGTCTGAGAGCTGTCACAATATCTTTCCTATCCATACCTGAACCTCTAAACCATGGTACTTGGCATAGACTAGGTTGGATTATTTTGTACCATATTCCCTTATTTACAGACCGCTCATCAAAATGTTCTTTCCATAGGTGCTTACATTTATGTCTTACTAAATTTAGACAATCCGTATGGTAAGGTAAGTATGACGACATTATTCCATCTGTAACTGCTTCTCTGGCAAGTCGATCAGCTGACTCGTTTCCTCTAAGGCCAATGTGAGATGGTACCCATTGAAAGTGGATCTTTATTTTTTCGGACTTCGACAATGCGTGCACAGATCTTAAAACGCTATAGGCTATCGGTGCTCCTCGAAAATTCGAGGTGCATCGAGCCAAATATTGTAACGCACTTCTGGAATCTGTACATACTACGAATGTACCGGACTCAAAAGATTCGATGTAACCGATCGCCTCAGCCAGAGCCACCAGTTCTATGCCCATTATAGAAATATGTTCATTTATTCGCAGTTTTATTCCGACATTCGTTTGAGGATCAAAAACCGCCAAACCTGCACCATTTGAAAATTTAGAGCCATCTGTGTAAATATAGTAGGCGTCATGATATCTTGCTGTTAAAAAATCGTCACAACTTTTTCCTAGAACCCGTACATCATACTGTTTCTTAGCCTCTTGCACACCTTCTATATAAAGACACGTTATGCTAGAAATGTCCACGTTGCTAACCCAAGTGTCCAGTGTGAAAGGTTCGAGCAGGTCAGACGTATGTATTGGAGTATTTTTTAAATTTTCGTGGACCAACACTAACAAAGGTTTATTTTTGCATCTCCAATATGCGTTGCTTGTTAAACTGGCAAGTTCGTTACATTTTTCAATTATAATGTTATTAGCATATGATTTATTTTTTAACCAAAACTTACTCGCTAAATAATACCGTCGAATGTGTAGCGGCGGAAGACTCAGCTCGGACTCCATAACATGAACTGTTGTACTTTTTATAAATCCTCCAATTGTTCGCATACATTGATTTTGCAATCTGTCTAGTTTAGCTAAGTTATTTTTTGTACTGTTGCCATATAAAAAACATGCATAATCAAGTCTACTACGTATAGTAGCGATATATAACTTCCTTAAATGATCAGGATGAATCCCCCAACCTGGTCCTGCTAAAATTTTGAAAGTATTCAATAGTTTTAAACTTTTTTCGGTTATTTCCTTAATGTGTTTGTTCCATTTCAAGTTTTTATTAAGCCACAGACCTAAATATTTAATATTATCAACTGCTTCTAACTCGGTATTTTTAATTTTAAGTTTTACAGCCTCCTGCAAATATCCTCTCTTAAAGATGCAAAATTTAGTTTTAGTTACTGAGATATCTAAGCCTATATCGCCCAGCATGTTTGTAAATGCATTTAACGCCGCTTGTAGTATACACGTGCCATTTTTTACCGTCTCGTGCCTAGAATATAGCACAAAGTCATCCGCATATTGTAAAATGTTTATGTTGTTGTACACATCGATATTTTTACATATCTTCAAGGTCGCAATATTAAAAAGTAAAGGTGAAAGTGGATCCCCTTGTGCTAGACCGATGCCAGTTGTTCTAACGATCGTACATGTGTCGTTATTTGCTTTTATCATCAGTTTCCTCTCTTTTAAAAAATTCCAAATATACTGACAGATTTTGTACCCAATACCTATTTGGTCCATTATGTTTATTAAACCTGTCAGGTCAACATGATTGTACGCACTATCTATATCTATAAAACAGGCTATTGTAGGGTAATTGTTTGATAAACCTATTTGAATATCTGACACTAACGCGGCCAAACTATCCAACGTAGATTTGCACTTCCGAAAACCTGTTGTGTACGGCGAAAAAATGCAATTTTTCTCTAAAAACCATTCTACCCGTTTAATTAAAATGTTGTGATATATTTTGCAAAGGCAGGATATCATTGAAATCGGTCTAAGTGAATCAGTAGATTGTGGATTACGCCCTGGTTTTGGTATTGGAACGATGTTAATAATTCGCCACTGCGATGGGACAAAGCCCGACAAAAGGATCCTATTAAATAGCGATAGTAAAATCGATTTACCGTTCTTTGGCAGATTGCTAATCATTGAGTATGATATATTATCACAACCAGGTGTCGTGTCCTTACGTCTCATACATTGTTCGAGTTCCTGTATCGTTATAGGCACTTCCACCGTGGGATTGCGGCTATATATAATGGGTTCTTTAGGTAACGCATAGTCTGGGGTTAAGTTGGTAAGTAAATCACTAGCTTTTTCTTTATCTATATAGTTACGAGCTTTTTGCGATCCCTTATACCACCTCATTTTGTGCCATAAATCCGATTGTGTTGTTGATTGATCTAAAGACGTACAAAACCTTTGCCATGACTCATCCCATGTTTGCCTCATTAATTTTTGTGTTTGTCGTATTTTAGACTGAAGTAACTCTAGGTTATTAGGTGTAGGGTTGCGTCTAAACGTTGAGAGTGCTAAACGGCGTTCGGCTACCAATTTCGATAAGGCAGGGTTCCAATAGGGTTTGGGTACAAACTTGCTGTTAGGATTTCTACACTGCTTAATATAGGGTATATGCATATCCGCCGATTTATCTATACATTCTATGAAATTATTGTACGTTACTTGTAGGTACTCTGAAGAGGAAAAATTAGAAAATAATTCTTCGAGAAGTGTTCGATACGAGCTCCAATCAGCTTGTTTAAGGTTTCGTCGTTTTAAAATACTCGTATTGGTTGGATTTGACACGAAACTGGTTGTAATTTGGATAATGAGATGGTCACTACCTAGTGTTTCATTTAATGTTTTCCAATTAAACTGTAATGCTATATCTGACGACACTATAGACACGTCTGGAGCAGATTGTTGCAACTGATTGTTTACATATCGGACCCGGGTCGGTTGACCGTCATTTAGTGTCACCAACATATTATCAGATAACGCGTCATATATTTGTAACCCTCTTGAGTCTACCTTATAAGACCAATTGCTGTGGTGCCCATTAAAGTCCCCAAGAATGAGGACCTTTTTATTTATTGCCGAAAAAACAACATCCCAATCGCTTCTCGTTGTACGAACAGATGGCGGACAATACAAGACTGTAATAAACTCTATTTGGTCACAGTTAAAAACTTGAACGCAAAGAAGTTCGATCCCTATCTTGATACCGCTAATAGTAAGTAATTGTGATTTCACCGATGTGTGAACGAACAAAGCGACCCCTCCATACGAGTCATGCCTGTCTTTGCGATAAATATTGTAATTTTTAATTGCTAAGTGACTATCGGAGTCTAACCAAGTTTCACATACGGCAGCAACGTGGACCTTTTCTTGGAGTAACATATTTTCAAATGCCAATAACTTTGGTCTCAGGCTTTGGGCATTCCACTGGATTATTTTTACTACAACATTTTTTTTCCTACTACTTGCCATTTATAAAAAAATCCATGAAACTCTTTAAAATCGGCCAACTCGAAAGTTTATCTACACATACTAAGATAATCCATTGCATGCAACATTTAATAATTTTATGTACTTTCACTTGCATCGTTACTCCCTTTAAGAATAAGATCTCCTTCAATCTCATCAAAAGTTCACTGAAGTCCACACTTTCCTCCTTGTGATCTTCTAAGTTGTCGTTTTCCATTTTTTTTCCATCTTCATTTCCCGAAAATACGTCGTTTACTAGGGCCTCGATCTCGATGTCGTTGTCTGCGTTCGGTCTTAGATATCGCTTCGCTTTTCGTATACGCGGTGGATGGTCTTCGCTGCGTTCTTCACGGTGTACTATAGCTTTCGTCTCGACTGTAGTTGCATACGATCTCATAGTATTATGTTGCAAGGTCGGAGAGGGCTGAGTAGGTTCCATAAACTTTAACGGTGGGAATGAAGTGTGGCTTGTTACATACTCCATTTTTTCTTTGACAATAGGCGACTCGGGTGCTACGTAGATTTCCAGCGCTTTTCTGTAAGTACAATTATACTCTGCCATCAGCTCTCTAAGTCTCTTCTCTTTTAAAAATATTGGACATGACCTTGACAGAGATATATGGGTCCCATTACAATTTATACATTTGAAATTGGTTGTCTCGCAATTGGCATGATTGTTCCCGCACTTCGGACATACTATTTTACTAGAAGGGCATCTTTTGTGTGTATGGCCTAATTTCCAGCAGCGAGAACATTGTGAAACTGGAAATATGTACGGATCAACCTTAAGTTTCAGCCCATCCACAAAAACGTGTGGCGGTAAAAAGGTTCCTTTGAAACAAAGGCGTACCACTTCGCTCGCTGACCAGCCTTCCTTGCAGGTATCATCCCGTTGTTTGAGTCGTAAAACCGATATCAGTTCCGCCGGGTTGCTACATTCTATACCCTCCAATATCTGGCCATCTGTCAACCCTAAATCAACGTCCCTTATAACTCCATATGATAGCATTTTCTCCATCGGTCTCTGAATACGCCAACCTTTATCTTTAGTTAGTTGACAGTTTTGCAGCTTTTCTATGTTTATTTCATTTGTCATTTCTAAACGAATTTTGTAGGGATTCAAATACTTAACCTTTTGAACATCCGTTATGTTATACTCTTTAAGCAGTTTTGCGAGTGCAAATTGTTTTGGTAGTTTGTCTGCAGCCGAAATTAAAACTTCTATTTTGTCGGTGCTAGCTTTAACTTTCTTTTCCTTGTTATTTTTTCCTACTAAATGCCATTTATCATCTTCATTCAACCCCCTCTTTGATGGTCTGTCGTAATTGTCCATGCTGGTCTGCGACTCCTTCAAATCTTCATTTTGATACGTTTCGTTTTGCGATCCTGACATCTCTTCGTCAACTGCAGAGTTTGGAAACGGTAATTCAACTATATTTCCTTCGTCCGTAGGTTCATTATTGTCCTCCATTGTTATCGATGTAGTAAACAACAAAAAAACGCATGCCCGCTGACCGGCCGACTATGCGAAACCGGTCCCCGGCGGCGTACTGCGCTTCACTAATCACTTCTGATAAGAAAACAATATGGTAAGCGAACACAACCGACTCGCACGAATGTCGTAACGAGAATGGTTGTTTCTCCTTGTTTCCATTGCTATTTTCTTGTGTACGTGTTGAAGCTCCTCTTCTATTATGTTGTATTGTTCTTGGATGTTTCTGACGTTCTCAGTTCTTTCCAGTGATTTTCTTAAGTGTTCGAGTGTTTCTTCTGGGATCGGGACTTTTATAGGGCTTTTTGTTTGTCCAATGTGTTGTCTACTTCTTCTTGGACAATGTGTGAGTACTGCGCTCCTTACCATTCTGTGGTTAGTGTTAAAGTTTAATTTATTAATGGTGTCTACATCCTTTACTTGCCTTGGCTGGTTTGCTATAATGAAGTCGATTTCATTTCTTACTGTTCCACTTGGGGAGATCCATGTCCATTTCTTGTTGAAATTCTTTTTGAAAAAAGTGTTCATAATATGTAGGTTGTATTCTAATGCTAAACTAATCAGTTTAGCATTAGCAATTCAATCTCTCTCCATTTTTGTTTCGCTTTCCGGTACCAAATTTACCCAAAATATGTTCAGATATTGTTTTTGGACCGAGTTGAGCATTCAAATCTCCAATAATCATAATCATAATATTCTTGTGAGCTTTTTCAATAGTTAATTTCAGACCACTATAAAATAAATCTTTGACATCTTCTGCCGCTACCTCTGTTGGTGCATACACTTGTATGATGGATGTACTTTGTGAATGACCAGGAAGTTTAATATTCAACTGTACTATTCTTTCTGAGATTCCAATGAATTCTTCAATAGCATTTTTCATGTAGCTCTTTACTATAAATCCCACTCCATACATGCCGGCAGTTTCTCCATAATGATATAGGATGTAATATGATGGATGGATTATGTTCCTCTATATTTTCTCCTTGGCGTCTGAATTCACTTAATCCTATTATATCCCACTTGATTTCTAGAAGGGCTTGTTCCAATTCTAGGAGTGATTCTTGTGTTCTCAATGTCCGTGTATTTAATGTTGCTATGTATAGGTACTGTTCATTTTTGGTTTGATATTTATCTATGCTTGTCTTTAGAGGGTGTTGGTCTAATTCCCCACGGGGACCAGCCGGGTTGGGGAATATTGTTTTGGTTTGATTAATTGCTGGTGTTGTACTATCGTTAGTTTTTATTTTCTGGTTACTGTAGATTGTTAGTTTTTTGACAGTGCTCCTTTTTGTGGGTTGTTTCTGTTTGACATTGCTTCAAATGGATTGATTCTGGATTGTTTGGCAGGCTGGTTGATTTTCTCCTGATTGACGTCACTATCGAAGTTGTTCGGTGGTGTGGAGGGGGGTGAAGATGGAACCCTTTTCCTTTTATCATTTTTTGATTCAGTTTTATCTCTTATTACAAGCTTTTTATGTTTTATGATGGCATATTTTCCTTCCTCCCTCGCTTCGATCAGTTTTGGTATGAGGGTTTTCCTCTCTTCCATGACTTCTTTAGGGAAATCTTCGGTTATATTCACATTTTCCGGGTAACATTTTTTGTTCGTAAGTAGTTCCATTTTCCTGGCTGTGACTGGAGTTGTCCGCTCGGTCGTACACATGGCCCTTGCGAGCCGACCGATGAACGACTCCAGGCCGGTCCACTTGAGGTCGTTCGCGATAGTGCTGTTACGCACATATCGCGGTGCTGCGACGATGTTGCGGAGAGTCTGCGTCTCCTGCACCCGAAGTCTCCTCCTGTTGGTTGCTGCGGCGAGGGCGTAATACCAGGCCGGTGCGGCGTACTTGAGCCGCGACCGGACGTACGCCTTATAAAACCAAGTTTGGTCCTCCTGGGGAGCTTGCTGGAGAACACCGGCCTGAGTGCTGAGTGTCGATGGTCACACCCAGGTATTTCACCGTGTGCGACCATTCGAGGGGCTGCCCGAGTAGCGTTGGTGGTTGTGGTAGGCGCGTGCTCCCAGTGATGAGAGCCTGCGTCTTACCCACATTCACCGATGTGGAGGCTCCACTTGGAAAGCCACGCTGGGAGCTAGGGCGACGAGTGTCCTCTGGATCTTGGTGACTGCGTGTTGCGGCCTCATCGACGACTCACAGGGTGGGATTTTCGATCAGATTTGACTATTTTCATTGTTTAATTCATCGCATTAGTTTCATCAAATGGAAGCTCAGAATGAAACTCCGAAATTTCTATCATGCGTAGTTTTGGAGATAATCAAAAACTTGAGAAATGACCATAGAAAACATAGAAACGAAATTTCTTATTTTACGTGCATCTTTTTTGTGTCAATCTAATTTATATATAATAGATAATCCTACATTTCTAGCATTTTGTTTATAAACGAAACTGTTCTATGCTATAAGAGGCAGTACTGAAAAAAAAATTGAATGAAAATAACGCAGGATTGCCGAGATATGCATTTTTTAATATTTGGGTCAGGGCTGTCACATAACTCCGGTGGTGTACCTAGGTAGTGACAATGTCTCGAAATACAATGAATTATAATGATTAATCTCTATTGTTCACACTAGGCGATGCCTGTCCTGTGGGGGAGGAATAGGTATACATACAAATAATGTACTGATTCAGGTTCCGGATGCTGACATTTTTGCTGACAGATTGAGCAAGTTTTTGAAAGCCACTGTGTCTGCCTTAAACTTTGCTCAACTAAATGAATGATAGTACCTAAACTGTGTTACAATTCTCATAAATTTTCTCTATGTTGTTTCTCTGTCCTTGTTGATAAATTTAGTGTTTTTGTGTTTCTAAATTTGTAATATTTTTCCGTGTAAGCGATTTGGTATTATACTGTTAGCTTATATGTGTATTAAAAATAAATAAATAAATAAATACAACGGTTTACAAAATTTATGTATATCGACGACTACGCTGGCAACTTATACATGATATCTGGAGGAGCGGGGGTGAGGCGTCATGGTGCCGGTAAAGACCCATGACGCTGCTTTACCCCAGCAGGAGCTGAGCTGACCCATTCTGCTGGGGGATGTCCTTCCGGGCCTGGACCGGAGGACTTAATGCGAGAAGGGCAAGAGGGCGCCAACCCTCTTGTTGGTCAACGAGTGGCAAATGCGGATAATCTTCACCCTCCGGGAGTATCTTCATTAATACTAGGAGATGACAAACCCAAGACGGCAACTCGGCTTGAGGTTTACAAAGAGTTGACCGCGGCAGCAAAGTTGTATGGATCCAAAATTAGGCCGGCAGATATTCCTATCACAGAGCGAATCGGTGTCATTTTAAATTTCCTGTACCGTAAAACCTGTACTGTACTGTAAAATTCCCGAGAAAATTGATGTGAACAATGAAGAAATAAAAAAAAAAGTATTATCCATTTCACGTCCATTTCACACATGACACTGAAAACTATATTACTGTGTTGCGGCTTGCAACACCGAGGAGATGAATCGACCAATGGAGTAGCGCATCCCGCGCATGCGCTACAGCGCCAAAGTTGTCGGCATTAAAGCCGCTGACGCGCCGGCGTCGCCCGTCGCCCTCTTTTCCATAATATCCACAGCACAGACCACACGCACGTCGCTAGAACTAGAACTCTGTATTGTATCAATTGTACAAGAAGTAAATCCTAATTCGGCATAAAGCCGCTGACGCGCCGGCGTCGCCCGTCGCCCTCTTTTCCATAATATCCACAGCACAGACCACACGCACGTCACTAGAACTAGAACTCTGTATTGTATCAATTGTACAAGAAGTAAATCCTAATTCGGCATAAAGCCGCTGACGCGCCGGCGTCGCCCTCGCCCTCTTTTCCATAATATCCACAGCACAGACCACACGCACGTCGCTAGAACTAGAACTCTGTATTGTATCAATTGTGCAAGAAGTAAATCCTATTAGAGTATTGTGTGTATGCACCTTAAAGCTTAAGAATAGAATGTGTCTATGGAATGATACTTTATGAAACAAATGATTTTGTCTCTGCGCTTGCTGTCATGTTTACTTTACTTACTTTCCTTCCGGCGGACCGGCGCTCTTAGAATAAGCCGCTGTACTTGTTTTGTGTCGTCCCACTTATACAATTTTATCTCTAAACATCCAGTACTGTGATAGTTATTTTTACGCTAATTAATGTGATTTATTTGCCCATATATCTATACAATTTTTTAGTAATATTAATTACATAAACAGACACGAAAACTAGACCTAAAAATAAAACTAAATTACAGATAAATTAAAACTAAGCTAAAAATAAACTAAAACTAAAGATAAAAAATTTGTCCCAAATCGCTGCCAGGCGGGAGTGTGCCCAGAAGGCTGGCAGCATTGCCACGTTGTATGGCAATGCTGATCCTCTGGGCGAGGTAAAAGCCAGCCTTCTGGTCACGAGAAGCCTCGACCAGGCGCTTGCATAATTCTTGGGACTAGTTTCATTTTTCTCTTCACTTCACCACGCTCCTACGAGACGGCGCGGCAACGATCTCCACACGGGTCCCTCTCCAGTGCCAGGCCGTGCACTAATAGGTTATAGAGCCCAGAGAAGTGAAGAAGAAGAAATCACAAAGTTAACAACTAAGATTGTCACATTCATAACCTCAAAATGACCGGCAAGACGGCTACTTCATCAGGCAATGGTACTACCACATTTAACGCTCAAATCGATCGTCTGGATGGAGCTCGCAACTTTTACGCATGGAAGTTCGCCATGCGGATGTCATTGGTTCACGACGGATTATGGAATTTGGTGGAGGATGGAGCCACGGAGGGTGACGTTCGTGACCAGCGTGCCCTCGCTCGCATATGTTTGGGAGTAAATCCTAGCATGTACCAGTATGTACGGACAGCTAAAACTGCTAAAGAGGCCTGGAAAAACCTCTCTGACGTGTTCGAAGATTCTGGTTTGGTACGTAGAGTTCTGCTGCTTCGGCAATTGCACCGCATGGAGTTCGCCAACTTTACCAGTATGGGCGATTACATTGAATCAGTCATGACGACAGTCCAACAACTGGAAGACATCGGGAAGACCATCGAGGACAAGGAAGTCGCTGAAATACTTCTGAGCGGTTTGTCTTCGGAATATGACTCAGTCGTGTCGAACTTGGAAACAGTTAACATGACCAGCACACTCACTAGTGAAGTGGTGAGGGCTAGGCTCCTGCAAGAGGAGACAAGAAGATCTACAGATGGTAATACAGCGTTCATATCAACCAAGAAGGACTTCAAGGTGAAATGCCACTACTGCAAGAAGATCGGTCACCTTAAGAAGAACTGCTTCAAACTTAAACGAGATTGGAAGCAATCTGTGGATCATGCTCTGTCTGCTTCTGCAATGTTAGTTCACACTGATGATTATTTCCTTGATTCAGGGTCTACGAGCCACATGGTTAATTGTAAGGCATATTTTCTAAATTTTAAACCCAGTTTTAGTAAAATTAAAGTAGCCAACAATGATGAATTGGACTGTGTAGGCAGCGGTGAGATTTATTTAAATTTATTTAATAAGCAGAAACTCTGTAATGTTTTGTATGTACCAAAGTTATCCACCAATTTAATATCTGTCAGTAAATTAATTGAAAATGGTTATGAAGTGACATTCAACAGGGCTGGCTGTGTAATCCATTATAATGGCAAAAAAGTAGGATCTGCTGTGTTACAAAATGGGATGTATTGTTTAAATGTAACAAATAAGTGTGAGGTTTTGCGCAATAGGGAGGATTCAAGGTTCTTGCAAAGGCAAGAAGCCACGAATTCCGCAGTGTCTGATATGGATTAATGGCACGCACGTCTAGGACATATCAACAATAGAGACGTACTTAGTATTAGGGATAGGGTGCCTAACTTTTGTCTGTTACAGGATCAGCAGGAAAACAAATGTGTCCCATGTTTGGAGGGCAAGCAGACCTCCAAACCGTTCCCGAAGGGACCAAGCAAGGTCGTAGACAAGCCCCTTACCCTACTACACTCCGATGTGTGTGGCCCGCTTCCAGTCAGCTTGGGTGGCGCAAAGTATATTCTCACAATAACGGACCACTACTCCAGGAAATCCTTCGGATATTTACTAAAAAGGAAAAGTGAGGTTAGTGAACGTTTTATTGATTTTGTTACTATGGTTGAAAAGCAGATGGGTTTGCCAGTTAAAACTGTGAGAACAGATAATGGATCCGAATTTGTGAATAAACAACTTTCTGAGTTTTTTAGGAAAAAGGGTATTGTGCACCAAACTACTGTACCTTACTGTCCACAGCAGAACTCTGTAGCTGAGCGGTTAAACCGCACTTTGATGAATAAAGTCAGGTGTATGCTACAGCATTCGGGCCTAGATCGGCGCTTCTGGGGAGAGGTGGTAACCAGCGCTATTTACCTGCGGAACTTATGTCCTACAGCAGGATTGGGTGGTCGGATTCCGGAGGAGATGTGGACTGGGTCGAAGGTCGACCTCAGTCATCTTCGTGTTTTTGGCTGTGTGGCTTATGCTAAGGTACCAGATGTCAAGCGTAGAAAGTTGGATGCAAAAAGTAAGCCATTTGTGTTTGTCGGGTATTCCGAAACGTCAAAAGGTTACAGATTGGCTGACTGTAGTGACCCTAGGAAAGTTGTTATATCTAGAGACGTCGAATTTTTAGAAGGAAAGTTTTACAATTTTAATCAAAATGACATTAATAATGTGAATTTTAATTTTGAATTTTTTGAACAATTTAATGTTATTGATAATGATTGTTGTGTGAATGAGCACTGTTGCAGATTGCGGGAAAGATAGTACTGCAATAGATCCCCTTGTCACATACAGGAATGACAGTACTGTTAGTGATGTTACTCGTGTGAATGAAAGTAGCACTATTCAAACTGACAGGAAAGAGAGTACTACAGTTGATGCCTGTGTCCCTCACAGGAATGACAGTACTGTGAATGCTGATAATTTGGTAGGGAATGATAGTACCACAAATGACGTTGCGAATGACAGCAACGATTACAGTTATATCCGAAATGAACATGATTATTCTATGACATTTTCAGGATCGGGAGACGACAACAACTACTGCACCGTGAGCGAGAGCGATTCTCTCGCTGACTGTCCTGATGATGACGCGGCCTGGTCACCGGGCGCGGGTGTCGCTCCAGGGGAAGCTGTGACGCAGACGCCTACCCCGTCGCTGACGTCTGCGGGACGTCCTGTGCGTAGTACTCGGTCTGTCCTACCTAAGAGGTATTGTGATACCGATTGGTCGTTATTGGTAAATAATGGTTCTGAACCAACTTCATACAAAGAGGCTATGTCTTGTCATGAGGCTGCCGAGTGGCGGAAGGCCATGCAAGACGAGTACGACTCTTTAATGGTAAATAAAGTATGGAAGTTGGTTGACCGACCAAAAAATACTAATATTGTCAAGTGTAAATGGGTATTTAAAGTGAAAAGTGATGCAGCAGGTAATTTTGTACGCCATAAAGCTCGCTTAGTAGCGAGAGGTTTCACTCAAAAAGAAGGCGTGGATTTTCATGACACTTACAGTCCTGTTGTACGTCATTCCACCATTAGAATATTGTTTAGCCTAGCAAATGAGTATGATTTAAACATTGACCATGTTGATGTAACTACGGCTTTTCTAAATGGTAATTTAAATGAAATAATTTACATAGAGTAGCCAGAGGGCTTTAATTGTGATAATGATAAAGTTTGTTTGTTGCAAAAGAGTTTATACGGATTAAAACAGTCTAGTCGCATGTGGAATGCCCGTATACATAAGGACTTATGTGACAATGGTTTTATTCAAAGTAAATTTGAACCTTGTGTATACTACTTTAAGTCTCAAAATGATTTTATTGTCATTGCACTGTATGTGGATGATTGTTACTTGTTTTATCGCAAGGGTAGTAAATGTAAACAAAGATTATTTCAAGTTTTGGAATCTGAGTTTGACATTAAAAATCTAGGTCCAGTGCAAAGCTATTTAGGCATTCGTGTCACTAGGGATAGGAAAAACAGAACATTAACTTTAGATCAGTCTGTTTATATACAAAATATTCTGAAAAGATTTAACATGCAAGACTGTAAGGCCGTATCTACTCCACTGGTTCCCAATAATAAATTGTTAAGGGAAAGTGAGTGTCTGGAGGACGAGCAGTATAAATACAGAGAGTTGATGGGTTCAATCATGTATCTTACAGTTTGCAGTCGTCCCGACATCTCATTTGCCTGTAGCAAACTAAGTCAGTTTAATAACTGCTTTGGCAAAACGCATTGGTTAGCTGCAAAACGTTTGCTGAGGTATCTGGCAGGTACAATTCATTATGGTTTACATTATGTAAAAAGTAAGGAATTGATTTTAAGTTCATATACTGATGCCGACTGGGCCAATGATAGTTTTGATAGGAAATCTTATACAGGGTTTGCAATTAAATTAGGCTCTAATGTAATTAATTGGGAATCCAGAAAACAACAGTCAGTCGCCTTAAGCTCAACGGAATCTGAGTATATGGCAATAGCTGATGTATCCAAAGATCTCTGTTTTATTAAGCAACTTTTAACAGAATTAGTACCTAGTGTAAAGGTGCCTATCATTGTGTTTAATGACAACCAGTCTTCTCATAAAATTATTGAAAATAAAGATGTTAGTCACAAGAGAACAAAACACATTGATGTGCGCTTTCATTTCATTAAAGACTTAGTACAGAAGGGATTTATGTCTATTAAATATTTATGCACGGAGAAAATGTTTGCAGATGTACTGATACTTTATGAAACAAATGATTTTGTCTCTGCGCTTGCTGTCATGTTTACTTTCCTTCCGGCGCTCTTAGAATAAGCCGCTGTACTTGTTTTGTGTCGTCCCACTTATACAATTTTATCTTTAAACATCCAGTCCTGTGTGGTAAATGCCGATTCATCCCATCACTATCAACGCAAATCTACCCTCCTTATCCCATTCCTACTCCATCCGATTCGCATACCTGACGGGGGGTAGGACAAAAAAAAGGATGACAACTCGCTTCTTCCGCTACGCCTCTGGTCGAGCACACGGCTCCCTTCAATAAAATCGTTAACGCGGAAATCAGCGCGAACCTATCGCCGAAATCATACGCCCTGGGGCAGAAAAGTCTAAAGGAGTACGCGGCGCGCCCCTCAACATCCAGCGCGCGTGGGGCAAACAGGAACCAGGTTTGCTTTCCCATTTTTTCCCTTTTGCTACTTTTCTCCGCCTTCCACTGTGATAGTTATTTTTACGCTAATTAATGTGATTTATTTGCCCATATATCTATACAATATATTGGTGCATATATTGGGACTAGTTTCATTTTTCTTTTCACTTCACCACGCTCCTACGAGACGGCGCGGCAACGATCTCCACACGGGTCCCTCTCCAGTGCCAGGCCGTGCACTAATAAATCCTCAATCAATGGTAAATTATCTTTTATTACAAACAAACCTTATGTCCTCATAGACATAAAGTGGCGACCGTGACAGGACGTGCGTGTGGGGGAACACTCCGCTCCTTTTACAGACCATCGCGTCGGGTGCCCGCCATTTTGAGGCCCAGTGCTGGCCGTGGTGGCGCCATAGAAAAAGACCGCGTGGAGAGGCCGGAGACGGTCGATGCAGCGCTCAACACCTCTGCTCTGCCGTCTGTGCTGCACGCCGCGGGAGGTGGACGCCGGGCCAGCCCATCAGGACGCTGCGCGGAAGAGAAGACCTGGCAAGCCAACTGCGGCGTGGGGGACGCCGGCGGCTGCGCACCCAGGAGGAGAAGGCCATAAAGCGGGTATTACACTGTCCTGAATTCAGGACACTTAGAAGGGTTCGGACCTATACGTTAGAGCGAGATGCTTCAACTCCCCTCCACCAGTTAGGACGCCTGATTCAGGACAGTGTAATAGCCGCATTAGGGGAGTGCCGTGAAATCCCAATCCTAACAAACCAGTTCCTTAAGCGGGTCATTACACTGTCCTGAATTCAGGACACTTAGAAGGGTTCCGACCTATACGTTAGAGCGAGATGCTTCAACTCCACTCCACGCCTGATTCAGGACAGTGTAATACCCGCTTTATTACCCCTAAATATAGTGTCCATACCAGTGTAACATTTTGCCTTAACTGAATCTTAATTCCAACGTAAATTCATCCCCAACTTAGTTTAATTTAAATTCATCCCAAGAGTGGTGCTGCTAACAATTGTGATTTGCATTTGTGTTATATTTCCAGGGCAATTCCGTCGAGTGTGATAAGTGACACGTCGCGTCTCATAAATAACCTATAAGCAATAGCATAGTGCCGTAAAATTACTTATTTGCAGGCACGCTGGATTTATTTGCCGGTCAATGACCTTTTAATTGTTAAACAGTGATTCTTTCCCTTTTGTGTAACTTAAATACGTAACTTTAATTCTGACATACGCATGTGCACATTTCGTGATAAACCCTTTTGTTTTTTTATGCATTGACGCTCTAAGCCAGTTACTTTCATTTGCCGTGCGTGTTGTTTTAACCATTAAACAAAAACTCATTTCGTTTTACTTCCGCTGACTTAACGCTAGTGATTCAAAGCATTAAATCCTTATTGTTTCAAACTTAGCTTCACCCTATCGCACCGCATTTTTGTGTTCGCATATGCACCTCGCTTGCTTGTGCATTTCCAGGGTACGTGTCATCGCAACGTGCATAACGGTACAACCACGTGCCCGCCACATAGCCGTCCACGCGTCGCGCTTGTGCCTAGCCTGCCACGGGGACACGTGCATCCGCCGAGCCATCGAAGTTTCAAGGGGCGTAAGCGTTTTTTGCCAATTTAATAAGCTTACACGTGGATAACTCAAGTGTTTAATAATATTGACCCACCCTTCCCGGTCAACAACACAATTATACAATGGCTGAGGAAGTTAAAAGGCAAGCTTTATTAGCAGAATTGCGTACCAAACGTAGCTCCATCAAAGGTCAAGTTACTAAATTCCAGACCTATTTAGGTACGTTTGGCGCGCAAGACAAAGTGTCTGGTGTCAAATTCAATGATTTAACTTTAAGATTAAATAAAGTTATTGAGTTATCCGCGCGTTTTGATGAGCTGCAAACTCTGATTGAAGTGAACAATAGTGATGAACTTGAAAGTGAACTGTCAACCCGGGAGACTATTGAGACCAACATGAGCCTAGCCATAGCGACCGCACAAGCTATAATGGAGCGGTCTCAGGCTCCGAAGGACACTCCGGCTACTTCAGTCCAAACCTGCTCCTCTGGTGGATGTCATGCCGAGCCTCTCGGCTTCCAGTTACCAACAATAAAAAGTTTTTCACATGCCTAGATGCCACTGTTTAGCTGGCAGGGGGGGGGGGGGGGACACTTGACCATAGCAAAAATTATCACTTCAAAGTTTTGTTTAGGGTACCTCCCCTACATGTAAAGTGGTGGTGCAATTTTTTTTTCTGCCAAACCCCATCGTGTGGGGTATCGTTGGATAGCTCTTTTAAAAATATTATAAGGTTTCAAAAAGCATTTTTTGATTAAATAATTGATTAGCGTAATATTAAGCTTTGAAGTGATAATTTTTGCTATGGTCAAGTGTCCCCCCCCCCCCTGCCAGCTAAACAGTGGCATCTAGGCATGTGAAAAAAATCATGGTAGTAGTATATACGATGAATTTAAAAGGAAAACTATCACAGCTAAGTAGACATTACTAGTTAACGAGTAATAGTCGAACTTCAGAAATGTACTTTGCAAAAGCAAACTTTCGTACAATTTCCATTGATACCTTAGAATCCTTAGATAATGTTGTTAATTCTTTCAAAAACATAGTAAATATAAGTTTTCGAAGTTTTTAGTCCATATAATGTAACGGGTGGACGACTACGGAACCCTACCTTGCGCGTGGCCCGACACGCACTTGGCCGGTTTTTATAGTATTTTATAGATACTACCTACTAACTATTGGCTATCTGCACTATCGCTTCCATCATCCACACTACGGGCTTGTGAGTCTGGGCTAGCATATTCTCGCAATGTCATCTTTTTTAAGGAAGGTGCGGTGGATGTCGGGCTTTCACTTGACCGGGCTCTTTTGTTGCTGTTAGTGTCACTCCTAGTACATGTCGTCTCAACGTCTTGCGCTTCACACTCTTCTGGACCTTTGACTCCAATCATCTCAGCCCACTGGCTAGGTGGGGGGAGTCTTATTGTACCATATGCATCATCTTCTCCTCCTCCTCCTTCTCCATACTCAGGTATATCATGGCTTATCTCTTTTCTATCTCTGGTCGATTTTTCCATAGCCCTAGAATGGACAGCTGTATACGGATCTTCTGTGTTTTCAGTAAATCCCAGCATCTGGTTGACATGCCTTATGAATAATTTATTTCCTTGTTTTAGTTTACCTATATCTCAACACCCCAATTTTCTTGATTATAGTTCCTTCTAGCCACCTGGGTCCGCCTCTATAGTTCCTGAAACAAATTGTTTCTCCTACTTTAAATTCTCTCACTCTTTTTGTTTCATTTTCCTGTATGTCTTCAGTCCCCTTTTCTTGTATCGAAAGGGGGTGAAGCCTGTCAAATTTTGTTCTGAAACGTCTGTTATTCAGCAGCTCCGCTGGTGTTTTGCCGGTGACTGAGCTGGGTGTTGTACGCAATCCATATAAAATCTTTTGAAGCCTTGTAACCCATGGCAGATGAGCCATCTTTTTTATCTTTAATTTTATTGTTTGCACCGTTCTTTCCGCTTGGCCATTAGACGCAGGATGGTATGGAGGGACTAGAATATGTCTGATGCCGTTCCGTTTAAAATACTGACATATTTCTTCCGACACAAAGGCTTTTCCATTGTCACTAACTATTGTCTCCGGCAGGCCTTGTTCTGAAAATGTCTCATTTAGTTTGGTAATCACCATACTCGAACTTTGTTCATTAACTATTTTAACCTCAGGCCACTTCGAGTATGCATCAATTACTATTAACAAAACCTTGCCCATAAAAGGACCTGCGAAATCTATATGCAACCTTGACCATGCCTTTGGTGTAGTAATCTATCTGTGTGTCACCTTAGCTGGCATATTTCTGACTTCTCTACAGACTTGGCAATTTTGCACGGCATTTTCTATGTCTCTATCTAGCCCCGGCCACCAGAAATAACTTCTGGCTATAGCCTTAGTTATTACTATGCCATCATGATTGCTGTGTAGTTCCTGTAAAACATCTTTTCTCAAAAATAGTATGTAATGTTCTCATAACATCTGTGAAGACAGTATCCGAAAGTGGGTCATCCTGGACAGTTGCCAGAAGTGTCCAGGAAGTAACACCTACTGTCCAGGAAGTAAGTATGTAAATCCCATTACATATCATAAGTTTGGAGCTGGCGGCGCGCGTCCCCCGCCCGCCCGGCGCCAGCCCGGCGCGCGCCGCGAGCGCGCCAGCGCACAGCTGGTTCTTTAACTACGATTTTAGAACGATCGAGGCGGAATTGTCGAAATTTTTTTAAATATTGTTATTCATACAACTTGTTTCATTTTTGAGAAAAGCACTATACAAGCTTCGACCGTAAGTGCCATCCTGGCCTCGTATTATAGCCGGACCTCGCCTTCGGCTCGGCCGGCTAACTCATACTCGTCCAGGATGGCTTACTTACTGGTCTCTGCAGTAATGTACTATTACGTAGCTTGTAAGGTAATATCACTCTACCTCCCCACAGTATACAGTCATTGTATTCCGTTAACTCATCTCTCCTTACATAATAGTCTCTATTATATATTTTTCTTCTACCTTACCGGGCCAACCATTTCTAATTCAAAACATCACTTTTGCTAATATTCCATCTGTTTTGCTCAATTTAGCTACATCTTTCACCGTCATTTGTAACTCGACTGGTGTCTCATTGAGCAATAAAACATTTTCTTCCTGCGTCCCCTCTTCTTTCGCCATACCCTCAGGAGAGGGCCACCTGCTGAGAGCATCAGCATTGCCGATCTTTTTTCCTTCTACATACTGTAAATCATGGTCATACGAGTTTAACAATAAAGCCCATCTCAACATCCTCGGTGATAACATATTAGGTATCGGCTTTTTGGGGTCAAATATTCCTAGGAGCGGCGGTTTATGGTCGGTCCGAATAACTACAATACGCCCACAAATGTATGCGTAGAACTTTTGCAATCCAAATATGATTGCTGCCGCCTCTTTATCAATCTGCGAATAGTTACGCTCATGACAACATCGTTCTCGAAGCAAACATGATTGGCCTCAACGAACCGTCGTCCATCTTGTGTTCTAACACGGCGCCTAACCCGTACTGTGACGCGTCACACGTCATCACTAGAGGTTTCTTTAAATCATAGTGGACTAATGTGTCTCCTGTAGTTAACATGCCTTTCAAAAGATTAAATGCTTGCTGACAATTTTGTGTCCACACCGATTTTGCTCCTTTCACTAACAACTTGTACAATGGTTCTGCCACCGTTGCTTTTTTCGCCAGGAATCGATCATAAAAATTCAGCAATCCTAGAAATGCCTGTAATTCTCTTACATTTTTTGGCGCAGGTGTATCTATTATGGCTTTGATTTTGTCCCCACAAGGATGCAACCCGTTGGCATCTATCACATGACCTAGAAATTCTACACTGGCCTCCCCAAACTTGCATTTCTCCTTGTTGACTCTTAATCCGGCATCATTAAGGATCTGCATGATGCGCTGAAGTCTGTCGCTGTGTTCCTGCAATGTGCGTCCAGTGACCACAATGTCGTCTAACAACACCGCTGTGCCTGGTACTCCGGCCAAAAGGTTACTCATCATACGCTGGAATATTCCCGGACAGGCTTTAACTCCAAATGCTAATCTTTTACATTTAAACAACCCTTTTGGGGTATTTAGCGTTAGCAATTTTGAAGTTGGTTCATCAACTACCACCTGAGTGTAAGCTTGTTCTAAATCAATCTTGCTAAATATTACTCCCCCTTGCAACGCTGCAAAAGCTTCGTTTAGTGTTGGCAAAGGGTAGGTATCAGTCTCGGTAGCTATATTTACGGTAGCTCTGTAATCTCCACAAAGCCTTACATTCCCATTCTTCTTAATGATTGGTACAATGGGACTGGCAAACTCGGAGTGGCTTACTGGTTCCAGGACGTCCTCAGCAACTAACCTGTCAATTTCTTTTAGAACCCTATCCTTAATAGCAAAAGCTATGATGGTCTACATTTTAAAAACTTCGGCTTAGCGTCAGGCTTCAGAGGTATCGCCACTACTGGCCCAGTGTACTTCCCCAACCCGGGCTGAAAAACTTCTTTATATTTCTCTAGAGCTGTATCCATGCTTACAATATCAGATTTCATATTAAATATGCCGTGAATGTCAATAATTAATTGTGGAAACCAATCTCGACCCAACAAGTTAGGGCCATTTCCTTTAGCAATCAGCACATTTAACCTAGCATACATCCACAGCAGTTTCTCCTAACAATTCAACTGGATTACTTGTCCAAGTGGTGAGCCTTACCCGTGAATCATCCAACTTCGGCAGTCTCCCATTCCAAATCTCTCTAGCTGTACTTTCCTTGATCATGGTATAAGCAGCTCCAGACCAAAGTCAACCTCTAGATTTACTAACTGGCCATTAATTCCAATATCGACACAAAATTACAGAAGTTTTCTTCGTACAATCCATTACATTGATTAAATTCCTTCGACTTACTGTATTTATCGCGCGCACTGGAACATACCTCGGCGATATGGCCCATCTTCTTACATACATAGCATCTACTATTCCGGAATCTACAAAACTTGCCGTGACTTTTGCCACACCGCCAGCAATCCTTGAACGGTTCTATCGGTTTTGCTTTAATCTTGTTAACCTCCATTGGCTCGTCGCCGCCACCGGTGGTGTGCGCCTGGGCGGGCGGCGCCGCGCTCGGCACCGGCATGGCCATCACCAGCACCCCGGCATCCGCTAGCTCAGCCGTCAATGACAGTTTTACGGCTTGATCGAATGTTAAAGTTGTCTGCTGTAACAACTGCTTTTGAATATTTTTATCACGAATGCCACATACCAGCCGGTCGCGCAGCGTGCGATCTAAATCCGTAAAATTGCACTCTATAGCCAATTTACGCAAACTAGCCACGTACTCTTTTATATTTTCACTTTCCAACTGACACCTCATATGAAATTTAAACGACTGTACTATTTCGTTTTGTTTCGGGTTAAAATGATCGTCCAAACTGGTTTTCACTACATCATAGGCTACGTCCTTAATCTTTAGCGGCGAAATTAACGATACGATTAAATCATATAAATCATACCCACAAACAGCAAAAAAATTCGCTTTTTTCAACTCATCTGACTTAATATTGTTCGCGAGCAAACAATACTCGAACCTGTCCACGTAATTTTTTTTTCCAATTGTCTTTGTCCATATGAAACTCACTAAATTTGACCGACATTTTAATCCACCACACTTAACACGACTTTAAAACATTCAAACACTATGTTTAAAGCACAATAAAACACTTTTCCCGTTTTTATTCCCGTCGCCAGAATGTTACGTACGTGTGCTGGCTTCCTTGGTAGAACCGAACTGGCGGTACCCACAGATCTTCATATCTACCCACATGTTAATATACAACACATTTGAATGCTTTGTTTAACATTGATTCTTTACAGCGGGAGTCAGATAAATCTTTAAGGTTCTTAAGTGACCATGTTACAAAGAATCTCCGGGCGCTGAAAACATTAGATCAGCCCACTGAACACTGGGACACAATGCTAGTGCACTTGTTATCTGCAAAGTTAGATTCTAACACTAATGCTAAGTGGGAAGAGTATAGGAACACACTTAAGGAGTGGCCCACACTTAGTGATTTTAAAGATTTTCTGAAAAACCGGGCTGATATCCTAGAAAACTTATATCGGTCAAAACGGGATAAACAATCAATTCATAAACCTGAGGTTGTGAATAATAAAACATCATTTAGACATGATAAAAACATAAAAACATTTGTAATTTCAGACAAACAGAATGAGCAGAAGGGTCGGCCGTGCGTCGTGTGCCGCAGTGACCATAGAGTATACGACTGCCCCGCCTTCCGGCAGATGTCGGTGGACGAGAGGTGGTCGCGGGTTACGTGCCTGCAACTGTGCCACGTTTGTTTGCGTCCCGACCACGAGACTCGCCGCTGCAAGTTGAGCGGCTGCCGGGTATGTAAGAGACGTCACAATACATACCTACACACAACACAAACAACCACGCCTAATAACTCATCTAGTGGGGCTAGCATGGATCGGAGCATCCAGCCTACCAGTAGTGGTACGGTGGAGCCTGCGTCCTCCTCTACTATCTTGACTTCTGACAGTGCAGAGGTGCCACACACCTCCACTGCTAATTCTTCGCTGTCTAGTAGTGATGTATTGCTGTCTACAGCATTAATTGAAGTGGTGAATCCTTGTAACAATAGGAAAGAAACTGTTAAATGTATTTCATGTCACACCTGGCCATAAAGTGGCCATTATCGCACGCTCCGCGCGCGAAAAAAACCACTTCCTGGCCAGGGGGTGACATAAAATTTTGTACTTACCACGGGCGATAATAAAGAAAGCCTCAGATCGCATATTTATCGCCCTTGCCTTCGGCTCGGGCGTAAAATACCTGCGATCTGAGACATTCTTTGTTTTATCGCCCTTGGTAAGTAATGTACTATTAGATTGCGGGTCGCAGTCTTCATACCTGAGTGAGGCGTTAAGGCAACGCCTACAGTTGGCATCTCAGCCCATAGTTGCCACAACAGTGCTAGGTATTGGTAACACTCCACTTAAATATAACCCAGGACGTTGTGCAGCTCTAATACAATCTAAGATAGGAAACTATACTGCCAATGTTGATTTTCTGGTCCTAAACCAAATAACCGATCACTTACCCAAAAAATATTTTGATATAAGCCACCTAAATATACCTGGGGCTATAAAGCTTGCAGATCCAATCTTTAACATTCCGGCTCATATTGATGTTTTGCTAGGTGCGGACATTTTTTGGCAGATTGTAAGCGGGGAGCAGAAATCTTTGTCTCCCAATAGCCCCACTAAGCTCATATCCTCCAGATTGGGATGGCTGTTAGCAGGCCCAGTCACTAACATAGCCAAGCATATACATCCGTCGACCACTCACAGCCATCTTTCTCTGTCGGATCTATCTAACCAGATGGCACGCTTTTGGGAGAGACGGAGGAACTGCTGACTCGAGCCACATCCCATAGAAAAACATTTTGTTGAGCATACTTATCGTCAAGATAATGGTAGATTTGTAGTTAGGTTACCTCTTAAAGATACACCAGATTGTTTAGGTAATTCCTTTCACATCGCGAAAAAACGCTTATTCAACTTAGAAAAAAGATTTAGCAAGCAACCTGAGCTAAAGGCAATGTATGTTGACTTCATTAACGAATATAGAGATTTAGGCCATCTAACTGACTCTGAGATTCCTTACAGAGCCAACTATCTTTGTCATCACTCCGTGATGAAAAATGATAGTGAAAGTACTCGCTTAAGGGTAGTTTTCCAAGCAAACTGTCCGACTTCCTCTGGATATTCGATCAACGACATCCAGATGGTAGGTCCAAATATACAGGACACGCTATTCAACATATTGCTTAGATTTCGTCACTACAAGTATGTCTTATCGGGAGATATTAAGAAACAGTATAGACAAATTTTAATAAATGAAGTTGACAGACACTTGCAAGTCATTCTGTGGCGGGAGGACGAACACCTACCTATTCGCTCTCTCACTTTAAACACCGTTACATACGGATTTGCATCTGCAAGTTTTTTAGCTGCTAGATGCCTGTGGCAACTAGGGGCTGAGAGCAAGGATCCTTTAGTTAAGACCGTTATACAGAATGATTTTTATTGTGATGACTTATTGACAGGTGCAGACTCTGAGGCAGAGCTGCTTAATATACAGGCGGGGGTCTCACAGGCCCTGGCCTCCGGTTGATTTAACTTGCGTAAATACCGCTCAAACTTAAGCGCTCTGCTAGAATCTGATTCTATTGATAAACGGGACAATTTAGCATTAAGTCAAGCCTGTCAAACACTTGGATTGGGTTGGAGTCCCAGCGAGGATATTTTGAACTTCGACATTACCATAGACGACACCAATGACATGGTTACCAAAAGAACAATCTTATCCAAAACGTTTCAAGTGTTTGACCCCTTAGGACTTTTAAGCCTATGCACTGTCAAGCCTAAGATAAGATCCTAATACAAAAGTTGTGGGCGGCCAGTAAGTCTTTAAAAAAGGCGTCAAAAATACCAAGATTAGTTTTATGTGACTCGCCGCTCACAATAGAGGCACATTGTTTCTCTGATGCGTCATTGGCCGCATATGCCTCTTGTATTTATATTAGATCCATTTCAAGCTCCGGTGAGCTGCAAGTGAACCTACTGTGTGCGAAAGACAGGGTAGCACCCATACATCCTGTAACCGTGCCCAGGCTAGAATTGGCCTGAGCATTGCTAGCAACTAAGCTTTATTCCACTGTGGTTAAAGCCCTGAGGCGCACCATTTTTTGGACAGACTCTGCGGTTGTACTAGCCTGGCTAAAGACGGATATTTCCAAATTAAAAACGTTTGTAGCTAACAGAGTCGCTGCCATAAACGAGCTCGTGCCCGGAGCGGACTGGAGACATGTGCCTACTACTCTGAACCCAGCAGACCTCGCGAGTCGAGGGGTGGACCCACAACATGTCGCCAGCGCCGCTCTATGGTGGCATGGCCCAGAGTTCTTACTTAAATCAGAAAATGAATGGCCAAGGCTAGACTCTGTTGAAACCGAAGCTTTGCCTGAGGTCAAGCTCACAGTTTTAGTTACAGCCGTAGAGCCTGAGCCTTGTATTGTAGATTTTGATAGGTTTTCTAAATATAAAAGACTACTACGCGCTGTAGCTTATGTGCAGCGCTTCATAAATAACTGTAAGCCTAATCAACCTAAACTAACATGCGAACTAACGTCACAAGAGCTTACAAGCTCACTTCAAACGTTAGTGAAACTTGCTCAACAGCAATTGTTCCCTGACGAACTTGAAGTGTTGCGTAAAAATAAAACATTAAGTGCTAAGTCCCGAGATACAGGCTCAGCCTAGTTCGGGATCTGCCGGATATCCATGTTCTATTAAGACTTGTCTGATTCCAAATAAATTTATCTTTATCTTTATCTAAGTCTAACCTTACGTCTCTGACGCCATTTATTGACTCTCAATGTATCTTGCGAGTCGGGGGGAGGCTGGATGCTTCCGGTTATAGCTATGATAAGAAGCATCCCATGTTATTGCGTGCTAAACACCCACTCACCAAACTCATATTCAAACATGAACACACACGTCTCTTACATGCCGGGCCGCAGCTTCTTTTGTCATCGGTTGGAGATATAATATGGCCAGTTGAAGGCAGGAACCTCGCACGAAGCACGGCCCACAATTGTGTTTGTGTCACTTGTAGCCGCGCCGCTGGTAAAACGTTAAAAAATATCATGGGTAATTTGCCAGTGCAACGTATAGAAGTAGACTTTCCGTTCGCGACAACAGCGGTAGATATGGCCGGGCCATATTTAATAACGGATCGCCGGGGTCGCGGCTGCAAGATCACTAAATGCTACATGTGTTTATTTATATGTTTAAGATATAAATGTGTTCATTTGGAGGCCGTAAGCGACTTGACTAAAGACGCGTTTGTATTAGCTCTCCGCAGGTTTATCGCACGCCGCGGCAAGCCTGCGGAAATTATATCAGACAATGCAAAGAACTTTGTTTCCGCTGCAAAGGAAATAAAGGAATTTATGAAGCTTTATAAAGATGAAATATCCGAGTTTGCGGCTGATCAAAATATACGCTTCACGTTCACGCCCGCTTACGCCCCAAACTTCAATGGCTTTGTAGAGGCTGGCATTAAGAGCGCTAAATTTCATCTAAAACGAATTCTAGGAAATGGTCACCTCACATTCGAGGAATTGTCCTCGTTGTTTAGCCAAATAGAAGCCATCTTAAATAGCCGACCGCTCTGTCCACTCTCCCCCTCCCCCCTTGACTTTTCTCCCCTTACTCCCGGGCACTTTCTCCTTGGCAGGCCGCTGGTGTCGCCGCCGGTCCCACCGCTGCAAGACCACAACCCGCACCGCCTGGACCGCTACCTCAGGCTGGAGCAGCTGCGCCAGCACTTCTGGGCCCGCTGGTCAACCGAATACATCTCCGAGCTCCAACAACGTAGCAAATGGCGCGAGCGACGACGTGACCTGCAGCTAGGCGAACTCGTGCTTATAAAGGATGAAGGCTTGCCGCCTCTGCTCTGGCGCATGGGACGAGTTACTAGATTGTATCCCGGCAAGGACGGCGTTCCACGAGTCGCAGACATAAACACTGCCAGAGGTGAAATTAAAAGGCCCCTCAACCGGATCTGCCCTCTACCCATGGAAGAAGGGGATTCCTGAAAGGCTGGCTTTCAGCGGCCCGGAGTATGTTGCGGCTTGCAACACCGATACGAGGAGATGAATCGACCAATGGAGTAGCGCATCCCGCGCATGCGCTACAGCGCCAAAGTTTTCGGCATAAAGCCGCTGACGCGCCGGCGTCGCCCTCTTTTCCATAATATCCACAGACCACACGCACGTCGCTAGAACTAGAACTCTGTATTGTATCAATTGTACAAGAAGTAAACCCTCAATCAATGGTAAATTATCTTTTATTACAAACAAACCTTATGTCCTCATAGACAACTGTATTATGTCTTAAAGTCAATCTTGACAACCCTATTTCCATAGAAATCGAAAAAAAACTTAGAAATGTTGTGAATCCTAAATCTCGCAAGATTAGCTTTTGTAATTTTGAGAAATTATAGTTAATCATATTTTAAATACACTTAATAAAAAATAAAACGCTAATATTGGAAAATATAGGACGTATAAAAAAAAAGTTTGAAAACTTTAGTAACTTTTAACTGAATGGCACTAAGATGCTGAATTTTTTGTACAATTAATGAGTATATCTCACTAAAACTCAGAAGAAATAAAAATTGGAACTATATTGACGTTACTTCAGTAATTTATTATGCCAATAAACATGTTTTCTTAAGGTCATTGACCTAATATTGTGCATTAACAACGCAAGATAATCATTCGGGAGTTTTACACTGGGATGCAGGATATTATAATGCGTATTATAAAAATACAAAATGAGGGTGGTCAAAACTGATCGAAAATCCGACACTGTGCGACTCGAAGTATGCCGCGTCGTCCGCGTAGAGGCCCAGTTGCGTGTTACCAACGACTGGGATGTCATCGGTGAACCGGACCTGCGGTAACACGCAGGTGATAGGCAGCTCCCCTGTGGTACACCCGCCTGGATGGGATGTACTTCAGAGAGTGTGCCTTCCACATGGACTCGGAAGCGTCTATCTGTAAGGAAAGAAGCAATTACTCGCACGATTCGACGAGGGGCCGTGGAGGTGGACATTTTGTAGAGAAGGCCTTCTCCATGTCCAGCAACACGGCGACTGTATACTGTATAACTGTAGCCATGTAGTGTAGCACTGTAGCACCCTGGTGAGCTGCAGCGTCGTGGAGTGCCCCCCTCTGAAGCCGAATTGCTCCGGCCGGGGCGTGATGTGGGGCTGCAGGTGGCGGAGCAGCGCCCTCTCCAACACCTTCGAGAGGGTGCTCAGCAGTGTGATGGGGCGGTAGTTCTCCGCATTTCTTCTGTCCTTCCCAGGTTTGGGCAGGACGATGACCCGGCCCTCTTTCCACGAGGAGGGAAAGTGGCCCGATCGCATGATCCCATTGAAGAGTCGCGCCACCGCGCGCCTCTATAGTGCATAGCGGCAGGTGGCGCAACGCTGCATTGGGGATGTTGTCGGCGCCAGGTGCCTTCCTCGGTTTGACGTGGAACCGGATCGCGGAACGCTGGACCTGTGAAGGAGAGAAGAAAATCGGGTCTTCCTGCGGCAGGATCGGTGCTTCGAAGTACTGCTGGAGCTGCCGCTCGACCTCAGCGGTGTGCTGGGCGTCAGTGACGGGATTCGGCGTGAATTGCCGCTCTAGACTTTGGGCGAATAGCTCCGCCCTGTCTTTAGCGGTGTAGTGCAGAACCCCGTTGTCATGTAGGAGTGGCCGGAAGCGAGTTTGAAAGAGATTTACGATTTATCTAGATGTAAATAAAGAAAACAAAGGGAATATTGAAGAATTAGCGGCGCCGAAGCCAGATGTCGATACGACGGACCCCCGGGCTCTGCTGGGGTTCCCGCGGCGGCCGCAGCGGGCGCGCGGCCGCGGGAGGGTTCCGCGGAACGTAGTGCGGAACCAGCAGGCGCTACAGAACCCGGACGCGCTGTGCGGCATCGTGTTCATGAACGAACCTATCATGGCCAAGATCATGTTTCTAATCGTTGTGGTGAGTATTGCGCCTCGTCTAGTACAAGTTTTTTCAAAACAAAACATAAACGAACGCTTGCGTTTAGTCAAGTTTAGTATATGTTCGAATACTATAGAAATTAAGTTTTTGGTGAAACTGTTTTGTATTTTAAGTTAGTCTCAGATATTGATACTTTATTTGGCATGAAATGTTGAATTTTTAACCGACTCAAAAAAAACGGAGGTTCACAAGGTCGCGTAATAAATAAGTAATATGTTAAGCTGGTATTACACTGTCCTGAATTCGGACCTATACGTTAGAGCGAGATGCTTCAACTCCCCTCCACTAGTTAGGACGCCTGATTCAGGACAGTGTAATAGCCGCATTACGGTGGTTTGAAAATGGAACCATAGTCGATGTCATAGAGTTATCTATGGCCGCTCGCACTGCTCGCAGTCGCTCGCTCCGAAAACTCCAAAAATTCCGAAATGTTCACACGGGAAACAGTGCTCTCATCATGCTCTCATATTTGAATATGTAATTTCTTGCATAAATATAGTACCTACACGTAGTGCAAAATGATTTAAAGCGCATCAGGTTATGCGCCTCGCACGTGGTAAAATGTGAAGTTGTGTGAATAAATTCGGTGAAAAATCAAAATTTACAAAACAGTGTCGCATCGCGCGCGACCGATGTTCCGAAACAAAATTTTGACAGTTGTCACTATTGTGCAAAAATTGTGAAAAAATGTCTACAAATAATAATATGGCCCTGATCGAAAGACTGCAGGGAAGAGAAAACTTCGCGACGTGGAAGTTTGCCGTAAAAACATATTTAGAACACGAAGAATTATGAGAGTGCTTCGGAAGCCGGCTGACACTGAACCGAAGGCAAAGTCAAAATAGTGTGTACCGATGAACGCATTTGAGGACTTACTCGTCGTGTCTGGTTGTTACGGTATTTAACAACAACACATGAGAATTTGTCAGTGCCTCCAGGAACCTAGACAAAATTTTGACAAAGCGCACAAGCTCCGGTACACTGGTATCTGCGTCGATGACGAATATCTAAGCTAGTGTCGCTCTATCAGCCGATTTGTCGAAGACAATCTGATACAGGTCAAGATTTCCGAAGTCTACCGTGTTTCATGTGAACAAAACTGTAATGTGAAGAAGAATGAAGATACTTAGCATATTTTAAGAAATTGTGAAGAAGTACAGGAAAATGGAAATACAAGCTCCATTCAGTATCCTGGCTATCTAGAGCTTCTTCTCTCCGACAGACGGATTTCAATAACAAATGTGACATAAAGTTTTGACAACAATGGTGAAAAGAATATTTAACAAGAAAAGAAGGAAGTAGCAAAGCAACCATAGCTGGTGTGGAGAATGGAAAAGCCACCGGTAGAAGCTTAATATTGCTCCCGTCCTAGTATATTTAAATGGAACTGTCACCTAATCAGTACACCTATCGCCCAAAAACTGAAGTTGGAAAAGAATAGTGAACATATTCAAGAAATGCTTAAATTTGACATGTGAAATGTCAACCGGATGAGCATTCGTGTTGTCCCTCGTGCTTTAGAGAATTGTATAGTGATCCTGGAAATGCAGTTACTACGTGGTACGTGTTCCTGAAGATCAAGGATACCGCGCCGTGATTTGAAGTTCGCAATTGTATCCATCAACCGTCAATGTCAGCCTGAGTACGACGAGAAGTCATGTACCATGCAGCAATATGCTACTGATATACCTCCTTACGAACCTGTACTTAATCTTAGACCTGCAGTTCCATTAGTAATATTTGTAGTTGTTTTTGAAATGTTTATTTGAAAGACGTGATGTCGTCGTAGGATCTGTCCCGCAGCGACCCGCGCTTGTAGGGCGTGAGCGCGCAGTACGTGTGGGCGGGCGGCGTGGGCGGCGTGGACTGGACTGACTGACGCGGCCGACGCGCGCCGACACGCGCGCAAGCGCGAGGACGCGCTTAAAAAGTAACTCAATTACTCATTTTTACTATTTCTTTAGAATTTTAGTTAATTTTTTCTAAATACGCCGACTTTTTTGAGAAAAGCCTTGCTGAAACTTCGGCTGGAAGAGGAATTGCCTGCCTCGTATTACTAAACAGCCTCGGCTCCGCTAGGCCGTCTATAAGACACGGCAGACAATCCCTTTTTTCCCGGACTTCATACGTATATTATTTCACCTACCTGAAGCCCCAACAACAGAAACCCGCAGCCATAATAACTAACACCACTATTTACTCTGTGGTATTTGGTGTTGTGTTCCTGGAGATGAGGAAGGTCGCCACAGCTCCCAAGGATGCGCTGTGTTGAGAGTGTGGACGTACATATATATCACACTGTCAACACTACAAATCCTCGAGTCAGTAAATGGTTCTCGAGCATCCATAGGGTACGGTAGCCATCAGGTTGGCCGTAAGTTCGTTTGACACCGTCAGAGCGTTTCAACCGGCCTGACTTCGGTGCTCGTATTATTTACGATGGCCTTAGGATTCTGTGGTCCATTTTACAAAGGACAACAGTCCTCCCCACCCGCTACACTACACCCTAATATGGTCCTCCACTTTGCAGTGATGTCTTCAATAATGCGACCACCGAAATGATAGCGGTTGAAACGCTCTTTTATTTAATTTTTTTATTTTTACTTTCATACATATCACAGTCCTGGACATTACATTACAGGACAGAATGTCCTCGAACATCTGGGAGTTTCGTGGTTACTGATGTAAACTATACTACATGTTTCGTTGGTCTGTCCGTCAGGTTCCGCACGCACGACTGCAACCTGCTGCTGGCCACGGCGGCGCTGGAGGAGGGCATCGACCTGCCGCGCTGCAACCTCGTGCTGCGGTGGGACCTGCCCAACTCGTGAGTACTTTCTAGTTTTCAATCATCATTTCCACCGAAAGACGTCCTCTGCTGGACGTAGGCCTCCCCCAAAGAGTGCCACAATGACCGGTCCTGCGCCACCCGCAGCCAGCGAACTCCCGCGACCTTTACCAGGTCATCAGTCCACCTTGTGGGAGGTCTACCTACACTGCGACTTCCGGTCTGTGGTCGCCCCTCGAGAACCTTTCGGCCCCAACGACCATCGGTTCTATGCAATGTGCCCCGCCCCCTGCCACTATATTCTGTAATGTAAAAATGTCGAGAGTGCTGTTCGAGAGTGAAGAAGTCGATGGAAGTCTATGCTTCAATAGTACATTATTGCCGTGGCCGGGAAGGGAGCAATTGCAGGCTGAGTATTTGTTTAAACGGACGAGCTTGCGAGTCCGTTTAATTATAATACGAAGCCTGCAATTGCCATTCCGGCCGAGGCTAATATAGTGCTTTTCTCAAAAATGGGGAAAATACGACAAAAATTTAATTAAGATTTGATAAACATAACCTTAAAACGTCAAAAACATCATGTTTTCCCGCCGTTTATTTTTTTTTAACAGAATCGCAAGTGTATTTTTCCACCGAAAAACGCAAACTATTCGAGACACATAAAAAAACGTCGCGTTTTCAACAGAAAAATACGAGCTGAATTGGCTGAATACGACCTGTGCCTCCTCTTACATTCTAAAAAGTTCTACATTTTAAAAAGTTTATAACTCGACAAATAAAGGAATTTATATGTGACATTGCAGGCCATATATGTGGCCTGCAATGTTTTTTACTTTTTAATTTGTATCTGACCTTAAACTATACACTTTACCTCCCAATATGTAGCGACTAAAGTCCAGTTTGCGGGCCATTTTTGAGAAAAATATTTTGCCGAACTGTTTTATTTGACGTTTCTCTGTTTATATAGACATAACCATAGTAAAAGGCTACCATTTAAGAGAATACAGCGGCCAAGGTCCTCTCAAATAGGAGATCTGATACACACCGACATTGCAGGGCCCACTCGCACTCGAGTTCCAACAAAGGAAGGTTACCGGTATTTTCAAACAGTCATTGATGACTACAGTCATTTTACACAGACATACTCGTTGAGAAATAAGTTCGAAGCTACCCAAAACTTAATCACATATATTAAAGAAATGGAGAGAAAAATGCAAGTAAATAGTACATTACCTACTTACCAAGGGCGATAAAACAAAGAATGTCTCAGATCGCAGGTATTTTACGCCCGAGCCGAAGTCAAGGGCGATAAATATTATGCGATCTGAGTCTCTCTTTATTATCGCCCGTGGTAAGTACAAAATTTTATGTCACCCCCTGGCCAGGAAGTGGGTTTTTTCGCGCGCGGAGAGTGCGATAATGGCCACTTTATGGCCAGGTGTGACATAAAATAAGAAGAATACCTACGATGTGACCAAGGTGGGGAGTTTACGGCAAACAAATTAATAGTAGATTGTTTGACAAGGGTCTAAAGTAAGCCATATTACCACGAGATAGTTATTTTTCATCTCTCCTGTTCGGAAAGTTCGATAGGGTGGAAAGTATTTTTTTTTTTAATTTCCATACGCCGGGGCTGCGCGTCCGCCGCGCTTGGGCGCTGCGCGGGCAGCCAGCCGCGGGCGCGCGGCCCGGGCGGGGGCGGGGGCCGGGGGACGGGGCGCGGCGGCGCTAGCTGCTGGCGGCTGCAGGCGTGTTTTTATTACTGAATCTTTAGAATAGTACATTACTTAACAAGGGCGGTAAAACAAAGAATGTCTCAGATCGCAGGTATTTGACGCCCGAGCCGAAGGCAAGGGCGATAAATATTCGATCTGAGGCTTTCTTTATTACCGCCCGTGTTAAGTACAAAATTTTGGTGACCCCTGGCCAGGAAGTGGGATTTCCCGCGCGCGGAGCGTGCGGTAATTGCCGCTTTATGGCCAGGTGTGACATAATATCATTTACTATTAATTTTGTTTCTCAATTATTTTCCTCATAGTCGAAATGAATAGTACATTGTTGTAGAGGCTAGAAAGTAAGCAATAGATGGACGAGTTAGTTCGAGTTCCATTCGTTCGAAAGTACGAGATCCATCTATTGCACTTTCGGCCGAGGCTTAACATAGTGCTTTTCACGTCTACTGAGAGGAAATCAAATCCATTTTTATAGTTTGTTGGTTGCAGCAACACAATCCTTCCCTCCCGCCTTATTTTTTTTCCAGTACTTACGTTCTTAATGGCCAGTATGTTATTAGATAATTCAAAGGCGTTTTTATGTAATAAATCTTCAATGCAAACTTTTCAAAGCACATAAAAGTCTTAAAAACGCCTATCAATAACCTTCTTTTTCATAACATAGTCGGCGACACCAAAAATACCTAATTTTTACGAGTTGTGATTGGTTGATTTTGTGTCATATGAAGTACGGGCGTGTTCTGATTGGACGATAGCATGAGAATAATTTTATTTCATTTGACAGCTTAAATCCACCTTACTGTGATAATGGAATTTCGAATAATAAAAAAGTTAACTGTGATATTAGTAATAAAAATTCAAATAATGAATCTAATGATGAAATTCCTAATAATGATCAAAACAGCTGTGATATTAATGATAAGTCTAGTGATAAGTCTAATCGTAGTTCTTCTGATGTTTCAGAGGCGGAGATAACACCACCACCATGGTCACCGCTGTCTGACCAGTACTGTACTGGCGAAGACCGCTCTTCCGATGAAGGTGATGAAGTTTCTTCTCTGCCGGAGCCGGTGTGTGCAGGTCAAGGAGGAGAGCCGATTACATCGGTAGAGGCCGATGCGTCTAGCTCTCAGCGCCCCGTACGTAGTACAAGAGGTAAAATGCCTAAGAAGATGTCCGATTATGACTTATCTACTATGTTGGATGAGGCTAGTTCACTGGATGATCCCATTTCCTACGAGGCAGGAGGCCATGAACTCACCAGACAAGGAAGAATGGCTTAAAGCGATACAATGTGAGTATGATGCTCTTCTTAAACATAATGTGTGGGAATTGGTGGATCGACCAAAAGCATTATAACGTCATTAAATGCAAATGGGTTTTCAAACGTAAATATGATGCCGCAGGTAAATTTAACAAGTTTAAAGCGAGATTAGTTGCCCGTGGTTTTACACAAAAAGAGGGAATTGATTATTCAGATACTTTTTCACCTGTTGTCAGGCATTCAACATTAAGAATTTTATTTATTCTCTCTTGCTACAGAGCTCGATTTGCAATGTAATCGTATTGACGTTACAACTGCTTTCTTAAATGGTGAACTAGAGGAAACAATATTTATGGAACAGCCAAAAGGTTTTAATAATATTGACAATAATAAAGTGTGTATGTTAAAGAAAAGCATATACGGCTTGAAACAAGCGAGTCGTATGTGGAATTCAAAAATTCATAATGTTTTATGTGCTAAAGGGTATGAGCAAAGCAAATGCGAGCCCTGTATTTATGTAAAAAGAACCAAAACTGAGTATGTTATATTGGCCTTGTATGTCGATGATTTTTATGTATTTCATAATAACTGTATAGATAGTGTTTTGAAATTGTTAGAAAAGCATTTTGAAATTCGACATTTAGGCGAACTCAAGAATTGTTTAGGCATGAATGTAACAAGGAAAAATGGTTCTTTAATTTTAGACCAATCAGATTATGTCAAACGTTTATTGGCTAAGTTTAATATGACTGAGTGTAAGCCGGTTTCTACACCATTGGCTATAAACTGTAAGCTTGATAAGTCAAATAAGTGTTTAGATGAAAACATCTATAGGTATAGACAATTACTAGGGTCTTTAATGTACTTATCTGTCTGTACCCGTGCTGACATATCGTATGCTTGTAGCCAACTTAGCCAATACAGTATACTTGCTTTGATATGGATCATTGGCGAGCTGCTAAACGCGTATTAAGATACTTAGCGGGCACGATAAATTATGGACTTTATTCCTGTAAAGGAGGTAATTTAAATATATGTGCCTTGCCTACACAGACGCAGATTGGGCCAACAATCTATACGATCGCAAGTCATACACTGGTTTTGTCATTAAAATGGGTGGCAACGTTGTTAACTGGGAAGCTAGAAAACAGCGTTGCATAGCTTTATCGAGTACGGAATCGGAATATTTGGCAATTGGTGATGTGTGCAAAGATATATGTTTTGTTCGTAATTTCTTATCAGAAATCATAGACGAAACTATAGATGCCGTAGTATATTGTTGTGTTGGCTATCCTGTCCAATCATCACATACTCTGTGAATGACACTTAATATTAGGCTATAGTTATTCGCTACCTAAAAATATCTTATCTGTTGACATGAAGATGGCCGTAATAGAAAGATGTGTATTGTGAAAGTTATATTAAAATAAATAGTTAAACTATAAAAGAAGAGTTGTTTATACTGAATAGGAACAGCCCAATAGGAAACCCGTTAATATATATAACGTTAACCAACGCAGAAATTGTTACTCGTAAAAGAATACTCACACAAAAGGACAAAACACATAGATCTGCGCTACCATTTCGTAAAAGATCTTATAAAGCAAGGTTTAATAAATGTAAGATACTTACCAACTGAAAAAATGGTAGCGGATGTTTTAACAAAACCATTAAGTAATGTAAAACATAATAATTGTATATCTGAATTGTGTCTTAAGAATGTATTGTGAATGATTTTGTAATTTATAGGGTTTGCAATTTAATTTAAATTTAAATGCCATAAGATAGCATTGTGATGTTTGCTTGCACTTATAATAAGTTTGTATGAACTCGTATTTGCCAAGATAGAGTTGATGGTGCATGATAATGTAATGTGTATTGTTAATTGTACTCAGAATTCTATCCGAGGTAGAGCATAAGAAGGAGTGTTAGAAAAATACGATTTTTATTATCTATGCTCTACCACGGACATAGGTGGCTGCATACTGCATCTCGCCCCTTTTCTTATCTATGGCGGTCCCGTTAGCCACGCCATTATGTGCTCGTCCCTAATTTATTTAATTATTAATAATGAATTCATAATTTCAACAATGTAGAAGTCGTGTTTCCTGAGGAAATAAAACAACATTGTGTGTCGCATAGAGGTTTTTATTGGATCTTCCCCAAATCACGCAACGCCACGAAGCTGCGCACATGCTCTGCCCAACAAAATGCCTTACTAACCTATGAGGAATTTTCTACTGTCCTAACTCAAATTGAAGGAATATTAAACTCGAGACCAATGTGCCCAATACCTACTTCTGACAGTGACGAAATTTCATTTTTATCACCAGCTCATTTCCTATTAGGCAAAACACTCACAGCCCTGCCAGACTATAACTATGAAATAAGTCCTGTTAATGCACTTAATCTCTACCAGCGACTGCAGCAGCTCCAGCAGCATTTCTGGCGGCAGTGGTCGCGTGACTACATAGGCCTACTCCAAGAGAGAACCAAGTGGAGAAGCTCCAAGGGCCCAGCGCTCCAGCCCGGGACAGTGGTGCTGGTGCGGGAAGACCGACTGCCTCCGTGCCAGTGGCGGCTGGGCCGCGTCAGTGCTGTCTGCTCCGGCCAGGACGGAGTCACCCGGGTCGTAGAACTAAAGACCGCTCGTGGGGACATAAAACGTTATTTCAATAATATTTGCCCATTACCTATACAAGTGTAATTTATATAATATATTAAGTTAATTCCTATTAGCTCTTAAAACCTAAGCAGTTAACAATCAGATAGTAGTTACTGGTACCGAAATAAAGTTTCTATTGCTCTTTGTTTCATTTATAAGGCATGATAAATGTAACTTGCTCTTCGATGATAACAGACAGAACTTCTTAATTGCATACAGTTTAAAGTAAAAATATAATTAGTCAATAGTAACTAGTCCTTATAAATATGGATCTGTCTGGTATCAAACAAGAGGTAAATAACGGTAACGATCTGTAACGATAACCGTCACTTGACCTGACAGAGGCCATCAACCTTTCACCCTTTTGTCAGTTTTAGATTTGAAGTACATCTAAAAGGTCAGTGACCTAGCTAACCCCTTCAACGACGTTGAAAGGATTAAAGCTCTGGTGGGAGCATGTCGCATAGCGACACCTGGCCCCTATACCACAAAACTTTACAAGTCTACAATTTGACAAAATTGTACAATTTTCCATAGAAAAAGTTCACAAATTTGTCGAATTGTACGCTTGTGAAGTATTGTGGTAAAGGCCCCTGGTGGCGCGTCCGCCGAACCACTAGGCACTATCCGATACTAAAGGCCGACGCTAGCTTACGCGGGTGCACGGAGCGGGTCATACTAAACTGCGCCCGCGGCGGGCAGTAAATAAATAAATAAATGAATAAATGAACTTTATTCTGTAAGTAGGCCGCAATGGCACTTTTACAAGTCAAACCCTACTAGCGTTTCACAGAGGCCACTGCCGAGAAGAAACGCCGAAAGAAACTCGACAGTCAGCCATTTTCTCACAAAAATATGCTTATTACAATGATAATACTTAACCTACTTAAGATCAAGAAATCTAAGACACATAGAATTCAAAATTCAGAATTCAAACATTTATTCTGCAAATAGGCCACAAGGGCACATCACATGTCATAATGTTAATGTACAATTTTAAAAAAGTCTTACATTATAAGCATATGATAGATTTTTCATGAGAAAATATTAATTTACAATTTAAGAAATATATCAATAAGAATTTAATACATTTTTCATGTCAAAATATTAATTATCTATTAAAAACATTACAATAATAGTAAAATTGAGAGATGTATAAGGTCTCAGTCTGAATAACAAAATTTAATATAATATCTCAAAAATGTAAATGGTCTCTGAGCGTCAAAATATTCTTAATAATGACTATTATAACGTGCTTTGAGATGTACATGGTCTCAAAGCGTCAAAATAAAAATAATAAGTTTTAAATATAAAAGGAAAAAAAAAAACAATTTAATATAGAGGTCTCTCTCAGAGTCAATGTCAATGTCAATATAGTATGTGTATAGTATGACCCACTCCGTGCACCCGCGTAAGGCCCTGGGTTTTCTGACCACCCCACCCGTCGCCGGCGGCCGGCGACCGACGCGTGTCCGCCGCCGACGACGTTCGGATGTTTTGTTCGGGAATGTTTGAGGGTGGCTTCTCTGAAACATCGCCGGCGGCGGGTAGGTCGACGGACGAAGGTCACAAGCCGCACGCGTCGGTCGCTATCATTTTTAGGGTTCCGTAGTAAACAAGGAACCCTTATAGTTTCGCCATGTCCGTCCGTCCGTCCGTCCGTCCGTCCGTCCGTCCGTCCGTCCGTCCGTCCGACCCCCGTTTTTCTCAGTAACCGTTAGTACTACAAAGCTGTAATTTGGCACGAGTATAGATATTGATGACGCCGACAAAACGGTAGAATAAAATCTTGAAAAAAAATTTTTTTTAGGGTACCTCCCCTACATGTAAAGTGGTGGTACAATTTTTTTTTTCTTTCAAACCCCATCGTGTGGGGTATCGTTAGATAGCTCTTTTAAAAATATTATAAGGTTTCTAAGAGTATTTTTTGATTCAAGAATCGGTTGGCGTGATATTAAGCTTTGAAGTGATAATTTTCGTTATGGTCAAGTGTCCCCCCCCCCCTGCCAGCTAAACGGTGGCTCCTAGGCATGTGAAAAAAATCATGGCAGTAGTATATACGATGAATTTAAAAGGAAAACTATCACAGCTAAGTAGATATTATTAATTAACGAGTAATAGTCGAACTTCAGAAATGTACTTTGCAAAAGCAAACTTTCGAACAATTTCCATTGATATCTTAGATAATGTTGTTAATTCTGTCAAAAACATAGTAAATATAAGTTTGCGAACTTTTTAGTCCACATAATGTAACGGGTGGACGACTACGGAACCCTACCTTGCGCGTGGCCCGACACGCACTTGGCCGGTTTTGGAATAGGTTTTGGCATGGACGCGTAAGTACGCGATCCCGCTCGCGCGTCTTTTTGTAGAATAGCGACGGACGGCGGGTGGCGTCTTGATATTGAAAATGTCTCATTTCAATAAATACAACGATGAATTATTAATAAATCCAATACGTTGTAATCCTATATTGTTCGACGCGTCTGACAAAGATTATAAAAATAACAATTTAAAGCACCGAACATGGGAAAATATTAGTGGGCCCTAAACTACAAAGTAGTCGAACGCAAACGCACTGTGTGGTTCGGGCGGCGTCCGCTAGGTGGCGCTGTGGTAAAAGGCACTGCTTTGCCTGCCAAATCGTATTGTATCGTAGGCATGCAGGGCCGATTTTTTTATCTGTTAAATCGGCCCTGCATGCCTACACACAATACGATTTGGCAGTGGCACTGCAAGCAGGGCTTTGTGTAGGCAGCTTTACCGTATGATCTGCTCGGACGGTAAGCCAAAGGCAGGCGCCCGTAGAAAGCAGGCGCCCCTTTCCTTTCCAATCGAAGATGGCTACCGATAAAGATACTATATTGTAACTCTCAGACAATAAACCTAAGAATAGAAAACTTATCTTATTATTCTGGAAAAAGGAGAAACCCTTTTTACACAAGCATACATTGATAATGCGTAAAAGCGGCCTACTCACAGCCCTAAAATCAGAGGCGATATTTCACCCTAGATCGCCTCGTGTGTAGGCAAATCGGGTACGATAATCTTATACGATTGCACGGACAATCTGGACAAGTTTTCTGATACTAGGGCTTCATGACAACCAAGGAGTAGCAACCAGGGGCTTAGTTCCACTGGCACCGGAGTGGCGCTGCGACAGGACAGCGTAGTTGTTTTTCTAATCTGTGACAATAGACAATAGACAATAACTTTATTCGCATTAAACATTACCATTATACAAGCTGTTAATATAATTATTGGTAAGTTAACATGTTTAACCAAAATTGGTATGCAAATATAATATTAAGCTAATATTTGGTACAAGTACAATTACAGAGATCATTATAAAATATAAATCATGAAATATTACTGAATATTAGTTACAGCTACACGTACATATACATTGCCTGCCATAACATTATGTCTCAAAGAATTCATTTAAGCTATAAAAGTTTTTTTCATTTAGCCATCGGTGCAGGTACCTTTTAAATGACATTATATTCAGTGATCGCAATTCAGCAGGAATTTTATTATAGACCTTCACACACATAATTAAACAACTTTTTTTATGTTTTGCTAAGCGTGAATGGTCGTCAGGCAAAAGTCTGTCTGGATCTCGACAGGCACGAGGATGAGTGTCACATGCTTTCTTGAACATCCATTTATGCTTTTGGACAAACATACACACCTCAAAGACATAAAGCGCCGGAAATGGTAATATACCCAGCTTTTTAAAAAGTGGCCTGCAGGATTCGTCTGGCCGCATTCTATAAATTGCTCTTATACACTTTTTTTGTGCGATAAATGCTCGATTGATGTCTGTGCTATAGCCCCATAGTATTAGTCCGTATCGTAAAATTGACTCTACATATGCGTGATAGCACGATATCGCGGTTGAAATGTTGGTGACTCTGCTGACTTGCTTGAGGGCATATACATATTTATTATATTGTGGTGCACATCTGTCAAAGTGAAAAAAATTGAATTTGACGTATGTAATGTAACAGTAACAGTACCAGTTAATAATGCCTCCCTTTCTCACTCTCCATTTTTCCTCTATGTTGGCATGCTTAACGTTCTGTCATCCACTTCCCGCTCTTTTACTAACTGTACAATCGTCCTGTATTGTCTGTGTCGTCCTTAATATGTGTTATTTGTTTTAGGTTCCCAGACATATCCTCCCACAAAAATCAAAATTTATTACGATCATTCTCTCACACGTTTGAGGTTTAAAAGTTTAAGTTTAAAGTCATGCTATTTGTAATCGATATGTAACAACTTACTGTTCCTTGAACTGTTCCAAAGATAGACTATTTTGTACCTACAGATGTTTAGATTAAGGTCGAAATTGCATTGTGTAAATCTTGAACTGCTGATAAGATTATCATTGTATTGTATGGAAGTCAGAGGGCTGACTTCAAGTTTCAGGACGGCCGACTGTAGGATTGCATGAAAAGGAACGTATGAATGACGTATTGTGAGTGAATGAGATAGCACGCAGACGGAGTGTACGAGTGTGAAAGAGACGAATGAATGACTTATGACTTTTTAGATATAAGGAACGGTGGAGGGATTTCTATTGGAGATTGAGATCGGAGCTTAAAACGAAAGACGTGTGCTGTTACAATTTTTCTATTTTATTTAAATATACAGCTTTTCTACATTTAAAGTGGTTTTCTACTATCGCCCCATCCCACATACATACATTACTTTAAAAAATTGTGACGTCTTAATTATAATAACCGGATATCCAGGCAAGGAAACCTGCTAACTGTACCTAAAATACCTTACCTACCAAAATGATATAACAAAGTTCCGAGAGACCTAAAAGATCTTCATGGTTCAATTAAAAAAAAATGGTATGCATTGCTATGTGAACTAAACTTTCAACTAGAGAGTTTCTGATTATTATGAAATTTAGTAATGAGTAAGTGAGAATAGATTAACAAAAATAAGATTAAGTTATTAAAATGTGCATACTTAAATATCTAGAATATGGATGACTGCGCTTATCTACGTTTTAACACCATATGTAACCCGTATTCCGCAAATAAACATTCATATAAGATTTTAATATAAACATTAAGCTTAAGATTTCGTAATTCTAATATAAACATTCATTTTCATTTCATTGTAAGTACCTTTCTCTTTTATTTTTCAGACAAGCGACTAAACGCACCCAAAGAAACTATGGAAACTACGGCTGATTTTGTTTTGTTTTTTGATGACTTATTTGCGTTAATGGCTCGCCAGGTCAAGGCCGAGGAAAACTGAGATGTGCTGTCAAAAACAATTCGGCCCACATAAAATTTTGGAAAAAGGCAGTGAAAAAAATAAAAGGTATGAAATATATAGATAGTCGAAGTAAATTAGCAAAACGGACTGGCCAGCCAAGACTTGTACGCGTCCCGTGTTTAGATGGGTGGATCACCAGTATTAATAGTTTTCTGGGGTTATCGAAATTATTGTTTTCTGAGTACCAACTGTAATACTTTTATCCTAGACTTATAAATCAGGATCCCCTGGAGAATTTCTTCGGTCGCATTAGAGCCTTAAATTACCGCAATGTGAATCCAAATGCAAACACATTCATAAATTCATTTAAATCATTAGCCATTTCTAATGTATTGGCTCCCATTGGCTCCGCAATCAAAATCGATGAATTGCGAAGACGATGACGGCGAGGCGTTAATAGATTTAAGTTACCTTTGTTGGATATTCTATGGCCCACATTACTCGTGAATGGGGGGACTTAATTTTTACTTATGTGTATGGCAACCTTGAGCTGTCAGATCTTTCATTCTTCAGTCACTTCAGTGAGCGAGTGAGCGAGTGATATATACGAAAAGATGCAGTTCGTTTGAATCACTCCTTCATGAGTTACACATCTCTACAGATCTCTTCTTGCTCTATTCATCATTGAGGACACATGTCCGTATTTAATTTTAAATGAAACTAAGTAAGTTAATTAATGTATTTTATTGTTCTGACGATATTTTCCGCATCTCTATATATTGAATATAGCCTTCGGAAAAAGGAGCCTTGTGTTTTTACTTCCCTGCTGGAAACCACCACACCACTGCCGACCCACAACCTCCAACAGGTTTCTGGCCCCAGCTCAAGAAGGAATCATCCAAGATCATCTCAGTGTGGCTTCGATAGTTTCCAGCGGGAAGACCAAGGTAATAGTGGTACATCGTGCTGCATCGAGTTCGACGAATATTTTTCTTTATTAACCTCATTATGGCAAACGCGGCCGAAAATGTCTCGAGCCACGTTATCATGGGCGGTGCAGCAGCCATCGAAAAATTGGATGGTACGAACTACCACAGTTGGAAATTTATGATAAAGATGCTCTTAGTCTGCGAAGGTCTCTGGGACATGATAAATCATGAAGAAGATGCTGGACCTCTCACTAATGCTGACGCCGTGCGCGATCAACGCGCGCTAGCTCGCATATGTCTAAATGTTAAGCCTACATTTTACCAGTATGTCAGGAACGCCGTATCTGCCAAGCAAGCATGGCAAAACTTGGCAGATGTATTTGAGGACCGCGGCTTATACCGCCGAGTGCTCCTGCTCCGACAACTCCATCGGGTGGACTTTACGGAACACGCCGACATGACGCAATATATAGAACATGTCATGTCAATAGTGCATCAGTTGGAAGACATCGACAGGAAAGTGGATGATCAGGAGATAGCGGAGATTCTTCTTAGCGGCCTACCGGCTGAGTATGACACTCTAGTATCAAATCTTGAAACATACTGCATATCTTCGGAGAAGTTGAAAAGTGATTTGGTGCGAGCTCGTCTGCTGCAGGAGGCGCAGAGGAAAACAGCTGTCAATGGGTCATCGACTACAGCCTTCATCAGCGGAGCAAAGCCCAAGTGCTCATACTGTCATAAGATAGGACATGTTAAGCAGAAGTGCTTTAAGCTCAAGCGAGAGAAGAGGAAGAAGAACGCAGTTGAGCCATCTGTCAAAGCCTTCTTTGCTGAGAACGGTTCCGAGATTTACTTAGATAGTGGCGCTTCGGGACATCTTGTGAATAAAAGTGCTGTTCTTCAAAATTTGAGAGACACTAAGGTTAATAGCATATGCCTAGCGAATAGTGATGTCATGACAAGTACACAAGTAGGAGATCTGAACATTTCTATGAACGGACAGGTGAGAACCTTCAAAAATGTTTTATTAGTTCCAAACTTGTCGGCCAATTTGCTGTCAGTATCTAAATTATGTAAAGATGGCCATTCTGTTCTCTTTAATAAAGATGGGTGTTACATTTATGATAGGGATAGTCCGATTAAAGCACCTGGCAACCATATAGCCTTAGCTAAATGTGTAAACGGTATTTATAAATTATGTGGGGAAGTCTGTAGGGAAGGCAGGTATGAACCTAATAGGATGCACTCTTTGAATCTTGCTGCAGTCGCTGCCTCTGCTCCATCCATTATAGAATTGTGGCATAACCGCCTTGGACATTTGCACCCAGCAGGTATGTCTAGATTACGGGATGCATGTGGTGTGCTGTTTCAGAACCATGAGGAACAACTGAAGAACTGTGAGGCTTGCATCAAGGGGAAGCTTTCGGCCGAGCCTTTCCCGAAGGCAAGCACCACCAAAACAACACAGCAGCTGCAGCTGGTGCACAGCGATGTCTGTGGGCCAATGCCAGAGGCAAGCTATGGAGGAGGAAGATACCTGGTCACCTTCACGGACGACTTCAGCCGGAAAACATTTGGATACATTATCAAGAACAAATCACAGGTACTTGATTGTTTTATTAATTTTAAGGCTTTAGTTGAAAAACAATTAAATTTGCCAGTTCTTTGCTTACGTTCGGACAATGGAGGTGAATATACCAGTGCTAAATTTACTAAATTTTTAAAAGACCATGGTATTATTCACCAGACAACTATTCCTTATTGCTCAGCCCAAAATGGCGTTTCCGAACGTTCTCACAGAACTATATTTGATAAGGTACGGTGCATGTTAGAGCACTCAGGTCTCAGCAAACGATTTTGGGGGGAAGCAGCTATGTCTGCCATCCATATTAAAAATCGTACAGCCACATCGGCTTTATGGCCTGGCCACGACATTGGTCTAAGGCGACTGGCTAAGGCGACCAGCGGCGAGCGAATTAAACAAAATCAAGACCGCCAAAGAAGCATGCCACGAGAATTCGCTGTGGGCTAAATCGCGCGCGAATTTACTCGCGCGACCGGCTGCAGCGGCGAGCGGCGCGGCGGGCGGCGAGAACAAAGGCACTGGCGGAAAGAGCCATGCCACGAGTCAGAGCGGCGCGAACGGTCTTAGCAGCGGCGCGGATCGGGCGGAGTTTTAAAAAACAAAATATTTTGTTTTATTCGCTCCGCGATGTTGGACACAGAGGCGTTTATCAGTGAAATTATAAGCAAAAACATATGGTTGATTGTTAACTGACTGTAATGATTAGTAAATAAGTATTACCTACCTAACTGTGATGATTAAATAAGCAAAGACATATGGTTGATTGTTAACTGCCTGTAATGATTAGTAAATAAGTTAATACTACCTAGAAGCGTGATGATTAAATAAGCAAAAACATATGGTTTATTGTGAAGGGCCACTTTTGATAATGACACTTTGCGTCCTTTGAGTACGTCCCATTCGCTCAATGCCGCTAAGACAACTGCGTTGTCGTGGCATGCTCACAGCTTAGACCGTTTTCGCCGCCCCGCTCGCCGCGCCCGCGGTCGCCTTAGACCAATGTCGTGGCCAGGCCATTAGCTGGACGTATTCCTGAGGAGGTGTGGTCTGGCAAGAAGGTCGACCTTCGCCACCTCAGAGTTTTTGGCTGTAGTGCTTTTTCTCTTGTACCTAAGCATCTGCGAGACAAATTGGATGCCCGAGCTAAAGAATACATTTTTGTGGGCTACTGTGAAGCTTCTAAGGGCTATCGTTAAGCTGATCCTTTGGACCCCACAAAAGTGATTAAATCACGTAACATTGCCTTTATAGAGAATAGATTTTACAATCCCAGTTTAAAACCTTTGCAGGATTTGTCGGAAAATAATTTTATTTTAACTTACTGCGATGATGAGAAGGAAGCAAAATGTGATATTTCTAGTCAGAATATTCATAATGAAATTCAAATAAATTCAGATAATGAAACTATTTTAACCAATGATATTTTAAGTGATGATATTTTAAATGAAGATATTTTAAATGATGATATTTTACAAAATGAAAATATAAATAACAATGAGAATGAATTGGAAAATAGTAATTTCAATGTATCTGACAAGAATTCTATGTCGATTTCAGGTGAAGAGTCCGAGGTGTACTGTACTGGAAGCAGCGATGACTCGGGACCAGCTGACTCGTCTGTAGGCACCGATGGCACTCCGTCTCTGAGCCCGTCTTCGCCTGTAGCAGCTGGAGATGGTGAAGTGACTCGTCCTGTGGCCGTCACTGAACCACATCGGTCTGTTCGCGCTACACGTAATGTACTCCCTTCGAGATATTTGGACTGTGACATGTCTGACACGTCTCTACTCGCTCATGGCCTTTCACCATTAATCGATGAACCTGTCACATATGAGCAAGCAATAAATAGCCCTAATGGGGAACAATGGTTAAAAGCCATGAAATCAGAGTATGATGCTCTAGTTAGTAACAATGTCTGGGAAATTGTGGATAGACCCACTGATAAAAATGTTATTAAGTGTAAATGGGTTTTTAAAACTAAGTACGATGCAGCTGGTAATTTTGATCGTTTTAAGGCGAGGTTAGTTGCCAGAGGCTTTACACAACGTGAAGGCATTGATTATAATGAAACATTCGCCCCTGTAGTACGTCATGCGACGATGCGAATTTTATTTTGTATAGCAAACCAATTAGACTTGAATATAGACCATTTAGATGTGGCTACAGCTTTTCTAAATGCTGAACTGAATGAGACTGTGTATATGGAACAGCCAACTGGCTTCAGCAACAATAATACAAATAAAGTTTGTTTATTAAAGAAAAGCATTTATGGCCTTAAACAGGCAAGTAGGATGTGGAACTGTACAATACATAATTTACTTACTGAACATAATTTCAGACAGTCAAAATGTGAACATTGTGTTTATGTAAAAGGTGACAAGGATGACATAATAATTTTGGCGCTATATGTTGATGATTTTTATGTATTCTACAGTGCCAACAGCTCGCACAAACATAGTTTATTAAAGATTTTAGAAGATAAATTTAATGTTAAAAACTTGGGTGCACTTAAGAGCTGTTTAGGTATAAATATTTCCCGAAATAGAGAAAAGGGAACTTTAACGCTCGATCAGAGCGAATACATTAGGAAACTACTTGTTCGTTTTGGTATGGAAAACTGTAAGGCCGTGTCCACACCTATGGAGGTTAACTGTAAGCTTGTAAAACCTGAAACTAATGACTGTTTGCAGGATGAAAGCTCAAGCCACACAGAGAGCGGGCGGGCGGTGGCGGCGCGGGCGCGGGCGGCGGCGGCGCGGGCGCGGGCGGCAGCGGCCTTTGGCGGCAGCCGCCACCGCCAAAAGCAGCTCCCGCGCCGCCGCCGCCCGCGCCCGCGCCGCCACCGCCCGCCCGCTCTCTGTGTGGCTTAAGCTGAAGTCTATAACTATCGACAATTGCTAGGTTGCTTGTTGTATCTAAGTGTGTGTTCACGTCCAGATATAACATTTGCGTGTAGTCAACTTAGTCAATTTAATAACTGTTTCGATAGGTCACATTGGTTAGCAGCTAAAAGAATCTTGCGTTATTTGGCAGGAACAACTCAATATTCTTTATGTTTCTATAAAGGTATGAATTGGTCTTTGTGTGCTTTTACCGACGCAGACTGGGCCAATGACATCACAGACAGAAAGTCCTACACTGGGTATGTCATTAAATTAGGGGGAAATACAGTTAATTGGGAGTCTCGTAAACAACGATGTGTCTCACTATCATCAACGGAATCGGAATATCTAGCTATAAGTGATGTGTGTAAAGATATATCGTTCATTAAGAGTTTGCTATCAGAGATATTACCTGGACAGATTGATTGTACTGTTTATAATGATAATCAGAGTGCCCATAAGCTCTTACAAGCAAAACAGTACTGTCACAAGCGTACTAAACACATCGACATTCGATATCATTACGTAATAGTACATTACTTACCAAGGGCGATAAAACAAAGAATGTCTCAGATCGCATGTATTTTACGCCCGAGCCGAAGGCAAGGGCGATAAATATGCGATCTGAGGCTTTCTTTATTATCGCCCGTGGTAAGTACAAAATTTTATGTCACCCCCTGGCCAGGAAGTGGGTTTTTTCGCGCGCGGAGCGTGCGATAATGGCCACTTTATGGCCAGGTGTGACATAAAAGATTTAATATCAAATAATGTCATAAAAATTGAGTATTTACCTACTGATAAAATGATTGCCGATGTGTTAACTAAACCTTTATGTAGAATAAAGCACCATGTTTTTACAAAGGCTATGAATGTTTGTGAAACTTAATCATAATAACTAGAGCATGCATAACTAATGTAATATATAAGTGGTAGGCTTTATATAACTTGACTTGCATTTCTGTTTACGTTAAAACCTAACAGTTTGTTGTAAATTATAAAGTTTAATGTAGAGTCACATGTGTATAATATGTAGAGCCTAATTATAACTTATGTAGAGTCATTTGTGTAGTAGAGTCAAATCATAATTTATGTAGAGTCAAATGTAGAGTTCTGCTATTATATCTAAATGTTATTTATTACTTTATTTTACTAAACGGTTAAAACTCACGTATTAATTGTCACTTCGGGCGACATGTTTCGAACTCTTCGGGAGTTATTTATTGACTCTATGTATGCTTTTAAGTCGTAATGTGTGCCCTAGAGGGGAAGTGTTGGATATTCTATGGCCCACATTACTCGTGAACGATCTCTTGCTCTATTCATCATTGAGGACACATGTCCGTATTTAATTTTAACTGAAACTAAGTAAGTTAATTAATGTATTTTATTGTTCTGACGATATTTTCCGCATCTCTATATATTGAATATAGCCTTCGGAAAAAGGAGCCTTGTGTTTTTACTTCCCTGCTGGAAACCACCACACCACTGCCGACCCACAACCTCCAACAACCTTTTCACTAAAAATCAAGATCAAGATGAAAAAGAGAATTTGGTTCCAGAAGATAATTCAAACACGCCGTCCTCGTCTTCACTCGTCCCGTCTCAACAAATCACGAGGGAATCTGCGATTGCGGAGAAGATAAAGGTGCAGACTTCTGCCTACACTGCAGGTTATGTGTGCAGAAAAATAACTAATAAAATTGCGTGTAATTTATGCACCAAAACCTATATTGCCGAGGAACGACAGGGGATCCATGAATATATTCAACACAGGGAATACAAAAGATTAAAAAACGCAAATTTAGATTATTCCAATGCCAGGATTTTGTGTTTGTATAGGGAAAGTACAAGTCTGGTCCACAATTACGAGTATTTAAACAGTAACTGCCACAAAACGAATCTAAAAAAATATATATCCAAAATTGTAAACGAACGGTGCCACATGTCTTGGCTAGGCTGTAAAAGTCATAAAACGCCAGTACAAAAATACTTTGTCACACCTGGCCATAAAGTGGCCATTATCGCACGCTCCGCGCGCGAAAAAACCCACTTCCTGGCCAGGGGGTGACATAAATTTTTGTACTTACCACGGGCGATAATAAAGAAAGCCTCGGATCGCATATTTATCGCCCTTGCCTTCGGCTCGGGCGTAAAATACCTGCGATCTGAGACATTCTTTGTTTTATCGCCCTTGGTAAGTAATGTACTATTGTATCGTTAGTTATAAGAATTCATATACACAATTGGTGTAATATTATAAACAAAATCCTCAGTGGAAATATAGAAGAAAAATATGTGCTAAAAATGCATCCTTTGCATTTACAAGCTTTAAAAAAGTATAAGAGGCATACCTTAAGGCGACGTTCTTGTACCGCGCAATGCTAAATTTCACCCCCGAACCCCGCATCGTGTGCGACAGAGACAACACTTTGTCCGAGCGCTCCGTCCTATACAAGGACGGAGGTCACATGCCGGTGCGTCTACCACAGTGTAGTAATTACAGTAGCGCAACTAGTGCAAGTCGTCACGTCACAGAAAATAGTGCGCGAATTTAGTTAGTTACATACGTTGAATTCAAGTCCAATCAATCAAATACATACGTGTATGTTTGTAGTACATAATACATATTTATATTGTATTAACATTTGATAAAATTTAACGTAATTGCAAAAGGAGTTATTTTAATTTAGATGTTTAGTTTAATTTGTTTAGGTATGTATAAGGCCCTACAAGAATGGAGTGTATATCTACATTTCTAAAGGGTCGGTAATGCGCACGTGACACCCTGGAGTTGCAAGCGTCTATAATCTGCGGTGACTACTTACTATCAGGCTACTTGTTTGCCACTAACATGGTATAAATATGTTATTTATATTTTTTTACATGTGTACCTACTTGACATTTTGAAAGTGCTTATTTATATGCCTATTTGAAAGAAATAAATGACTTTGAACTTTGAACTTTTAAAAAATGCATATTTTTTATACCACGTCGGTGGCAAACAAGTTTGCGGCCCGCCTGATGGTAAGCGGTCACTGCATCCTATGGACGTTTGCAACCCCAGGGGCGTCACATGCGCGTTGCCGACCCTTTTAAATATTTATACACTCCTTTCTTGAAGACCCCCATATTGTACCTACCTAGTACCTTTCTTGACAAACATAACGAAGGGAACAAATCGCCAAACGTGAACTATGCGTCTTTGAAGAGTTCAATTCTGATCATCATCAGCAGTTCCACTTCATCAAATGTCACTTATTTAAATGTAAATGCTTGATTTGTTTGAAAATACTAAAGTCACTATATGTATGCCTTTCACATTTGAGGAGTTCCCTCGATTCCTTATGGATCCCATCATCAAAACTCGAGCATGAAAAAAATTACCCGCGAAAATAGAACTTGCTTAACAAACACAGCTAGGAGGACAAATCGCACAAACGTGAACTTTTCGTCGTTGAAGAGTTCTGTTCTGATCATCATCAGCAGTTCCACTTCATCAAATGCCACATTTTTGAATGAAAATGCTTGATTTGTAGATAAAAATACAAAAATCACTATGTGTTTGCCTTTAAGATTTGAGGAGTTCCCTCGATTCCTCAGATCCATGAGAACTGCGTTTTGACAAAAACGGGACCAACTTGTATACTTTCAATCTAAAAAAGAATTTTCAAAATCGGTTCAGAGTTGCCCGAGTTCTGGAGTAACAAACATTTAAAAAAAACAACGGGTTGCACTCCGGGAGTGCCGGCAGAAGTGAAAACTCAATAACATTTAGGTATCCCTGAATTAGTCTAAATCGAGTATGCTGATTTTTGGAAAAGAAATATTTTTTTTACTTAAAATAAAATAAATATGAAATTTTAAATCCTCGTTCGTTCGTTTGAAATTTTCGTTTTTATTCACTTAAAATTCAAAATATATATAAAATTTGAAATTCTTATCCCCGAATCAGTTGAAATCGAGTATAATGACGAATTTTCGTAAAATATATTCATACTCATATTAATATTCATACTCATATTCATATTCATATTCGAATAATCCATCTACATATATACATTTGTCCCGAGTATCATTGTGTCCACAATACTTTACAATGACCAGCCAAGTTGACCCCTCCCAACATGGTAACCACGACACTAGGAGGGGTCAACTCAGCTGGTCTGTCGATCTGTCGCGAGTTTAACAATTTATCCTCATCACAAAAAGTGCTCAGCGCTGCTAAAGAAGTTTTCACTTCAAAAATATTTGGTATTGCGCCGCTAAAGAAGTTTTCACTTCAAAAACACACAAACCTCCCCTTTTGAAATCTTGAAGTCGGTAAAATAAAAAACATACGACCGAATCCGAATTGAGTACCTCTTTTGAAATCTTGAAGTCTGTTAAAAATATGGCCTTGAATGACGTCACTGTTATATGGCATCTCTTTCATTCTAATATAAGATGGATCTAATGAAAGAGATGCAATACAACAGTGACGTCATTCAAGGCCATATTTTCTAGCTTAAAACGAATGTTCGGCACGCAATCTCCAAGATGTATCTAAACTTCTTGGTACCCAATACCAAATATTTTTGAAGTGAAAACTTATTTTTTCATAATCATAATTATAATCGTTTATTTGTCCAACATAGGTTACAGCAGGATCTTACAATTCAGAGAGTTGTAATCTTGTTCGTTCGTCACTGTTGTAGTCTTTAGCAGCGCTGAGCACTTTTTGTGATGAAGATAAATTGTTAAACTCGCGACAGATCGACAGACCAGCTGAGTTGACCCCTCCTAGTGTCGTGGTTACCATGTTGGGAGGGGTCAACTTGGCTGGTCATTGTAAAGTATTGTGGCCACAATGATACTCGGGACATATATATATGTATGTAGCAGTGGCGGGGCGTCAAAAATATTCTAAGGGAAGCCGGAAAGAATTTGCCTTTCCTATTCTTCATGAGCCGTAGCAAAAGAACAGGATTGGCTGAAAATTAGACAAGCCGGTGGGAATCGAGTTGTATGGACGCTCCGCCACTGGTATGTAGATGGATTATTCGATTATTGCGAATATGAATATGAATATCTTTGTTATTTACGTTTTTTATCATGTCATTAAGTTTTTACTTCTGCCGGCACTCCCGGAGTGCAACCCGTTGTTTTTTTTTTAAATCAGTCAAATACTGTTCTGTGATTCAAATTAAAATGAGGTCAAATTAAAATGTTTTGTAAATCATAAATATGTATACACGCTTCACAAGTCTAAATATGATACACTTTTCGAGCATGAGAAGTGAAAAATACTTTTAGTAGGTAGTGCTTGTACTGTTTTACTCGATACTGTGGAACTGTACGATGTGCCGTGTATAGGTACCTACTGTTTGTGTTTGATGTATTAAATAGAGGAATGTAGATTTTCTAGATACTAATCTTTTCTGTTTATTCAATCTCCAGACCCTCAGAGACGATATCTTCTTTTTATTTCGGTTGCAAACCATTTTTTTTCGCTCGTGGCGCTGAAAAAAAATTGCGTACGTCCGACCTCCAATGCGCTCCGCGCGGGACTGACGCGGTGGAGCAAGCGCGGAGCGGGCGTGAATGTACCATAAATTTCGTTGTTATTGGGTGAAAAAATACAAAAATAAGTATATTAAAAATTTTAGTCCCGAGTGTCCTCACACCATCAAAGACGTTTATTTTGGTGTAATTTCCAATTCATAAAGTTACGTAAGATTGAAATAAAATGAGTTTTAAGATCAAGAATAGAGGTATGTTTGGCATTTTTTTCTATCGAACAAAGTTTGTCCAATTACGTAACAGAGTCCCGACTGTACTAGTTGAAGGTCTCAAATATAACCCTATATTTTTTTTGGATTTTTAATAAGTGGTGTTTCAAAATAAAACCGTATTTAGAATCACATATTTTACAATGAGCCCGCCTTAAAGCAAAAAGCTACCAAAGAATAAATGATTGAATAAGATTGTGTAGTTTTTTATTTGTTACCCTTTTTATATGATTTATTTTTAAATTAGTAGGTAATTGAAAGTCATCGATGTTTTTTTTATCGTAGTCACATCACTAACCGATATCGATACTTTAAGTGGAACATTTGAAATCCCTAGTACTGTCAAAATAAGTTCCACAGATTACATAAGTTAGCAGCGCCACAGCGGTTCCAATAGAAACTAACAAAAGCCCACTGTCCCAATCTAGCTACATAATAGTAATCTGTGGTAGCAACTAATAGATCAATATCTGTACAAGTATTGTGATACCAAGGTTCATGACAACCAAGGAGTAGCAACGGAGCAGTAGTTTTGCATTGATAATGCGTGAAAGCGGACAATATTTTGTGAGGTTGAAGTACCAGGCTCACATAATTCAGAGGGGGTTATCTTTTGACAATAAGCCGCGTTCGCGCGGAAGCCATTTTGGAATGGGTGTGGCCTACCGCGAACCAAAATATCTGCCTCTCTGTCGTACTTGCTCATTGGAGCTCGCGCGGAAGCCATTTTGGGCTGGGCGTGGCCTACCGCGAACCGAAATATCTGCCTCTCTGTCGCACTTGCATATTGGAGCAACAGAGAAGGAGATACTTCCTTCGTTTCGGTTCCCGGTAAGCCCCCTGGTTTTCAAATGCTAGTCACCTTATTTTAGTTTGGCGCGCGATTTGAAAGGGGATGGACAATAGATATTATTGCTGGGTTTGTTGGTAATCTTGACATTATTTTACTATCCAATTTAACGCTTTAAGCGGGCGTAATTATATGTGCTGAGGAATCTTCTGTAGCGATGTTGCATTATTGATAATGACGTTTGTTTTTTTATTGATGTGAGAGTTTCTGGCATGGGAACTAAATGCGAACAGCCAGTACAGGTACAAAGAAATGAAACAACAATTAATGTAATAATGACTATAATGATGTATTTGACCAAATTAAAGTATTATTGATACTTGAACTACACAGTAGACAACAATTAGTACATTACTTACCAAGGGCGGTAAAACAAAGAATGTCTCAAATCGCAGGTATTTGACGCCCGAGCCGAAGGCAAGGGCGATAAATATGCGATCTGAGGCTTTCTTTATTACCGCCCGTGTTAAGTACAAAACTTTGTCACCCCCTGGCCAGGAAGTGGGAGTTCCCGCGCGCGGAGCGTGCGGTAATTGCCGCTTTATGGCCAGGGGGTGACATAATAGTACATTATTTAACAAGGGCGGTAAAACAAAGAATGACTCAGATCGCAGGCTCGCGGAGCGTCCGGTAATTACCGCTTTATGGCCAGGTGTGACATAATAGTACATTACTTACCAAGGGCGGTAAAACAAAGAATGTATCAAATCGCAGGTATTTGACGCCCGAGCCGAAGGCAAGGGCGATAAATATGCGATCTGAGGCTTTCTTTATTACCGCCCGTGTTAAGTACAAAACTTTGTCACCCCCTGGCCAGGAAGTGGGATTTCCCGCGCGCGGAGCGTGCGGTAATTGCCGCTTTATGGCCAGGGGGTGACATAATAGTACATTACTTACCAAGGGCGGTAAAACAAAGAATGTCTCAAATCGCAGGTATTTGACGCCCGAGCCGAAGGCAAGGGCGATAAATATGCGACCTGAGGCTTTCTTTATTACCGCCCGTGTTAAGTACAAAATTTTATGTCACCCCCTGGCCAGGAAGTGGGAGTTCCCGCGCGCGGTAATTGCCGCTTTATGGCCAGGGGGTGACATAATAGTACATTACTTACCAAGGGCGGTAAAACAAAGAATGTCTCAAATCGCAGGTATTTGACGCCCGAGCCGAAGGCAAGGGGGATAAATATGCGACCTGAGGCTTTCTTTATTACCGCCCGTGTTAAGTACAAAATTTTATGTCACCCCCTGGCCAGGAAGTGGGAGTTCCCGCGCGCGGTAATTGCCGCTTTATGGCCAGGGGGTGACATAATAGTACATTACTTACCAAGGGCGGTAAAACAAAGAATGTCTCAAATCGCAGGTATTTGACGCCCGAGCCAAAGGCAAGGGCGATAAATATGCGATCTGAGACTTTCTTTATTACCGCCCGTGTTAAGTACAAAATTTTATGTCACCCCCTGGCCAGGAAGTGGGATTTCCCGCGCGCGGAGCGTGCGGTAATTGCCGCTTTATGGCCAGGGGGTGACATAATAGTACATTACTTACCAAGGGCGGTAAAACAAAGAATGTCTCAAATCGCAGGTATTTGACGCCCGAGCCGAAGGCAAGGGCGATAAATATGCGACCTGAGGCTTTCTTTATTACCGCCCGTGTTAAGTACAAAATTTTATGTCACCCCCTGGCCAGGAAGTGGGAGTTCCCGCGCGCGGTAATTGCCGCTTTATGGCCAGGGGGTGACATAATAGTACATTACTTACCAAGGGCGGTAAAACAAAGAATGTCTCAAATCGCAGGTATTTGACGTCCGAGCCGAAGGCAAGGGCGATAAATATGCGATCTGAGGCTTTCTTTATTACCGCCCGTGTTAAGTACAAAATTTTATGTCACCCCCTGGCCAGGAAGTGGGATTTCCCGCGCGCGGAGCGTGCGGTAATTGCCGCTTTATGGCCAGGGGGTGACATAATAGTACATTACTTACCAAGGGCGGTAAAACAAAGAATGTCTCAAATCGCAGGTATTTGACGCCCGAGCCGAAGGCAAGGGCGATAAATATGCGATCTGAGACTTTCTTTATTACCGCCCATGTTAAGTATAAAATTTTATGTCACCCCCTGGCCAGGAAGTGGGATTTCCCGCGCGCGGAGCGTGCGGTAATTGCCGCTTTATGGCCAGGGGGTGACATAATAGTACATTATTTAACAAGGGCGGTAAAACAATGAATGTCTCAAATCGCAGGTATTTGACGCCCGAGCCGAAGGCAAGGGCGATAAATATGCGATCTGAGGCTTTCTTTATTACCGCCCGTGTTAAGTATAAAATTGTATGTCACCCCCTGGCCAGGAAGTGGGATTTCCCGCGCGCGGAGCGTGCGGTAATTGCCGCTTTATGGCCAGGGGGTGACATAATAGTACATTACTTACCAAGGGCGGTAAAACAAAGAATGTCTCAAATCGCAGGTATTTGACGCCCGAGCCGAAGGCAAGGGCGATAAATATGCGATCTGAGGCTTTCTTTATTACCGCCCGTGTTAAGTATAAAATTGTATGTCACCCCCTGGCCAGGAAGTGGGATTTCCCGCGCGCGGAGCGTGCGGTAATTGCCGCTTTATGGCCAGGGGGTGACATAATAGTACATTACTTACCAAGGGCGGTAAAACAAAGAATGTCTCAAATCGCAGGTATTTGACGCCCGAGCCGAAGGCAAGGGCGATAAATATGCGACCTGAGGCTTTCTTTATTACCGCCCGTGTTAAGTACAAAATTTTATGTCACCCCCTGGCCAGGAAGTGGGAGTTCCCGCGCGCGGTAATTGCCGCTTTATGGCCAGGGGGTGACATAATAGTACATTACTTACCAAGGGCGGTAAAACAAAGAATGTCTCAAATCGCAGGTATTTGACGCCCGAGCCGAAGGCAAGGGCGATAAATATGCGATCTGAGGCTTTCTTTATTACCGCTCGTGTTAAGTACAAAATTTTATGTCACCCCCTGGCCAGGAAGTGGGATTTCCCGCGCGCGGAGCGTGCGGTAATTGCCGCTTTATGGCCAGGGGGTGACATAATAGTACATTACTTACCAAGGGCGGTAAAACAAAGAATGTCTCAAGTCAAATCGCAGGTATTTGACGCCCGAGCCGAAGGCAAGGGCGATAAATATGCGATCTGAGACTTTCTTTATTACCGCCCATGTTAAGTATAAAATTTTATGTCACCCCCTGGCCAGGAAGTGGGAGTTCCCGCGCGCGGTAATTGCCGCTTTATGGCCAGGGGGTGACATAATAGTACATTACTTACCAAGGGCGGTAAAACAAAGAATGTCTCAAATCGCAGGTATTTGACGCCCGAGCCGAAGGCAAGGGCGATAAATATGCGACCTGAGGCTTTCTTTGTTACCGCCCGTGTTAAGTACAAAATTTTATGTCACCCCCTGGCCAGGAAGTGGGAGTTCCCGCGCGCGGTAATTGCCGCTTTATGGCCAGGGGGTGACATAATAGTACATTACTTACCAAGGGCGGTAAAACAAAGAATGTCTCAAATCGCAGGTATTTGACGCCCGAGCCGAAGGCAAGGGCGATAATTTTATGTCACCCCCTGGCCAGGAAGTGGGAGTTCCCGCGCGCGGTAATTGCCGCTTTATGGCCAGGGGGTGACATAATAGTACATTACTTACCAAGGGCGGTAAAACAAAGAATGTCTCAAATCGCAGGTATTTGACGCCCGAGCCGAAGGCAAGGGCGATAAATATGCGACCTGAGGCTTTCTTTATTACCGCCCGTGTTAAGTACAAAATTTTATGTCACCCCCTGGCCAGGAAGTGGGAGTTCCCGCGCGCGGTAATTGCCGCTTTATGGCCAGGGGGTGACATAATAGTACATTACTTACCAAGGGCGGTAAAACAAAGAATGTCTCAAATCGAAGGTATTTGACGCCCGAGCCGAAGGCAAGGGCGATAAATATGCGACCTGAGGCTTTCTTTATTACCGCCCGTGTTAAGTACAAAATTTTATGTCACCCCCTGGCCAGGAAGTGGGAGTTCCCGCGCGCGGTAATTGCCGCTTCATGGCCAGGGGGTGACATAATAGTACATTACTTACCAAGGGCGGTAAAACAAAGAATGTCTCAAATCGCAGGTATTTGACGCCCGAGCCGAAGGCAAGGGCGATAAATATGCGATCTGAGGCTTTCTTTATTACCGCTCGTGTTAAGTACAAAATTTTATGTCACCCCCTGGCCAGGAAGTGGGATTTCCCGCGCGCGGAGCGTGCGGTAATTGCCGCTTTATGGCCAGGGGGTGACATAATAGTACATTACTTACCAACGGCGGTAAAACAAAGAATGTCTCAAATCGCAGGTATTTGACGCCCGAGCCGAAGGCAAGGGCGATAAATATGCGACCTGAGGTTTTCTTTATTACCGCCCGTGTTAAGTACAAAATTTTATGTCACCCCCTGGCCAGGAAGTGGGAGTTCCCGCGCGCGGTAATTGCCGCTTTATGGCCAGGGGGTGACATAATAGTACATTACTTACCAAGGGCGGTAAAACAAAGAATGTCTCAAATCGCAGGTATTTGACGCCCGAGCCGAAGGCAAGGGCGATAAATATGCGATCTGAGGCTTTTTTTATTACCGCCGTGTTAAGTACAAAACTTTATGTCACCCCCTGGCCAGGAAGTGGGATTTCCCGCGCGCGGAGCGTGCGGTAATTGCCGCTTTATGGCCAGGGGGTGACATAATAGTACATTACTTACCAAGGGCGGTAAAACAAAGAATGTCTCAAATCGCAGGTATTTGACGCCCGAGCCGAAGGCAAGGGCGATAAATATGCGATCTGAGACTTTCTTTATTACCGCCCATGTTAAGTATAAAATTTTATGTCACCCCCTGGCCAGGAAGTGGGAGTTCCCGCGCGCGGTAATTGCCGCTTTATGGCCAGGGGGTGACATAATAGTACATTACTTACCAAGGGCGGTAAAACAAAGAATGTCTCAAATCGCAGGTATTTGACGCCCGAGCCGAAGGCAAGGGCGATAAATATGCGATCTGAGACTTTCTTTATTACCGCCCGTGTTAAGTACAAAATTTTATGTCACCCCCTGGCCAGGAAGTGGGAGTTCCCGCGCGCGGTAATTGCCGCTTTATGGCCAGGGGGTGACATAATAGTACATTACTTACCAAGGGCGGTAAAACAAAGAATGTCTCAAATCGCAGGTATTTGACGCCCGAGCCGAAGGCAAGGGCGATAAATATGCGATCTGAGACTTTCTTTATTACCGCCCATGTTAAGTATAAAATTTTATGTCACCCCCTGGCCAGGAAGTGGGATTTCCCGCGCGCGGAGCGCCTTTTTCTTTGTGTGGACAATCTGCCGATGGATGATTTTTCTCTCCACAGCTGTAGCATCGTGTAACCGCTCGTCCATACGTCTTTTCAGGGTGCATCTGCCGGCTTGCTTCTCGACTTGAACCTGCTATGTTTGCTTTTAGTTGCTCGTAAACCTTGAGTTTTTCTTTGAGTTCACTGTATGATGCCACGCCGTATAACATTATCTTGTTAACCTCTTGATCTTTGATGCCTTCAATGATATATTTAATAGCTACATAGTCTGGCATCTTCCCTCGTTTGCCTAATTCCTTCATCACGAACATGTACTCTAAACACGACTCGTCATGCTTCTTTTGTCTTGTGCTCATCAATTCGTGAATAGCTTTAGCGTCGATAGTGTCAGGGAATTCCTTAAGAATAGCCGTCTTGAATTCTTCCCACGTCTTGAAAACCCGCTCAGCGCGGAACCATAACAACGCCGTTCCCGCCAAGGATCGTCTCGCCATTAGCAACTGCTGTAACGGAGTCCATCCACACAGCTCAGCATTATCCTCCACGTCTTGCACCCATCTAGTCGCAGGATACGTCTTCTCCTGGCTAGTCAATCTGGGGATAATCCCTTCGGTGAGATGTAACATCGCTCCGCCATTGCCACTTATCGATGTTTCGTCTTCGTAGTCCGGTTGTCTGCTGTTACGTCTGGAGCCCTTTATCGTGTTCTTGCTTGGTTCACTGTAGATAACGTCGTAAATCGTCTTAGTCGTCTTAAATCGTCTTCTACTTTTGAACCACGCCACGCGTAGACTTAACGGTAAGAGTAACGGTTCTTCCTTTGTTCTCTCGCCGCCGTCGAAGAATTGAGATTTTTCGTCGTCTTTTCTACTTCTCTCGCCAACATCCACTACTGACACCAATTTGTGGGATGGGGCGATAGTAGAAAACCACTTTAAATGTAGAAAAGCTGTATATTTAAATAAAATAGAAAAATTGTAACAGCACACGTCTTTCGTTTTAAGCTCCGATCTCAATCTCCAATAGAAATCCCTCCACCGTTCCTTATATCTAAAAAGTCATAAGTCATTCATTCGTCTCTTTCACACTCGTACACTCCGTCTGCGTCCTATCTCATTCACTCACAATACGTCATTCATACGTTCCTTTTCATGCAATCCTACATGTATGTAATTAATTTATTGTACACAAAACACAGGTAAAAAACCGGCCAAGTGCGTGTCGGGCCACGCGCAAGGTAGGGTTCCGTAGTCGTCCACCCGTTACATTATGTGGACTAAAAAGTTCGCAAACTTATATTTACTATGTTTTTGACAGAATTAACAACATTATCTAAGATATCAATGGAAATTGTTCGAAAGTTTGCTTTTGCAAAGTACATTTCTGAAGTTCGACTATTACTCGTTAATTAATAATGTCTACTTAGCTGTGATAGTTTTCCTTTTAAATTCATCGTATATACTACTGCCATGATTTTTTTTTTTCACATGCCTACGAGCCACCGTTTAGCTGGCAGGGGGGGGGGGACACTTGACCATAACGAAAATTATCACTTCAAAGCTTATCACGCCAACCGATTCTTGAATCAAAAAATACTCTTAAAAACCTTATAATATTTTTAAAAGATCTATCCAACGATACCACACACGACGGGGTTTGGAAGAAAAAAAAAAATTGCACCACCACTTTACATGTAGGGGAGGTACCCTAAAAAAATTTTTTTTCAAGATTTTATTCTACCGTTTTGTCGGCGTCAACAATATCTATACTCGTGCCAAATTACAGCTTTGTAGTACTAACGGTTACTGAGAAAAACGGGGGTCGGACGGACGGACGGACGGACGGACATGGCGAAACTATAAGGGTTCCTTGTTTACTACGGAACCCTAAAAATACAGACGAATTAGGTTATTTAATATAATAACCTAAATTAAACATAATGATATTTGCCTGCTAGGATATGCTACTGAGGCATGTGGCTCGGTTATTCGGTGTGCACTAGAGCATATATGCTACAAAAGTTGTATCCATCAATAAGATTGGATATCTGTATTTCTAATTGCGACGTAGAGATCTACGTCACCGCGGGACGCGCGGAGAGAGCAGCGCCGACGCCCGGAGCTGCACGCCGCCCCGCGCCCCACCGCCGCGCCGCGGTGTATATAAACAGCCGCGCGCCCGCACCGAGTCAGGAGTATGTTTGAGCGTGCAGACGGCTCACGCCTGACGCACCTACAAGACATCGCTCCCTACCACTCACGACCGCCCGACAAACGGGCATACCCACGTGACCTGATCCGTGAGGACACGGATGAAGACAAGGACGTTCCTGCGGTGCCGTCGGCTTGAGTGTCGCTCGCCGGGCCTCCCCTAACAGGGACTCACCCGGCAGGGCTCGACCGCCCCGACGGACGAAGCAGATGACCCCACCACTGGACCTGACGAGCAACAGCTCACCCCATCTCCCCGTCCGTAGTTGCGGACGGCGTTCGAAATCGCCAAAAGTGGCCCTGCCACGTAAGGCTTCCCCGGGCCAAGACAGGCCCGTGAGAGGACCCGAACCGAGTCAGAGTACGGTTGGCGTCCGCAAGCGCAGCCGGCTCTGCCCCTCGCCTTACCTCCCCTCTTCCCGACTTCCCCTGGCCGGTAAGGTCCACCGACCGGCCGAGAAGTCCCCCGCTCCCCGCTACCCCTGGCAGCTCGGTCTATCCCGAGTTGGCCGTCGTGGTGCACCCGTCGCTCCTGGCAGCTCGGTTAACCGAGTTGGCCGCTGTGACGTATCCGCCCTATACCGGCACCCGCTGGCGGCTCGGTCTTCCCCGAGTCCTGCCGCCGTACCGGCTCCCGTCTACGCGCACCCTTCCGTTCCTCCCAGCAGGCAGCTCGGTCGTTCCCGAGTTTCGCCGCCGCAGCGAATCCCCGTATTCCCGCTCGCCCTATTCGTCCCGCCGCGTAGGGATAATAATAATTAAGGCCCCCGTATCGTTCCCGTCTAGGTTTAGAGTCCGACCGTTTAGATAAGTTAAGTTTAGATATTAATAAAAGGGCGTAAGACCCATTGTTGTGTTTCGAACCAGGGTTCTTATTTCTCCCCTGCTCCCGGATAGGTGCTCCTGAACCCGCTGAGTTGCTGGGAAACCTCCATATACGCCCTTCAGGCAGGAGGATATGTGTGTGTGGTGAAAGCCACCCATCACATAATTAACTGTACTGCCAGAAAATTAAAAGTACATTAAACACTAGCATTATAATACTCAGAGTACGGAATATTGGTGGCATTTTTAGTTGTCCTTAAAGCGTGTTAAAATTCCTATTAGTCATTTTGCTAGTTTGTGTGCATTTGTTTAGATTTTCTGGTACTAGGTAAAAAAAATCATGATAATACGTTTTCCAAATAGGGATAAATAAATCAAATGGGACAGTTTTATAACATACTAGACCTTGTTGATTGCAAATCCATGGAAGCAAGGGAGGACGCTTGTGTGGGACGCCACCTGCGTTGACACGCTCGCGCCGTCCCACCTACATTCTACAAGCGACCTCTATTAAGGCGGGGGCTGCGGCCACAACGGCAGAACAAAACAAGCGGCGCAAATATGCTGCCCTCGGGGAGATATTTGGTGTTGAAACTTTGGGTCCGTGGGGGCCCAGCGCAAAGCAAATATTTAAGGAGATCTCCCAGCGCCACACAGATGCCTCGGGTGACCAGAGTGCTGGCAGCTACTTCGGCCAGAGATTAAGCCTGGCCATCCAAAGGGGTAACGCTGCCAGCCTTCTGGGCACCATAACCCACGAAGGTGACCTGGGGCACATATTTTATTTATAAGTCTATTTTTAAGTTTATATTTAAGTTTATTTTTAAGTTTATTATAAGTTTGTTAGTAGTTTTGTCTATTGATTAATAAAGTAAAGTAAACGTCAATGTCAAATCATTGTCAATGTCAAAAAAGCAGCTGCATCTGCAATGTTTTAAATTTTATTTTATTTTCAATTCGCAGCATTGTCGTTAGAAGAATAAGAATTGGATATTGCTTGATAAATACTAGTACTTCCACCAATATTCCGGACTCTACCCATAACAATAATTTATTTATCGATAACCCTTTAACCGCCATCGTCTAATATAGCAGTCACAATAAAGCACTTTGAACTTTGAAAGTGATAATGTAAATTACATCTTATTAATTTATAACAAAGTAGAATATTGCGGGATACATTTCTGACTTGCGGCGGTTAAGAGGTTAGGAATCATATCGGTACATTAAATATAATTTTATGTCACACCTGGCCATAAAGCGGCAATTACCGCACGCTCCGCGCGCGGGAAATCCCACTTCCTGGCCAGGGGGTGACATAAAATTTTGTACTTAACACGGGCGGTAATAAAGAAAGCCTCAGATCGCATATTTATCGCCCTTGCCTTCGGCTCGGGCGTCAAATACCTGCGATCTGATACATTCTTTGTTTTACCGCCCTTGTTAAGTAATGTACTATTATGTCACCCCCTGGCCATAAAGTGGCCATTATCGCACGCTCCGCGCGCGAAAAAACCCACTTCCTTCCAGGGGGTGACATAAAATTTTGTACTTACCACGCGCGATAAAAAAGAATGTCTCAGATCGCGTATTTATCGCCCTTGCCTTCGGCTCGGGCGTAAAATACCTGCGTTCTGAGACATTCTTTGTTTTATCGCCCTTGGTAAGTAATGTACTATAGTTGACTTACGAAGAGTGTCTGTATAATACAGAAAAGCAGCAGTTTTGGCGCTTAGCACTTGAGCCGCCATTTTAACTTTCATCTTTTTTACCCTTTTTGGGTCCACATGGTCAGCTGTTAATTTTGGCAGCGCTCTGGTGTGGGCTGATTGTATATCCGAATCATAAACGTATAAAATATCCTCCCAAGAACCTCTTTTCCCATCAAACAGAACATCCTTGTCTAGAAATTTGTTTCTCACGGATTTCAGTAAGTGAGGTGAATCATGGAATATAAATTAGTTATGTCCAGCTACATGAACTGTATCTGAAAAAAAATATGTAAAAATACAATTTAGGTACTGTTATCTTCTATATTTAGTAACCCGTGTGGTGTCGGGTTATAACATAATTGCACCAACCCCTTTCCTTTCTTCCCATGGCAGTCGTGTTAGGATTAGGGTGTTGTTGTGGGCGGTTGGCAAGCAACCTGTCAGGGTAGTATCACATTTTATTTATCTATAGACCCACACATACTACTGTTATCATAGACTGATATATTACTGTTATCATAGTTATAGTAAGTGTTGTAATTTATGTGATGTGGATGTACTTTAATTAATAAAATAAAATAAATAAATAACCCACAATTGCTGGAACTTAAGTTGTATGTGCTCAGACTACCTCTTTTGGGAATGCAGGCTTAAGTTACGTATCAATCACGAGTGAATTACACCATCATACCTAGCACTTTATGGAACATAAAAAAATTTGAAGAAAGAGGTAAATATATATCTGAAAATATTAGTAATTGGGAAATATGTAATTTCTTTTATGTCACACCTGGCCATAAAGCGGCGATTACCGCACGCTCCGCGCGCGGGAAATCCCACTTCCTGGCCAGGGGGTGACATAAAATTTTGTATTTAACACGGGCGGTAATAAAGAAAGCCTCAGATCGCATATTTAGCGCCCTTGCCTTCGGCTCGGGCGTCAAATACCTGCGATCTGAGACATTCTTTGTTTTACCGCCCTTGTTAAGTAATGTACTATTACTAAATGTGTTTGAGTTATGACCTTGCATTTTATAGCTTGCTGCGTCTTTGCCATCAATAGTAAACAAATTAAACCTATTGCAGAGAGTACAAGTTATTGTTGTTGTCTTTTACAAATCTGTCATCTATAGGAGCATCAAACGGAGAATGGTAATTTTTGATGGTGAAAATAAATCCATACTAATATTATACATCCATACTAATGCGAAAGTGTGTCTGTCTGTCAGTTACCTCCTTACGTTTAAAACACTGAAGCGATTTCGATGAAATTTAGAATGAAAATAGTTTGAGTCCCGGTGAAGAACATAGGATGCTTTTTATCCCGTTAATCATCGCTTAAGGGGGTAGGTTTGTATGGAAGAGTGATAACTAGGTAACAGTGGCGGAGCGTCCATACAACTCGATTCCCACCGGCTTGCCCTATTTTCAGCCACTCCAGTTCTTTTACTATGGCTCATGAAGAATAAGATAGGCAAATTATTTCCGGCTTCCCTTAGAATATTTTTGACGCGCCGCCACTGCTAGGTAAGCGCCTGAAATAAAAGAATATCAATAAAATTCTAACTCAATGAGCTAGTTCTACGCAGACGAAGTCGCGGGAAAAAGCTAGTTATTATAAATTGTATCCTTGGTGCAGGTGTATTCTTGCTATACATAACGTAAACAAAAAGTCAAATATCTTTCATAGTTATTAAATAATCGGCAAAAATGTACAGTCACTCTCTTAACAAATTGCCGCCTGTTTTGAAAGATGTGGGGTCACTTAAGGTTTTCAAAACTAAATATAAAATAACAAATTAAAATAAAACTAACCTAAATATACCTAACAAAAACCCTAATCTAAAACACCGCTGCCAGTGGGTAACGTTCCCAAAATGCTGTTCTTATATTTGACACCAAAGATTTTTTTAGTAATAATTTAAATAAAAATAAAACATTCTTAGATCACTATTTACACTATTTCAAGTAACTCCCGTGTTCTCCTAATTACACTTAACCAATTATTGGTCATATTGAACCTCAGTTATCTGTGCGGGTTAATTATTTATGATATTCACAACGATCTGAGTAAGAGCTGGATTCGAAATCGCTGATAATATTCCTAACGCTGGGAAGATATAGAAGCTATTCCAGGAATATCGTAATTTCATAATAAAGGTACCCATCTACCAATAGCAATGAAATAGAACGTAACATACATGCTTTAATAGTAGACAATAGTAAGTTTCACTGTTTGAGTCAGATGAAAACCAAGTCAGGTGGTATGGGTGGGACTATAATATTGTATTGCAAGTGAAAGTAATCAAAGCGTGTTATAAAAAGCAAAGAAACATTATTGAATCTAACATACCGTATGACCTTTGGTGAGGGGTTTGTAGCCGAGCTGTTGTCGTAGCTTTCAAATTTTTAAAGCACGATCGTAATGTGGAACCTTGGTCACACACAAGGGCAAGTGGTTTCAGGCCAGCCTCAGAAAGCCTTAGAACGAGATCTTTGAGGATTTTCTCCAATTCTGGTGCAGAAACAGTTCCATCGCAAAAGTAATATGCAACGCTTTGCCTCCATGACGAGCAAATGCCTCTGATTATGAACACAAGAGCGTGGTCAGCAAATTTTTGTCTACGTTCTCCTGCTATTTCTTCAAAGCCGTTTATTACGTCTTTACTCTCATTGTATGTGAGATGTGGTGTTAACGCCACTTCATCGAACACCACTGAACATAATCTTTTCTTCGTGTCCCAGTTTTTAGTAGTATATTTTATATGATCGAAAGTGCATTTGTTCATCCCGCATTCAAACACGACTTTTTCGGCAAGCCGAGCCAAAGTTCTTTTTGTTGGTAAGGCAAAAATGTGTTCCAACAGTTTGTATCCCTTGGGGCTTTGTTTCATCAAAGCGAGCGCAAATAATTGGTCCTCAAAAGTAAATCTTCTTGCCATCTTGTTTTTTCTCGCAAGTCTTAGTTGCATTAATAAAAAGGCCTCAGCCTTTTTGTTAAGGTGTGCAAAATTTTGTATAATCTCTAGACTTGCATGTTTATGGGCATTTTGCAACCTTTCTGTTGCAGTTTGTCCGAGACTGTCTGCAGCAATTTTAGTAGTCTGCTTTATAAAGCGTCTAGTTTTTGCCTTAAATCCTTTTAAGGCTGAAGCAGAAGCACCTGAAATTGGGTAGATGACTAATGTTACAATTTATAACATAGTGTGGTTATATGGATAGAAAACCGTCAAATTATATAGTAAATTAGACAAATTAATCAAAAACATAAACAGATATGGGACTATAAAGATTTGCAAAAATGTTGGTTTTTTTATAGCACAAATTTCAATTGAAAATTACCGATAGAATTTTCATGTTTTAATAAAAAAGACATTGTATGGCTACTATGTACATGAACGCAATATTCCATTGTAATATCTTTGACAAAGTCGATGGTGGCGCATTATACTTATCCGACCAATGTATGCAGAATGGTATTCAATTCAATAATAGATTAATAATTAAATAATGCGAGTGGATATGAACTCACCTTTCAAGGGAGATTGCTTTGGTGTATGGGGGTAACACAACATCCACACTGGATTCTTTGGTGATGTACGTGTCTGCCGATCTTTCAGCGACACGGTGTCCTGAAATATATAGGCCGATTGTATAGTGAAAATGGCGCTATTTGTTACAGCTACAAATATAAAGTTTCAGTAGGTATAGTTCATACAAAACTCTAAGGCCAAATTCTGTTAAACGAACGCAAGCAAAAAACCGGCCAAGTGCGTGTCGGGCCACGCACAATGTAGGGTTCCGTAGTTGTCCACCCGTTAGATTATGTGGACTCAAAAGTTTGCAATCTTATATTTACTATGTTTTTGACAGAATTAACAACATTATCTAAGGTATTTGGAAATTGTACGAAAGTTTGTTTTTGCAAAGTACATTTCTTAAGTTCGACTATTACCCGTTAACTAGTAATATCGACTTAGCTGTGATAGTTTTCCTTTTAAATTCATCGTATATACTACTTCCATGATTTTTTTCACATGCCTAGTAGCCACCGTTTAGCTGGCAGGGGGGGGGAGGGGGGGGGGGGGGACACTTGACCATAACAAAAATACACTTCAAACCTTAATACCACGCCAACCGATTCTTGAATCAAAAAATACTTTTAAAAACCTTATAATATTTTTGAAAAAGCTATCCAACGACACCGCACACGATGGCGTTAGGAAGAAAAAAAATTGCACTACCACTTTACATGTAGGGGAGGTACCCTACAAAAAAATTTTTTTTCAAGACTTTATTCTACCGTTTTGTCGGCGTCATTGACATGTATACTCATGCCAAATTACAGCTTTCTAGTACTAACGGTTACTGAGAAAAACGGGCGACAGACGGACGGACGGACCGATATGGCGAAACTATAAGGGTTCCTTGTTTACTACGGAACCCTAAAAGGACTAAGAGCTCTGACTGTAAGGTAGATTGTTGCTTGCGTTCATTTGACAGCATTTGGGCTTACAGATTTGAAACGCAACAAAGTGCAAGTCTGACTTGAAAACGCATAGATGTCAGAATGAATCAGCAATTCCAATCGTACCAATTTTTCGTGAATAGAATGACTATACACACATACATATTCTCACGACCGTATTCCATTGGGGTAGGCAAAGACCAAAGAACGCCAAATACAGTATTCGGCAAACATCTTGAACCTAACTTTGAGTGCGGAGTAGCGTGATTTGTAAGTAAATCGGCTAATGCGCAGGTTCAAGATGTTTGCCGGCAATTGTACCGATCCTTATGTAAATGTAAATTCCAGTTGCTCATATTTTCCTATACTAAGTTAGTTAAGTCGGTGAATTACAGTTAAGTGCATTTAGTAAATTAAGTTCTAAGACAGACCTCCAGAAATATGAACAGGTGTATCGCACAGCTTGCTCGTAGAGGTGACGTTATGCTGACCGCTGATGTCCATCAATGGTTTTCTCGAACTAGAGAGTCCTAAAAATGAACAACGAAGTAGTGAGTGCATACTCCTCTATAAAGCACTAACACAAATATTGCAAAACATTCTTAACTAATATTATGAATATTTTTCTCACGACTATTAGGAAAGAAGATATGAAGTCTTCTATGGAGTACCACAGTCGAAATTTGCTACTTTTCCAGTTTTCTTCCCATATTTAGGTTTTAGTGCAATTAATCGCAATCTGTAGGGGATCTATGATGGTCGAGTGATAGCGTGATAGACGACAAGATAAAGCATATGTCACTTTCCGATCTATACCACTTCAATCCCTCAGAACACAAAATCGTCTGTTTCCACGATACCTGGTAAGATCGTAGGTACTTTGAATTTGCATATAATTTTGTCTTCTATAATATTGCTGAACGAGAAATTGAGCTAAAATGCACTAAATTGCAAATATGGGAAGAAAACTGGAAAAAGTAGCAAATATCGACGGTAGTATCGATCGTGGAACAAATATTTCAATACAAAAGTTGTAGAAAATTTTGTGATCTACAAAAGAATAAAGTGGCAATTTTTAATGATATCTCCTGTCATATCTTCGTCCCTGGGTGGGATGGAAAAATCTTTGTACCCAAAAGTTTTAGAAAATTTTGTATTTTACAATATTGCCAAACCATGTTTAGCACTAAAATGAACTTTAACGACAGTACAAGCAAAAAACTGAACAAAAGTGACGGATTTACCAAGATGGCGGAGAAAGATATGGAGCTGGAGGGTCAAAAATTTCGAGGTACGATGACAAATCACTCAATTGCTCAAAGGTTAACTGGAAGAGATCCCTTTTAGGGATAAGTTCGCCTTTGTACCAAAATGTCCTTATTTGTTTGTATTTTTGTGTTTTTTTTTTGTGTACAATAAAGTTATTACATACATACATCATCATCATCATCATCATATCAGCCGAAAGACGTCCACTGCTGGACATAGGCCTCCCCCAAAGAGTGCCACAATGACCGGTCTTGCGCCACCCGCATCCAGCGGACTCCCGCGACCTTTACCAGGTCATCAGTCCACCTTGTGGGGGGTCTACCCACGCTGCGCCTTCCGGTCCGTGGTCGCCACTCGAGAACCTTTCGGCCCCAACGGCCATCGGTTCTACGTGCAATGTGCCCCGCCCACTGCCACTTAAGTTTAGCGATTCGAAAGGCTATATCGGTTACTTTGGTTCTGCTACGGATGGCCTCATTTCTGATGCGATCACGCAGAGAAACTCCCAGCATAGCCCTCTCCATTGCCCTCTGAGTGACTTTGAGCCTTCTTATGAGGCCCATGGTGAGCGACCACGTTTCCGTACCATATGTCATCACTGGCAACACACACTGGTCAAAGACTCTCGTCTTGAGACACTGCGGAATATTGGACGAAAAGATATGCCGTAGCTTCCCGAACGCTGCCCAGCCGAGTCGGATTCGACGATTGACCTCTTTCTCAAAGTTGGATCTACCTAGCTGGACAGTCTGTCCTAGGTATACATAATCGTCTACAACTTCGAGCGTAAAGCGTCCGATTGTAACGGGAGTTGGTGCTACATGGGCATTTGACATGATCTTCGTCTTATCCATGTTCATCCTTAGACCAACTCGCTCGGAGGCTTTACTGAGATCATCGAGCATTGTACTTAAATCCTCCATGGTTTCAGCCAAGACTACTATGTCATCAGCAAACCGAAGATGAGTGATATACTCGCCGTTAATGTTGATGCCTAGCCTTCTCCAGTCCAGATTCTTGAAAACATCCTCCAGTGCAGCGGAGAACAGTTTAGGAGAAATAACATCTCCTTGCCTGACTCCCCGCTGCAGCGGAACAGGTTTCGAGTTCCGGTCCTGGAGTCGGACTGACATAGTGGCGTTTTCGTACATACATACATACAAACATACATACAAATATTGTTCTTTACGGCATATCAAAAACCCATAACCTGACCTCCAGAAATATGAACAGGTGTATCGCACATAACAATCGGACTATGGTTAAGTACCAGTAAAACGATTTACCAAACGTACAACGAAAAAATTTGTATGGGCTCTACCTTTTCCGATATAACATTTTTTCGGCTCAAATTTGGGGATGGCGACAGGCAGATCCGTATTTTGCAGGGTCTAAACCGTCTGATAACGTTGTCACCCCAACTGTTACATGATATGCTTCTTGCATTCTACTTCTTCAAAAATGGTCCTACTCTATCTCAGAGTAACGGCCTGTTGCCAAACAGTGAACTAGCTTACACATGTCAGAGTGAGTGACCTGCTATTGCAGTCTCTGTCTACGACTAATGTCAATAACAGATATTCTTATGAGTACATTTTACACATATGAACGGGCACGGGACGTCCCGTTACAGCATGATTGTCATACAAGATACTAGTACTACACTCTGACCTTCAATCCTATGTTTGGAAGTGGTTGTTGTGGACAGTTCAGTCGATGTAGTAGGTGGGTGTTGATTTTCTTCCAATGAGCCATCATCTGCAAAAGATTAATCATGTTGAAATATTCACAATCCCATCAGTCTAAAGCATTATTCAATGTTATCACAATTTGTATGTCCGTCTGTCCGCGGCTTTATTCTGTAACCCTTACTACTAGAATTATGTACTTAGTTGGTTCGAGCGCGCGTGTTTGAAAGTTTAAACTACTCGGCTAGAGTACTTTCATCTCACGAGTGCGGGTGATCCATGGTTGTGTGTTGGGCTATACGTGCGTATTTTCTATGTGTTCGTCAGCGTAGGAGCTATGAGTTCAACTTGTATATGTGGTCGTATGTGTCACATTCACAATATATGACAGACGGACACTGAGTGACAGCAATAGAATTCCGTTTGGATCCTTCGGGTACGGAACCCTAAAAACATTTCAATAACACGATTAAGTGCAGTTTGCACCTGTGTGGAACATCATAGACAAGAGATGCAACTATACCTAACTGTAAAGCAAATTTGCTCATATTTTTCTACATTCAGCTATCATCAATACAATACAAATATTCTTTATTGTTCACCAAATAAAGTACACTAAAAACAAATAACAGAAACAAATTGCCCAATGGTAGACAACAGGCGGTCTACCTCATCATCGGCGGTCATCATCAGTATTTAAGAGTTTTACTCTTGTCGGTGCAGTTCTCTCCAGTCCTCTCTAATTAATGCCAGGGTTCCTTGACTTTTCTATAAACGTGTCATTAAATTACGGCTAAGTGGGTTTAGTATATTCAGTTCTAAGACAGACCTCCAGAAATATGAACAGGTGTATCGCACAGCTTGCTCGTAGAGGCGACGTTATGCTGACCGCTGATATCCATCAACGGTTTCGAGCTAGAGAGATCTAGAAATGAACAACGAAGTAGTTAGTGCATGCAATTTTACCAATGACAAACAGAAAAATTCTAAAATATAGTTGAGTAATATTATAAACGTATCTAAAAATATACGTTTTGAAAACTACATTTCAATTAGTACTTCGTTCGTATATTATGAGCTACAAACATCACACAATACTTGTATATTACTAAAATACCCGTATCACTTATAATATGTGTCCTTGTAATATTTAAGGAGTTTGGCAGTTCCTGCCATTGGTCCCCGGTTAAGACTTTTCGGTAGGACCATATAAATTGATAACAACATCTAGTGACTACCTACACTACACAGACCTTCAATCCTATGTTGGGAAGTAATTCTTGTGGACAGCTCAGTCGATGTAGAAACTGGGTGTGTATGTTCTTCCAAAGAGGCATCATCTGCGAAAGATTATTACTCGTAATACCAACCGTATATAATAATATTTACAATTTTACAATATATATATATATTTCTACTTAAAAATGATACATCAGAAACAATAAAATTGGTCTCCCACCTGCTTTCTTTGGCTTTGTTGAATGACTTGTTGAAGGACGCGTGTATATATGTTCTTGTGAATGAAGATCATCTGCAATATATAAGTAAATTGTACAATACATAGGACGTGCCATAGGTCAAATATTTAAAAGCATGCTTCCCTAGAAAAGCTGCAGTGTTCATCATCATCAATCATCCCTTGTGTCGTAAAAATGTACATATTTTTAAATTCAGAGAAATTATGATCTAAAGTTACTACTTCCAAGTAAGAGATCCTAACACGAAGCGATCATAGCACAACAGTCAGTGGAGTTTTTGAAGTAGCATATAGCACAAGTGACACAAATCATAATACTTTTAGAATGTTTGTTTTAAACGTAGGTAATGCCTGAGATTTATTTACTCATTAAACCTAATGTAGGTATGTGCTAAATACCTTGTTTTTAATAGTAATTACATTATAATTAGAAGGACAGTGACGTGGAAGGGAAGATTGATACATGATTCCTACCTAATAATTTTTAAACTTTTATGTCACACCTGGCCATAAAGTGGCCATTATCGCACGCTCTGCGCGCGAAAAACCCCACTTCCTGGCCAGGGGGCGACATAAAATTTTGTACTTACCACGGGCGATAATAAAGAAAGCCTCAGATCGCATATTTATCGCCCTTGCTTTCGGCTCGGGCGTAAAATACCTGCGATCTGAGACATTCTTTGTTTTATCGCCCTTGGTAAGTAATGTACTATTAATACATTGTTTTTATATACAGAAAATTATTATTTTTTGTTCCTTGTTTAATTAGTTATTGTTTTTCGCGTCTTTATAAAGACTTCTCTTAAAGTGCATTACGTTGCTCTAGTCAACCAGTTCTATTTGACATGTTGAGAGGGTTGTGATAAATATATAATTCGCATTTTGTGGCGACGGCCATATTCGATATAAAATAATGTTCAATATAATTCTATATTTGTTATCAGTATTTGCCTCAACAAAGTGCATATAAAATTACAAATACCTGACAAGATTATAATTTGGAGATACGATTTAGTACAGGGTGAATGAAGGTGAAATACGAATTATTTTTGAAAAACGAGTCATACTTTCTGTTTCCCAGATTTTTTACCATACCTGACAAGCCTATGAGTACAATAGGTTCTCCAGATGCTGCATCATCTTCTGTCTCAGGGTTGTGAAAGTAGTTGTGTTCATCAAGAACATTATATTCTGCAATACAAAACATTTATCATCAATACAAACGGTATGTATATTATAACGATAGCATCATCCACAAGGATAATGCAGGGTCAGGATGCAAATGTACTGCATGCATAGTAGATTACAGTGTTGGGCATCCAAGAATAAAATCATTATTTGAATAAGAATTCGTAAGAATAAAATCATATTGATTCGTACGTGAGATAATTGAATGGAGATAAGTTATTATTAGTCAAATAATTTTAATCATGATTTTTTATTTTATATAACATTCCATGAATAAGAATGCAGTCTAGGTACCCAGGGCAAATACGACTTATTTATTAGGTAGGGGTATAGGGTAGTAGTACAGTCAAGGGCATAAATATGTATACACTTTTGGACCTTATTTCAATGGAATAAGGTGAAAAAGTGTATGCATATTGGTGCCCTTGACTGTACGTACCTGCTTTACATTATACTTTATCTAATAAAATCTTACAAGATAACTATCGCATAGTTTTGTTATTCATATTATTTTAAATTTGATAGCGATACAGATAAAAGATTTTTTATTTAGATTTTTATTTGGTACAATTGAGTTGACCCGATCTGATGATGGACCCAAATAGTGGATTGCTGAACTCTTAAATGGCTACTTTACTTGTATCATATACCCTTTGAGTTTGGCGATGAGATGATGGTGGGAGTCAGGAGTGTATAGTGGAACTCGTGGTTGTCTTTATTATTATTATTATTTTTATAACTCTTAATTGGCTACTGAAAACTAAAGTAAGAAATCGAATATTGTTTTACAAAGTTAGAACATGGTATTTTCGATATCTTATTAGACGGAAAGATAACATAGGATAGCATACATATTCTAGATTGTTTGATGCACCGCCTGCTGCATGTGTTCGAAAACCGTTTACCGGACACTGTCAGAGAGGCACCTTCCTTGCAAATATTCAAAAACAGACGTTATGAACACTGTACCTAATTTACTGTGACTGACCTATAACGATGTTATGAATAAAAATTTACTTTACAATGTTATTGCACTTATTGCTAATGAATGACGGTCTCAAACACGGTAAACACGCCAGATAATACTATTCATGCTGCGACTTTCTAAGGATCTAGTGATAAGCGTAGGCAAGACAAGGGTTCTTTTTTACCTGCCATCATTTACTATCTCTTTCGCTTTATTTAGCTTTTCGTAGGTGTGAAAACAGGTTGGTAGGAATAATTAAAGAATCTAGATAGAAATATACACAAATACGGAACCGTAACGAAACCGTATTAGCATCTCGTCGGTATATGATCCAATGGTTATAATATATGATAATATATATCCCATCAAAAACATTACATGTAAAAAGACGCAAGTCTCGCAACACAGTTCTTCTACAACAAAAAAGTAATGATATGTAATGATAAACCAAGTCGGTTATATTTTAGTCAATAGTAACGGAGGGGTGTCCACAGAACAACATTTCCACTGACTTTGCATGGGCATTACTTTATGTTTTTAAATATATAAAATGGCTTTCTACATACGCTTACCACATTTCAAATTAATCGGACCATTGAGAAAAATGGGTGAAAATCAACTAACAAATAACATAACTTATTTATTTTTACTGCAAAATTAACTTATTCCAAATAATGTTTTAATTGAATAAAAAGTTATTTAGTATAATACCATTTCTAATAATCAGTTTTTAATTCTTCATTTAAAGTAAAATTTGCATGATTTATTCACTTACATTTTACTTTAAATAACAAGTGCAAGAATTATTCTTATTTGAATAGAGTTGAATAAGAATAAAATTTCTGTGTTTATTCTTATTAAAGTTAATTTTTGCCCAACTTTGGTAGATTATCACTTAGGAATGTTTAATAATAAAGGCTTTTTAATATTACTTGCACATATGTGCTGGTCCAGCTCATTGGGGCCCTTATGGTCGGTATTGAGTTACGCACGGATCTATAATCTACAATACATAGGCTACCAAAAACAATAAAAACCATGTCCCTAAGTGCCATACTTTTTAAAAAAAAAATCGTCAAAGTTACGCAACCCAAAAATGCATTCTTGGGAAATAACTAAGAGAAGTTTAAAACTCATTTAAAGTATGTTCCCGTGGGAAGTTACATAGATAGATGATGGTAGATTCTGAATCCTGAGGTTCTCTTCTATAGAGAACAATCAAAGATTTTTCAATTTCACTACCCCGTTGAGAAAAAATGGCCTGTGATCTGTGCAAGGCGCCGATCGTAAAAAAATTAGGAAATTTGTAATAGGTGAATTATTATTTCGTATTTTGTGATCTTTGTCATAGTGTATGCTAGAAAATAGTTTACTTAACACCTCGAATGGAAAATAAAAACAAAATCCTAACGTGATATATTTCTTTTAATAAATATAGAAAATGATATTTTTTCTATCTCGTAACGAATAAATGTAACACTTTCCGTGTAGTACACCATACTTACCTGTAATAAGTCTAGACAAGCATTACACAGGTTTTTTTTTTTCTATGTCAATTAGTTTCAGTTTTATGACCGATTAAAGTTACATGAAAATCAAGGTTTACTTCCATACATTTGAGAAAAGGGCCCTTATGGACGAATGTAATAAAAATGTAAGTAAATAATAATAATTTACATTATCTAAGTAGCAATCTTGTATTAGAACGTTATTCTGAACAAATCTTTTCATTTTTAGTTTTTTGAATTTTGCGTAATTTTAAAAAAAACGACCAAGTACGTGTCGGACCACGCACAATAAAGGGTTCCGTACCGACACCTACTAGTCCACATAATAAACCCAATATCGGCACTATCCGATACATGGAATCGAAAAAGGTCGTATCGTCATAGTAAACGCACGGCACTTACGTCCTTTTGTTTGAGCAAAACAGTTTTTTAGCAATTACTCAAAAACCAGTAGCCGTATTTTTATCAAACCAAAAATCGTCGTAAGTATTTATTAATGTACAGTCACCAGCATCAATATCTGCTATAGCAAAAGCGGAATTTATATCTGACCCGTCCTTATGGCCCTACAAACTTGACACTAGAAATAGGTATTTGTAACGTGAACCACCACCACCTAATCCAGTAAACAGAAAAGGCAAATAAATAATACAGAAAATGGTTAAAAGTAATTAGAATAAGTTATTAACCTATTTTATATCATTATTATCTCCGCTCTGCCATAAGGGCCCTTTTTTACTATACTTTACAACTAATTTTAAGGTAGAAATACCTAACTTATACGTGTGAAACCAAGCTAGAAATACACATCTAGTCTTATACTTTATCAATATGCAAAAAACAAAAAATATGTGATTTTACTAAAACGCTGATATCTACGAAACTAGAAAGTGCCATAAGGGCCCTTTTGTTATGGACCGTCTCATATATACAACTTAGAATTGTGTTCTTTTTTGAAAAATAAACAAGACATATCAAGCAAACTGTTCAGTACTATACGGATAGGAGGACCCCAGTTTACGCTTGTTTTTTGGACCTCTCTAAAGCGTTCGATCTGGTAGCTTACGATGTTTTGTGGGACAAGTTAGAGTGTGAGACTGACTTACCTGGCGATGTTATTAACATGTTTAAATACTGGTATAATAACCAAACAAACTATGTCAGGTGGGCTGATTCGCACTCTGATTTGTATCGCTTGCGATGCGGAGTGAGGCAGGGGGGGATTGACATCACCAGCTTTGTTTAATTTGTATATGGACGCGTTGATCGTTGAACTCAGCAGAACTAAAATCGGGTGTTCTATTGACGGGATAAGTGTCAATAACATAAGTTACGCCGACGATATGGTTCTGTTGAGTCCATCGATTGACGCCCTCAGGAAGCTACTCGGCGTGTGTGAGGAGTACGCGGAGGCCCATGGGCTCAGGTATAACTCAAAAAAGAGTGAGCTTTTAGTGTTCAACCCGCGCGGCAGCAGCTTCGATACCGTGCCACCTGTAACACTTGGCGGTACGAAACTAAACCGGGTTTCAAAGTTTAAATACCTGGGCCACTGGGTCACCGAAGACTTGTCGGACAACGTCGATGTGGAGAGGGAGCGTAGGGCGTTGGCGGTGCGTTGTAACATGTTGACACGCAGGTTTGCACGATGTACCGCAGAAGTGAAGATTACTTTGTTTAGAGCCTTCTGCCAATCGTTCTACACGTGCAGCCTGTGGGTGAACTATACACAGCGGACCCTCAACGCACTACGTGTTCAATATAACAATGCGTTTAGTTTAGGATGCTGTTGGGGCTGCCACGCTACTGCAGCGCATCAGGTATGTTCGCGGAGGCGCGCACGGACGGCTTCCACGCCATCGTGCGCAAGCGCGTCGCCTCGCTGGCGAGCAGGGCGCGGGCTAGCGCGAACAGCATCCTTAACGCATTAGCTAACAGGCTGGACTGTCCCCTCACGAAGCTGCTCTTGGACCTTCATGTACATCCCATAAAACAATGATTAATATTTCAGTCAATTCTTGCCTATTTTAATGATTTTGAATTCTGTTTTATTGCTATTCTTTTTATTTTATTCTTTTTAACGTTGACATACCATTTTAAATTTTCAATTTTAATTTTCAATTTTAACTCTCAATTATCAATTTTAATTTTAAATTTTATATTTCAATTTTAATTTTCAATTTTAATTTTACATTTTAATTCAATGTTAACTGTAATTTTTGATAATTTTAAATTTAAAATTTTGTAATGTATATTTTAACACTAGTATAAGCTAAACAATGTTACTAACCATTATGGACATGCGTCTGAAATAAATATTTTCATTCATTCATTCATTCATATCTTGAATATCGAACCGTGGATTGGCAGGCATGCAGAAGGAAAGCAAGCTGAAAATGGAGATATGTTCATAGATCTTGAGAAGGCCTTCGATAGAGTCAAATGGGCAAGCATCTGGAGAGTTCTGAAGCTAAAAGGTGTACCGGACAAGCTTACAAATATCATTAAGGTGCTCTACCACGGATCATCTTGTAGAGTCCTTCACAAGGGGAAACTAACGGAGAGCATAGACGTCACGGCGGGAGTAAAGCAGGGCTGCTTGTTATCCCCACTATTGTGTGTGATGGTGCTCGACGACGTGATGCGCAGGGTTATTAGCAAGGACCGCCGAGGTATACCCTGGACTACAGAACAGAACCTGGAGGACATCGACTTTGCAGATGACCTTTGCCTCCTAGCAACCACCTGCAAGTATTTGCAAGAAAAAGCGGAAGACTTAGCAAACGAAGCTGAAAAAGAAGGGTTGTCATAAACTACGCAAAAACAAAAGAAATGCGCATAAACAGAAACACTTCAGATTCGGCTCCATTGCTCATGAAGGGGAAGCAAATCGAGCAAGTGGAAAGATTTTGCTATCTGGGTAGCAACGTGGATGACAGTGGAGGAACGGAAGCCAATATCGAGGCAAGGAAAAATAAAGCCCGAGCCGCATTCAGCCAGTTAAGACCCGTGTGCAACTCCTCGACACTAACGAGAAGAACTAAAGTTAGGATCTTCAACTCCAATGTCAAAGCCGTGTTGTTGTATGAGTGCGAGACCTGGTTCCTTCGAAAAGAACTAACGGCCAAGGTCCAGGTGTTTGTAAACAAATGTCTATGGCAAATTTTTCGCATCTTCTGGCCAAATTGTATCACAAACTCGGAGCTTTGGAGAATCTCAAAGCAGAAACCCATACAACAAGAGATACTGCTACAGAAATGGCACTGGATCGGTCATATCATTTGTAAACCAAACTCCCACTTGTCCAAGAAAGCTCTGACTTGGCAGATACCCGGCAAGTGGAAAAAAGGTCATCCCAGAACAACTTGGCGGCGTTCCGTGCATCAAGAGTTGGGTTCTACAGGGATGAACCGGGAAGAAGTAACTCAAATTGCCCAAGACCAAAGAAAATGGAGAGAATTGATTCGAGCCCTACTCCCCAGCAGAGGGTAATGGGATAAAGAAGAAGAAGAAATAAGACATATCAGTGTCAACTTTTTGTTTTTATAACAGCAGTAGCTACCGGACGTATGGTAGAGAGAGAGGCGCATATGACGACTAATACAGGTTCATATACTTAAAAATTGGTTTTACAAATACATTTTTTTCTATGCCTAGAAATTTAGTAATTTTCATGCGAGATGTTAAATTATAATTGTACTTCAGTTTTATTACTATCCTTACAGATGTTGTTATTATCGGAGGGTTACTTACACTGCGACCGGGCCGAAAGTTGATGAGTCGTTTTATTCTTTTAGGATTAACCCGTATACGTCATTAAGTGACAGCAATAAAATAGCATGTATATTCCAAGCTACAATGAACAAGGTTACCTATAAGCGAGTATTTTAGTTAGTAAAATAGTATTACTTACCTTCAGAACACAATGGGACTCCATGAGCAAACTCCTTTTCCGAGAATAGAGAAGGGTAAGAATAACGAATTCTTTCACCCATCTCATCAAACTGAGTTTGGTCTATCACTCTTGAACTTGTCACATTAGTTACTGTGCTCCAACTGTACTTCTGGTATCGAGTATGAACATTCTGTCAACAACGACATCCATGTACGACTACGAATGTGTCGACCTATTTCTATTTATAATCATTCACTGATAAAATTGAACGATACCAAACCCTGGCCAATTTCAACTAAGTTGAACCAACTTCTGTCGACCACTTCAAGGACTTCAAGACACTTCAGGTAAGTAACTCTATGTATGCATATATGTAAGCACTCCTGAGTATTAACCAATACTATCGAAAGTTAGTTTATGACCAAATAACTAATTCAGATTCCTTTAGTATTGTCTAAAAACGAAGAGTTCCTATTATCATGTCTAATTAAGTGAAACGTATATATTTCTTTTGAGTAATAAGCGTCTTCAACCCGACATCATTATCATAATATTCCACAGACCATACTAAAAAATATCTGTGAAATCTATTTTACTCAAAGTTGAATCACAAATTTATCACCTCGCTGGGATGAAGGAAATCTAATCCAATATAATTGACCTCTATCATATAAGTACATACACGTCAAACTAACTGAGTTATCGCGATACGTCAATTTTCGTTTGTGTATATATAAATTTTTAACAAGTTCATGAATTTTTCTCTTCCTCTCTCTCTCTCTCTTTACGCTGACTCGCTACCAGTCATGTATCTGCATACTACATGGTAGTCATATCACTAAATGACTTTATAATTATAATAAACCTTCAAAATACAGATGCTTCACGAAAGATACTCCCGAGGATTCGATAACAACATGGTGTTAGACCAGATGTTGACCTAACGTAATCGTAATCGTAACTTGAATACTACCCACTCAGCACAATTACTTTCCTAAATTACTCTCTATATGCTAAATGATTTAATAACACCAGCTCTGTTTCTCAAATGACTCAACTAGACTACGAAAAGTGATGATGTTTTAACATCGAATATCCAGCTGGGATGATCTAGCAATGACTACACGAGATATTCTGTCCAATACTATATTGACATAATATTATCATTGTTTCTGACGTGTAATGTATATGATCCACTGCAAATAAATGAGTATGAGTATACTCGTTAGCTATTTCTCAACAAAGTTTGAACTTCTACTGCAATGCACTATCTATCTCTATCATACTTAGATCAATAGCTAAATTTACAATATCTATGATTTCTGAAATTAACCAGCTTCCTTTTAATCATAATACTCGTTAAACTTCCAAGCGTCTAAATTAAGAAATATTTCCAAAGACTAATTCTGTTTACAGGTAAACCTTACCCTTAAATAGGTAATTACGACAGAAATAAAGGAAATGTTACCTTTAACTAGGTAAACAAAATAAAGTAAAATCTGTATCTAAATCTTGCTAACTAATATTTTGCAAGTAAGTCATCCATTAACAATACATTCATAATGATATTCCGTTTTAAACCTCAATTTTTTGTTTTAATTCCAAACTTCAAGTTAGTTCAAATAATACCTATAAAATTGTACTTATGTTGAATACATGTAGGTATTACCAATCAGGTCGTCTATGCCCGTTGAGGGACATTATCCAAATCATTCAATGTCTAAACACTGGAAAAATATCATTGACTAAATCTTTAGATTGACATATGTTGAATATTCGATTGTGTCCATTTCATACGCAAGTAACAGTTGGCTGTTACTTCCATTCAATTAATCCTTCATTCGGTAAAGCCAGATGAATATTACGAGTATCAATTATTCGTTTGCTCGAACTGATTTAGTACATACATACTGACATTTCATTCACGAGAATACTAAACCGTATATGAATCCCAAACTGGGTCTATATATACTAAAGATAATTTCTTTAATATATTTATTTATTTAAACTTTATTGCACAAAAACACCGAATTGTAGGGGAGAGGGGGGCAGCTATCACTGGAGGCAGCATAGAACAAATGCGTTCAAAGACGTATTTTTAGTGCGATTATGGTCCAAATCCATTTTTTGGGTTCGCAACACTGACCCCCACAACTGTCACTTGACAGATTTGACGTTTGACAGAACATGAACAAACCAGTAACATATTTTGATTTCGATGTCATCCGTTAGCGGTTTTGCTCGCCCGTGTCTAAGGATTTTCAGGCTGTATTTGAAGGAAGCGGTAATTGAAACTTAATTTATTTGATAGTACAATCTATTAGCTTTAGTGACGAAGAATAAACAATGAGAATTTGCTATTGTTTTGGAAGATATCGATGTTTATTTTTTTAAATAGGTGTTGGGGTAGTTTTGATAAAAAATTAGGAGGCAGTTTTGATTAGCAGTCTGTTCAAAACTACCCCGGCCATAAGGAATGTTCATATCTGCCCCGATATAAACTGACATGTAGGTAGGTGCGTAAACTAAAATAATGTCTTAGTTATTTTAGTAAACGCTCATAATGCATTTACCCGAATTAATTAGTTTTGTACTGATTACGTTTAGTCTTGTTTGGTATAATATTTATTAGAATTCTTTATATACAATATTACTATCTATAAAAGGGTTGGCAGGGTAAGGAAGGACGTTTGGCCCCTGTGAGGAATAGTGGAATTGGTAAATGTGAATTGTTTGTCGCCTCATAACTAGTAATCACTCCAACTTTCAGTAGTAGTTTTTTAGTAGGGTAGTTTTGAACAATAGTGTGTGCAAAACTGCCTCAAGGGGGCAGCTTTAGTAGGATTTCAATACTTTTCAAAGGTACCTCTCTTGAGGCACCTTTGAACACTACAAAAAACATTTCTGTACAAAACTACCCCCTCTTAGTTATAACTGCAAATTATACGTGTCAAATGTAAATACGACCATTTCTAGTGACTAACTATACATGTACAGGAAAAAAAACACGTATATCTCAACATTGTTGCCTTATAACTCAATATTTCAAATCTGCCCCAAGTAAATTCAAAGCTACCCACGCTTGGGGCAGTATTGAACATTATCCCTTGAGTTGCATAATTCTGAATTGTACCTTTGTCTTTAGCTTTAGACATGTGCAAATGCATTAATTACATAGGTTAATAACATACGTTGTTGTGTAGAGGCTTAAAACTGGTTTTTATGGGTAATATTTTGAAATACGTCAATGAGTGTAAAAAATGTACCAGGCTGCCCCCCTCTCCCCTACAAATGGCGGGCTTAATGTCAATTGGTATCCTCTATCAGCCAACCATTGCGCTAAACAGAAATTATGATTATTTTCTATATCTATTATGAATTCTAATATCCAAGTGTTAACTACGAGTTTCTTTTTGCGAGGTTCCATACTATATAACTACGGTGAGTAGGTAAGTTTCTACATGCCGAAATCCAATGTTTACGCCAGTAACTCCTTAGCATTTCGCCACACATCTAAATAAATAATACCTGACTACGAATGCTTACTCGTATTCACATACTAACAAACTCTTACCTTTTACATAAGAATCGAATTGCTTAAATATGTAGGTAAAGTAAGATATCTGCCTTAATCACATTCTGTATCCACATGTTCAATAACATACGCAAGTTTTCTAGTCTTTAAATAATTTGAACCCGTAGCGTAACAACATGTCCAAACCAAATACCAATGGTTAGTTCGTCTACAATCTCATCGCTCAGCTAAACTAAATATCGCCTGAGAATATGAGTAACTAATTTCCTTGTGAACCAATGAATCTTTTCATTCATTCATACTGTCGCAGTCTGTCCAAAAGTATTTAGTAGGTACACACTGTTTGATCATATCTTGTTCAGAATATTAAATTCTATATTAGCAAGTATACGCGATGCCTAATAATGCCTAAATGCTTCAAAACTTCAAGCGACTGAAACAAAGTTTTAGCCAATTTTAAAAGAGTCTGTTACATACATACGATTTCATACTTCGTACAAAACTGTGAGGCCAAGCGCTGCCAAATTAACGCAAGCAAAAATCTACCTTATAGTCAGAGCTCTAAGTCCAGTTCTGCCCGCGCTCGCCCGACTTAACTTGCCATTATTTACCATTATTTGAAACATCGTTTCAGGAGTGGCTCTGATTTATCTGAGTACCAAGTAATGTTCTTACAGAAGTAGTAGCTTTCACGAGTCTGAAACTATTTCTCAGATCGTTTCTAGCGAGGGTCTAAGTATCATATATTATGCAAAACACTGAGGTAATACTAATAGAGCAGACATCTCAACTTGATTTCTTGTCGCATGAGTTAGGGTCAAGTGACACAAGTGCACTCAGTCTGTGCCAGACGGCTGTGATAGTTGGACGGATGACGTTAAAAAAGCGTGCGGGTAAATATGCCTACCTGTGTACTGGAGCACAGCACAAACCATTCAGGAAAATCAAATAAAAGTCAAGGAGTGACTTCTCAGTAGTAATATTACTAGATTTTCGTTAAATTCGCCTATAATAATATTTGTTGTATCAATTTTAAGTCATGCCGACGCGTCATGTGGCCGCCATGAAATCATAGAGTAACGAAAGAACGATTACGCAGACGGAACAGTAGAGACGTGCAATGTTAATAGAGATAATGAAATCAAATATTGTGCTACAGTTTAAAATATTTTATATTATTATATCTACACCAATGCCATAAAACCTCTATAATGATTTTGAAGAAAGTTTAGGATTAATAGTGGTGTAAAAGTATGAAATGCACATAAGTAATTTGGCGTAAAAAAATATGCTCTTATTGTAAAATCCACACTGCTGTTTTAAATGCTTTTCATGATGCACCATTACAAACAACTATTAATTTTCCCATTGTACATACGTCGTGAATCACTATAAGGTAGGTAGGATAAACTGTATGTCGCATCTGTTGCGCGCTCATTCTTTAATCAAGTCTGACAACGTCTTGTGTTTGAAATGTCTGTTCTAGTGTAACATATATTTCAATGATGCAAAACGAAACAAATATTTGGGAAACCATAATGAAAACATCATCAGATCTTTGCTTCTGAACTATAAAAGTGATATGTACTTGTAACATAATTATCAGAATGTTCCGATGTCGAGATGATTCTAGGTAACTTGGTAACACTCATCCTTTCACTCAAGGCATTTTTAAATTTCTATACGTCAGGCCTACTACGAAATGTTTGTTTTATACTGCGCTGTACACTAAAATAAATATATATATACCGAGTATCACAGTCCAAACTAAGTATCAAGTAGCTACTTACTTTGAGAAACGTACTTAGTCGTATATTCCATGTAATTATTACAACGGCTATGCTAGTCTGTATACTACATATGCATTCTAAGTCATTCATTTACATCTGATTTTACTTTGATACTGCAATCTTGGTGGATTGGATCTCATACTAAAACATAACATATGAAGATTGAAGAATATAAAACCAAATAAACAGAGGATCTGTTCATTATTCAACTCGTTCACATTTAACTTCAAGTCTTGCCTATATTGTAAAAACATCTATTTGATGTATGCCTGTAATGTACACGAAACAGACAATGTGCGTGTTGTCTGTTACAACATGTTATAATGTAGGTATAATGAAATTCAAAATACAAATTGCAATCCGTAGATTTGTTTAGCCTGCCGAATTTCTCTTAAACTATTGCCACGTATGTCTCGGATACCTATACCTTTCAACACTCAAGTAAAAGTCTGAACCTATACTATATAATTGTATCATAAAGACCTTTGACTATGTATCCGATGACGGCAAATACACTACTAGGAGTACCTTATGATTATCTCAAATATTTCCATATAAAAATTGCCTTTCCTCACTAATGACAACAATTGACTAAGTAGGTACATGTCGTGCAAAAACTAGGTATTCAGTGATTTATTTAGTGTTAGCAATATACGTTAACCTTCTTAGAAAACTTTACTAGTTATTCACTGCTTACTTGTAAGTGTGCCTTTAATCTCATTACTCTACTGGAGTTATAATCATAACTATCATGGATGCATATCATAGTGCTTCTAAATATTAACTTTCAGTTCAATATAGCTGTAACAGAATTTTATTCATGTTCATACTAGGGTAGAAATCCAACTCTCATATCTTTAAGCGAGAAATTCCTATATATTTTATATGTACTCTTTTATTACTGACTGATACAATAAAGAATATTACTACTACCATTACTACATTTATTTATATTTCGGCGATCTCGGAAACGGCTATAACGATTTCGATTAAATTTGGCGTCCGGGGGTCCTCGGGGATGAGCAATCGATCCAGCCAGGACCCATACACGGGAAACCGCCGAGCAAAGCTCGGTCACCCAGATATTCATATTATCATCTCACTTAACAGGTAACAAGTTAAGTAGTAAACCATTAAAATTGCGTTTGGATGCTAATTTGTCGATTGCTTTAACTGAAACTACAGAGTATTCGTTCACTCTGTCAGTGATTCATACTAGATACCCAACGTCCGTTGTAAACCTTTTACCTATTTTCATATATGGAAAAAGTCCTCGTTACCATCACTGCGTTAGGTAATCGAGAATATATCTCTGTTACACGTAAAATGATGAAGACTTTCTAGTCTGGATATGGTTATCGTCGTAGTTTCTTTACAGGCTAAATACCCAAAATAAATTACTATCCGTGGATAGAATTAAGCAAGGTATCATAATATTTATGTAGGTATAACTATTTTTCAAAAGAGGTGCAGTTTGCTCTTTTTGCAGTTATATCCTCAACACAATAAACTAACGATCTTCCTTTTCATTTGGCAGAGCAATAACTGCAACTTTGCTAAGAGAACATTCTTGTAAAGAGAGTTAATTAGATACAGAGGTGGGATTGTCTTTCACAACACACGACTACCCACAAACACGAACTACTCCATGTGACAACTAAGATAAATGTACTAGGTAATTCTACTTTTATTTTACTGTATATTACACAGCTAATTTCCTTTAATCGAACTACCAATACAAAGCTGTCACCCACATGTCATGCGCACGGGAATAAAACACGAAGTCAAACGCTATAGAAACCCATATAGGGTAAAATCACATTGTACGCCGTCCTATCCGTCGTTGGCGTTGAAAGGGTTAATCGTAAGCCAACTCTCATGTATACTCCTTCATAACTGCTGATGGAAATCAAATGCTACAGTAGGATACATTTATGCAGAAAAACGATCCTTAAACTTTGTAAACCTAAACAAACAACTTTGTTCAGATTGAATGCCAAATCTATTCAGAAATAACAGCCATATGTTGAAAATTTTCTGACGCTACATGACATTTGAAAGAATGTCAAAAAAATGCCAACAAGCCATAGGTACCGAATTACCTGTGTAAAGTCAATTAGTATCTCAGAAGAAACCAATCAAATCTAATTCCATGTCCGTACAAGGAATCCACATGATTCAAAACAACTATGTCAAACGTCAAATATTAACACAACTATCACCCGATTGACTACCTGAGATTTACTATTCGTCCCAAATCACAACCTTCCATATCATTTACAACATTTATAAATTAATAAATAGAACTGCCTTTTCACAGAGATATTCCAAGTCCCAACTAACTGCAACACTAGTACCTACATATCCTTGATATACCAGATAGGTTAAGCAATCTTTACTTTTACAGTACAATTTTCAAATAAAAAATATTGATATGCTTATACAACATATTCAAATAATAGAAAAAGTTAAGTTAATTACTTTCAGATTCATCTACATAAACTGTTTCTTAATTCATACTAATTATGCATTAGTACTAGTATGATATTTCAAAACAAACAACGATGAACTTTACTTAGGTATGCAAGCCTTCGAGAACTTTATTTAACTATATAGGAACACTCATTGCGATGACAAACCAGCCTGCGCAGAACCGGGTTGACACAACGATCAGTGTTCCATGTACTACAGAAACAGTGAAATTCACATCATTATTCAACAGGTACCGTCTGTATCAAACTGTATATACTGTATAACTTTGTTAAATTTAATATGGTACGGGGACTAAAATGAAATAATATTCATATTTGAATTTATCTAATCAAGGAATTGCACAAGCACCAAACGATATTGGATCTACACTGCCCCACACTATTTAATGACACACAGTTATCCTAACAATGACTCAAAAGATTTGTTCAAAACAAACTAAGCCGACAAACTATTTCATTTCAATCTCAATCGGTTCGGATTCAAACATCCCAGCTTCTCCACCATGTCGCAACGCCCTCTTATCTAGGGATGTAACCTTATTACATTATACATTATGACATATCTCATATATCAACTCATATGATTCTATATAGACTGCGATAAGATATGAAGGCGTTACGATAAGGCTAAGGTAGGAAATCTGAATCCTACCTTTGAGACATCCAACGCAGTCTACGTTCTATCTGCTTCGCATTAATCACACATCGTATATCTCCAGTCCAATGGAGTTTGTAGCCACCACCTGTTGATTAAAGTAACTATGACTCCAACTGTCACATTGTGCCTAGTTCTTAGTATGTAAGAGTTCTGACTACCAAACTAATCTCAATGCATGTTCTGTATCTCTATAAAGTGAATCAAGTACTATAAGTGATTCCAAACGACTGTCTCTGATCTTACTAAGTACCTCCCACATCCCAATACTGGCTGTCAATACAAACTCTCTAAGCAACTTGTAGGTTTACAAGTGAGCCGGTCAACGGCTGTACTTATACACAGCCAAGCAGCTACACTGCCTTCATGATCTGTGTTCTGTGACTCTAACGTTCTCTCAAGTACTTCAAGGGAGGTACATATTCTACGGACAAATCAAACTTGCAATAGTCACATGGGAGTCTGTTTGTCATCTGTGTCTACAAGCATAATCCAACACTTCCCTACGGGTGCTGTTGCTATCCACTCATACTGTCTGAGTAGATAACACGTAACTATTACTGCTGTTGTTCCACAACCTCCAGCCATATCTATGGCATAGCAGTCCTAAGATCTAGCGTATCGTGTACGCTCCACATAATGGACGCTTTACGGTCCCCAATTGACATAATGGACGCTTCCACCGTCCCCTGGAGCAAGCTGATTCTTTCAACGTCATTGCCTCCATCCCATGTGCTTAAACCTAGCTTGTGCGCACTGCTAGGCTATTTGCCGAAAGGTACCTTCCTAGTTACGCACCATCCCGTCTCAACCATCTGACACAGGGAGCAGACGGTTGAGACAACTTGTATTCAGTGAGAGGAGAATAGTACTTCACATCAATCTAAGGGGTAGGCTGCCTGTCATTCGTTAACTATTCATTGGATTCTAAGGGAATTGAAGCTAAGATAAAACGAATGACTATGAGCCCGAACTGTCCTAGCAATATATGTGCAACTATACACTCAGAGAACTCATTTTTACTACCAATATGAAAGTCTTGTATGGACAATATTATAACACAATAGGGTTTATCCAGAAATCAAGTAGAACAATTAAAATACTAAAAACTAGGCTACTTAGCTTTCTAAGCGACTAGCTGTGTAGTCCTTATAATCCTCGTCCTTATCGTTCTCGTCCTTATCGAGACATAGTGAACACACTAAAGATAAATAAGGTAAACTATGAAATGAAGTCTGCCGACAAAATAATACCGGTTATTCGGAAAAACTACACAGACACTGTCATTCTACTAAGTCAAAGTGCTCTTCAGACTTCAACCTTGCCAGGGTAAATATTCTCTAAAGGCGGGACCACACGGTCCGACCATACTTTACATCTCGTGATATCATAACGTGTACACATGATTCACGACAATTTACTTACATTTGCTTTGTTCAGGGTAATGATACCTATTTTCAGTTGATGAACCTGGTTCCTTAGGCGGATAGTGATTGTTGTTTTTATTGTGCTAAATTGTGAAGTTTGCTTGTTTATTATATTTTGTGAGACTATTATGTTTTATTTACCTATTTATTAATATGGAATGGTAGGTACAAATAAATAAATTTAAAACAACAAATACAACTAATTTAAAAATAAATACAAAAACTTTATTAACTCTTTGACCACCAAAGCGATAGTATGTCGTGGTGCCCAGTACGCCAAGCACTGTTTTTTTGGTGTAATGTCTAAGTAAACCAATAAAAACAAATTAAAACAGTTCATAAATGATTTTTTTCATGATCAAAGTATACCTTCACTCCGACCTTTTAAGTGGTTGTTGAGTGGTTGTTGACGTGGTAGGCACGACGACACACAACCACTGGGTTCTTGGCGGTCAAAGGGTTAAAGTAATTTTATGATAATGAATTTATTTTTTCTCACCTGATGCTATGTACTTGTACCTGACCATTATAAGTACCTAAAGGATGGATAGGTACTTTAACTATTCACAAGTCATCAGAAAGAAGTTTTATGCTGGTTCGGAAATAACAAATTCTCATAATAATAAAAGTAGTTTATTCAACATAAGATGCCCGCGAAGATAATGCAGCTTTGGCACCTCGGGCGCCAGTCAAATTATATTTATCAGAGCTTTGCAAAAAGTTCATCATCATGATTGTCTCCACACGAGGCAAGTTTCTGCGGTCAGCTTTCACAAATCCTTCAGAGTTTCTCATGTTCGTGTCGTTACGATGAAAAGCGCAGGTAAAGTAATTCGAGGGATGGGATTGCAGATTGCAGAATCGTTCTTTATGAGATTGTCCAAGGGGGTGCCAAGTCGTCGTGTAAGAAAGCAGTCCGGGGTCCGTAAGAGAGCGAGAGTCGTTGAAAATCAAAATAATTCAAGGAAATACGAGATTGCAAGCAAATATTCAAAACGAATTAATGAACTGTCAAGAGCGTCAAGCAAGTGTCAACTCAACTGTCATTGATAGTTATAAAAAATGTCAGACGTAAAGCCGGAAAATATAGTTTTTAGGGTTCCGTACCAAAAAGGTAAAAAAGGAACCCTTATGGTCTCACTTTGTCTGTCTGTCTGTCTGTCTGTCACATCGCTAAATATCTCAAGAACTACTTATGCTATCAATTTGAAAAGAATAGGTTTAAATAAGAGTAACCCAAATACATGGAAGATGGTTTTTTTATAATTGGGACCGTGCACGACGACAGCGCCACGGTCAGGTGGCCATTATGGACATTATGTCATAGCTGTCAAGCGAGAAGTAAGTAAATATTGTGAAAAATAATAATGAAATCTTGTGTTATTTTACTATATTAGACAATATTGGACGATGGTAGTCAGTAACATTATTGCCAATAACATTAAAATTGTTGTTTTCAGTTGTTGTTGGTCAGGTTACGTGACTTACTTTTTTTTCTTACGGCAATTATCCACTTATTTCTTTGGTCTCGTTTCCACCACGGTCTTGAAAATTGGTAAAAGTTACAGTCGCTATTCTGTGGTGTTTTTACAATTCACAATAACACATTTTACTAGGGCCATATTAAATTTATCTCAAAAACGATTAGAAAATGTTTACTGCAATATGGATTTGACAGCTCAAGTCACCAACAAAATGTAAAATTTAGCCGTAGCGAGCGCTGTGATCGTTTAGGCTACCCCCTCCACCCGCTTTGCACCCTGCCAATAGCAACATTGGAACCTCTAGGGCTCTAGGTAAGTGACGTAATTTCCTGTTAAACATATTTTACTACTTTATCCAAAAAATACTGTAAAAAAAAATCCAAAAAAATGTTTTTTGTGTTCTACAAACGTTTTCCTCGAAATGGTTTTCGATTTAGCAAATTTTTTTTTTGAAATGTTGTCAATTACTAAGCTATTACCCAGACTTTACATCGCTGTTAAACAGATTTAAGCATTTAAAACTGTGCCCAAATTGCTTGAATAACAGCTGAGTACACGTGTACTCAGACATTATTCAGACAATGTTTCAGCTTATAGTTTCGCGGATCGTTATTACTCAAACTTTATTCAATATGACCGTGTTACTTGGGAAATACCTGCATGCGATCTGAGACATTCTTTGTTTTACCGCCCTTGTTAACCTTTTCGACGCCAAAGCAAATGTGAAAGGGTGGATTTCAAAATCAGGCGAAAAGTTATGTTTCGGTCATTACCTATAAAAAAAAGTTAACACGTTTCAGATATAGAAACTTTTTTATTCATTGGCTAGTACTTATATATTAATAGTGCTTCCATCAAAACCACCAATAATTAAACAGTTTTCTTAGAGGAAAATATTTTATATGTTCAAAATCATCACCGTCGTGTGAAAAAATCCAAGTCTTTATGTTTGTAGTGAAAAATATCGCGAACGCAACGTACGATTCCGAAATTTTCGTCAGTTACAGTTTTTCCATGTTACATTTTTACATATAAAAAATATTAAATAATTCGTTCATCAAATAAGTACAAATAAAATTATTTAAAAATTTAGTACCGAAATTCGTCAACACCGTCAGCGTATTATCAAAGTCGAGGTAGTTTTGTATATCCGCGGTGAAACACATCTTGGGTGTCCCCTTCTGCTCCCTGAATTCGATTCGAACATCGAAAATGAGTGGACGTTTACATATAGGCGCACCGAACAGAAAAAAACAAAAAAGTGTTTTTGGGAGAAATGATTAGCCATGATTCGCGTCATAACCATCCAGGACCCGTTAAAAGTAAGTACTTATATGATATAAAAACAAATTACCTAAGAAACCGTAACTCCAAATGAAGATTAATGACGTGACAGTGGCTTAGCAATAATACCTAGCGTTCAAGAATAATCTTCAAAAAGTTTGCAAATTGTCAACACCATACCCGTCATCACCGGTTTTCAAGCAATGGACGGTTATGATTCCATATGTATGGTAATGACGATTTCCTTTATTTATTTATTTGGTTTTGCGTATTATGCACTACGAGTTGTAAATATTTAACAAATTAATAAACTCCATGCTTATGTTTGGTGACGCGCGTTCGAAAAATATGTTATTACCCTGTTGGTGTTACGATTTTCACGTTTTAAATGATATTTTTGCCGCATTTTAGATTTGGACTCATAATATAGATTTTTCTCAAAAATGGCCCGCAAACTGGACTTTAGTCGCTACATATTGGGAGGTAAAGTGTATAGTTTAAGGTCAGATCCAAATTAAAAAGTAAAAAACATTGCAGGCCACATATATGGCCTGCAATGTCACATATAAATTCCTTTATTTGTCGAGTTATAAACTTTTTAAAATGTAGAAACTGTCATATAAAAGGAGGCACAGGTCGTATTCAGCCAATTCAGCTCGTATTTTTCTGTTGAAAACGCGACGTTTTTTTATGTGTCTCGAATAATTTGCGATTTTCGGTGCAAAAATACACTTGCGATTCTGTTAAAAAAAATAAACGGCGGGAAAACATGATGTTTTTGACGTTTTAAGGTTATGTTTATCAAATCTTAATTAAATTTTTGTCGTATTTTCCCCATTTTTGAGAAAAGCACTATATTAGCCTCGGCCGGAATGGCAATTGCAGGCTTCGTATTATAATTAAACGGACTCGCAAGCTCGTCCGTTTAAACAAATACTCAGCCTGCAATTGCTCCCTTCCCGGCCACGGCAATAATGTACTATTCTTCTTTTCAGATCGTCGGAGCGAAAATTAAATCAAATATGATACTAATATTAACGTCCTCGATAAAAAACCATACACACTTTGGCTGTCAAGTATTACAAAAATATAAGATTATTAAGAAGTGGTGTACTTATAAGAGATGCGCCAAATATTCGGTTTTCAGCATATTCTATTTGATATACGTCGAATTTTCGGTTATTTTTCGGTATTCGACGTATTCTATTAGAAATGCGCCGAATATTCGGTTATTATTCGGTATTTGGCATATTCTATTAGAAATACGCTGAATATTCGGTTATTCGGTATTCGGCATATAAAGAATAATAACCGATTCGGCATGTTTTGGAATGTTCGGTCTTCAGCCGAATTATTCGGTTTAATTGCCGAATATTTAACAAATATTTTTGAGTGAAATTTGATACAAGTTTCAAGAATATATGAAAAATGGCCTTCCTCACGGAGTGGGTTATATCGACGAGTAGAGCTCATTGAGTGCAAGAATATAGTATTTTTTGTTTTTAAAAATATTCAAAAATAAAGGAATGAGAAGCCACTTATATTATCATAAAATTTTACATTCCCCCTTTAATATCTCATTAAATGTTAATCCTAGCGGAAAAGTGTATAGAACCTTTTTTGTAGATAATTTTATGTAGATCATTTATGCCTCAGAAAGTTTTTTTGCTATGGGCCACCATTGACAAGATTTTTATGAAAAACCGAAAAATTGAACCTTGAACGGCCGAGTATTCGTATTCGGTGAAAAACGTATTCGGCGCATCACTAGTACTTAGTATTGATTTATCAAATAAAAAATATGTTAATTTGCTTTTCTGTGGTTTATTTTATACCTACCTTTATACCAGCAACTAGTCATTACCATACAAGTGATATCATCACCGTCTATTAAAAAATCATCGCCGGACCACATTCGTCAACACCATCTCATGGTTCAATGTTACGAATCTTATAACTTCGAAAATACGCATTAAATGCTTGGCTAAGCATTATAAAGAACTTAGTGCAAAATGGACCTACGCATGCTGTTTTCATATTATAGTTTGACAAAAGACTGGCTCATTTCAAACAAAGACAGAGAGAATCATACTATCTTTATCTTACACTTGTACAAGCACCCAAAAGCAAAGGATACCTATAGTTTTCTTTGTTCTTATTTACTCACAATTTGGTTTGACCAACTATATATTCCTTTTAAATTCTGTCTGAAAAACGAATTCCGGATTGTGCTTTCCCTTTCGCTCATAAGAAGTATTACTTAAGAGGGAAGAGGACGGCACGATCCGAAGTACGTTTTTCGGAGTAGGGCCTCTTAGTTTGCGTTTTGACATAATGAGTTACAGATTTTTTGGCTTAGAAATCGAATGACAAACATTCTTATATCCGTACATCTAGGTACACTAAATTTAAGATTAACGAGTTTAGTAGCAGAGGATATAACTATTAAGTAATCATGAAATGTTTTTAAAAACAGGACGAAATCAGTACTTACGTTTTCTATGTTAAAGTCCGATCTTTCTTCGAATTCATATTCTTATGGTACAGGACTGTCTAAAATTCGCAATAACTCTTCAGTATCCATGTCTTACTAAACCGATATGTAGGTAATATGGCAGGGAGGCGCCCGCGCCCGCAGCAGCAGCTGAACTTATGATATGTAATGGGATTTACATACTTACTTCCTGGACACTTCTGGCAACTGTCCAGGATGAGCCACTTTCGGATACTATCTTCACAGATGTTATGAGAACATTACATACTATTTTTGAGAAAAGCACTTTACATGCCTCGACCATAAGTGCCATCCTGGCCTCGTATTATAGCCGGACCTCGCCTGCGGCTCGGCCGGCTAACTCATACTCGTCCAGGATGGCTTACTTACTGGTCTCTGCAGTAAGGTCGAAGCTTTATCTGTGTATGTATTGCAATCTGATTCATCTACATAATAGTACATTACTTAACAAGGGCGGTAAAACAAAGAATGTGGCTTTCTTTATTACCGTCCGTGTTAAGTACAAAATTTTATGTCACCACCTGGCCAGGAAGTGGGTTTTTTCGCGCGCGGAGCGTGCGGTAATGGCCGCTTTATGGCCAGGTGTGACATAAACTCATTTTTATCAATTATACTTCTTACTTTATATATTATATCAATGAAGTCAATCCCGGCAAAATACAAGTGAACTTTTTTTAGCTACCTAGATGTTGTGTTAAGACACTGATATTATGCCACAACCCCAATAGAATAGATTTATAAAATCGTATTTAATTAATCGTAAATAGAATCGTATTTATTTTATGTTTACTATTAGTATTTAATTTCATTTAATCTATTCATGTTAATTTCTAAATTAGTCTCGAAATAGTTAAAAACATGATTGAACTGTATTTCCCGCCAATTCACGTCGTGCAATACGGACACGTCAACCTCCATGGTACTACATACATTTTTTTTAAATGTCAAAAACTGCCAACGTTATTTTCTAGTTCGAAATTCAAATATTATGACTAAAGGTTGTCCGAAAGAGATCGCTTTTTAGCGATAAGACCGCCTGTTGTCACCTACTTACTTTAAGTCCTGATCATAATGTATTATTGTATTATTTTCCTGTAGTGCACAATAAAGCATTTTTATTATTATTATTATGATATGTAATGGGATTTACATACTTACTTCCTGGACAGTAGGTGTTACTTCGTGGACACTTCTGGCAACTGTCCAGGATGTGCCACTTTCGAATACTATTTTCACAGATGTTATGAGAACATTACATATTATTTTTGAGAAATGTACTATTACGCGCGCGTATCCACCGCCCGTGGTAAGTACAAAATTTTATGACACCCCCTGACCAAGAAGTGGGTTTTTTCGCGCGCGAAGCGTGCGATAATGGCCACTTTATGGCCAGGTGTAACATAAAATTTTGTACTTAATACGGGCGGTAATAAAGAAAGCCTCAGATCGCATATTTATCACCCTTGCCTTCGGCTCGGGCGTCAAATACCTGCGATCTGAGACATTCTTTGTTTTACCGCCCTTGTTAAGTTATGTACTATTAATGATGATGATAATGATAATGAGTCAAGCAATGAAACTGTAAATCAACCGAGCAGTAGTTCTAGTAATGGTAATTGTAATATTAATGTGCCAGTGTCACGGTCAGGAAGGGTCCTTAAGAAGCCTGCATACTTAAGGGATTATGTGCCTTAAGAACTCTACTTGACATATAAATAAAGTTTATTTGTAAAGAAAAGAAAGGGAATGTCAGATGTATAATCTGTGGTAGTAGCCTTTAACATTTGGCAGCACTGTATCCTCTCTCTCTCTCTTAGCTGGCTCATGAAACAACATGGTTGTTGTAATTAATTATAGTAGCCTTTTCATTTGGAAGCATTTATGGGACGTGGCTAAACAATGGCATTGTTGGACTGATGGGTCCTTAAGATAAGACCCGTTCTACAAAAAGTATTACAATTACACTTTTCATAACACTTGCTCCTAAAGGGTGTCATTGCACGCAGGCGTACAAGCAGTAATAGCTGATTTACCTCCCACGGGAGTAATGAGTTTGGTTTTAAAATATAGAACACACTCGTACGTCATTTCAGACTAAGGAGGTTAACAATCAGCCAAGGTTTATTTTTGATCTTCAAAACTTTGCTACAGAATAATTATAGTGTATAATAAAACATATTACGGTACATTTAAGTGCGTAATATTTGTATAATAATATTATTTCAGAGAGATTTGTAATTATTTTAATAAATTTTATTTTGATTGTGAGTTTGTGTGTGATCTGATGATTGGTTTAAAAAATCTAGTTGGCCGCGCGCCGCAAGAATACTGCTCTGTGATTGGTTGAAAAAAATCTAGTTGGCCGCACGCCGCAAGAATACTGCTCTGTGATTGGTTGAAAAAAATCTAGTTGGCCGCACGCTGCAAGAATACTGCTCTGTGATTGGTTGAAATATTGAAGGTGCGCGCTCCTCTCGCACTCGCAGTGATGCTGGAGATGAAGTTGTCAAGTTCGTCAATTTTGATTGTTGTGGTTGTATGAAACCCAGATTTTTCTGCCTTTTGTAGTTATTTATTTCCTCGCAAATGTGATGAAAAACATTGTGTGTATCACGGGAGGTAAGGGTCGGCTTCGGCGTCGGGATTCTATGACTTTCGTTAGTAATAACCTGCTTAACTCCCTAAATGCACAATGTACTATTCCATTTCCACTCATAATGATCACATTTTGCCAGCACGGTTGTTACAATAAGTAAATGCCCAGAACTCATTTAATAGTCAGTTTAGTCATTCTGATGATTTTATTTATGTAGTGTTGTTGATAATGAGGATACGGATGTGATGTGTCGGTGACGCGGCTGTCATCAGTGCCAGATGCCGGCGTAGTTGGATGCCGTCAACATGAAAATATATGTCAATATGCTAGGTGACGCGGCTGTCACTTGTCACGTGACCGTGGCGTCATCACTGCCAGATGCCGGCGTAGTTGCCCATGCGCGGCGCGGGCAGCGGGCCGCCGGCGGTGAAGATGCGTGTGCCGGACGAGTCGTAGCAGTGAGTGTATATGGCGGGAACGTACTTGACTTGGTTGAAACCATTCGCCCCTTCGTCTGGGAACTGGAAGAAAAAATGAACAATAGTACAACATAAATATGGCACTAAAACCTTTGTTGAGTTTCGAATTTCTATCATAAATTTAAGGGTAGATTTTTGTTTACAATTGTATTTGAGGGTAAGCTTGCTTTCGCATCAAACCAGTCATATTCCCTTCCTTGTCATACACGTGCACGTTTATAATGTTCGCTCTCCCTTGCGAACTTCATACATGGGACGATATGAGAGCCCACTCTTCTACCAAACGCCGACCTGGAAGCATGTCACGGGATTTGCTCGGTCTATGGAGCCAGTGCTAATGGCTGCCATGTTTTGATATGGACATAATTTGGATATGTGTGTGGTGTATTTATATATCTATGGGTGTACATCACAAACATTATAAAAGTGTTCTGCGCGCGCGCTTGAGAGCTGGAGAGATTGCTGTCTTGAGGATATACAGTTTAAACCAGGAGTAAAGGTTAGTGCACGTGTTCCTTGACCGCTCCGATCTCCAAAAAGGATAGCCAAAGCAAGCGTTTTGCGTGGACATTACCTATTCCTGATACAGTCCACTTAATTTATATATTTAACGCCCTGCTTGGTGCCTTAGCAGACATCGAAGTTCAACATTCCATTCTACTTTCCCCGCTAAAACAAAATTTTGGATAAAGGCACCTCCATAATTTTTTTGGTCCTTCGAACCGTATGTGCGACCTTTAGTCATTCTTTAACCGCTAATTAACGGGTAAAATCTATACGATCATTGTGCTAAGTAATTGGAATAGCCTGACGAATATCATTTTTTATCTCCCGCATCGGCAGCTATTTCGTTTTTATTTCGCACCCGCATTGCTTAGTACGACATATCGTGGATAATCCCTAATTTATTTTAATAATTGTGACTAAAATATCGTTCCTCGTGATTGTAAAATATCCTTTGTTCTTGTCCCATACCGTACGCCATATTTAAATTAATTTCAGTACCAACATAACTCGTTCGTACGCATTCGTATACAATCGGTTAATTTCGTGCACTCCGATTCGTTCGTTCTTGCAGTGCGATTGTAGGTACAACGCCATTACACTGCGCATTTTAAATATTTAGGGTAGGTAGCAAATTGGTGTTACTACTATTTTCTCTAATTTTAACGCTAAGTAAAAGAGTCAAACTTTATTATAAACCGCATACCTATATATACTTTATTGCACTCCGCTATTACACATTTAAGTCGTGTACAACTTTGTATCGATTTAATACATACGTGTAGGTATCTTTATTTACCACTTTTATTGCGAACTATTTACAAGTTACGTAAATAATTAACAATGGGTAAATCGAAGAGGAAAAGCAGTGAGGGTTTCCTCAACGAGGATGGTGACACTACTAAAAACCAGCTGACTATTTATTCCGTTAGGCGGGATGTTATTTACAAACGCGTAGAATAGTACATTACTTACCAAGGGCGATAAAACAAAGAATGTCTTAGATCGCAGGTATTTTACGCCCGAGCCGAAGGCAAGGGCGATAAATATGCGATCTGAGGCTTTCTTTATTATCGCCCGTGGTAAGTACAAAATTTTATGTCACCCCCTGGCCAGGAAGTGGGTTTTTTCGCGCGCGGAGCGTGCGATAATGGCCACTTTATGGCTAGGTGTGACATAAAATATTTTATCTACACCCATATAGTAAATCCTCTTTTATAAGTTCAAATACCGTAAATAAGACCCCGCTTTATGATATACTGTGCGGCTGCTGCGTGCGTCCCCTATTAGATCACGAAATATAACACTTTAACGAGATCACGTACAAAATTAAGACACAGCTGCGGGCTGGCGGCGGAGGCGCGGGCCGGCCTGTCGACGCAAACATGGCGCACGCCGGCGAGAAGTGCCCACACGAAACACATGAAAGAGGATTTAATATATGGATGTAGATAAAGTAATGTATGCAACTGTACATAATTAGGCATTAAAACACTCTTGTGACCTTATTATGAAACTCGCCTTCGGCTCGTTTCATAAAACACACTCGTGTTTTAATGCCCCTCATTATGTACCAGTTGCATAAACTACTATTAGAGCTCGCTTATAAAGCAGAGACAGATCCGCAGCAGTACAGAGCATTTCGTACAAGTGCATTAAATATTGACACAATGCGTGATGACTACCAGAGTGTCTTGGAGTCATACAACTTGTTACACTTGCAACTAAACCCCGATTCACAGGTGGATTATGACTCGTGGAATTCATTCGAGGAGATGTACTGTTATATCAAACAAATCTTGCTTGACAACGAAGTCAAGCCCCCTACGGAACCGCGCACCCCCTCACAGTCTAAATGCCATCTTCCCCCGCTTGATTTATTGTCATTCGACGGCGATGTAAAAAACTGGCCATTGTTTTATCAACAGTTTAAAAGTGTTATACATGATAACACGTCGCTAAATGACAGCGAAAAGGTACATTACCTAGTTGGCAAATTAACTGGCCAAGCCACAAATGTGTGCTCTGGTTTGCCCCCCACCGCTGAAAATTATAAAATTATTTGGAACGCTCTCATTCAAAAATATGATGACCCGCGTTCGCTCGCATCAACTTACTTTAACCAGTTGTTACGCTTTAAACCACTAACAAATACAAACGCAACCGGTTTAGATTCTTTCATAAATAACTTCAATTCCTCGGTTGAAGCTCTTAAACAATTGAAATTGAAAGATTTAAATGATTTCATGTTTTTGCACTTGGCACTTCAAAAGCTAGACCCGGAAACTATCAAATTATTTGAGGTTACATATCGCAAAGAGAAAATTCCCACTTATCAAAGTCTGATTGAATTTGTTAAAGAACAAAACAAAGTGTTGTTGCGTTCACCGAATGCAATTGTTAAAAAACGGTTGAGTATAAGCCCCAGCCGCGCATGCCTACTGTAAACAAAACTAAATCGTTCATCCTAAACAAAGGTGATAAGGACGCGGCCGGTGGTACAAGCGTCAGCGATAAGTGTTCCTTGTGTAATAGTAAACAACACGAGCACTTATATTCATGTCATTCTTTTATGAAATTGACCCCACATGAACGTTACAATTTTATTAAATTGAACGGGTTCTGTAACAACTGTTTAAGTGTAAGGCACAAAATATTATCGTGCACCTCTAAGCGTAATTGTTCGCATTGTTCATTAAGACACCATTCGTTGTTACACTTTAACACGAATGAAAAATCTCACTGCAATATTAGCGCAGTGGTGTCTGACCCCGCTATAAATAATATATCACCCGCTACTTCTAATAATTGTATTCCCGCACCCTCTACCGCTTATGGCTTGCTATGCCCTACTGGTGAAAGAACCAAGTCAATTGAGACTCAACCCGCTCGCGCTGTTATCGACCCTGTTATTGCTGCAGTTAAGGTCGAGAATAGCTTGCCGCATTCCGGCAATGATAATTCCGCATCAATTTGCACAATTTCGTGTGATGATCGATTAGGTCAAACTCAAACTACCACCTTACTAGGTACCGCTAAAATAATAGTACATTACTTACCAAGGGTGATAAAACAAAGAATGTCTCAGATCGCAGGTATTTTACGCCCGAGCCGAAGGCAAGGGCGATAAATATGCGATCTGAGGCTTTCTTTATTATCGCCCGTGGTAAGTACAAAATTTTATGTCACCCCCTGGCCAGGAAGTGGGTTTTTTCGCGCGCGGAGCGTGCGATAATGGCCACTTTATGGCCAGGTGTGACATAAAGGTTATTGATTTCTTTAATCGCACTCATTATTTGAGATGTTTATGTGACCCAGGTTCTATGAGCGATTATATATCGTCGGCCTGTTGTGAGCGCCTTTCGCTCCCCATATGTAAACAAACCCGCTATTCGGAAGTTCAAGGTATTGGAGGAGCCTCTCAGAGGATTTTAGGTATAACTTCACTTAAATTCTCATCTCGATTTGCAGACAGTCGCGAATACGTCGTTAATCCGTTAGTTGTGGAACAAATTACGTCACACTTACCCGACTCGCGCGTAGATAGGGAGGTTATTGGTTTTATACGGAACCTGCCGCTCGCGGATGACGACTTTTCGCAACCAGGGCCTATAGATATGCTTTTAGGTGTGAAACTTTTTTGTGAAATATTATTATCTGACAAATTTAATAGCTCAGATGTTAATATGCCCTCCGCCTTACAAACGACCTTGGGCTACGTGATCATGGGCGACGCTCCGGTTGTCACGCCGCAGCCCGCTTCGCGCACTCTTTGTGCTTTTACTAGTGACCCGCTCCATCAGCTCGTTGAGAATTTTTGGGCAGCTGAGGAAATACCCTCACGTACGTTTTTAAGTCCGGATGACCAAAGTTGTGAAAATATTTACACTTCGACTACTGTTCGTAATGCTGACGGCAGTTATTCAGTGGATCTCCCGTTTAAAGACGACCCCAATAAATTAGGCGATTCTTTTTTCACCGCGAAAAAGAGTTTCTTGCTTTTAGAAAGAAAGTTCGCTAGAAACCCCGAGCTTAAGTCTAATTATGACGATATTATTCAAGATTACCTAAATAAAGGTATTCTCACTCGCACCGCACCCGCCGAGTGTGATGCTCCGGGATTTATAATACCGCATTATCCAATAATCCGCAATTGTAGTGTATGTCTATCTGTTTCATACTTAACCGCTATCTCGAGCACACGGATGAGGGTAGTTAGTCAAGTTATGGCCACGGTCGAGAGTGGACGTCTGCCCGACATTGGTGTGGTATCGAGCCAGTGAGTACGCTATTTAGGTGTCTAGGTTGTGCTTAGGGGAGCACTACAAATGGCGACGAGGATAAAGTAAGTGTAAATCAACTTAGTTTTGAGTATTTTTACTAATGTCCTACTTTCTGCTTGAAAAATAAAAACGTAAGGAAAGTAGGTAGTAGTTAAAGTTCTTGTAAATTGTATTATGAACCAAACATCTAAAACAGGCAAGGACTTATAAGTAATTGCTATGCGGAATGAAGTATTGTTTTGATCGCAATAAACAATGTACACTAAAAACCGAGGAACACTTCATATCGGGTTTGTTTTTGTAATATTCTCACGTGAATAGGTATGATGATACCTATATAAGGTAAAGATACATATTACCTAACCATTCATAAAATTAAATACCGACCTTATCAGAACAAAACTACAATTATACTAGTAGGTATTACACAGAATGGCAGTAGTGCGGTCAGGGTGATAAGGTGTTTCTCGCGTTTTGTAAACAATAACTGGATTCGAAAATTACCTAAACAACGAAATTGAAAATGGATGGATGGATTGAATGGAAGGTTGTCTGGAAGAGATCGCTTGTTAGCGATAAGACCGACTGTTGTCTACCATTGTGCAATTCGCTTCTGTTATTTCTTTTAGTGTACCTTATTTGGTGAACAATAAAGAATATTGTATTGTATTGTATTGAAAATGGAAAATTTAATCAGAACAGAAGTTACAAGTCAAAATACATGTTGATTAGTTGATAAATTAGGTATAATGTGATATTTATTAAATAACAAAATCATTTATTTACTTGCTTATTTGTTAAGAATACAGTAATTTAAAGGATACTTAATTAAAGGTCTTAACATGATCTTCCCTGAAGCAGGCGACATACCGCTTTAAGCGGAGCGTTTAGCGTGTAGGTATATAAAACAAACAAATGAAGAGTGTGCTACAATGGCTAAAAGCGGCATAAGTATGAATTGGAGTTCATGTGATCTGCCTACTCCTTTGGGGAACATTTACTACATTTGTACTATGTTGGCTTGGCTACTTAGGTATTAGAATTGCTGTCATAAATACTGAATAATTTCATTATTTTATAAATTTGGCTAAGCCATAAAATTTTGCTAGTCGCAACCATTGTTTAAGCCATTATTGAATAATTGGGAGGAAGGTGCATATTGTCAGGTATCCGATCGTATAGTGTCACTAGGCCAGTTACGCGGCCTGCGTCGGTTTGCGGCCGCCTGAAGAACAAAGTTTTCCAATTTAAAATATTTCCAGTTTTACATGCCTTAAACTTTAGGGCCTAAAGAAACAGTGAGTCGTATGAGTTTCAATTAGTACTTAGCTATTGAAAAAGAAAAACAAGAAAATATTCCTTCCGAGAAGGTCTGACTGTTTAGTTTTTATTAGTCTGTGGGGTACGGGGGCGAAACGTCCCGCATTCCTATTGCTATGTGGATAATATTTTGTATCAGTTTGTTCTGTCGCGAAATCTTTGCTATATGCGTGTGTGAATATTGCTACATACTTGCAGGATTAGTAAACATGGAAGTAGTGTATCTTATACGGTCTGAAGTACTATGAAAGACAACTATTATGAAGCAAATAAAAAGGAATGAATAATGAAAAGGTTAGATTTCTAAAATTGTAATAAGTCTACGATGTACTCAGTGGCTACTGTATTCTTACAAATAAATAAGTGTGAATGTGTTACGGCTGTATGGGCCTTCATGAAATTGTAAACCATGCGTCAATGTGTTACGGCTGTATGGGCCTACATGAAATTGTAAACCATGCGTCAATGTGTTACGGCTGTATGGGCCTACATGAAATTGTAAACCATGCGTCAGTGTGTTACGGCTGTATGGGCCTACATGAAATTGTAAACCATGCGTCAATGTGTTACGGCTGTATGGGCCTACATGAAATTGTAAACCATGCGTCAATGTGTTACGGCTGTATGGGCCTACATGAAATTGTAAACCATGCGTCAATGTGTTACGGCTGTATGGGCCTACATGAAATTGTAAACCATGCGTCAGTGTGTTACGGCTGTATGGGCCTACATGAAATTGTAAACCATGCGTCAGTGTGTTACGGCTGTATGGGCCTTCATGAAATTGTAAACCATGCGTCAATGTGTTACGGCTGTATGGGCCTACATGAAATTGTAAACCATGCGTCAATGTGTTACGGCTGTATGGGCCTACATGAAATTGTAAACCATGCGTCAGTGTGTTACGGCTGTATGGGCCTACATGAAAATGTAAACTATACGTGAATGTGTTATGGCTGTATAAGCCCACATGTAAATGTATACTATGCGTTAATTAGTTACGGTTACGGCTGTATGGGCCTACATATAAATGTGAACCATGCTTGAATGCAGCATCAGTCGGGAGACGGGCGATCTTCACAGCGGGCCGCTGTAGAGAGCCACTCGCGGTGCGCATGTTGGCAACTCGAACTCCTTGCCTAAAATGCCTTTCGGCCAGGTGTTGCAGGGTAACCTAGGGTCGATGATGACGACATTGACGACCGCCTTCTTTCAGGTCTGATCTTTCTAAAACATGTGCTCTGGCCAGCAGTACAGGCAACTATTCACGGGCCCATTTATTCCAAAAAAAAATGCCACATAGCCTTTGTGCTTTGTGCCACTGCTTTCTTGTGATCATGTCATTCTCAGTGAACGTTCCCAAATGTGGCATTTTACTTATTTCCGCAAGAAGTAAATGATTAGGCGTTATTGCTTCGTGGTCATCTGGATGCACTGACACAGGCGTCAGAGGACGCGAGTCCAGTGTAGATTCCGCTCCTGTCGGAACAGTTCTTAGAATTTCTTCGGTCGGAAATCGTTCCTTGATTCGCTGCTGTTCTATTCCCTTAACAGATCTTTTTAGTTATGTGTTAGCGCCTTGGAAATTCATTCCATTTTCGAGGAAAAAGACTAGGTGGTCCTCTGCGAGCTATCATTCTGCGTAGAGCAAGTATTACAGAGTCTGCAGATAGCGATGCTGCGAGTTCGACGTGCACGGCTCTACTCGTCATACATGTACCGATTATCACCATCATTGTTCCAATATAATCTAAGCCGCAATGGCTATAGAGCCGTAGATGATGAGCAACTGATTGCAGTTGGCAAGTCTCCATGAGGATTGAGATAAATTCGTTGGCTGTGCTTTACGTAATACGTCATAAACGACGGGTTTTGCTCCTGTCTGCCAGTCATATCATATGTTAAGGATCCAATATTTCTGACGCAAGGAGTTAACTACTGATTCGTTATTTTCATGGTTACCTTGTTCGTGGTGATATAGGTAAGGTAAGCAATTTTGTGTACAGATGTTTTTCATCTTTTACAATGGCGTGGGTGAGATTCCTGTCTCAGCACACCATGGTCATCAATGAACGAGCACAGATTCCAAACCTGACCGTTCATGTCAAAGGGCTTGTATTTCTTAGATTGTCTAATTCGAGTAGGAAACTTGACTTTGGCAGTGCTTAATCCATGACTCTTCAGCGCGCTGGAGTTGTTCAGGTTTAAGGCTATTAGTTGTTTCTCTTTCCGAGTATTTTCAATGAATGCTTAAATGTGTAGAATTTATTGTCTATGCACTAAATTCTCTGTGGTATCAAAATGTCTTGCGCTACTAGCGCCACCAACTTTGTATTTAAAATAGCTCAATAAACGGTTAGTCTATTCGCAAGTATTCTGGAGTTTTATTAGGTTATGCCGCCCAGTTACGTTTTCTAAAGTCTTTATACAGCACAGTCAGTATTTATAACAATGGCAGCAAATTATTCATTGAACGTTCCGAAACTCAAAGGGCGAGATAATTACGACGACTGGGCGTTCGCCGTGGAAAATTTTCTCATCCTAGAAGGAATCGACATTACGAAAAGTGATGCTTTAAGTGAACAAGATGATCGGAAGGCTAAAGCAAAGTTAGTGATGACTATCGACCCGTCACTGTACGTACACATCAAGGACGAGAAGAAAGTGGGTGATTTGTGGAAAAAATTAAAGTCGTTATTCGACGATTCTGGATTCACGCGTCGCATCAGTCTACTCAGAACATTGATCTCAATTCGTCTAGAGAACTCTGACTCGATGACAGCATATGTGACCCAGCTAGTTGATACAGCTCAGAAACTTAAAGGCACAGGGTTTCAGATAAATGATGAGTGGGTCGGTTCACTTTTGTTAGCCGGATTACCCGATAAGTTCGCGCCTATGATAATGGCCATTGAACACTCTGGCATGAAAATTAGTGCAGACGCTATAAAGACGAAATTGTTGGACATGAGTGCAGATACCGAAATAAAAAACGAAGGTGCATTCATCGCAAAAGGAGGATCATACCATCACCAAAATCAACGCCATTTGCATTCGAACAAAGAAAAAGGTCATGGCGGTAAAAGAACGCAAATGTCAAATGTCAATCATTCCAGTGACATGAACGCGAAGCCGGTGAAAAATATACGTTGTTACAAATGTAAATTACCAGGACATTATAAAAATCAGTGTCGTTTTGCAGAAACACAAAAAGAAAAACAGTTTAATAACGCATTTAGTGCTATGTTCCTGACCGGCGATTTTAGTGATAAAGATTGGTATGTGGACTCAGGGTCAAGTTGCCACCTGATTTCAGGGTCAAATAAACACATGTTGAGAAATGTTTCATATAATACAGAAACTAGAGGTATTATTGCGGCGAATAAGGAAAGTATGCCAGTGATATGTTCCGGAGACTTGCAGCTGACAACGCGAGTCGGAAATTCCGAACATGGAGTTAATGTAAACAATGTTTTATGCATACATAACCTCACCACCAATCTTCTATCAGTGAGTAAGATGATAAGTAGTGGCAACAAAGTGATTTTTACAGAAGATGTGTGTCACATTTATAATAAACTGAATGAATGTATTGGAGAAGCCAAACTGACAAATGGTGTGTACAAGTTAAACATTGCGCCGTCAGAACAACTATTGGCGGCAACGGCAGTGACCTCTAGTCGGACATGGCACAGAAGGCTTGGCCATATAAATAGTAATGACCTAAACATCATGAGAGACGGTGCTGTGGAAGGTTTATCATTCCAAGATAAGGCAGAAATAACCAGGGGCAATTGTACAGTATGCTGCGAGGGCAAACAAACAAAGCTGCCTTTCCCTGCCAGTTCTTCACGCAGTACAGAGATTCTGAATATTGTCCATGCCGACCTCAGTGGGCCTATGGAGAACAAGTCTCTCGGAGGGGCTAGATATTTTCTATTACTGGTTGATGATTACAGTCGAATGGCTTTTGTATATTTCCTGAAGTCTAAAGATGAAACATTCACCTACTTCAAGCAATTTAAGAACATGGTAGAAAACCAGAAGTCAACAAAAATTAAAATTTTAAGGACGGACAATGGAGGCGAGTTCTGTTCAGCACAAATGGAAAATTACTTGAAGCAGACTGGAATAATACATCAAAAAACAAACCCATATACACCGCAGCAAAATGGGCTTTGTGAGCGTTGTTTGTGGTCAGTAGTAGAAAAAGCCAGATGTTTATTATTCGATGCGAAATTTGATAAAAATCTATGGGCCGAGGCAGTTCATACCGCAGTGTATCTGAAGAACAGATCCGTAGCGGCAAGTCTTCAACGGCATACACCATATGAATTATGGAATGGTAGCAGACCAGATGTCAGCCATATCCGTGTCTATGGCAGTTTAGTCATGACACATGTACCCAAGGAAAAACGACTCAAATGGGACAAGAAGGCGAAGAAGCTATATCTTGTTGGATATGCTGAAAATGTAAAGGGTTATCGTTTGTATGATCCAGAGTCACACTCTATTACGATAGCAAGAGATGTTGTTATCATGGAGCAGGAAGATGACAGCTCAGTAGTACAGATTTCAGTACAGGAGAGATGTGAGGGAGAACAGGATTCAGTGGGAGAAGAACAGCCAGTGAGTTCCCCTGACAGGTCTAGTTCAGACACAGAAGTTGATCGGGCTGATGAACTTGATGAGACATATGTACCAGAACAATCCGAAGACTCGGAAGACAGTTTTTATGAGTCCGTCTCATTGTTGTCTGATGAAAAAGATGTTGCTCAGTTACAAGGTACGGAAAACCCGGAGAAGCGCACAAGAAGAAAACCAGACTTCTACGGTATTGCGAACTTGTGTGCCACAGATGAAGTTCCAGGTGTAGAGATTTCTCTAAATGACGTCATCTATGGCCCAGAGAGGGAACAATGGCAGCAGGCAATAAAAGAAGAGTTGCAGTCATTCAGTGATAGAGAAGCTTGGGAACTTGTGGACAGACCAGTGAATAAAACAATAGTTAAGTGCAAGTGGGTGTTTAAAAAGAAATATAGTGGTGAAAGTGAAGTGAGGTATAGAGCGAGGCTAGTGGCAAAGGGCTTCACTCAAAAAGAGGGTATGGACTATAAGGAGACCTTCTCACCAGTTCTCAGGTATTCCACCTTAAGATTGTTACTTGCTCTGAGTGTTGACCAAGATTTAGACATAGTACACTTAGATGTACCTACTGCCTTTTTGAATGGGATGTTAAATGAATCCATTTATATGGAATTACCAGCTTGTTCAAATTTGCCTGATTGTAAAAATAAAGTGCTAAAATTGAAAAGAGCTATATATGGCTTAAAACAGTCGGCCAGAGCTTGGTATCAAAGAGTAGAGGTTTGTTTACTAGAACTAGGTTATACCAAGTCTCAGTATGAACCATGTTTGTTTATGAAATGTAATGGAAACATCAAAGTATATATAGCATTATTTGTTGATGATTTTTTTGTATTTTATAACTGTAAAGAAACATGTGACAAATTAATAAGTGAATTAAAGGCGAAATTTAACATTAAAAATCTAGGCCAGATTAAGCATTGTCTTGGCATGAATGTCACTGTAAAGAAAGATGTTATAACCATAGATCAGAAAGATTATGTAGATGTCATTTTGAAACGATTTAATATGTCTAAATGTAAAAGTTCAGACACACCGATGGAAAAGAATTTAAAATTAGATAAAAGTAAAACAATTTGTCAAAAATATCCATATCAACAGTTGCTAGGTGCTCTTATGTATTTGTGTGTCTTAACTCGGCCAGACATAGCTTTTGCAGTGAGTTTCCTCAGCCAATACAACAACTGTTATGACGAGACTCACTGGAAACATTTAAAGAGAGTGCTTAGGTATCTAAGTAAAACTAAAGACTATGGATTAAAATATGTCAAGGGTGATAGTCAGTTATTAGGCTATGTTGATGCTGATTGGGCATCTTGCACAATTGATAGAAAATCATATACAGGGTTTATTTTTCAATTGTCTGGAAATGTCATATCTTATGAATGCAGAAAGCAAAAGACAGTAGCCTTGTCAAGTACACAGGCAGAATACATGGCTCTGTCTGAGGCATGTAAAGAGGCCATGTATATTAAAAATTTAATGTCTGAAATTATAGGAAATAAAAAGGCCCATAATGCACCAGTCAATTTATTAAGTGATAACCAAAGTTCACAAAAGTTAGCATCTAATCCTTTGTACCATAGACGTACAAAACATATAGATGTTAGGCATCATTTCATTCGGGAATGTATAGCCAAAGAATTAGTTAAGATTTCTTATTTGCCCACAGCTGAGATGCCAGCTGATGTTTTGACAAAGAGCCTGTCTAATGTAAAACATTATAAATTTATTAAGATGCTAGGGTTGTCACAAGTGTGATTAATCTTAATGCATGATAAATATAAAAGTCAAATGTATGTATGTACACTGGGTAAATTTTATTTTGATAAGTGGGAGTGTAGAATTTATTGTCTATGCACTAAATTCTCTGTGGTATCAAAATGTCTTGCGCTACTAGCGCCACCAACTTTGTATTTAAAATAGCTCAATAAACGGTTAGTCTATTCGCAAGTATTCTGGAGTTTTATTAAAATGTACTCCGTACTTCTGATGAGTATCAGCCATTTGGAAAATCGGGTAATATCAGGAAAGATGGTACATATGCATGCACTGGTAAGATGCTGTGCGACGGTTTTTTCATTCCCAACAGATCGGTCGATATTGGTTTCGTGTTATTATCCTGTGCCGGCCATGTCTTAGGGTCTTGGTAGAGAAACAAAGGGCCTTTAAACCACCGATGTTCTGGGTTTAAATCATCAAGGTCCCTGACGGCGCCATCTGATACATTTAGCGACGTAGGCAACTAAACAACCACTTCTAGTCTTTGGTTTGCGTGTGCTCTGCTATTTCTCCCAAGCGATTGGAAACAATGATTTTATAATTGCGTGAATAGCCCTTGATCTATACTATTACCGCTGAGGAATTGGTCCAGAAAATCTTGTTCGCTGGTTAAATAGTATTGTGATATTTTTCTATCGTGCAAGCAAGTCGCACTCCGAGTAAGGCTGCCTGAAAATTCATATCTTGCCATCTTCTCGAACATGCATACATCGAATCTGCTTTCTTACGAGCATCGCAGAAATGTGCAATTCTATCGTGCACCGAGTTAGCTCCTCATGTACTGTCCCGTCATGTAATGTACTGTCGTGGAAATCTGCATACACAAGCAGCGATCAGGCGCTGGATCCAGTGTTTCCACATGAAATATTCAGTTTCTTGAACGACTTGGTCCTAACCAGTTCTTGAACGCCAAATTCGCTGGAGGAGAATCTTTCCTTCTATGATGATAGGCGTCAAAAGACCGGGAGGATGGAACACACTCATAACGATTTTGAGGGTTTCTCGTTTCGTTGGGTTTCTTGAATGGTAATAATGTTAGTCAGCTGATTTTGGAAGGTTTAAATTGAAATTCAATATGTCTTCTGCCGGGTTCCTTCTGATTCCAAGTATCTTGACGCGGATGATAAAGTCGAGGTTCACTCCCCCTGGTCTTCTTCTGGCCTCTTCAATTTCTCGAAAAACGTTTTCACGGTTGGACATCCGCTGGGTGAGAGTAAGGGGTGCACAGAAGGGGGGTTGTTGAAGAAGGGTAAGTTGAAGAAGGAGATAAGTTATAAACCTTATCTCCCTTTTATAGAAATAAAAGAGATGGAAAAAGGGAACAAACTGACTCCTCATTGATGATGACACACTGAGAAATGATGAGTCACTGATTTCAAACCCACACCTCATGTTGTGATGGACAGTTTAAGAAGATGGGAAAGATCAAGATGCAAGTGTGGGTGCACAAAGTGATTGAACCGAGTGTTGATTCATGATCAGATTAATTGAAATAAATAAATCATACTAAGGAAGGGATGTAGTGTATGTCTATCTGTTTCATACTTAACCGCTATCTCGAGCACACGGATGAGGGTAGTTAGTCAAGTTATGGCCACGGTCGAGAGTGGACGTCTGCCCGACATTGGTGTGGTATCGAGCCAGTGAGTACGCTATTTAGGTGTCTAGGTTGTGCTTAGGGGAGCACTACAGCAATGATAAAATTTCTTCACGGATAAGGCCAGTTCTAAATGGCAGCTCTAAGACGAGTACCGGGATATCCTTAAATGATATTTTATTCTCGGGCTGTAACCTACAAGCTAATATTTTTCACATTTTGTTAAATGTGCGTGTTTATAAAATAGCATTCTTTGCTGACGTGAAACAAATGTACTTATGCATTCACGTGAATGCTCCGCACCGTAAATACCAACGGATTTTATATCGGTTTTGTGATACGGACCCGCTTGAAGTGATGACGTTTACGCGCGTCACATTTGGGCTTCGAAGCAGCGCATTCTTGGCGCTTCGCACCTTACGTCAATTAGCTGCTGACGAACGTCATAAATGGCCAACAGCTGCTTCAGTGCTGGAAAGAGATGTCTATATGGATGACCTCGCTTCTTCTGCTTCTTCGGTTCAGGAAGCAGTCAAGACAGCGGAGGAGTTAATTGACCTCTTCAAAGCCGGTGGATTTGACCTACTCAAATGGTCGTCTAACTCCCTCGAACTGCTCGAGCATATACCGGAAACACACCGACAATCTGGATCTATTCCCTTCGATGACGAAAATATATTTAAGATTTTAGGTTTGCGCTGGTTACCCGCTCAAGACACCTTTGTGTTTAATATTTCGAGTCCGCCACCTGTTTGTACTAAACGCGCAATACTTTCAGCCACCGCCCGTCTGTACGATGTACTAGGACTAGTCGGACCGGTTATTTTACATGAACATGAACATGAACATAGGTACCGCACCCAGCCAGGAGCAAGCCTGACCCGGACAAGCCGGATGTGAGTGAGGATCAAACCCCCGGCACATCGCTAAGGCATTACGCGGGTATGCTAAACGCCCCAACGATGCGCCAAAAACCTGGTCCTCTCCCATATACCAGGGGGCACAAGATTGTTAGGAGTGACACGCTCTGGGATGGGAAGGGACGACCGACGAGTCGCAACCAATCGGCCACAATCGACCGGCTGTGCAGCCTTTAGCCAATATTGGAATCGAGGAGGGGGAGGATATTACGTCGGTGGATGAGCGTTGGTGAGATGCTGCACGTTGCTTCGTATGAAGTCTTCTTCCTTTTAGAGTGATTCTTCTCGGGATCTCTGCGTGTTCCACTGATTCGCGGTAATCGTCGCTAGATATCTTCATTTCGTAACTTTTCTAGGTAGTGAATTATTAAATAGTTTTTTGTTTATTCGGTACTTTCCGTGTTAAAGTGGACAGTTTGAGTCCTTAGCAGATGTTCCAATTTGAGGAGGTTTTTGTGTTGTATACCCCTATGCTTATAGGTGTCTAAGTTATCAGTCTTACTTTGATGATAAGCTGTGGTGTACTAACAATTTAGTCAGCTTCTCTGCACCCGGTGAAAACAAGCGATGCATACGCTAAACTGATTATTAAACAATTGTGGCTTCTTGACCTGGGCTGGGACACTTTACCACCCATTCACATTGTTAATTTGTGGCAACAATACCTATCCGAGCTACCGCTGATTTCACTTCTCAATTTTCCTCGCCATTTAGGTATTAAAAGCGGAGCTCAGGTTACTCTGGTCGGCTTCTCAGATGCTAGCGAATCCGCGTATGGCTGCGTAATTTACTCGCACGTCGTAAATGGTGAAGAGCCACCAGTCGTAACACTGTTATGTTCTAAATCACGCGTTGCACTGTGGAACGAAAAACCCCTCTCCATAGAAATAGGAATTTATTTTTTTAAGTGTATGTTTTTTTGATTGAAATTCAATCCTCTAGTTATCTTTAGGTCAAAAAATGAATATGGGCAAGTTTGGCTGAAAAACCGATGAGTTATAATTTTTTGACGAAAATTTTGTATGGAGAGTAATAGTATAAAGACCTATGCAAAAAAACGTAATATCTCAAAAAGTGCAAGGAAAACCGTAATATCCTCCCGCATGAATTTAGTACTAATTATTTGTGATTTTTTGGCATACTTGTTATTTCCCGGACAGGTGCACTTTTTTTAAAAAAAATCAAAAACTAAAATATTAACATTTGTATGTATTAAGCTTGGTAATAAGACGAAAAATGAACAAAAAATATTTATAATAAGGTACACAAATAAAAATAATACCAAAAATAAAGTAAAAGGAACAAAAACTAAATGCTAGAAATTACCTAATATACAAATAAACACTAATTATCAATAAACTAATTAATGTCTTCGGTTTCTGCGTCACTGACATCGGGAAGAATGCTCGTAATCATAAGATAAATGTCCTAATTATCTAATGAGTACTAAAAGTAATATTTCTAATTTCTCTAATGTGCTCGTAATGGATATCAATTAGGATAGTATTGTATTTTTAAGGGTAATTACCAGCAATATTCCATAAATAGACTGCACTTTCATTGCATTATTTATTACGTTTTGAACGTTTTAGCTGCTAACACCATAACTGCATATGTAATGGAGAGTTTAGCGACGAACTTAGACCTGTACGTTATTTTGAAAAACCAGGAGGCTCCTTTTGACCACGAAGCCTTGCTCACAGCAGTGGTTTCCAGGATAGATGGACAACTAACTGAAGAAGAGTACGATACCCTCAAAGAATTTTGCCGAAGATTTTCAAGAGCTGCTTCGGAAAGATGGAAGAAATGCCGAAGAGATACGAAGAAATTTAGAAACACTTATGAAGATTGACTAATGCAAAATGTAGATTGGCCAAGCTTCGTAGTTTTGCGAGTTGATTCACCCACGGAAGAACAATTTGATATAATCGATCAAGAACCGTCGACGTCATCGGTCGGAACAATGACTACAATAAAACGTAAGCCATTTGAAGATCTGGGAACCAAGCAGAAGAAGAAAAGATTAAGTGAATTACTTGCCGAAGATGCTGATGAACTGGCATATGCTGCTGCAGAACGTCTGAAACAGGATGGCCGGGATGATTTTGCGGCAGTTATTGAATTCGTGCTCAAGAATCCAGAAGCAGCATCTACATTGAGGGAACAAATTAGGTTCTGGGACCACTAATGATGGAAACACGGCGAGAAAGTTTTTCCAGAACCCTGGTAAAACAGCACGCATTACAGGGCTAGATGAAGAACTGATCAGAAGATTTGCAGTAATCGTGCAAGCAATTACCTCGGGAGAAGTTATAAATGTGGAAAAATATAGAGAATATGCCCACCAAACGGTAAAAAAATATGTAGAACTCTATAACTGGTACCATATGTCCGCAACTGTACATAAATTACTGGTCCATGGAGCGGACATTATTGCCCACAACGCAGTTTTGCCGATCGGTTGCCTTTCAGAAGAAGCATCTGAGGCCCGAAATAAAGATTTCAGACGGTTCCGGGAACACAATTCTCAAAAAAAGAGTAGGCAGGATTCGAATCGTGACATTTTAAATATGTTACTGCTATCCTCAGATCCTAAACTAACTGCAATGAGGCCAACACTACACAAGAGGAAGAGACAAACCTTATTCACTGAAACCCTGAGCCTTCTAGACGATTCAGAATCAGAAAATCAATCGGAAATGATGTACGCTTCCGAGATAGACTCCGATTCCGAAGTGGATGATGAAATAAGTGACGCAGAAACCGAAGAAATTGATTAGTTTATTGATAATTAGTGTTTATTTGTATATTAGGTAATTTCTAGCATTTAGTTTTTGTTCCTTTTACTTTATTTTTGGTATTATTTTTATTTGTGTACCTTATTATAAATATTTTTTGTTCATTTTTCGTCTTATTACCAAGCTTAATACATACAAATGTTAATATTTTAGTTTTTGATTTTTTTAATAAAAAGTGCACCTGTCCGGGAAATAACAAGTATGCCAAAAAATCACAAATAATTAGTACTAAATTCATGCGGGAGGATATTACGGTTTTCCTTGCACTTTTTGAGATATTACGTTTTTTTGCATACTCTCCATACAAAATTTTCGTCAAAAAATTATAACTCATCGGTTTTTCAGCCAAACTTGCCCATATTCATTTTTTGACCTAAAGATAACTAGAGGATTGAATTTCAATCAAAAAAACATACACTTAAAAAAATAAATTCCTATTTCTATGGAGAGGGGTTTTTCGTTCCACAGTGCGTTGCCTCGACTAAGCCTAAAATTACATTGGCTCGTCTAGAACTTAACGGTATATTATTGCTTTCGCGACTTCTCAAAGAAGTTCATGACACCTTGTCGAGTAGGCATAAAATTAATAATATTTATGCATTCTCAGACTCGGAGGTCGCCTTATGTTGGTCGATCGCTTCGCCGCATTTTTTGATTAAAGAATTGGTTAGCGTGATATTAAGCTTTGAAGTGATAATTTTTGCTATGGTCAAGTGTCCCCCCCCCCTGCCAGCTAAACGGTGGCTACTAGGCATGTGAAAAAAATCATGGTAGTAGTATATACGATGAATTTAAAAGGAAAACTATCACAGCTAAGTAGACATTACTAGTTAACGAGTAATAGTCGAACTTCAGAAATGTACTTTGCAAAAGCAAACGTTCGTACAATTTCCATTGATACCTTAGATAATGTTGTTAATTCTTTCAAAAACATAGTAAATATAAGTTTTCGAACTTTTTAGTCCACATAATGTAAAGGGTAGACGACTACGGAACCCTACCTTGCGCGTGGCCCGACACGCACTTGGCCGGTTTTTATTGTCTGAAGATTATTATAAAAATTTTAGTAATGAACTCGCTAAACATCGGATTACATGGAAAATGAACCCCCCCTACTGCTAGTCATTTTGGAGGCATATGGGAAGCTAATATAAAAAGCGCTAAGTCGCTATTGTTTCGAGTAATTGGAAAACAAATTCTCACTTATGAGGAGATGTCGACTGTGCTTACGCAAATTGAGGCAGTTCTAAATAGCCGTCCTCTCTATGTTTTGAGCTCAGATCCCTCAGAGCCACTATCGCTCTCTCCTTCTAATTTTTTGACCACTTCGCCACTAGAATTTTTACCCGCGACCGACTTATCAAACGAACGCACCAATTTGCTATCTCGTTTTTCCTTAATGGACTCGATGGTGCAGTCGTATTGGAAGAGGTTCAAATCGGAGTATCTTCATAACTTGTAACAACGCGAAAAGTGGAATACTTCTTCAAATCCAATCACAGTTGGTACAGTGGTATTATTAAATATAGAAAACGCTCCGCCCTTACAGTGGCCGTTAGGAGTTATCACTAATGTTTATCCCGGTAAGGATGGCATTACACGGGTGGCAGAAGTAAAAACGAAGGCTGGCACGTATAAACGTCCTGTTGTACGTCTCTGCCCCCTTCCGACTCAATAGGAGTCCCATTTATTTAGTGACTTTATTTTAAGTTCATGTCTTTCGCTGACAACTCTTATTTAAGTTAGTAATATACTTAGATTTATGTTTATCCTTCGCTTACGCGCATGTGTTTATGCATTTAAGAATGCTTAAGTAAAGGTGTTGGGTTACTTCCGTTATATTTTTTTTTATTATAGTTTATTTTTAGGATAACTTAGCACAATGATCGTACCTATCTTTCTACTATAACTGCTATAAGTAGTTAGAATCTCGCGTATCCTTTTCTTGAAGGGTTACTTCAAGGCCGGGGGGATGTTGAGTTTCGAATTTCTATCATAAAGTTAAGGGTAGATTTTTGTTTACAATTGTATTTGAGGGTAAGCTTGCTTTCGCATCAAACCCGTCATATTCCCTTCCTTGTCATACACGTGCACGTTTATAATGTTCGCTCTCCCTTGCGAACTTCATACATGGGACGATATGAGAGCCCACTCTTCTACCAAACTCCGACCTGGAAGCATGTCACGGGATTTGCTCGGTCTATGGAGCCAGTGCTAATGGCTGCCATGTTTTGATATGGACTTAATTTGGATATGTGTGCGGTGTACATCACAAACATTATAAAAGTGTTCTGCGCGCGCGCTTGAGAGCTGGAGAGATTGCTGTCTTGAGGATATACAGTTTAAACCAGGAGTAAAGGTTAGTGCACGTGTTCCTTGCCCGCTCCGATCTCCAAAAAGGATAGCCAAAGCAAGCGTTTTGCGTGGACATTACTTATTCCTGATACAGTCCACTTAATTTATATATTTAACGCCCTGCTTGGTGCCTTAGCAGATATCGAAGTTCAACATTCCATTCTACTTTCCCCGCTAAAACAAAATTTTGGATAAAGGCACCTCCACATACGGACGGACAGACAGACAGACAGACAGACATGACGAAACTATAAGGGTTCCGTTTTAGCCATTCTGGCTCATCATCATTATTTAAGAGTTAGAGTTCTGGCTACGGAACCCTAAAAAGCTTGTTAAAGTGTAACGGTAACTCACCTCGTATCCACTGGAAGCCCGGAGCGTGACAGTTTTGGAGGAGCGTATGTGGCTCTGTAAGTACTTCGCCGCCCGCATGTCGTAGAACATCAGAAGCCCTGGGAATCAAACCTTTTGGTTATTATATTATTGAGATACAGCAAGTTCATGATTTTATTAATTTCTACTGTAAGCAATGGGTAAATCGCCAGTAACTGGCCACTTAAGAAAATGTCATTCAATTACTAGCCACAGAATTTGGGCAGTCAATACCGCCTTCAACAAAATAAAATACATGAAGTCAGCTCTAAACCCAGTTACATTTTATTTAATTGCAGAAATACCAACAATTAGTTGCTTGGTGTATATTTTCGCGAAGTGGCCAGTTACTGGCGATTTACCCTATAAGAAATTATTTAAAATGTCCGACGTTTTATAAAACTTGTCATTGGACTTTGAATCTTCACGCTTGAACAGTAAAGTCGCTTTTTGAACGGCCTAATTTGATACAACTCGGACAGTTCAAATAATTTTAAGTATAACACCCTTTAGGCACTAGTCTCACCGCCTGCGAGTGGCGAGTAACATTCTACTTGCTTGAGCGACTACACGAGTAGAATTGCTATGAAAGTACTCGCTGCTCGCTGGCGGTGGGGCCAGTGCCATTGGGTGTATTGGCCAAACTGTCAGAATGCCCAAAATTTACGACTAATGATGTTATGACCACTTGGACAAATTGGCAGACATTTTAACAACTAGACAATTTAACATTTACCCGTAACACTGAGGTAATACTAATAGAGCAGACATCTCAACTTGATTTCTTGTCGCATGAGTTAGGGTCAAGTGACACAAGTGCACTCAGTCTGTGCCAGACGGCTGTGATAGTTGGACGGATGACGTTAAAAAAGCGTGCGGGTAAATATGCCTACCTGTGTACTGGAGCACAGCACAAACCATTCAGGAAAATCAAATAAAAGTCAAGGAGTGACTTCTCAGTAGTAATATTACTGGATTTTCGTTAAATTCGCCTATAATAATATTTGTTGTATCAATTTTAAGTCATGCCGACGCGTCATGTGGCCGCCATGAAATCATAGAGTAACGAAAGAACGATTACGCAGACGGAACAGTAGAGACGTGCAATGTTAATAGAGATAATGAAATCAAATATTGTGCTACAGTTTAAAATATTTTATATTATTATATCTACACCAATGCCATAAAACCTCTATAATGATTTTTGAAGAAAGTTTAGGATTAATAGTGGTGTAAAAGTATGAAATGCACATAAGTAATTTGGCGTAAAAAAATATGCTCTTATTGTAAAATCCACACTGCTGTTTTAAATGCTTTTCATGATGCACCATTACAAACAACTATTAATTTTCCCATTGTACATACGTCGTGAATCACTATAAGGTAGGTAGGATAAACTGTATGTCGCATCTGTTGCGCGCTCATTCTTTAATCAAGTCTGACAACGTCTTGTGTTTGAAATGTCTGTTCTAGTGTAACATATATTTCAATGACCCGTAATTTCCTTTAGTGGTAGCCGTACGATTAAAAAAACCGCAAATCGATGTACAGTTTAGCCGTTTGGCACACGCATACTAGAGGTGAAAACAAAATTTTTGACCCGCAGTTCCTAAAAAAAATTCCCTTAGGGGGGGAGTGCCGAGACATTCTTTTTTTTGTATGAAAAAAAAAAAAATATTTTTTTTAGTAACCTATCGTGTGTGGTATCATATGAAAGGGCTTTTTGAGGCGATTCTAAAAATATACCACATCATTACATTTAAGCCATTTTTTTTAAATTAAATCAAAAATAATTTTCGAAACATACCAAGTTTGAAGTCCTCCAGACACGATATGGCTGATTTTTATTTTGTTCAATATACCAAAAATGATACGTTATATCCTCATATCCAACCTCAAAAAAGCAATTTTGAAATGATTTTCATTAAGTTTTTTTTTTTTTTTTTCAATATTACCACAAAGTAAATAGCGGCGGCGCGCGCCGGAGCAGAGAGTCCGCTCAGTACAAAGTGCCATTTTCGCCGCATGCACACAGACATAACGTTTACAGTCATTCTCGGTTGATTTCGGACGGGCTTAGTCGCGGCTGTCACTGTCGCGTCGCGAGTGCTAGTTGTGCGCGCGTTGATCACTTGACGTCCCCGCCGCTACGTAGGTACTTTGTGTCACGTACGTCAAAATGAATAACCGATATTATTACAGTTGGAATGTATTTTATTGTTTAATACAACAAAAAACTGTGCCTACACTTTCTTCAAATATTCAAACGATATTAAAAGGTAAATAAAACGGTTTTCTCATTTTGGTAGTTACAATAGGTAGGTAGGTAGGTAGGAATTTTTTTGAAACTAGCCGCTTTGATAACGACGATCAACCATTACACATTCATCTTATCGTTCGCTTTTAAAACGCCAGTATTTAAGTACTATGGTTTAGTTAAGTAGGTACCTAATTAATTAGGTACTTATATTCTTTGTTGGCGCTCTCAACCGCCGCCAGTCACAAGTCACAACTCGCAGCGGGTCACGCATCAATTTATTAGGGTCCCGTACCCGAAGGGTCAAAACGGAACCCTATTGGTGTAGCCCAGACGTCCGTCCGTCCGTCCGTCGTCTGTCACAAAATTTGTTCCGAAGAATTTTTAGACTTCTCATTGACCTATGAACTTGAAATTTGATGTCAATTTTCAATATTACGTATATTTTAACAACAAATACTAATATATTGATAAATCATATTTTGAGGTTGATTCGGAACCCTAAATGTGCGAAGTCCGACTCGCACTTGGCCGGTTTTTTACCAAGATACGCTGGTTCATACTTAAATGTCATGTTGAAGAATTTTTATTATACCTAGTTACTCCTTTTTAAAATTCAGATTCAATACAGAAGCAACCCTGTGAGTCGGGTAAGTTTAGGTATGTATTTTCAAGAACGGCGGGAACGGACCTTCTGTATATTTTTTATTTTGTGATATTACTAAGTGACACGGTTCTACTGCAATACCTATTTTACGTGATTTATGGAACTTTAGTGCAGATACGGTACATATTTATCATAAAATGCCAAAACAAAGATTTTGAACCGCAGTTCCTAAAAAAAATTCCCTTGGGGGGGAAGTGCCGAGACATTCTTTATATTTTTGTATGGATTTTTTTTTTTTGCGGAAACCTATTGTGTGTAGTATCATATGAAAGGGCTCTTTGAGGCGATTCTAAAAATATATCACATCTGTACCGTATCTGCACTAAAGTTCCATAAATCACGTAGAGAGGTTCATTAGAGGTTGAGGGTTGTAATGAGATTCAGTATATAAGTAATATTACAACATTTACAACCCGGCAAACTAGGGTTATCATGGTTTGCTTTCGGTAAGCATGATTTGCTTTCGGTAAGGTTTGCATTGATATATAACTGGGTATTGTCCACCAGGTGGTGTGAAAACATATTTATGACCTCGATTGTACACTCTTAATAATTGTACGGTTTTGCATATCCCTTACTTATTGTAAAATATCTAAGTTAATTCTTCATATACTCGTAAGAGCAATATTTTATCTGAAGATTAACTAATTATCTTTTCATCACACTTGCTCGTAAAGTGTAAATTGCCGCTTTATGGCCAGGTGTGACATTAAATTCCATTATAAATGATCTTACAAATGTTTTTTAAAATAAAAGTGTTGAAACTATATTCCTTTGTAGGCATGGAAATAAGTAAATCGCCAAATTGTATTACTATTCACCAGAAACAGTATACAGAGCAAATAATAGAGAGATTCACTATGTCGCAGGCTTATCCGTGTAACACCCCTACTGACTATAATGTAATTTTGAGCAAAAATGAGAACAATGGCCTCGCACCAGAATTTCCCTATACAGAGGCAGTGGAAGCATTGTTATTTCTAGCATCTGCGAGTCGGCCCGACATAGCATATGCTGTTAATATAGTTAGCAGATACATAAATGTTTGTAATGTACATGTTAAGCATGATGTAGTCTGGTCAGACCACTTTCCCCTCATAGTAGAATGTAATCTAGGTGTGTTAACACCTAGATTAACTGCTCCGCCGCCTAATAACACTAATTATGCAATATGGGGGCAGATAACAACTGAACAGATTGCACTATACACAAAAGAATGTGATAACCGATTGAGAGATATTCATTTTCCCTCAGAGTTCATTAACTGTGGCGATAAGTGTTGTAGTGAACCCTGCCATAAATTAGTTTTAGATAATATGTACAGGGACATAATATCTGCACTCACCGAGTCTGCCATAGTTAGTAGGGCAAGTGTGTGTCGTAGCAAGGGGAACGCAGCGCGTATAGTAGGTTGGAATAGACATGTAAAAGACGCTCACTGGCGGGCGAGACAGGCATTTCTTGTTTGGGTGTGTAGTGGAAAACGTGTAGTTAGGCACTGAATATAAGAACATGTGTGAAAGTCGGCGTATTTTCAAGTCACGGCTTAAGTGGTGCCAAGATCACCAACAACAGGTACAAATGGACATAATCGCTACACAACATGCCAAAAAAGACTTTACTGGCTTCTGGAAGTCCACCAGCAAGCTGAATGTCAGGGCTGGCCCGCCTGCGAGCGTTGAAGGGGTAACCGATCCTGGATCTATTGCCAATGTCTTTAGAGATCATTTTATTGTGCAACCGAATGTAATTCATTCCTGTGAGAGGGGGGCGGGCACTGAGGCCATGGTAGACAGAAAAATGACAAGGATCTTAACATCCGAGGTAGCCAAATCTATAAAATCTATGCTTGGTGGCAAGTCGCCCGGTCACGATGGCCTCAGTGTGGAACATCTCCGCCACGCAGGTCGTCATATTTCAAGTGTGCTTGCAATGTTTTATTCTTTGTGTATATCTTTACTTTTATAAACTTATTGTAGAAACCCTAACTTAAGTGAAAGAAAAATATAGTATAGTAATAGAGCCGCCTACGTCCAGCAGTGGACAAGGTACGCGAGACTTAGACCTCAATATCCCGAAACGGGAACTGAGAGAAATAAATTACAAACCACTAAAACTATCGATAGAATGATCGCTTATGTACCGCACTAGTGCGCCCCCACCTACCATCGTAAATCGTGCCACTAACAAAGACATTGCGACAACATTGTGTCGATCGGCAAACTTGCTGCCCATTGCGCGTTAGTTACGTGAACGTCTAAGGTGGCAATATACAAAACGGGCAATGAATAACATTATAATAGAAATATCAGTTTTATTGCCATACTTAATTATTTACACGTTTTTAGTTAAAAAGTATTAAAAACAGGCTTACTTTGTGATAAGTGACTCCGCTATTACTTGAATTAACAATATTGCTTCGATTTCTGCACGTTATAACTGCACAAACCGGCATTTTACCCACAAAAACCGAGTTGTTTACTGCGCAATCGATGTCCGGCGACTGACACGACGAATCAAGTCTCCGAACAAATCGTGATCACACGATCAGGAAATGGCGACATGTGCCACGCCCACAGCTCCCATCTCTTGTATTTATATATCTATGGTTGAACGTATTTGCATTAAAATGTTATTGGATTGTGAACATTATTGTTTGAACGGTAAAGTAGCCTTTTGAAGAAATAGCTTTGGAGCAATTCGTTCGACTGAAATGATTTTAAGTTTAAAGCTCATGCAAGTTTAAATTTAAGTAAAGCTCATGTTGTACTTTTAAGTTTTTTTATTGGATCTATGTTATGCATGTTCACACGTTGTTATGCATAATACTCATATGTAAAATAGTATGTACGTAGCGTTCGGAAAACTAGTGTAAATGTTTATAGAACAAAGACTATAAAATTTAAGTGGGAGTGTTAAAGTTTTCGAACGAACATTTAATTAGTACCTAGATCTGGCCACCAAGCGCCACTATCAATGCGGAATGCGGAAAATTAGCTGTATCATTTAGTTACTGTCGTATAGAAAGAAAATAAAGTTTCTCAAAGAATTCTAAGACAGTGTTATTATTTTGTGCTGTGGTCCAATACATACATATATATCCCCTCGCCAGCGGCGACAAAAATGGCGAAAAGTAGTTGCCTATATAGAGCCCAATTTGGGCTTTATCAAAGACAAGGGTTCCCAGGTCACCTTTCATTTCTATATTCCTCCATTGTGACTCTGGCTTCTTCTGGTAGGTAATATGATTTATCGATAATTTTCCACCACTAGCGTATCGACATTATATGTCAACGACTGTTGCCCATCCCTATTCCATCTGTGTACGTACATTTAGAAACTGACTCCGCCAAGAATTCGTGCGATAAGGACAACTGCAGCTCGGACTAAAATTCCCATGCAAAAAACTCAAAATCGAGGTGTCGTTCTCGACTGTTTCCTCCTCCAAAACGCAACCAATCATTATAAAATTTTGGAAACTGCAAGAGCAGGAAATGATCTATGCCGCTACGTTTTGATTTTTTTGGATATTTGTTGTCATATTTGTATACTGAGCCTGTTTTAGCAGCCAATTCAATTAAGCCGTTTTTGCGATTTTTGAGGCGCTGTAAGTTTCTTTAAAATAAAAAGATCCAAAAAAACAAAACGTAGCGGCATAGATATTGATGATATTGATCTTATTTGAAAAAAAAAATCATTGCTCTAGGTTCAAAAACCAGGGAGAAAACAGTCGAGAGCGTTTGTATGGGAAAATCGCAGCTAGGCATTCCTCTTAAGAGGAATGCTAGTACAGTTGGGCAATACGAAGAATAGTATATTATGTAAATAAAACGAGCGTAGAATATTTAACAAAACCTATTGAGTCTAAACTAGTGTGAACCGAAATTTTTGACCGTCAGTGTATTTGTTCTCTGTAATCTCTGTATCAACAACATCTCACCCTGTCCAGTGCCGATGGTGAGCATGTTGCCTCTAAAGCTGGCGGATCTGATCCCGCACCCTTTGTAGTGCGAGTTGATCTTCCTGACTGACTGTAGAGTTCGACAGTCCAGCAGCAGAGTGTAGGATTTACAGCCTATTGCGTAGATGCCGCTTTCCTGGAAAAAATATTTTTCTTAAAACTAATTCATTTTAAAATAATTCATTTTTTCATATAAATATATTTTATAAGCATTAGAACCAGCAATGATATTTGGTTGGTGGGTAGTTGGTGGTGAAGGTTGGTCGGTTGTTATTTGGTGGTAATGGTTGGTTGGTTGGTGGTGAAAGTTAATTGGTAGTTGGTGGTGAAGGTTGGTTGGTAGTTGGTGGTGGGGGTTGGTCGGTTTGTAGTGAAGGTTGGTTGGTAGTTAGTGGTGAAGGTTGGTTGTTAGTTAGTGGTGAAGGTTGGTTGGTTGTTGGTCGAGAAGGTTGGTTGGAAGTTGGTGGTGAGGGTTGGTCGGTTGGTAGTTTGTGATGAAGGTTGGTCGGTTGTTAGTGAAGGTTGGATGGTAGTTGGTGGTGAAGGTCGGTTGGTTGATAGTTGGTGGTGAAGGTCGGATGGTTGATAGTTGGTGGTGAAGGTTGGTTGGTAGTTGGAGGTGAAGGTTGGTTGGTTGGTAGTTTGTGGTGAAGGTTAGTCGGTTGGTAGTGAAGGTCGGTTGGTAGTTTGTGATAAAGGTTGGTTGGTGGTGAAGGTTGGTTGGTAGTTGGTGGTGAAGGTTGGTTGGTGGGACCTACAATACAATACAAATATTCTTTATTGTTCACCAAAAATTACATAGAAGTTGGGCTTAAAACTAAACATGTTGATGGTAGACAACAGGCGGTCTTATCGCTAAAAAGCGATCTCTTCCAGACAACCTTTGGGTGGTGGAGACACAACAGAAATTTGACATGAGTAGGTGACACAAAGATATTAAGCAGTATAAACAACTGAATCATAAGAAAGATCATACACTTACATAGATACATAGATATATAAACCTACATAAACATACAAATACAATCGAGATAACGAATGTAACACGTCGTAACAGACATACGGACGACTAAAGATACATCAGCGAACATTTACGGAAGAGATAAATAGTGATCTTTTAATCTACTTTTAAACATGGGAAGAGTTTTAGCACGTCTAATAGATGATCAAACGAACTTCTCAAGCGAAGTTCGATCATTATTATATGAGTCGTTTCGCGACTTTGCACGATATTTAAAAGACTTTCAATTGACTATTAAACGTTTTTAGTTCATTCATTCATTCATTCACCCTACCCTTCCTATCAATCCCACCTTCATATTCGCTCATTATCTTCAGAGAAAAAACGCAAAACTTTTTAGTAAGTATACGGAAGAACTTTTAAGTAGGTACTTGGGTGGGAGGGTTCTTAATATCTTCGAATGAAACGACTCATATAATAATGATCGAACTTCGCTTGAGAAGTTCGTTTGATCATCTATTATATTTCGTCGTTTCATTCTTCAGATATAATACATAAAACCAGGTAGATGCTTTTGCTTTAGGTGGATTGAAAAAAAAAAATTAAATAGGAAAATATATTTATTTTCCATTTTAAGTGGGTGACATAAATCAGCATTGATTAACTTAATTATGGATAATTAACAATAAACAACTTAATTGTTTAACTTATTCTAGGAACAATTGACAACATTTCATTTTTTTTAGTGCCGCTTTTTATTGTCTGGCTCGAAAGAACGCATAATTTTAAGGCACCCGTATTTTTTTATATTTATGAAAATCTTTTATTTTAGTGGAAATATCCATTTATATTATGACTCGGGCAGAAAGGGCGTAAGTAACAAACGTCAAAGTACTATGTAAATGACGTCACTTGTTGTGTTTCATACACTTAAAAAAACGTTGAAATAGTTTAAACAAATTAATAATTACGTATAAAAACATACTTAAGCTCAAGCCACACAGAGAGCGGGCCGGCGGTGGCGGCGCGGGCGCGGGCGGCGGCGGCGCGGGCGCGGGCGGCGGCGGCGCGGGCGCGGGCGGCAGCGGCGCGGGCGGCAGCGGCCTTTGTCGGTGGCGGCTGCCGACAAAGGCCGCTGCCGCCCGCGCCCGCGCCGCTGCCGCCCGCGCCCGCGCCGCCGCCGCCCGCGCCCGCGCCGCCGCCGCCCGCGCCCGCGCCGCCGCCGCCCGCGCCCGCGCCGCCGCCGCCCGCGCCCGCGCCGCCGCCGCCCGCGCCCGCGCCGCCACCGCCGGCCCGCTCTCTGTGTGGCTTAAGCTTTAGTAGGTATGCTTAAACAGCTTGACAGTTTCGAGTTGTCACGAATGTCACGCGATAAACGTCAAAGTTCTCAACCGCTAAATTCTAACGATTTGTAAAGGATTGTTGAAAATGACTCTCAAAAAATACTGTTTTATGAAAAGTTGCAAAAACAACACATCATTGTCGTCCGGCAAACAGTTTTTTAATGTTCCCAATAGCAATAAGGCCGAGTGGTGTACTGCAACTGCAGCGGGTTTGGATAAAGTAACAAAGAGGACACTTTTTACGAAGATCATTTGAATGTGAGTATAATGGGTGTATATTTTAATAAGCTTTTAGAACCGACAATACCTAGTTTTCAATTGTATTATTAATCGCGTGTCTGTTTCTTTCAGTTGGAAGAAAATATGGAAAAAATGTTGTACCTCTATACTGGAAAACAATGAAAGTAAACGCGCGTCTATAATCTCGATTGCCGGTGTTTAAACGACCATTGCAGGAAGTGACAAACATTTTAGGACCCAGTACTTCAACAGAAATGAGCCTGTGTACGGCAGCTACTGCTTCACTTCAAGAAGTATAGGTGTTACTAGCTGGAGCACACAAATCACTGCACCCCTGCAACTACATCTGCACGAGGCCATCCATAAGGCGGGTGACAGGAGCCTATGGAGGAGTCTGGTCAGCAAGAATAGGACATGATGTCATGATCCTCAGCATTTGAGATGATTTACTTACATTTGCTTTGTTCAGGGTAATGATATTTTCAGTTGATGAACCTGGTTCCTTAAGCGGATAGTGATTGTTGTTTTTATTGTGCTAAATTGTGAAGTTTGCTTGTTTATTATATTTTGTGAGACTATTATGTTTTATTTACCTATTTATTAATTTGGAATGGTAGGTACAAATAAAGAAATTTAAAACAACAAATACAACTACAACATCATTTAAAATTAAATTTAGGTAGGTACAAAAACTTTATTAACTCTTTGACCACCAAAGCGATAGTGTGTCGTGGTGCCCAGTACGCCACGTGGTGTAATGTCTAAGTAAACCAATAAAAACAAATTAAAACAGTTCATAAATGATTTTTTTCATGATCAAAGTATACCTTCACTCCGTCCTTTTAAGTGGTTGTTGGCGTGGTAGGCACGACGACACACAACCACTAGGTTCTTGGCGGTCAAAGGGTTAAAGTAATTTTATGATAATGAATTTATTTGACCTGATTATTTGACTTGTACCTGACCATTATAAGTACCTAAAGGATGGATAGGTACTTTAACTATTTACAAGTCATCAGAAAGAAGTTTTATGCTGGTTCGGAAATAACAAATTCTCATAACAATAAAAGTAGTTTATTAAACATAAGATGTCCGCGAAGATAATGCAGCTTTGGCACCTCGGGCGCCAGTCAAATTATATTTATCAGAGCTTTGCAAAAACTTCATCGTCATGATTCTCTGGTCTGTCTCTACACGAGGCGAGTTTCTGCGGTCAGCTTTCACAAATCCTTCAGACTTTCTCATGTTCGTGTCGTTACGATGAAAAGCGCAGGTAAAGTAATTCGAGGGATGGGATTGCAGAATCGTTCTTTATGAGATTGTCCAAGGGGGTGCCAAGTCGTCGTGTAAGAAAGCAGTCCGGGGTCCGTAAGAGAGCGAAAGTCGTTGAAAATCAAAATAATTCAAGGAAATACGAGATTGCAAGCAAATATTCAAAACGAATTAATGAACTGTCAAGTGTCAACTCAACTGTCATTGATAGTTATAAAAAATGTCAGACGTAAAGCCGGAAAATATAGTTTTTTATAATAGCAACATTGGAACCTCTAGGGCTCTAGGTAAGTGACGTAATTTCCTGTTAAACATATTTTACTACTTTATCCAAAAAATACTGTAAAAAAAAATCCAAAAAAATGTTTTTTGTGTTCTACAAACGTTTTCCTCGAAATGGTTTTCGATTTAGCAAAAATTTTTTTTTTGAAATGTTGTCAATTTCTTGGCAAGCAAACAGATCTTGCAAAAAGACCTTCATCCGATATCGGACGGTTATAAAATCGAGCAAACGAAGTGGACGCTATAGTCCAACCTGCCGTACGTACAATGCTCACTCCTGCTCGGCTCGCGGCTGAAGTAGCTGCGTGTCGCGAGCTGTGCGCGCTAAATACTGTGACGTCTATGCCACTTTCCGATAAGACATCCTTAATCCATCTGCTGATGGTCTGAGAAGTTGCGGCTCTATGTGGTGGTCTATATGTCAATAAAAGGTTTCCTACACTATCAGCTGTCTTATTTTTTGTTACAAAAATATAATCTCTGAGAGCTGTAGCAGGACATATGGCAACGTTCTCCCGAAAGAATGGCAGGAAGAGGACGGGTTGTTCTCGTCCAGCAGCAGACGTTTTAATGATGTCTGTGATACCTATTTTGATACCATCATTGCATGTGATAATGTTTTGGATCTTGATAAGCGCTAACGTCTGGACTCTATGGGCCGTACATATGGCCAGTAAAGTAACTAACTTTTTAATAATCTTTTCCAGATTTAAACTTGTATTGGGATACCAATGGGAAATGTGATTTAAAACAAGCTGTGGATCCCAAGTATGATTGTACTTAGGAGCATTGGGTTTTTGTCGGTATGCTCCTTTGAGAAGGCGTTTTATGCAATCGTCCGAACCAACATTGCTCCCCAATAGCAAGGATAAAGCTGAACGGTGACTGTTAAGTGTACCGTACGAGCAATTTTGACTAAATTGATTAGATAAGAAAGACATAACTGCTGTTTTAGCATGATCAAAAATGTCAATAATGTTTATGCTGCAGAATTGCCACCAGAGCTTATACGTCACGTCGTATTGTTTAATTGTACTATCGGAAAGCGATCCCAGCATAAGAGTCATTGATTCTGGTGGTGAGCCCCTTTGACTGAAGGACTGCTGCAGAGCCTCGCGACACCCAGGGTAAGTCCTCTGTGTAGCGGATGGGAGTCCCTGAAATGGGAATGGGGGAGATTTTTATTTGGATTGTGGAACATTATTTCCGACATAGCAGGCTCTACCGTAGCGGGAACCATGCTTGCGACGGCCAATAAGGAAATACTAATATTCCGTGTGCTTGGTCGTCGATAATTTTTCTAAGGCATTTTAATATTAAGGCGAATGGCGGAAAGGCGTAGAAATACTTTGTACGCCAGCTGATTGTAAATGCATCCACGGCTATCGCATCGGGACCAGGCTTCCAAGATACAAAATCGGGACATTTGCCATTGGAACGAGAGGCGAACAAATCTATCACTGGTTGTCCCAACCGTTTTATTATAGCGTCGGACGCTCCGGTGGATAATTCCCATTCAGTGTCAGGGTTAATTATTTTCCTGGATTCTGCGTCTGCAATGTTTTCTTTTGTATTGACGTAGGAGGCATGTATCCATATATTTCGCTTCTCGCACCACTGCCAAATTGAACGAGCTAGATGATTTAAGTGTGGAAACTGAATACTCCCCATGCGATTCACATAGCTTATGGCAGTCGTGTTATCGACACGTAACAAAATTGCACAGTTAGTCCTATTTTGGGCAAAACTCTTCAAACCTAGGAAAACCGCCAGTAATTCTAAATAATTAACTTTCTGAAGATTTCCACATGCCGTTAACCTTATTTTTCCCGCAAACGGCTCCCCAACCGGTTTTGGACGCGTCACTGTAAATCTCGAGCTAATAACTAGGATATCTCATACAATTGTTTGATGTATAAATATTGTTTAACCACCAGTTAAGATCTTCAAGTATAACCTTTAAAGGTTTCATTTTAGCTTCATAGTTATCCTCATTATTTAGTAGCTCGAGATATTTCTGTTTTTCTAAGGTTTTTGTATATACCCAACCATATTTTATGGCGGGGCAAGCTGATACTAAAACGCCGATGAGTTGTGCAAATTCCCTAATTGTACATCTAGGAAGCTTTATAAATTTGTGGACCAGTTGTGCAATTTTATTGCGTTTGTCCTCAGGTAATGACAGAGTCAAATCCTCAGTGTTAAAATTAAACCCTAAAAATTTGCAAGTCTGCTTTGGGTTTAATGAGCTTTTGTCATAATTTACAATGAACCCTAAACATAGCAATAGTTTTAAGGTTTCGTTTATGTTATGCAGACATTCCTCATAACTATCGCCGATACATAAAATGTCGTCCAAGTAAATAACAGATTTGAGGCCTCTAGATCTCAAGTTAGATATCACTTCTTTCATTATTTTTGTAAACACTCTAGGTGCTACAGATAGGCCATACGGCATAGCCTTAAACTCATATTTCAGGTTATCAAATTCAAACCGCAAAAACTTCCTGTCACATACATTAATAGGTATAAGGAGATAGGCTTCTTTTAAGTCTATTGTGGCTAAATAACCATTTAGAGGTATGAGTTTTGAGGCTGTGCGATAATCCTCCATCTTAAAGTGGCAGGGTGCAATAAACTTATTAAGATTTTTCAAATTAAAGATAAATCGCTTTCCTCCGTTAGGCTTTGATGCAAGAAAAACCTTAGATATATAAGTATTGTGTTTTGGTTTGGGTACACTCAGATATGGCTCCTAAATCCAATAATTTTTGAATAGAAAGTTTCATGTCAGTTGTGTCAGCACTTTGTGAAAACGAATTTTTTGGGACAGATGTTTGATTAACTTCTGTGGCAAATGGAATGGAAAAACCATATCTGACCCAATCCAAGACCACATGATTTGAGGTTATTTTTAACCAGCAATCATAAAAATTCGAAATTCGACCAGCATGTACATGACTCACGGTGCCTGGGCACGTGTCTTCGTTGTGTTGTAGGTCTTGGCCGGTTGAGGTGCTGGGAACCGGCGAGTGTAGTTCCCTGCTGTTGCCCTGAGGCGGGCACTCCTCCGCCCCCCCCCCCCGTTCGACGTGTAACGAGGGGGCGCTGACCAGTTTCCCAAGTATGACGCTCGATTGCTTGCCGGTTGACTTGGAGTAACGTTTTTGGGGACGGCTTTCTTGATTTGCAGGCCTTGTTTTTCAATGGTCTTCGCCGCCTTAATTTTTTCGGTCAGTTTATTACCAAATACTGTTTCGTCACGTTCTGAGTCCTGAATTACCGGCAAAAACGTCTTATCCAGGCTAGGCGTGATGAGTTTTATGCGACTCTGAGTGGATGACGCATGAAGATCACACAATATACGACAACTGTTGCTGAGATGTTTCGTAGCTTCGATTTTGTCAACATCGACTCCCTTTATGAGAATGTCCATGGCTCTGTTAATGGCCGAAATTCCAGAGCCGAGCTGTTGCTGCAGAGCTGCTAGATTTTTGTCTCGATTTCGAACCATATCGGGTACTGCCGCTGATATCTCCACGTTCAGTTTTGGTGCTTGTAACAAGCGGAAATTATCGGGAACTGGTATATCCTGACTTCAGGAAGGCCAGGAATCGGGAATGGGTCCGGAAATCATAAGACGTGCGTTCCTTTGCTAATTTATTACCGAACTAAACCATGCACAGAGGGCGCGCGGGAGCTGCCCGATATAGGTATAAACAGACATACATCACACCCCCTTTCTTAAATTACACTATAAGAACTAAAAATACGTATTACAACTATTACAAGGTATACATCGCTAATGCGGGATTCATAAAAGTCCGTCCGACCAATTAACGATTTAAGTGTAAAATTGAGTGCCGAATGCCTGATGTGATTCGTCATTAGGTCTTTGAACTTTTATAAAACCCCATGGCTTCAGCCTGCGTATGACAAACATACTGGTACTTATTAACTATGTATTCAACTTAATTGAACGTCAATGAAACATCGTATACTTACTAATTAAATATCTATGGCTTATAATATTTCTTTTTTCTGGATTTTGCGTCCTCTAGCAAGCCTAATTTAAGTTATGACTTTTTTTTTTATAATATTGTGACACGAGTTGGCCCACCTAATTAGGAAGCCTTACCAGTTACTAACATGTTTGATTATGAATTATGACAAAATTATTCGTAATAGCAATAAAGTGAGTTAGTTAATGTGTTTTATTTTTATTTTTTTATAGTTTTAACTTTATTTTCTGTTATTGAATTTAAACGGGAAAAATCAATGTTTATCCTGATAATGGTTGATTTTGAATCATGTTTGAAACAATATTTCTTGGTTAAAAAAAAAATATTCAAAATTATGTCCTTAGGTCGCTACACTCTAACAGATTAGATCTTAAGGTTCCTTATAAGTTTGAGCGTTCATAATTTTCACGAAATCTTACTCGATAGATGGCGTTAGCGCTCGGCATACGAGCGCACTGCTCTACAGCACACTTACAGCGCGTATGTGTGCGTTTCAACACGGACGTAAAGTCTTGATCGTTTCGTCAGTCTCAAAGTTTACATTGTTTATTAAGGTTTGTTAATGTTGTTAACAATGTATAATTAAACATGTATTTGATTTTTTGAAAGCAGAACTTTAATATGTACTACATTTCAAGAAAATGTATATTATACATAAGTAGCTATCGGAAAATCGAAAGTTTTTGTCATACAATATTTTTGTATTCTCGCATATAGTTTGTCATACTGATGATATATCCTGACGTTTGAAGCCTCATTTGTGATTCACCTCACACATTTTGATCGAAAATGATTTTTTCCCTATCAACTTTTGTTATAAGGTCATTTGCCCTAACGTTCAAAAGGCCTAATAGTGATGTGTATTGTTCACCTCGGACAATATATTTAGATTTGGTGGAAACTCCGCGTAAATAATTATGCAATGTCATTATTTACTGTCTGTCGCCATCATATTTATACGTAAAAAAACGCCCCTGGCTTCTCGCCGGCCAATAGTCATGAGTGGTAGGACTGGTCTGGTAGGATAATAGATATTATGATACATTCATTCTAAACTCTTAGTCATTATGTCATAAATAATATGAATAACTAACATGCTTTAGTACATCAAAATGAAGCATTTGAAAAGACGATTTCAGAAATATATATAACTAGCGGCCCGCCCCGGCTTCGCACGGGTAGTCTAGTTTTTTTACCTAATGTTTGGATCTAATTACCTAGTTACTAACCTACTCTATATATTACTACAAACGACTTTTTTGTATAGTCTCATTTAGAATATTACCCGTTTACCATACAAAATATGAGGAGTTCCAGTGACTATCTCCTGACTCCATCATGAGACCCTGAACCTAACCTATTCCGATGTTAAATTCGGGATTTTCAGCTAAGTAAAACCACCAGCTTGGATGACAGATTTATTCCAACTGCACAAAGAATGAATGCCTACTGTCAGATGTATAATCTGTGGTAGTAGCTTTTGACATGTGACAGCACTGCATCCGCTCTCTCTCTCTTAGCTGGCTCATGAAACAACATGGTGGTTGTAATTAATTATTATAATAAGAAAACGTACAATAAACGTTTAGATAACTAAAGTGGTTTTCAATTACAATCATTATGACATGGCGCTGCGGAATTACGATGGAAAACTAAAGAACTACGGGGAAGATAAATAACTATCGTGACACTAAATAACTACGAGGGACGCCGGAGGCCATTAAAGTAAACATGGACATGTTGAGGCCGCCGCCACCGTTGAGCCTTTCAGGTGCCAATTTGAAACATGCATTCGAAGAATGGAAGCAGAAGTTTAACTTGTACTTTACAGCGAGTGGGGCTAGTGAGAGGCTCATGGAGAAACAGCAATGTGCGCTGCTCCTGCACAGCGTGGGAGACGAAGGTCTTGCAGTTTATAACACCTTCGACGGGAAGGTCTCAAATTCCAAGAAATATTAACTAAATTAGAAGCGCATTGCAGCCCACCGAGTAACGAAACATATAATCGGCACATATTTTTTAACCGGAAACAAAAGGCGGCAGAAACGTTAGAGGATTTTGTTACATCTTTAAAAAAGCTGAGTCAAGAATGCAACTTCGAAAAGTTGAGAGAAGGTTTGGTCAGGGATCAAATTATTATAGGCCTAACAGACAATTCAGTAAAAGAAAGTCTACTCCGAATTCCCGACTTAACTCTAGAAAAATGTATTAGTATCTGCAGAGCGGCTGAGGTCACAAAGAAACAAATGGATGAAATGAAATCTGAAGCAAATGTTGGTCAAATTGCACAGCCGGTAGTTAGGGGGATGCGTCGGGAACGAGAAGGATCTGGGTCCAGGCGACGGTCGCAGACTAGAGGCACATCGGAGAACAGACATAGTAAAGGTGATAACAGAAAAGTTTGCGGCAAGTGTGGAAGACACCATGCATATAAGAAGTGTCCGGCATATAATAAAAAGTGTGCAAAGTGCGGACGATACAATCACTTTGCGGTCATGTGTCGTAACAATCCACAAACACACTCTGTAAGTAGAGACTGGTTTTTAAAACTTAGTGTGAATGATGTAGAGATAAATTTTAAGGTAGATACTGGTTCACATGTAGATATTTTGAATAAAGAGACTACTGTAAAATTAAATTTAAATGTATGTAAAAACAGTGAGGTAAAATTGAGCAATTTTGATGGGTCATGTATAAAAACTGAAGGGACTTGTGAGGCTAAAATTAAATATAAAAATGAAGAGTGTATGACAACATTTTATATAGTAAACTGCTGTAGAACAGGTGTGTTAAGTTATTCCACTGGTGTGAAGTTGGGAATTATAAAAAATGTTGATGTAATAGAGAACTTTGTGAACAAATTATTGCAAGAATATAATGATCTTTTTACAGGTCTAGGTGAACTACAATGTAAATATCAAATAAAATTACAAGAAAATAGTGTACCAGTAGCTGAACGACCCAGGAAAATACCTTTCAAATTAGAGGACAAAGTTAAAGCAGAGTTGGATAAAATGGAGCAGGCAGGTGTAATTAGAAAAGTAACAGAGCCAACAGAGTGGGTAAATTCTATGGTGGTGACAAAGAAACCTGGAGGTAATATTAGAATTTGTTTGGATCCCCAGAATTTAAATAAATATATTATTAGAGAACGCTATAAAATGAGCACTTTTGAGGAATTAGTAGCCAAAATGCCGGGGGCTAAATACTTTAGTGTCTTAGATGCCTCAAAAGGATTTTATATTATTAAACTGAGTGAAGATAGTCAACTTTACACCACATTTAATGCTGGTAGTTTTGGTAGATATTGTTATAAACGATTGCCTTTCGGTTTGAATTCATCGCCTGAGGTCTTTAGTAAATGTTTTGCTGACATTTTCTCAGATATTACCGGAGTAGAACAATATGTTGATGAACTTATAGTATGGGGGGAAACTTTAGAACAGCATAATGAGAGATTATAGAAAGTTTTACAACAAGCACAAAAATCTGGTGTTAAATTTAATAAGGATAAATGTAAATTTGGGGTCACAGAAGTAAAATATGTAGGTCACATTTTAAGTGGGGATGGTATTCGGCCTGATCCAGAGAAGGTCAGAGCTATTGTAAATATGGAAGAGCCAAAAAGTAAAAAACAATTGCAAACAATACTAGGCATTGTAACTTATGTATCAAAATTTGTACCTAACTTGACAGATGTAACATATTCTTTGAGAGAGTTGTTGAAAAAAGATTCTGAATTTATATGGGGTGATAAACAGAAAGAAGACTTTGTAAAGTTAAAGCAATTATTAACATCACAGCCAGTATTGCAATATTTTGATATTAACAGTCCGGTGACATTATCTGTGGACAGTAGTAGTACAGGTTTAGGTGCAGTTCTACTACAGAATAATTCCCCTATTGCTTATGCATCTAAAGCTCTCACAGACACTCAAAAATCATGGGCACAAATTTATTTGTTGGTCATAGATTACTTGACAAAGTATGTAGAGTTAGTTGAATTGCAAGATCAGACTTCTGATAGTCACATAAAAGCATTAAAATCTGTATTTGCCAGATGGGGTAGACCAAAGATATTGTATAGCGATGATGGGTCTCAGTATAAAAGTTGGCAATTTAAAGAATTTTGTAGAGAATGGGAATTTAAACATGTAGCCTCCTCACCCTACTATGCTAGATCAAATGGATTAATAGAAAGACATATACAGACTGTAAAAAGGATGTTTAAAAAGTGTATAGAGGAGAAGAAAGATATTTACTTGGCTTTATTAGAGTACAGAAATACTCATATAGATCATGAGTTAGAGTCCAGTAATGAGTTGCTTATTGGAAGGCAAGTAAAATCTTTCTTACCAACTAAAGACAGATATAAAAATGTGAATTATAATACTGTGAAGCAAAAAGTAGAGAAAAAGAGAGAAATGTATAAATATTATCATGATAAAAAGAATAATGGTCATATAAATAGATACCTAAAGGGACAGAATGTATACATACATGATAAAAATAGTAATAAAAAACTGAGGGGAAAGATTGTGACTAATGAAGATAAGTTTAGAAACTATATGGTAGATACAGGAGATTCTATAATTAAAAGGAATAGATATCACATATTTAAAGGGTCGCCTAAACAGTATTATAATATGGATAGGAAACGTGTAACTTTTAAGTTGGAGGAAAATGAAAATGCACCAGGTAATATTGTAACTGATTTTAATGATGATGATAATGATAATGAGTCAAGCAATGAAAATGTAAATCAACCGAGCAGTAGTTCTAGTAATGGTAATTGTAATATTAATGTGCCAGTGTCACGGTCAGGAAGGGTCCTTAAGAAGCCTGCATACTTAAGGGATTATGTGCCTTAAGAACTCTACTTGACATATAAATAAAGTTTAAGTTTATTTGTAAAGAAAAGAAAGGGGATGTCAGATGTATAATCTGTGGTAGTAGCTTTTGACATGTGACAGCACTGCATCCGCTCTCTCTCTCTTAGCTGGCTCATGAAACAACATGGTGGTTGTAATTAATTATTATAATAAGAAAACGTACAATAAACGTTTAGATAACTAAAGTGGTTTTCAATTACAATCATTATGACACCTACCTACATTATACCCATACATAACACCTCCACCTTTAATTTATACATTTCACAAAATAACAATCAGAATAAGAAATAAGTAACGTATACGTGTAGTCTGTACTCTCCACTTAACTGTTGATACATATTTTACTACCGATTCAAACAGACGCTAAACTTACATCTAGATTAGGTAAGTAATAAACAGTCCAGTCATAAATTACCTAATGTTATTGACACGGTAGGTAAACCTAAAATTATTTAAACTGTCCGAGTTGTATCATTAGTCCGTTCAAAAAGCGACTTTACTGTCCAAGCATGAAGATTCAAATTCCCATAACAGTTTTTATAACATGTCGGACCTTTTAAATAATTTCAACTATACAGATCAGGATAGATTTAGGTATAGGATCGTACCTTGTTTATAGTCAGCGTTTAACAGATTGTCTCTACGACTCTTTACGTATTCTACACCACCTAATAATAATTAAACATCTGGTAGGTAATCCCCTTAATATCTTACTACAGATACATTGACCATCTTAGTCTCTATTACCCTAACTTAAGGTTCAATTTTCCTTCACAGTATTTGCGTTTCTTTATTAAGAATATATCTTCAAAGCCGAATCTGATTGGGGGTTTACGAGTTCTTGGCGCTATAGGCGCACCCACCGAAGACAAAGGGGGCCCCGCGGGGCAATCCGGCGATTTAGCCGGCTGTATTCCAGGATGTGGTGGGACCGCGGGCAACCCGACTGGTGCCGGCTCAGCCTTATGATCACTGCCTACCGATTGGACTATGCCGGCGCGGCCTGTCTCCCCCTGTTCCTCTGTCTCCGACTGCGCCCCTGTCTCGCCAATGTCAGGAAATACCAACGAATTACGCTTAGCCAAACTACTTCCCCCTTCATTTAGCGTTACTCGCCGACTTTTTAACTGGTCTATATGCCTATGGACTCCGGTTCCGTTGCTAGTGCTTACATTATAATCAGTGTCTCCGCGCCTACCTAGTACAGTGCCCGGCACCCACTTATCAACGCCACGGTACTGGCGTACCCACACCGGGTCGCCGGCGCACAGGTCGCGCTCGCTGCCGCCCGCCGCGCGCTGCTGCCGCTCCTGCGTCGCTCGAACACGATCGCCCCTATCCGGTTTTAAACAATCTAGTCTTGTTCTTAACCTACGTCCTTGTAAAAGCTTGGACGGGCTCTCCCCGGTAGCACTATGTTCGGTGTTCCGATACTGCAATAGATACCTCCACAGGGCTGTCTCCGCATCTAAGTTCTCTTTGCATGCCTTTAAAATTACTGCCTTACATATTTTAACCGCGCTCTCCGCCGCTCCGTTGGAAGCTGGGTGGTACGGCGCTGTGAGTACCTGATCTACGCCATTGGATGTTAGGAATTGTTTAAACTCAGCGCTCGAATACGGAGGGCCATTGTCACTAACCACTTGTTTTGGAATACCGAACCGAGACCATAACTCCCTAAGCACCCGTATTACTGCCGCCGCTGTAGTGCTCTTCATCTTTATAGCTTCGATCCATTTCGAATACGCGTCCACTACGATAAAATACGTCTGTCCATGGACCGGGTCAAGGAAATCTATATGTAACCGAGCCCAGGGTCTGTCCGGCCACGTCCACAGACGCGGCGCGTGCGCCGGCGGCGCGCTAGACGCGGCGGCGCACACGCCACATGCGCGGCACTGCGCCTCGATGGCTTCGTCGAGCCCCGGCCACCATACGTATCCACGAGCTAAACTCTTTGTTTTAACGATACCCATGTGTGCTTCATGGAGTTCTTTTAATACTTTCTCCCTACATGAGACCGGAATGACAACCCTGTGACCCCATAATATGCACCCTAATTCCGTATACAATTCATTTCTCCTATTAAAGTAAGGACCTAACTCTTTAATTTCACATTCCGTCGGCCAGCCGTCATTTATATAACTTAAAACCCTGCTTAAGATTGCATCTGAGGCCGTCGAGGCCCTTAATTTATTGTAATCTAATAATAACGCGTCCGCGGCAAAGTGTAAGTATGTCTGTTCCGGTATTTTGCCCGCCTCTTCTACCGCCACGTCCTTGTGTGATTTGATTAATCTGGATAGAGCGTCTGCCGTATTTTTGTCAGTCGACACGTATTCGATGTCAAAGTCGTACGCGGAAAGAACTATAGCCCAACGCTGGAGCCGGCTCGCGGCAGTAACCGGCACTCCGCTATTCGGGCCAAATATACTCACCAAAGGCTTGTGGTCCGTGCGCAGTGTAAATTTACGTCCATACAGATACTGATGGAATTTGCTGACGGCGAACACTATCGCTAGAGCCTCCTTATGAATTTGACTATAGTGCAACTCGTGCGCGGTGAGCGAGCGCGAGGCATAGGCCACGACGCGCTCGCTGCCGTCGGGCGCGCGCTGGGCCAGCACGGCGCCCAGGCCGTGCGAGCTTGCGTCGCACGTGACGATCGACTGCTGTGAAAGGTCAAAGTGCACTAATACGTCAGTGCTTACTAGTAACCTTTTTACCTGCTTGAATGCTGCCTCGTGCTGCTTATCCCAATTCCAACGTACCCCTTTTTTTACTAACTGGTATAGCGGCTGCAAATGCGAACTTAAATTGCGCACGAATTTCCCATAGAAATTCACCATGCCCAAAAAAGAACGCAGCTCGGCCACGTTCTTTGGAGCGCTTAGTTCCACTATCGGTCTAATTTTCTCTGGATCCACACTCACGCCCTCTTTATCGACCTTGAACCCAAGGAACGTGACCTTGTCCGCTAAAAACATGCATTTACTTTTTTTCAATTTTAAACCGCTACTTTGTAATCTATTAAATACCTCATGGATTGTTTTTAAATGCGACTCCAAGTCTGCACCTGTGATTAATATATCATCTAAGAAATTCACAACGTTGGGAATACCTAGCAGCAAGGTTTGCATCATCTTCTGATAAATACCGGGGCTAGACGAAAGCCCATATACGAGGCTATTATACTTAAACAGTCCACGGTGTGTATTAATCACCGTATAGGACTTCGACGCCTCGTCCAGTTCGACCTGATTATATGCATGCGACAGATCTAATTTCGTAAAATAACAATTATTACTTAAGTTCGTAAACAAATCTTCAATTTTTGGAACCGGGTACCTGTCGACCAGCAACGCTTTATTCAATGTAATTTTATAATCGGCGCATAACCTTATACCCCCGTCGGCTTTCCTGGCGATGACAAGAGGAGTGGCCCAGTCGGAGTGGTCGACCGGCTCGACGACTCCGGTCGCCAGCATGGCGTCTAGCTCGGCGTCGACGCGCGCGCGCATCGCGTACGGCAGCGGCCGCGCACGGCAAAAAATCGGCTGAGCCCCCTCGCGCACACACAGCGACGCCTTGCCACCCGTATACCGGCCCAACACATCCTCGAATAACGGCTTATGCCTGGAAAGTAAATTAGAAATTAAGGGCTCCTTATCTATGGACTTAACATTAGGATCATCACTCAACTTGAAATTGTTTGTAACATTCATAGGAGGTATTCTGACCTCTAGCTCGGCGAGCCATTGACGGCCGAGCAAGTTAGTACAACCATTATCGATTACATATAAATCTAAACGTTTCTTTTTATTCCCGTAAACTACATCTACCTCCAGGTACCCTAGCGGCCGAATACTAGATCCATCGTAAAATTTGAGTGAAAGTTGACATGGGTTCAAAGTACAGTTGTTAAAAAACTGAAAGTACGTAACGCTGCTTATACAGGATAAAGCTGACCCCGTGTCAACCTCCATCGTCAAAACACGGTTATTTACACACACAGGAATACACACCGGCTTGTATTGATTCAACGACATCAAATTCATAACTTCTTCCCCGTCCTCTTCGTGACCACACTCGATAACGCCATCCTGCTCTGGCTCAGCGTCCCGATCCTGCACCCAATGCAGGCCGGACCTGGCGCCTCCTCGGCCGCCCCCGCGCCAAGGTCGCGCGCGGTTGGCGGAGCCGCGGCCTCTGCCGCCACGACGAACTCCACTGCGATAATTAGTGCCCCCCTTAACTTGTGGGCACATCCTCCGTAAATGCCCCCTAATTTTGCACACGTCACACACGTACTGACTAAATTTGCACTCCATTTTGTGATGCCCAGGGTCGCCGCACGATTCGCAAACCACGGTCCGAATGTTGAATCTTATGCACTGTTTTTGCATAGTCATTCCGCTCGCCCGTACCTGCGCTGCCGTTATCTCCAATTGCATGCGAATCCCGCTCGGCCGCCTCCAACGTAGTAGCAATCGTAACCGCCTTGTTATAAGTCAGATTTTCCTCTGCGAACAACCTTTGTCTAACCAAATCACTACTTACGCCGCAAACAAATTGGTCCCTCATATTGTCGTCTAAATTCGTACTAAAGTCACAATATAATGATGCTTTCTTTAACTCCGCCGTAAAATTCGCCACTGATTGTCCGTTACTTTGACGACACTGTCGGAATTTATACCTTTCGGCGACTACCGACGGTTTGGGCTGCAAATGATTAGCCATGAGTTTAATCACTTCCTTGTACTCGCAATCACAAGGCTTCTTAGGGCTGCACAGGTTCACCATCAGCTCGTACGCAGCATCCCCGATTCCACTTATCAACGTTGGCAATTTCAAATTTTCCTCCACCTTGTTCACCAAAAAGTACATATCTAGCCGATCACAATATGTTTGCCAATTCCCGCTTTCTATATCGAAACACGCGATACTTCCCACATTTTTCGACATCTTGCACTAATTATTTTCAATCCTCGTCAACCACTGTTAAATTCGGGATTTTCGGCTAAGTAAAACCACCAGCTTGGATGACAGATTTATTCCAACTGCACAAAGAATGAATGCCTACCTACATTATACCCATACATAACAGTACTCATCAAGACAAATCTAAAGAGCCCAAACACGGCGGTGCTGCGATGAGCATATGAAGAGTTCCAGTGACCATCTCCTGTCTCCATCATGAGACCCTGGACCTCATTTATTCCGATAGTACTCATCAAGACAAACCCAAAGAGTCCAAACACGGCGGTGTTGTGATAACCATATGAGGAGTTCCAGTTCCACTGACTATCTCCTGACTCCATCATGAGACCCTTAGCCTTATTTATTCCGATAGTACTCATCAAGACAAATCCAACAAGCCCAAACACGGTGGTGTTATGATGTGATGAATATTTATGAGGAGTTGAGTGAAAATCACAAAATAAAATACTTAAGGATCAAACTCATTAAATCACGGTATACGAGTTCAGCGTGTCTTGGAATTGAGAATGTCAATGGGTGTTCAAAATCACTTGAAAGTCTGTTACAGTAAAGCTTTTATCTAAACAAATACACTTATTTTTGTTTCATTCAAAAATACTCAGTAGTTCCGATTTTACAGGCATTTAAAGTTCGCATAAAATATTGCGTCCCGCTTAGGGTCAATGGCCGCGCGTGACGTCATTAAGCAACGCCTCGCTTGGTCGCAAGTACGATTTGGTATCTCGCGTGGTGTTTTGTTTTGTTTTACCGCTTGTTAATAACACATATTAATAAAAAAATGTTTAGTACAGTCAGCAGCAATGGTTGCTACGCGGGCGAGGTGTTCAAAATGATCTACACACGCTCTTATTTAATTTATATGATGCCGCCGGAACGGAAGAGAGGCACTGGAACTGTCTAACAGAAAGTGATATCGTAGTCGAGTTTGGGCTTGTTTGATTTGTTGTCTTGAGTACTTACCACTAGACCCGATGTCGAGGGTCTGATGATGCAGGCGGAAGAGAGGCACTGGAACTGTCTAAGGACAAGCGATAAAGTAGTCGAGTTTGGGCTTGTTTGTTTTGTTGCCTTGAGTACTTACCACTAGATCTGATGTCGAGGGTCTGATGATGCAGCCGGAAGAGAGGCACTGGAACTGTCTAACTAACGGAAAAACATAAAGTAGGTAGTCGAGTTTGGGCTTGTTTGTTTTGTTGTCTTGAGTACTTACCCCTAGACCTGATGTCGAGGGTCTGATGATGCAGCCGGAAGAGAGGCACTGGAACTGCCCAACGAAAAGTGATAAAGTAGTCGAGTTTGAGCTTGTTGTTTTGTTGTCTTGAGTACTTACCAGTAGACCTGATGTCGAGGGTCTGATGATGCAGCCGGAAGAGAGGCACTAGAACTGTCTAACGGAAAGTCATAAAGTAGTCGAGTTTGGGCTTGTTTGTTTTGTTGTCTTGAGTACTTACCCCTAGACCTGATGTCGAGGGTCTGATGATGCAGCCGGAAGAGAGGCACTGGAACTGCCCAACGAAAAGTGATAAAGTAGTCGAGTTTGAGCTTGTTGTTTTGTTGTCTTGGGTACTTACCAGTAGACCTGATGTCGAGGGTCTGATGATGCAGCCGGAAGAGAGGCACTAGAACTGTCTAACGGAAAGTCATAAAGTAGTTGAGTTTGGGCTTGTTTGTTTTGTTGTCTTGAGTACTAACCCTTAGACCTGATGTCGAGAGTCTGATCATGCAGCCGGAAGAGAGGCACTGGAACTGCCTAACGAAAAGTAATAAAGTAGTCGAGTTTGGGCTTGTTTGTTTTGTTGTCTCGAGTACTTACCACTAGACTTGATGTCGAGGGTCTGATGATGCAGTCGGAAGAGAGGCACTAGAACTGTCTAAATAACGGAAAGTCATAAAGTAGTCGAGTTTGGGCTTGTTTGTTTTGTTGTCTTGAGTACTTACCACTAGACCTGATTTCGAGGGCCTGATGATGCAGCCGGAAGAGAGGCACTGCAACAGCCTAACGTTAAGTGATAAAGTAGTCGAGTTTGGGCTTGTTTGTTTTGTTGTCTTGAGTACTTACCACTAGACCTGATGTCGAGGGTCTGATGATGCAGCCGGAAGAGAGGCACTGGAACTGCCTAACGAAAAGTGATAAAGTAGTCGAGTTTGAGCTTGTTTGTTTTGTTATCTTGAGTACTTACCACTAGACCTGATGTCGAGGGTCTGATGATGCAGCCCGAAGAGAGGCACTAGAACTGTCTAACGGAAAGTCATACAGTAGTCGAGTTTGGGCTTGTTTGTTTTGTTGTCTTGAGTACTTACCACTGGACCTGATATCGAGGGTCTGATGATGCAAGCAGAAGAGAGGCACTGGAACTGCCTAATGAAAAGTGATAAAGTAGTCGAGTTTGGGCTTGTTTGTGTGTGTGCCTCTCCTTCGGCTGCATCATCAGACCCTCGACATCAGGTCTAGTGGTAAGTACTCAAGACAACAAAACAAGCCCAAACTCGACGACTTTATCACTTTTCGTTTGACAGTTCCAGTGCCTCTCTTTCGGCTGCATCATCAGACCCTCGACATCAGTTCTAGTGGTAATTATCCAAGACAACAAAACAAACATGCCCAAGTTCGACTACCGTAGCACTTTCCGTTAGGCAGTTCCAGTGCCTCTCTTCCGGCTGCATCATCAGATCCTCGACATCAGGTGTAGTAGTAAGTACCTAAGACAACAAAACAAACAAGCCCAAACTCGACTACTATATCACTTGTCCTTAGGCGGTTCCAGTGCCTCTCTTCCAGCTGCATCATCAGACCCTCGACATCAGGTCTAGTGGTAAGTACTCAAGACAACAAAACAAACAAGCTCAAACTCGACTACTTTATCACTTTTCGTTAGGCAGTTCCAGTACTTCCAGTGCCCCTCTTCCGGCTGCGTCATCAGACCCTCGACATCAGGTCGAGTGGTAAGTACTCAAGATCACAAAACAAACAAGCCCAAGCTCGACTACTTTATCGCTTGTTCTTAGACAGTTCCAGTGCCTCTCTTCCGGCTGCATCATCAAACCCTCGACATCAGGTCTAGTGGTAAGTACTCAAGATCACAAAACAAACAAGCCCAAGCTCGACTACTTTATCGCTTGTCCTTAGACAGTTCCAGTGCCTCTCTTCCGGCTGCATCATCAAACCCTCGATATCAGGTCTAGTGGTAAGTACCCAAGACAACAAAACAAACAAGCCCAAGCTCGACTACTTTAGCACTTTCAGTTAGGCAGTTCCAGTGCCTCTCTTCCGGTTGCATCATCAGACCCTCGACATCAGGTCTAGTGGTAAGTACCCAAGACAACAAAACAAACAAGCCCAAGCTCGACTACTGTAGCACTTTCAGTTAGGCAGTTCCAGTGCCTCTCTTCCGGCTGCATCATCAGACCCTCGATATCAGGTCTAGTGGTAAGTACCCAAGACAACAAAACAAACAAGCCCAAACTCGACTACTTTATCGCTTGTCCTTAGACAGTTCCAGTGCCTCTCTTCCGGCTGCATCATCGGACCCTCGACATCGGGTCTAATGGTAAGTACTCAAGACAACAAAACAAACAAGCCCAAGCTCGACTACTGTAACACTTTCAGTTAGGCAGTTCCAGTGCCTCTCTTCCGGCTGAATCATCAGACCCTCGATATCAGGTCTAGTGGTAAGTACCCAAGACAACAAAACAAACAAGCCCAAACTCGACTACTTTATCGCTTGTCCTTAGACAGTTCCAGTGCCTCTCTTCCGGCTGCATCATCAGACCCTCGACATCAGGTCTAGTGGTAAGTACTCAAGACAACAAAACAAACAAGCCCAAACTCGACTACTTTATCACTTGTCCTTAGGCAGTTCCAGTGCCTCTCTTCCGGCTGCATCATCAGGCCTGGCCAATTTTACCGGCGCACTGATGGTAGTATTTGTGCATTTTGGCATAACACACGATTTTCTAGTGTTTGGATTGGACAATTTTTTAAAACAATTATTATTTCTTGCGAATCGCAAGGCAGCGGTACGAAAGCGCGCGTAGACGTGTGCGCCGATTTAAAAATGATCGGCGGCGGCGTTTGCCTAAAAATCGGCGGCGGCGGCGTACTTTCGGCGTGAAATCGGCGTGAATGTCACGTAAATAAAAATGCGAAATAATTCGTATTTTTTTTTTAATCCAGATCAATGCAATAAATCTGTATTCATACAAGTAAACCACACCCCACCCTATATGACAAAAATGCGGTAGAAACATGGACAATACTGGTTAGGGAGCGACAAAGAATTCGATATGCGGTACTGGAGGCGAATGCTGAGGATACCCTGGACAGCCAAACGGACCAATGACCCAGCTCGGTATCAAGACACGGTTATCCACTGTTTGTCGGGCTCGGCAGTGGCTGCTTTCATACTTTGGACAAGTAATGCGCAGTGGTGCTGATAGTCTGGAGAAACTGGTCGTGGTTGGTGGAATGGAAGGCAAGAGGGCTAGGGGATGCTCATCAACTACATGGACAGATCAGGTTAAGGAAGCCACATCTTCAAGCAAATTTCACCAAGCGATGAGGGCTACGTTGGATCGAGACCGATGGAGACATTGGAGACACGTCCTCAGGGCGGCGAAATCCAGAAGTGATCACGATCCTCAGGAATGAGGGACCGACTCAAGAGAGACAGATATAGCTAACAAAAATATCCAGTTTAAAAGCTCCGCCTGGGGCATGGTCCCCATAACGCTAGCCGCGTTACCCCTCTGCATTGCCAGAGAAATTCTCTGTGGAAGGAAAGTGTCAGGTCCCCGAGGTACCGACCAGTCGCCACAACAAAGCTCTCATGAATGTCTTCATGTTAGCCGGCCAGGGTCCAGAGTCCACTGCAAAGACGAGTGTTTGCGGTGCTTGAGAGCTTCGTCAGCTCCACCACTGGCCTGGGAGCGAGTTGCGTGGAAGTGGGATTGCGCACATGCGGTGTTTCACACCAGAGCCCTCCCTAGTTTCCACGGCTGCAACGTGACTCCATCAGGATGGTTACCATCGTCTTATGCCATACCCACTAGTTCTGTTGTCCCAGCACGAAACACACCAAGCTTACCGGGCCTCCTTCAGGCACGCTATATGGCGTCAGTTTCCGAATGAGACAACTACTAGAGGAGGGGGAGGGGGACATTATATTAGATTTATGAATCGATTATTCCCAAAGTAAAAAAATGTCTTTGAAAAATTCTTAATCGTTTCTGAGTAAAAGGATTGTGACATTACAGGACATATGTACAGACAGACGGATATGACGAAGCTATAAGAGTTTGTTTTTGCTGTTATTATTTGGCTATACATGCCTACTTATACGATTTTCTCAGCCGGATTTCCATACTCAGGCGCTCAATGTAGTTCAGACTGCTCTGATAGTATATATAAACAAAGAAAAATATTTATTATCACACAACAAATTTAACATAAGAAGTGTACCACTGTATATACATTAAAACAATAACAAAGCAATAAAAAAGTTAAACGAAAATGTTAGTTATACTCTTTTATCTAATAAAAAGACTCTTTGGCATTCAGTCAAGGTTACGCCGATTTCACGCCGATCATTTAGTCGGCGGCGGCGGCGTGGCAAAAAGGCCGGCGGCGGCGGCGCGCCGGCGCGGCGCACACGTCTAAGCGCGCGAACGGAGTGAGCGAGTGTTGCTGTATGACGTCACGCGCATTGAACGCGGCCCGATCGTCGCGCGCTCACTTTAAAATTGCATATCTTGGAAACTACTTGACGTATCCAAATAATTCTTTCACCGTTATTTTTTATTAATAACAGAGAAGACTCAGAGCTAAAATTCAAAATTGGTTGACATTCTCAATTCTGTGAAACGTAATTCCGATGTTCGCAAAGTCGCGCGATCGGCGAAAGCGACATAGGTCCGACCTCTGAGAGCGCTTGGCGCCGTCTGAGTGCGGGGCATCAATGCAGCGTAATTTATGGGAATTATGGGCTATGTTTAAATTTTTTTACAAAATTTACTTTTAGTCCAATTATGATTTAAAAAATATCTGATACACAAGAAGAGTTACTCTTTGCAACAATTTTATCTTTAGAGCAAAATGTTAACGCAGCTTGCGAGGAAAAAATAAAATGTAAGCCTGTTTTTATACATAGACTAGGCAACATTCGGATGCTATTTAAACCTAAATTATAAATAAATCCTACTTATTTAACGACGTTACTATTTAGTTTATCATATGTAGAATTGAAATTTGTTCATTTTGTACAAAAATAAGTCCTTTCCACGTCAAAATCGAGAATGAAAACGTTACGCCTAACCACAAAATATTGAAAAACCCAGCCAAGAGAACGCGTTTTTACCAAGGTTAACGATTAAAAAACAAACGTTAAGTAATGTTACTATTAAGAATAAGAAACGGGCTATCAAATACTTCAATAATTTCTTTAAAATTATGGATATTTGCGCCAGAAGCTTTGATAAAAAACCAAGCATTTTGCGGAATACTCTTATAAGGCCTCTTAACACTGTTAACTTTCGATCGTTCATACCTGACCGTATGTCATCAGTAATTTTGACGAGAGCTGAAGCCGTACTATGACCCGTGCGGAAGCCGGACTGATAGGGATTAAGGAGGTCGTTTCTATTTAGGTAGGATGTGAACTGCTGGTAAACTAGACGCTTGAGGACTTTGGACAGGAAAGGAAGAATGGAAATAGGTCGATACTCTGAGAAAGCTGAAGGATTGGGTTTTTTAGGTAAAGGAATAATAGAGTCTGGCTAACCAAAATTTACTGACAGATATTTACATGTTGTATCACTTATTGTCTATTATTGTTTAAATGTCTGTTGTCAACACGTTGTCAATTTATGTCAATCATTCAAATTGGTCGCGGTTTATAAGGGGTTTATTGTGTTTATTTTAAATAATATTAATAATTACAATACCGATTGAGGTCCGCGAACTATTATTTAAGCCCGTAAATAATTACGACAATGTGCGAAGTGGACGTCAAGCGTTGTATAACGAAAAACTGCAATGTTTTGAAATCCTGCAATGTTTACAGGATGTAAACAATGTAGTAGGTTGGTGCTCTATTAATATTTTGATACTTTCAGTACTAGTTTTTGAAATACAACGACGGTGGTAAACAAGCGTACGGTCCACCTGATGGTAAACGGACACCCCAGTCTATAGACGCTCGCAACTCCAAAGAAGGCACGTTCGCATTTTTAATATATACCCTATATAAAATTTGACGATTTACTGTTTTGACAGCAGAAGGGACAAATTTAGGTCCCACGTTCTCAACACAGTGCAACCCGGTAGCTCTGGCAACCTTGCCCACCTCTAGGAACACAACACTACTTACTATTACCTGACCTAACTAAGAACTAGACGTGTCATAAATCCTAGTTTTTCAATTTCAAGTATGGGACCACTTTTTTCCCCTATTAGAAGTATGGCAAATATGATGTCACATTGTATCATACATATACTTTCCAAAAATCCAAACGCCATACTGGTACAAATCGTTTGGCAAAAATTTAAAAAAATACTCTTTTGCAGTGGTATGGCGGCCATTTGGCCCCATCGGAAAAGAATGGCATGGTGATTTTCGTGAATGGCTTGACGATGAACGATAGCTGTGCAAAAAAAAATTAGCCTGGTACAAATGGTTTTTTCCTTTTAATTTTTATTGACTTGTTTTTACTAGGTATTATTTACAATACAAATTCATTTTTCCGCCTTGTTAAAACGGTATATGATGAGAAAGTGTAAATATATGTTTTTGTCGTTGACTGTACTCCACATAGTGATAGAAATTATGTGAGCTGATTTTGAGTGCACATCAACCTACTTTTAACATGTTTCACTATAGGTACCTTAACTACGTGTGCACAGAAAATCATAAATATTTTCTAGTATCAAAACTATACTTCCTACTACACAAGTGTGACCATTCCAAGATTTTTTGAATTTCCCGCCAAAATTGTGTGTAATATTTCACTAGCCAGACTCTATCAGCATCCTTCCATATGGAAGGAAATATACTTGTTGTGATAGAGGCATTGAGGATGCTGGTAATTACAGGAACGAGGAGATCAAGGAGAGGAAGGATCATATTACGGCTTATGCTATCGACTCCGACAGCGTTTGAGGTAATGGATAGTATGTTTTTTCTTAACATCACTATCGGTGAATTGATCAAGAGAAAAAGGAGTTGAATCTGGAGTTGGGAGAGATGACAGAGAATCAAGGGTCCTGGACTTAGCAGGACCGCTAAAGATTGTAGAGGAAGCAAAATGCTGATTCAGAAGGTTAATATCGACGTCTTTGGCACAAGAGTTATGTTGTTTCCCAACTCCGAGAGATTTAAGAAATTTCCAAACTTTCGCTGGGTCACCATTCTCAACTGACTTATGAATGTGGCGCCTTTGAGCGTCACGTCAGACAGTGCTACACCGGTTGCGCAACTTATGATAACGCGCTTTGTTCCTGTCCGACGTTTCAAGTTTATATCTGGCTTTGGCGACGTTTTTCCTTTCGATTAGTGACCTAATTTCCTTTGTGAGCCAGGGAGCAGGGAGATGTTTCACCTTGACTAGCCGAATTGGTGCGTGTACATCGTAGAGCCGAGTCAGAAGGGAATTAAAAAGGACGATTTGTTCATCAACCGAATCAGCTCGAGAAATCACGCCCCAATCAACTTTGGCTGCGTCATCGCGAAGCTTGTCCAAGTCCATCCTACCAAAATTGCGCTGAAGTAATATTTTGGGCTTAAGCTTGGGAGGGCGAATTTTATAGGAAAGATAAAGAAGATCATGGTATGAAAAAGCATCAGCGGAATATTGGCCATACTTGGCAACGTGAGTCAAAGATGAGGTCAGAGTAATATCTAAAAGAGAAGGAGAACAGTTGGGAAAGTGGTGTGTTGACTGAGAAGGTAAGATATGCAAATTAGAGGCATCCACAATGGATTTTAGAGATCTAGACCTATGGTCATACGAGTATTGGACCTACGAGTATTTGTTCCCGAGTCTTGGGCTAACCTAACTCTTTTCTACATATCTGTGTGTTACCTGTGTGGCGAGACAGATGGGGTCCTGGCACGACGGCAGTTTCATGGACAGCGTCTGCTTGAAGGTCTCCGCGTTGAACACGTGGATGTACCCATTGAGGGACAGAGCTGCGATCTCGCGCCAGCGCGGGTTGAATGTGAGCGCGCGGACTTTTTGACCTGGTGTGTAAAAATAGTACATTACTTACCAAGGGCGATAAAACAAAGAATGTCTCAGAACGCAGGTATTTTACGCCCGAGCCGAAGGCAAGGGCGATAAATATGCGATCTGAGGCTTTCTTTATTATCGCCCGTGGTAAGTACAAAATTTTATGTCACCCCCTGGCCAGGAAGTGGGTTTTTTCGCGCGCGGAGCGTGCGATAATGGCCACTTTATGGCCAGGTGTGACATAAAAACATGAAATCATACTATTGTTTATGCAACTGTTACATAATTAGGTCTTAAAACACGGGTGTTTTAAGACCTAATTATTTATACAGTTGCACACACTTTTTTATCTTCATGCATATCCATAAATTTTCTATCATGTGTTCAGGCACCATTGCTTGAAACGCCATAGCCATGTTTGATTAAATCATAAAAAAATTAGTATCATTATTTTTCAAAATTCGCTCTTGCAAATGTAGCTCATGGATTGAAGAACCAATAACCGTTTGCGCCATAAATATGCCTATAGTTTTGACGGAGGAATATCAGCTCAAAACTCGTCAAAAATCGACGAATAGCGCGTGGAGTCCGTTGAGTAATCTTAGTTTTTATTATGCCAAAGTTTGAAATGTTCAGATGTTATCTGTTATGCGATGTGCTGTTAGCGCTACTCTGTTTTTGTTACAAGATCACTGTAGCTAGATTTTTTTATATGTATATTTGATTAAGCCAACTTGTCAAATGAGAGAAAAGGAGACTGGTTATCGAGTAACATGATTATTAAAATTCGTATTGTAATATGCATGCATAATAATAACGTTATTAATCGAACATTTGCTGTTTTTTTTTTCAACGTTTGGGGTGGTTAGCGTGAAGTTGACCACCCCATTTTGTTTTTTAAAAAAACCGAATTTAGAATCGGGTCCTAACGATTTTACCTACAGAATAAACGTGATCTAACGATGAACAAACGATTCCGATATGCCATTTGCGGGCAAACGAAATGAAACTGAGTTTATTGCACTTCGGAATGAGATACCCCAGTCAACAAGACCTACAGTATGAATTTTCGTTTTTATTTTTTTGTGTCTAAACTATTGAGGTCCTAACGATTTTAATGCCTGAACAAACGTGAACTAACGACGCCCGATGACTCCACATATTTGGTTTTGGTGATTTCGGGGTGGGGTGGTTAGCGTGAAGACAGCCACCCCACTTTAAGTTTTAAAAAAAGTATGAAAGAGTTGGGTCCTAACGATTTTACCTACTGAACAAACGTGAACTAACGATTATCTTGCTATAGGAACTAAAAAAAAACAACAATTTTGGTTTGGGGTGGTTAGCGTGAAGTTGACCACCCCATTTTGTTTTTTAAAAAAACGGATGTTAGAATCGGGTCCTAACGATTTTACCTACTGAACAAACGTGAACTAACGATGAACAAACGATTCCGATATGCCATTTGCGGGCAAACGAAATGGGGTGGCTGTCTTCACGAGCATATTAATACCGGTATCACGAAATGTCCGGTATTTGAAAGCCCTAGTTGGAAGGTTAGATGTCAGGCGTTTCCGTAGAACCACGCCCTGCTAAGTCTTGGGACTAATAGCGGACCTCAGACATCCAACTGTATTAGTATAATAGCCTGAGAAAGATACGTTTTTTTTGGAAAAAATCTCTAACAGGCTATTTTTTTTTATACGGTTCTTTTAAGTGATTTTAAGAATCAATATTTTTCAAATTTGCGAATCTACCACCAGAAGTTGGATAAAAAAAATGGTGCCCAAAAACTGTTGATTTTTCACAGCAAATATGGTATAAGTAGTTTTATTGAGAATGCTTCTATCTTTAGGTCTGTTTTGATGCTTACGATCCGAATCGAAACATATATGCAACGGGAAATAAGAGAAATTTAATCTAACAGGTATTTTCAGTTTTTCTGAAACTTATTAAAAAGAAAATTATATATAAGCTTTTTATAGCAACACATGAAAAACAAGGACTGTTTCTCAGAATTATCATTGAAAATGAAACTATTTAAATATTTGGTAAATAGTTTTTTACAAATCGCGTATTTAACATTAAGTAGTAGAAAAAATATATCAGTTCCAATTTTTCCGTGGACTTTTAATTTAAACCCTGAGAATGTCAGTGGAATAGGAATGAACCCCATGTTATTTGTTTTCGTTGACTTGCTTAATTACAGCACACACGTGCTATCTGATTTGGACTTTATTGCCTTACTATCAGGGATTATTTTAGAACGCACAACGAGATGGAAGTATGCATGTCGAAACAAGCGCGCGGCGCGTGCGGCCGGCCTCCGCCGCCTCGCTCCGATTAGCCTAAGAGCGGTACGGTTGCGCTGTATGAATTTTGAACATTAATTCATAACAGCTACTTTTTTTGCACCAAAAAATTTGTTAAAGCAATTAGATTAGGTATTCTTTAATAAAACACATAGTCCACCAACGTGACTGTAGAAAATATTAAAAAAAAATCTATAAAAAATCCTTAAAAATCGGGCGAAAATGGTATAAGCATTTACTTACTTTATGACATACTATATATATTTATATTCTTTATGTCACACCTGGCCATAAAGTGGCCATTATCGCACGCTCCGCGCGCGAAAAAACCCACTTCCTGGCCAGGGGGTGACATAAAATTTTGTACTTACCACGGGCGATAATAAAGAAAGCCTCAGATCGCGTATTTATCGCCCTTGCCTTCGGCTCGGGCGTAAAATACCTGCGATCCGAGACATTCTTTGTTTTATCGCCCTTGGTAAGTAATGTACTATTGTGATACATGAAAAATCAACCGATTTTTGTTAAGGCAACATCGTAATATAATAATTTTTAATACAGAAAAATATAAAATTCAATTACGGCTATGGTATATAAGCTAACATTACAGTTATGGTTTATATATATCTTTCTTATATGTATTGACCCTTTTTATACTGAAGCTACCCAAAATACCTGGAGCTTTATTTTCTTTGAAAAAGTCTTGTGAAATTAATATATAAGCCAAACTCACTACGTTGACTTTTCATGAAGGCCACATTGAAGAAGGTGTAATGCTAATGAACCCTATAAATACCTATTAAGTGATTTCAAATGCATCTTCATTAATAGTAGGCGCGAGAGGGGAATACGCGGGGTGAGCGGAGGTGTGCAGCACAGCGAGAGGCGCGCGGGTGGGTGACAAGTGTGTGTGTGTACTTTACTTTTATCGGTGGCTTCGGTGCGGCCCTAAGCTTTATGTTCTATTAGGTATATGTTAATAGTGTATTTTAGACAACTTATTATTAAGTTCAATAGTAGCTATGAAGTATGGATTAAAAGTTAAAACTAAGTCATTTAGTAACTTTAAATTTTGTATATAATCTGACATCTAAAACGACTCAAAACCGCCAAAATGATTTTTAAATATATATAATTTATCGATTAAGAAATCACGGACTTTGTGTACCTAACCTATACGCTTATAATAAAAGCCCTCTCTCATGCGGTGCATTCGTAGGTGTAGGTAGGTACTGAACAACTACGTTGTCGGCCGGACGGTAGGTATATTGCGACCATATATTCGTGATTGTACTTTGCACACACTTTATTAACAGTACAGTTGAAGACATAAATTAGGTATACATAAAAAGTAGAACATGTATACGTATCGGCATAAATTCTTAGAAAGATGATGCCACGCTAAATTATGCCTTATAGGGACGCTTAGAAGCAGGTATTCGTCACTTCGCACGCCGCGCAGGTCGAAGCCCTTCGCGACCTTGAATTACATAGACGCAACACCGAGATTGCGTGAATAAGTATGTCTTGATCCAACAAGTAAATAGGATGACAAATGTATTCGTTTTTTAAAATATTACATCGTCATAATTATTTTATATAAGTAGTATAGAATAGATACGCGGAACACGCATGTTTCATAAAGATCATATCACGGCAAAAGTCACCAACCAGAGATAATAAGGGCTACAGGCGGGTGGCCGCCATCCAAAATTTTGAAAACGCAGATATAACAAGGAAAGTTAACTAGGTGTTTTAAAAATTTTCGTCTCTCAAAGGGTTGAAAATAGGGGTTAAATATTGTATGGGGATCAAATTTTTTTAAATAGACAAAACTGGTTTGTTCGTTTCTGTCAGTACATATCAACGCACAGCCCAAACCGCTGGTTCTAGAGATTCCAAATTTGGCACGTAGATTCCTTATAAGGTCTAGGGGTGCACTAAGGAAGGATTTTTCAAAATTCGTCCCCTAAGGGGGTGAAATGGGGGTCCAAAGTTTGTATGGGGAAACAAGATTAGTAAGACTATTTTATTCAAAACTTCACCTTCTAAATAAGTAAACACGTGTCTCCAGTTTTTTGAAAATTCAACCCCTAAAAGGGGGGAATGGGGTGACAAAGTATGAAAATCGACAATGGGTATGTTTCTGTGGTTTATCGGGTCGCTAATTACGAAAACTATAATGATTTTAATATACAACGTGGCGGACATGAAATGCCATCTCCCTTGTCGGGGTGAAATGGGGTTGAAATTTAAATAACTAAATATCAATATGGGTGTAGTTTTATGTTTTTTTTTCGGACGTCAATTACGAAAACGGTATCTATTTTAAGATTTAATATTGTGGAAATGAACATTCTTTATCTAAATATATAAAAAAAGAAACTGACTGACTGACTGACATATCAACGCATAGCCCAAATCGCTGGTTCTAGAGATTCCAAATTTGGCACGTAGGTTCCTTATAATGTCTAGCTAGGGGTACACTAAGGAAGGATTTTTCAAAATTCATCCTCTAAGGGGGTGAAATGGGGTCCAAAGTTTGTATGGGGAAACAAGATTAGTCAGACTATTTTATTCGCAACTTCACAGGAGTACTCCTAACAATAAATAAGTAAACACGTATTTCCGGTTTTTTGAAAATTCAACCCCTAAAAGGAGGAAATCGAGTGACAAAGTGTGAAAATGACAATGGGTATTGATTCTGTGGTTTATCAGGGCGCTGATTACGAAAACTACTATGATTTTAAAATCCAACGTGGCGGACATGAAATACCATCTCCCCTGTCGGGGTGAAATGGGGTTGAAATTGAAATAACTAAATATCAATATGGGTGTAGTTTTGTTTTTTTCGGACGTCAATTACGAAAACGGTATCGATTTTAAGATTTAATATTGAGAAAATGAACATTCTTTATCTAAATATATAAAAAAATAAACTAACTGACTGACTGACATATCAACGCACAGCCCAAATCGCTGGTTCTAGAGATTCCAAATTTAGCACGTAGGTTCCTTATAAGTTCTAGCTAGGGGACACACATACTAAGGAAGGATTTTTCAAAATTCATCCTCTAAGGGGGTGAAATGGGGGTCCAAAGTTTGTATGGGGAAACAAGATTAGTCAGACTATATTATTCGAAACTTAACAGGAGTACTCCTAACAATAAATAAAAACACGTGTTTCCGGTTTTTTGAAAATTCAACCCCTAAAAGGAGGAAATCGGGTGACAAAGTGTGAAAGCCGTACCGTACTATTAAAGATATATATCACACTATCTTTTTCTCCCGGCTTCGCCCGCGTACTAAACGTAACTTTAAACAGTCTATAAGAAAAGGATGATCTCAGTTTGAATTTGACCCAACCAGAGGTATGTGTTTGTCCGCGATTATCACGCGTTTGGCTGAACCGATTTAGGTGCGGGTCGGAAAACTTTTTGTTACATTCTGGAGGTTTCGGTATACGAATTTTTATGCCTCCATCGACTTACTACTACAAAGAGATTATAATTACTACTCTTGAATAAAAGTACATATCTGTCTCCCTTAAAAGAAGGAAATCTGGTCTCAAAGTCTGAAAATCAATATGGGTATTATTTTCAGACTTTGTGACCACATTTCCTCCTTTTAAGGGTTGAATTCTCAAAAACCTGAAAAACTTGTTTACTCATTTATCATTAGGAATACTCCTTTAAAGTTTCGAATAAAATAGTCTTAACTAATCTTGTTTTCCCATACAAATTTTTGGCATCGTTTCACCCCTTAGCATGTGAATTTTGGAAAATATTTTCATAGTGCGCCCCTAGACCTTATAAGGAACCTACTTGCCAAATTTGGAATATAATCTAGAACCAGCGGTTTGGGCTGTGCGTTGATATGTGAGTCAGTCAGTTTCTTCTTTAACATATTTAGAAAATGTTCATGTCCACAATATTAAATCTTAAAATCGATGCCATTTTCGTAATTAACGTCCCAAAAAAACCATGAAAACGACACCCATATTGATATGTAGACATTTCAACCCCATTTCACCCCGACTGGGAAAATTGGTATTTCACGTCCGCCAATTTTCGTTAAAATCATTGTTGTTTTCGTAATCAGCGACCCGATAAACCATAGAAATAATACCCATAGTCGATTTTTAGACTTTGACACCCCATTTCCCCCTTTTAGGAGTTGAATTTAAAAAAACCTGAAACACGTGTTTACTCATTTATTGCTACGAGTACTCCTGTGAAGTTTCGAATAAAATAATTAAACTAATATTGTTTCTCCATACAAACTTTGGAGCCCCATTTCACCCCCTTAGGGGATGAATTTTGAAAAATCCTTCCTTAGTGCACCCCTAGACTTTATAAGGAACCTTCGTGCCAAATTTGGAATCTCTAGAACCAGCGGTTTGGGTTGTACGTTGATATGTCAGTCAGTCAGCCAGTCAGTCAATCAGTCAGTCAGTTTCATCTTTTACATATTTAGAAATGTTTATGTCCACAATATTAAATCTTAAAATTAAATATCTATATCTAAATAAACTAAACTAAACTAAAACATATGTAAAAAATTGGGCCCCCGTGGCATGGTACCGAAGATGCTGGCAGCATTTCCTCGCTGTATTGCAATACTAATGCGTTGAGCGAGGAAGCTGCCAGCTCTTCGGTCACCAGTTGATTCAATTAACCTTTTACTTAATTCCTTAAACAGGAAGTGAGCACTGGGACCCCACGGGCCAAGGGTCTCGACGCCAAAGGGCATAAAAATGTATTCTGGGCCGAGACCCCTGTATTTGTTGCTCCTAAAATTTTCGGCCGCCTTAGCCGCCGCGCCACACCGAACGCTGGTACCGTTGAGGTGGGAAGGAGCAAGAGTATCCACGCATGTTGCGTCCCACACAAGAACCTTTCCCAACCTCCACGGCACCAAAGACATCCCGTCCGGTCTCTTGCCATCGTCTCTTGCTATGCCAGTTGGCTCGAGTAGAGCTGGCACGTTGACTGAAGCAAGAGACCGGCGGTTGATATCATTCAGTGCAGCGTGGCGAGAAAAGCGGCCTGCGCTTTTTTGACAAGAAAGCCCGTGGTGTCCCAGTTCGTCGACTTCACTGCCGCAGGGGCACCTGTGTGGAGTGCAGACTTTGATGCCTAACCTGAGGGAGGTAGCCAGGCGGATGGTGTCAGGTTCCAAGAAGGTTCCGGTGTTTGGCGAAGGATACGCATGTAGCCATTCACCGGATTCCTTAGCACCCGACGCCAGCAGCCTAGCCCGCTCTGATCCAGTGCTATTGCTTAATAATGAATTAAAAGTAATTTGGCAAAGTTGATCGTCCCAGCTCCTTTGACAATTTGGGTGGTCCGGCGCATCATTTCCCGGGCAAGCAATTGACCAGGTATTTTTGGCCTCCTCCAAGCCAGCTAACTCAAAGTTTGACGGGAGACCCCGTAAGATTTTTCCTATGAGATTAGCTGAACTGTGGAGGGAGGACAAAAAAGCTGGTAGCGAAACACTTGAAATTTTTCTTATCCCTAGCCCACCATGCCATTTTCGTAATTGACGTCCCAAAAAACCATGAAAACGATACCCATATTGATATGTAGACATTTCAACCCCATTTCACCCCGACAGGGGAGATGGTATTTCACGTCCGCCACGTTGGATTTTAAAATCAGTGTTGTTTTCGTAATCAGCGACCCGATAAACCACAGAAACAATGCCCATTGTCGATTTTCAGACTTTGACACCCCATTTCCCCCTTTTAGGGGTTGAATTTTCAGAAAACCTGAAACCGTGTTTACTCATTTATTATTAGGAGTACTCCTGTGAAGTTTCAAACTAATCTGACGTTATGATATAATCAATAGACAAAACTACTAACAAACTTATATAATAAACTTAAAAATAAACTTAAAAATAACTAATCTTGTTTCTCCATACAAACTTCGGAGCCCCATTTCACCCCCTTAGGGGATGAATTTTGAAAAATCCTTCCTTAGTGCACCCCTAAAGCTTATAAGGAACCTACGTGCCAAATTTGGAATCTCTAGAACCAGCGGTTTGGGCTGTGCGTTGATATGTCAGTCAGTCAGTCAATCAATCAGTCAGTCAGTTTCTTCTTTTATATATTTAAGATTAAGATTATACGTAAACATCATAAACTACGCAAATAAACAAAATTTCCTACGCCGCAAACAAATTTTACATAGTTACTCAAACTCAATATCATTTTAAAGGTAATGAATGAGTAGGTAAATAATAATAAAATGTCGCACTGGGCCGAGCGGCGGCCTCAAGCACGCGTGTTTTAAGTTTGAACCTGCCTACTCAATCCCTACATTCTCATCTCAAATAATCCTTAACAGTAAGTCAATAAAGTCCAAATCCGATTGCAAACGTATGCTGTACATTAATGAATATAAATAAAATTCGCTTTATTCCTATTTCGTTGATATTCTGAGCTTTAAGGCCCGGGGTACTGTGAATGACCTTGACCACTTAACGACTGCCGATGGCCGATCCAAGCGACATCTGTTCAACAATGATCGCGTTAGCTCGATTCGCTTGTAAACGGGCTGCCTTGATAATCGACCTGTTCCGCTGTTGCGTCAGTAGATGGCGCTCGGATTGCCCGGTGAACTACGCAGAGTAGTGTTTGTATCAGATGAAACAATATGAAGACTGAAGAAACATTCATATTTGGCTCGTTGTTTTTTGTTGTATAGTTGACGAAATATAAGCTGCCCCGATTCCTCGAAGAACTTGTATGGCGAATCGGTGCAGCTTATATTTCGTCAACCATACCTACTACGTACTACGTAGTAGCAGTGGCGTGCACAGAGTTTTTAGACAGGGTAGGCAGATTTAAAAAAAGCCACGAATATTTATTATTCGCAGGTAGTACCACCTATTAGTTAGTGTCAAATTTACGATTCATATTCCTTTACTAATGCACTAATTCCAAATCAACGGTAGTGAGATCAAATTGAGAAAGGGTAGTGTACCTACTATCCGTTCTCAATGGAGAATGTCAATAGGTCTGCAAAATTACTTGAAAGTTTGTTACGGTAAAGCTTTCATTCATACAAATACATTAGTTTTTATTTCATTCAAAAATACCAAGTAGTTTTGATTTTACATGCATTTAAAGTGAGTCCCGCTAACCGCGTGTGACGTCATTTTGCAACGCTAGTCTAGTAGAGTGAGCGCGTGTATAGCGAGTGTTGCACTATGACGTCACGAAGGCGGGTCGTCGCGCGTCACTTTAAAATTCAATATCTTGGAAACTAAAGGACGTATCGAAATAATTCCTTCACATATATTTTTTATTTTCAACAAAGAATACAGAAAAATAGAATTCTAAATAAGTACCATTAGGTACTGTACGAATATCGTTAGTTATTGAATAAAGTTTTCCTGTGAAGAAGATTATGAAAAAAAGGTACTTACTGGCTTTACTTCGCCAAATAAAGTTTCCAGAAGAACACACGTAGTAGGTACGGTGAACCAATTTGATTTCTAGGCCACTTGGTACCTTGTCACAGTGATATTAATATGATAGCTCTAGCGGCTATAATATTGATTCTAACTGCGACAAGGTACGAAGTGCCCCAGAAATCAAATTGGTTGACTGTACGTACCTATTTATGATCTAAACAGAATTTGATATTTATTATTGAGATAATAAAAAAAGCCAATAAATGCTTTTATTGGAATATAACTTTTTTTTAACCAATCAGATCACACACAAACTCATAACTCCCACGGGAGTTATAAAATTCCATAATTCCCGCGGGAGGTAAATCTGCTATAATTGCTTTATACGCACGCGTGCAATAACACACTTTACGATGAAGAATTTACTTAGATATTTTACAATAATTAAGGGATATGCAAAACCGTACAATTATTAAGAGTGTACAATCGAGGTCATAAATATGTTTTCACACCACCTGGTGGACAATGCCCAGTTATATATCAATGCAAACCTTACCGAAAGCAAATCATGCTTACCGAAAGCAAACCATGATAACCCTGGTTTGCCGGGTTGTAATATTACTTATATACTGAATCTCATTACAACCCTCGGGTAATAATGTGATATCACTTTTCATAGTTGCTATTGTTATTCCCTTAAAGTCTAATTTCGTGAAGTCCGCACGGCGGCGAGCAGACGGCATACCGGCGCCGTGTTTTGTTTTGTTTGGAACGCCGCGTTCGAAATAAAACACGGTACCGGTGCGCTGATAAGTTGTTTTTTTTTCAAATTAGTTTATAACTAGTATTTACAAAAACGAACTGTTTTAAATACACTATTATTCCGTTTTTACTTACTTACGGTTCAGGTTCAATGGATAAATTGTCATTTGGTGGACCATCATCAGATTCAGATTCATTTATTTCATTAATGTAATTTACAATATAAGTTTGCATCGATGTCAAAAATATAAGAATTCACATAATGATCGTCAAGTTAGATATAAATAAATAAAGAGAATAATGAGATAATGAAATGAAAATATTCTTCTAATAAGGATCTTCTTAACATAATTGAATACGCGCGCGACGACCGCTTTAGCTTAGTTGGTAGTGACCCTGCCTACGAAGCCGGTAGCTCTAGTATAAGTTTTTTCGAAACATTAACTAATTCGAACGCGTTTGCGTTTTGTCTCAAAATGTATGAAAACGCTCTCACCGAGTTTGAAATACGCGCGTTCATCGGTTAGCAACAAATGTTAAAATACTCGCTGTTTTAGTTTCCACTAGTGACCAACTGACCACCAGAGGCGCTGTTCACGTTTTCATACCACTTTCATACATTTTGAGACAAAATGCAAACGCGTTCGAATTAGTACTTAAGTTCATTTATTACCAAATTATGAGATAGACTGTGAATAAATCACCAAAATAACGTCATCATACAATCCGAAAGATACCCTACCTGATATAATTATAAAATAACAAATTAAAATAAAACTAAAACTAACCTAAAAATAACCTAAATATACCTAATAAAAACCCTAATCTAAAAAACCGCCAGTGGGTAACGTTCCCAAAGTGCTGGGCGAATTAGTTAATGTTTCGAAAAAACTTATACTAGAGCTACAGGGCATTTATTTTTGTGATGAGCACGAATATTTGTTCTTGGGTCTTGGATGTTTTCTATGTATTTAAGTATCTATTTATCTATATAAGTATGTATATCGTCGCTTAGTACCCATAGTACAAGCTTTGCTTAGTTTGGGACTAGGTTGATTTGTGTAAGATTGTCCACAAATATTGATATCGATATTGAATACAAAAATTATAGTATAGGTACAAATTGAATTAAGGACAACGATGGCAATACAAATAAATAGCGAAGTCCAATCAAATATCATTTTACAAACGTAAACAAATGTCAGGATCCTCATGATCATTTGCAAAATGAATCGGAGTAGTATTGAAACAACAAGTGTTATACGGCCTCTTAAAACTCCAACTATAATAGATAAGTATAAATAACACTGTCTTACAGGTTGTATGTCTCTATGTGTCCGCACTACTCTGTGCAACGGGAATCGGCTCAAGCTCGGTGCAAACTTCCAAACTAGATAAGTAAACAAATATCTGACAACAGCGCTGTGCCTCGAGCGAAGCGAAGTCGCAACGTCGCATTCACTTTCATATTTGTGGGTAGAAAAATTTGACGAGTGTTCACGGCTCACGTATGTAGGTAATATGTGAGATTTGAAAAGCAACTTTTTGCTTTTTAAAAAAATACTACACATTTTTATATACATTTTACTTGCTTTTTCATAAAAATATTCACTGTCATGATCAAGACTGGCAGTAATTTACTATCAGCGCTAAAATAAGCGCCTACCATTTTATACGAAGCAAAGTTTTCAAGTTTGAAATTCATATTACAATACTTAGACGATTATTAACTACAACAGAAAATAGGTTAAATCCTCAAAAATAACTGAGCTTAATTTGGAAACTTAGAATTCTGTCGTAACCGAATAATGCTTGCACACATTTTGTTTTTAATGTTTCTTAAGCGTGGTTTTTTGTCGTAATTACAATGTATATGAACAAACTAACTACAACAGCAAATACTCAAGGGTATGCGTGTCTTAAATATGTACTTTGCAGGTCATTACGTTCAATATATTCTTCAAATATTCTGCACAAAAACACCTCGATTTCAATACTTTGCCCACCTCTTCACCTTAAAGCCAACGGGAAAATTGCAATCACGGACTTTGTATTTGTATTTGGGCACCGTCATCAATGCATTCGTTATTCATATCAGAGTCATAGTAAGTAATAATAATAAACAGACATCGGAGCTAGGCGGCGGGGGCCGCACGCGCCGCGCGCTTGAGTATCGACATGCCTACTTCCATCTCGTTGTGCGTTCTAAAATAATCCCTGATAGTAAGGCAATAAAGTCCAAATCAGATTGCACGTGTGTGCTGTAATTAAGCAAATCAACGAAAACAAATAACATGGGGTTCATTCCTATTCCATTGACATTCTCAGGGCTTAAATTAAAAGTCCACGGAAAAATTGGAACTGATATATTTTTTCTACTAATGTTAAATAGGCGATTTGTAAAAAACTATTTACCAAATATTTAAATAGTTTCATTTTCAATGATAATTCTGAGAAACAGTCCTTGTTTTTCATGTGTTGCTATAAAAAGCTTATATATAATTTTCTTTTCAATAAATTTGAGAAAAACTGAAAATACCTGTTTGATTAAATTTCTCTTATTTCCCGTTGCATATATGTTTCGATTCGGGTCGTCAGCATCAAAACAGACCTAAACATAGAAGCATTCTCAATAAAACTACTTATACCATATTTGCTGTGAAAAATCAACAGTTTTTGGGCACCATTTTTTCTATCCAACTTCCGGTGGTAGATTCGCAAATTTAAAAAATATTGATTCTTAAAATCACTTAAAAGAACCGTATAAAAAAAATTAGGCTGTTAGAGAATTTTTTCCAAAAAAAACGTATCTTTCTTAGGCTAGATGTCTGTTTATTATTATTACTTACTATGACTTTGATATGAATAACGAATGCATTGATGACGGTGCCTAAATACAAATACAAAGTCCGTGATTGCAATTTTACCGTTGGCTTTAAAGCTCAGAATGTCAACGGAATAGGAATCAAGCAAATAGGTATTATTTATATTCGTTAATGTACAGCATACGTTTGCAATCGGATTTGGACTTTATTGACTTATTGTTAAGGATTATTTGAGATGAGAATGTAGGGATTGAGTAGGCAGGTTAAAAGTGTTAAAAGTTAAAACGTAAAACACGCGTGCTTGAGGCCGCCGGCCGCTCGGCCCAGTGCGACGTTTTATTATTATTTACCTACTCATTCATTACCTTTAAAATTATATTGAGTTTGAGTAACTATGTAAAATTTGTTTGCGGCGTAGGAAATTTTGTTTATTTGCGTAGTATATGATGTTTACGTATTGTTCACGACGAATAGAATAAGTTGATTGGATATGTGCATGCTATTAATAATGTTAGTTAAGGTTAGATTACCTAGTTGAGTTACCGTTTAGAATATTTCGTTGTATTAACAAATGTTGTATTAAATAGGTTTAAAGTTATAAGAAACACGGCTGCCAGATGTGGTAGAAATTCACACGCAAGAATAATAGATAGTTTCACAATAGCTATAATGTGCCGACGTACCGACAAAGTAGTAAAGCAAATGGTCGCGGCTTAAAAAGAGAGTAATAAACATTAATGTGTTTACGATGCCCTGTGCATCGCAAAATAGATAGTTTAACAGATTGTTTAACAATAGCTCTGATGTGCCGACGTACCGACATGGTCGCGGCTTAAAAGTAGAATAATAAACACTAATGTGTTTACGATACCCTGCGCATCGCAAATTCCCACGTCGTACACGTGCTAATAAAGACGGGCGGGGTGAGGCAGGCCCGAGTGCGGGGCGCTGAGTCGAGCAGTATAAAAAACCCGTAGAAAAAGTTAGAAAGTTAGTTGTCGATCATCAGCCGACTGAGCAACACGCCTCTCCTCGCCTCTCAAGTGTAAATTCACCTCGGTGTTGTTATTTACTATCCTGCTGCCCTATGAAGAAGAATATAATACAGTCCACACCACAACTACGAACGTCGAGTATATCCGACGTCAACTCTTAGGATCATAATCAGCATTGGCCCTAGGATCCATTTCCAACATTGGTCCTCGTCGAAGCCGGATCACTGAAGCAAGAAATAAAACAGCACAATGGTAAATACAAGAAACAACGCAAGGGAGAAGAAACAAGAAGAAGCTTCCTTGAACAACGGCGATAACTCTGAAAAGACACCGCGAACCAACACGGAGACGTCGCGACCTGCCCGGTCACGCCGATCCAAGGCCTCCAGCAAGAGGCTCCTCGCGGAGCTAGAGGCCAAGGAAAGGCTAGCCGAGCTAGAATTAAAGCGCATTCAAGCCGAAACCGAGTTGGTGAACATTAGACAAGAGCGGATGAATATCGTATCGTCTTCAGAATCGGAGGAAGAGGAAGAGGAGGATCTGGCACCGCAAAGAGTTGCTGACTGGTTCAATCGCCGGACGGCCGATGAAACAATAATCGAGATACCAGAGGAGGAGCGGCATGTACCTGCCGCCTGCGCCCCCAAGATGCCGGAGCCCCATCAAGTTGCCCCGCAGCGCCCTTCTCAATCAGTGGACGTCTCGACATTGGCCGCCGCCCTCACTGGCGCCATTCAAGCCAGCAGATCAAATAAGAAGTTCATCACAGACCTGCCAACATTTAGCGGGTTATGTACGGAGTGGCTACAATTCAAGGCCGCGTATATGGAGTCATCACCTACCTTCTCCGACAGTGAAAACGTCGCCCGAATAAGGAAGAGTCTGAAGGGAGTCGCCTGGGAGGCCGTGAGCGCCCTCCTCATCAGCCAGCCACACCCCGAAGACATAGTGAGAGCGCTAGAAAGAAGATTTGGACGACCGGACGCACTGCTCATGAATGAAACGGAGAAAATGAGGGGACTGCCGCGGCTGACAGATAGCCCGCGCGATCTCTGCATATTCGCTAGCAAGATCGCGAACACCGTCGCTACGATCGAAATATTGAAGAAACCACAGTATCTCTATAACCCTGAGGTGCTGCGGTCGATCGTAGACAAGCTGACGCCTATTTTACGAAACAAGTGGTACGACTACGCTCGCGGCTACGACGACGTGCCTGAACTAAGGAAGATCGCCGACTTTTTAAATCAAGAAGCCGACAAGTGCGCGCCGTACGCCCCGCCCGAGTACGCATCTGAAAATAAAGAAGCCAAGTTCGTGAAAAAGAAGCCAGAACGCACATACGCGGTCACAACTGAGAAGAAAAAAGAAGAAAAAATGATGTGCCCGCTATGTCAACCCGCCTGTCATCCGCTACCGTCGTGCCCGCAGTTCAACAAATTAGAAACAAATGAACGCTGGGAGGTGGCGAAAAAGAATAATATTTGTTACCGGTGTCTCGTCAGTACACATCGCCGCTTCGTGTGCCACGCGAAGCCCTGCGGGCAACACGGCTGCCCTATGAAGCATCATCGCCTTTTACATCACGAAAAGGCGCCGCAGCCGCCCGTCACCGCCGCATCAGGAGGACAGCCGCCACAGAAACAAGAGGACGTGGTTGCCTCGGCGGTCGCCGGCGCAGCGACAAGGGCCAGCCGCGCGTATCTAAAAATCGCGCCCGTCATACTACGCGGCCCGAAAGCAGAAGTAAACGCATTCGCGCTGCTCGACGAAGGAAGCACCGTCACAATTATTGACGCCACACTCGCAGACACTCTCGGCCTGGACGGGCCCACCGAGCCTATGTGGGTGCAAGGCGTAAGCGGAAAAGAGACAGCATATAAGAAGAGCAGGAGGGTCGACCTACGGATAAGGGGCCTGCACGACGGCGCCGAACAGCTGATTACCAATGCTCACACGGTCAGCAGTCTCGATTTCACAACGCAGTCGGTGGGCGAGAGCGAGATGGAAGATTGCGCGCACCTGGAAAAAATAAAAGAAAAATTAATGTATGAGGACGCCACGCCGAAAGTACTTATTGGCCAAGACAACTGGGAACTAATAGTATCGCGCGAGAACAAGAAAGGACGGCGCGACCAACTCGTGGCCTCTAAGACTCTATTAGGCTGGGTGCTCCACGGCTGCCGCAACTCTCAAGCTAAGCCGATCACCTACTGCGCGCACCTAACGCGCTCCGAGCCGGCGGATAAACTAGAAGAAATGATGCGACACTATTTCGCCCTCGAATCGCTAGCAATCGAGCCAAGAAGACAGAAAAGCGACCCGGAGCTGCAAGCGCTGAAAACACTTGAAGAAAAAAGCCGCCGCTTACCCGATGGACGATTCGAGACGGGCCTCCTATGGCGCGAAGAAATGCATAAAATACCTAACAACCGCGCCGACGCCCTCAAACGGCTACTCACACTGGAACGAAAACTCGATCGCGATGCAGAGCTGAAAAAACAATATAACGAACGCATCGAGAATCTACTTACCTCCCACTACGCCGAGCGCGCGACCGCGCCCCCTAGTGAGAAGACGTGGTACCTTGCGCATTTCGCTGTCTGCAATCCGGAAAAAGCGAAGATTCGAGTGGTCCATGATGCTGCGGCCGTCTCCCATGGCCGCAGCCTCAACGACATGCTGCTGCCGGGACCCGATCTCCTGCAATCCTTACCTGGTGTCGTCATGAGATTCCGTCAGCACAACATCGCCGTCTCCGCCGACCTGAAAGAAATGTTTATGCAGATAAAAATACGCGAAGAGGATAGAGACGCCCTCCGCTTCCTATGGAGGGGCGACCGACGCGAGGGAGAGCCAGAGGAGTACCGCATGACCTCCGTAATATTTGGAGCCTCTTCATCTCCGTGCACCGCGCTGTACATCAAAAATAGAAACGCGCGAGAGCACGCAACGGAGTTCCCGCAGGCCGCCGCAGCTATAGAGCGAAACCACTACATGGACGATTATCTGCAAAGTTTCGCCACAGTAGAAGAAGCAAAACAAATAACTAAAGAAGTCGACTACGTACATAAACAAGCCGGTTTCCAGCTGCGCGGGTGGGCCACGAACGCGAGTGAAGCAATAAGCGGCGTCGGCGGTACCGAAGAGCGAGAGGGAAATACCGTCCCTATCGGCGGGAGCGAGATAGAGAAGACTCTCGACTTACTATGGGACACCAAAGAAGATAGTATTCGTTTCCGCTTCAATAAAAGAAGATCGCCGCCAGAGGTGATAGACGACCTCCGCCCTCCCACTAAGCGGGAGGCCCTCAGCATCATTATGTCAATATTCGACCCTCTCGGCCTCATATCCCCGTTCACGACGTCGGCGAAACGGATACTGCAAGATACGTGGCGCTATAACACAGGCTGGGACGAAGAGATTCCGAGCGAACTACACGCCCGGTGGAGCGAGTGGCTACAGCAGCTGCGAAACCTAGGTACCCTAAGCATACCTAGATGCTATGACGCCACGCCCGCCACCCGCTACGAACAACACACCTTCGTGGATGCGAGCGAGGAAGCCTACGCCTGCGCCGTGTATTGGAGGATGACACGAGCCGACGGCAGCATCAAAGTCGCCCTAGCAGCCGGGAAAAGCCGCGTCACGCCCACAAAGCCTATCTCAATACCTAGGCTAGAGCTTCAAGCGGCCGTCCTAGGTGTGCGGCTAGCTAAAACGGTCGCGGACGAACACGACTTCGAGATCGCCTCAAGAACGTACTGGAGCGACTCTCGAACCGCGCTAGCCTGGATACGCGCCGAGCCCCGCACCTACAAGACGTTCGTCGCACATAGACTCGCGGAAATCGAAGAAAATACGAAGAAAAACGAGTGGAGATGGGTACCGACGGCACACAACACCGCCGACGACGCGACTCGCGCCACGCCAGCCGACTTCGATTCCAGCGACAGATGGTTCACCGGCCCGCCTTTTCTATACCTACACGAAGAGACGTGGCCCCTAGAAAATAAAGTCGAAATTACAACGACCGGCGAAGAAAGGGAAAAGTGCGGCGCGACGACGCTCAGACCACGCGGAACGCAGCAGTGTGTACCGGCGGTCGAACGCTTCTCGAAGTGGACGCGGCTACTAAGGGCAACGGCACGCGCGCTACAGTTCGTCGACCTGCTCCGCGGCAAAACTAGTGCCTCGGAAGAACAGAAAAAAGAAACAGTCGCCGCGGCCCGAAGAAAACGCACACGCGCGAACGAAGAGCGCGACGGGGCCTGGAACAAACGCACCCGGCGCCCCCCCGCGCCCGCGAAACCTAAAATCGCGCGAGAAGAGAAAAAATACATCATATTGGACGCGAAACACCTACTCGCGGCCGAACAGCTGTTAGTGCGCGCCTCACAAGAAGATACCTATGCGAGAGAGAGAGAGCGCATAGCGAGCGGCCGCGCGCCAGACAAGGACGACCGACTAGCCAAAATGTATGTGTATATGGATGAAAATCGCGTGCTACGACTACGAGGAAGAATAGCGGCGGCCGACGATCTCCAAGAAGAGGCTGTGCACCCGGCGGTACTACATGGGAAGCACCACTATACAAAATTGTATATTTCCCATGTACATGAGAAGTTACACCACGGCGGCACCGAGATCGTCGTAAACGAGCTGCGGCAGCGATTCCACATCGTGAAGATTCGCCCTACAGTAAAGGCAGTAATCGCGCAGTGCCCTAAGTGCCGATTACGTAAGGCGAAGCCGGCTACCCCATTGACCGGCGACCTACCTGCGGCGCGGCTGGCTCACCACGCCCGCCCCTTCACCTACACGGGCCTCGACTACTACGGACCCCAGGAGGTGACAGTAGGCCGCCACCGGGAGAAGAGATACGTCGCGCTATTCACCTGTATGACATCAAGGGCGGTACACCTAGAAGTGTGTGGTGTATGTCACACCCTAATAACTCAGCTGATCACAGCTGATCACAGCTGATACACATCTGATGGAAACTTAACTAATATTAACCTTTGTACCTTTTCTCAGAACAAAGGAATGCGAGAGACCTTGATATTGATTCCAAGAAAATAGTATTACCATATGTTCTATATTGCATACCAAACTTTTAGTATAAAAGCAGTGTAATTGTTACTCAATAAATCAGTATTTCCTCGAGTCTCGTCTTATCATTATTACCCGTAACGCTCCACATCTCATGGCGACCCTTCCAGTGCCGAACAACTAAGTGCATGTCGCCTCTCATGGCGACCCTTCCAGACGGTCTGCGCCAGGCAGCCCCGATATAGTCACCTGGACCGACCAGCCAGCTCCGCCACACCAGCCAGCCAGCACCACTGCGTCAGCCAACCAGCATAGCCAGAAAAGCTATGGGGGGACAGTGCACCAAAACGGACCAGAAAGAAGAAGTTATTATTGCCCAAAACGGAGCCGAAAACAGCGCCAGCACGAAGCAGATAGACAGCAGCACGGCAGCTACATATATCTCCACAGCAGTGCTGATATTACTAGGCGTTATTTTCCTGTACGCCATTTGGAAAAAAATCCATAAATGTCTCACGAAGAAAATTGAGAGACAAGCAGTGGCAGCAACAATACGCAACACCAAGGCGGAACAGAGCGTCTAATCTCCAGTCTACGGCCTGCAGCACGTCAGCAGCATCACCCACACGCAGCGTGAACACCAGCACCAGCCGCGCCGCCGCTCAACAGCCCAGCTGTTCAACAGCTGACAAACAGATGTCGACAGGTACAATTTTAAAAATTAAGTAGTGAATTTGGTGATGTGTAGACTATTTTTGTATTATCTAGTTTAGTTTCGTGGTTCAAGTGCTAGCTAAATTCAAATAATGTACATGTAGCATGACCGAAATTCAAAAATTATATGACCAATTAAAATCACTACAGGAGGATATTAGAAAATTAGGACCAAAACGCCGAAAAGAGGCTATTGGCCAAAATAAACTCCAACAAGTAAAAATTTTATATGGTCAGTATAATCAGTACATAGAAGAATATAGTTCTAAGTTAGAACAATCGGAAATTTCTGTACAGGACAGTGAGTTAATCCAGTCTATTTTAATAAAAATAGAGGAAATTTATAACAAAATTATAAAAACCTACGAGCAAGACCAAGAGCACGGCACCATGACGTCTACCGAAAGCTTTGACCTAAAAACGGCAGTAGCATTGCTACCAGTCATGGACGGTTCAGAGGCCGTCACTAAACAGCTCATAGACGCCATAGAGTTGTACTCTATGATGATAAAAGACTCAGACTCAAAATTATTAATAAATTTCGTCATTAAGACCCGATTAACTCAAAGTGCTAAACTTAGAATATCAGAAAAACATACCAGTGTAAGCGATTTAGTTGATGAGATGAAAATCCACTTATTACCAACAAAATCAGCAACCGCGATACAAACCAAACTATTAACTATTAAACAGGGAAATAGATCTATCGAGCGATATGGACAAGAATTAGAGGAACTATTCGTAAACCTCACGGTAACACAGGCCGATGGAAAGCCGGAGGCCTATAAAATATTACAACCCCTGAACGAGAAAATGACTATAACTAAATTCGCAGAGGGTTTGCGAAATGACAAACTAAGTACCATTATAGCGTCGCGAGGTTACACCTCGTTAAAAGATGCTATACAGGGTGCAAAGGACCAAGAGGTGTCCGTATCTACGCCCAATACGGAGCAACTATTGCACTTCCGGAACAAAGGAAGTTACATCCCAAGGACATACAGGAGCTATTACAATAGGGCTCCAGTGGGTAAATACCCACAGCGTACACTCCCACCGCGTGGTCCGTCATACAAAATACCATGGCGACCTAGAGTGTACACTCAGAGGAAAAATACTCGACCTATACGACCCGCGAATAACTATAACACGCGTACGTATAATAATTACCGCGAAAAACAATCTAACAGGCGACATCACGTTAATACGGTGATAGAAAATACACAAGACGAAAATCACTCGCCTTCGCCGTTACAATTTTTTCGTGAATAAAAACTACATTCTAACTTATAATCATATGAATTCGGTGCAATTTGCAATAAACGACACAGCGCACATATGGCTTATAGACACGGGCGCCAGCCTTAGCGCCATAACATATGACGCAGCAAAATCATCCCGCGCGCTTATGACACCCAGGACGACCCACATCAATGGAGTCGGAGGAAAGATTACGTCACACAGTACAGTTACTTTAAAATTACAAAACGAAAGTAACACATTTCAACATGAATTTCATGTTTTCCCGAAATTACCAATACAAGTTGACGGGATACTCGGACAAGACTTTTTGATAAAATATAAATGTGTCATAAACTACGAAAACGGGACAATCACACTGAACAATAACAACGAATTAATTACGATACCATTAATTTTACAAAATAATGATGACGTCACCATTAACTCAAATCAAATAAAGTTACCAGCTCGAAGTGAATCCATTATAAAATTATCTACAAATTACACGGGGGATTGCGTTATATTGTCAAGTGAAATTGGAGAAGGAATTATTATAGCCAATTCTATAACTAATGCCAAAAATGGAAAAATAACAATTAAAATATTAAACACGCGTGACGAAATCATAACTTTACACAATCTTACACCGGAAATACGACCATTACGTGATTATAATTGTTTTTCATTCGACAAATGTCAAAACAATGCAGACAGAGTAAAATTACTTTTTTCACTTTTAAAATTCGACAACTTAAATAAAGAAGAACAAAATTCTATTGCCAATATTTGTGCAAAATATGCCGACATTTTTCAACTACCAGGCGATTCGTTAAATACCACAAATTTATATGAACAAAAAATACGTTTAAAACCCAACGTATCACCTGTATACAGTAAACCCTACCGGTTACCTCAATCACAAAAATCGGAAATTAAAAAACAAATACAACAAATGTTGGAAAATGACATCATAGAAGAGTCCCAGTCGGAATGGGCAAGTCCTTTACTCCTTGTTCCCAAAAAACCAGACTCAAGCGGAGAAAAGAAATGGAGATTGGTAATAGATTACAGAAAAGTAAATGAAGTAATAGAAAACGACAAATTTCCCCTCCCTAACATTACGGATATCTTGGATTCATTAACCGGTGCTATGTATTTCAGCACTTTAGACCTAAATCAAGGTTATTATCAAATCAAACTTGACCCTGAGAGTAGAAAATATACCGCTTTCATTGCGGATAAACACTATCAAATGAAACGCCTCCCCATGGGATTAAAAACAAGTCCAAATGCCTTTAGTAGAGCAATGACAATAGCTATGTCAGGATTAAATTACATACAATGTATAGTATACCTAGATGACATCATTGTCATGGGTAGAAATTTAGATCAACACAATAAAAACCTATTAGATGTTTTTAAAAGATTACGAAAAGTAAATTTTAAATTAAATCCACAAAAATGCAATTTTTTACAAAAAGAAATTCTCTACCTAGGACACGTAGTAACTCCAGGAGGGATAAAACCCGACCCACAAAAAATAACAGTAGTACAAAATTATCCAGTACCAAAAAACGCTGACGAGGTCAGACGTTTTGTAGCATTTGTAAATTACTATCGAAAATTTATTCCAAAATACTCCGAAATAACCCAACCATTAAATAATCTATTAAAGAAAAATGTAGAGTTCAATTGGACAAAACAATGCGACAAGGCGTTCACAACTCTAAAAATAGCCATCGCCAGCCCACCTGTGTTACAATACCCCGATTTCTCAAGTGATAACACATTCACGATACACACAGACGCCTCGGGCGTGGCAATAGGTTCAATATTATCAAATAAAAATGGATTACCAGTAGCGTACGCAAGCCGACCATTAAACGAGGCAGAAAAAAATTATCCTACAACGGAAAAAGAATTACTCTCGATAGTATGGGCAGTAAAATACTTTCGACCATATTTATACGGACGTACGTTTAGAATTATAACAGATCATCGCCCTCTTATTTATTTATTCAGCATGAATAATCCATCGAGTAGGCTCACTAAGTTTCGTTTGTGCCTAGAGGAATACGACTTCGTAGTAGAATATTTAAAAGGAAAAGATAATGTAGCTGCAGACGCATTATCTAGGATCGAAATTACTAGCGACGAGCTTAAAAATATGACAAAACAAGTCATATCGGTAATGACTCGAGCACAAAGGAAACGTATGGGAGAGCAAAAACAAGTAAATAATTCGAGTAATAAGGATTCCAACTATGACGGGTCTGATCAACCAAGTATAGTGGAAATTCTTAAAAAGCCAAATAATTTGCCAGAATTAAGTTTCAATAAACGAGACTATGACAAAGTAATGAAACAAACAGACTGTATTACCAGTCAGAATAATATTATTGTATACTCGCAATCCTTACTGACAATGTGTGTCGAGCCTAGTACTCTATCGCGTACGAAACGAGCTTTCCTCGCGAGAGAATTAGGTATGTTTTGCAAGGCACAACAAATAACAGAAGTATGCATACTACGTAAACACGACACCGCGTGTATTATTGAGGAGCTAGCTCAATGTATAAATAAATGTAAAACCGGGTCCGGACCCCGATTATGTATAATTAAAGGTGTCACAAAAGTAAGTGATAAGGATGACAAGCGAGTCATATTAAACGACTTTCATTTATTACCGACCAGCGGTCACGCAGGCATTCGACGAATGACCAATAACTTGAAGCGTTACTACTACTGGCCCGGAATGGATAACGACATTATAAAATTCGTAAAAAGATGTGATAAATGTCAAAAACAAAAATTCCATAAATATATAAAACAGCCATTATGTATTACTAGTACGGCAACAGCTTCATTTGATAAGATATTCTTAGATTTATGCGGACCCCTAACAAAGGATACGAATGGTTATTGCTATATACTTACGTTACAGTGCGAGCTCACAAAGTATGTAGAGGCATATCCACTTCTAAATAAGGAGACCGAGACAGTCGCGAAAGCTTTAGTTGATAATTTTATATTGCGATATGGAATTCCTAGAGAAATCGGAACAGATAGGGGAAGTGAATTCATTTCATCAACTATGCGCGACATTTGTAATATTTTAGGTATAAAACAATTGCAATCAACCGCTTACCACCATGAAAGCCTTGGTTCCTTGGAAAATTCGCATAAAGCTCTAGGAGCATTTTTAAGAATACAAACAGACAACCAGGCTCATCAGTGGTCAGATTGGTTGCAATATTGGTGTTTTTCTTATAACACGACAGTGCATTCAGCCACTAAATATACACCATATGAATTAGTATTTGGTAAGTTATGTAATATACCAAGTAATATTATTAATCAAGTAGACCCTATGTATAATTATGATTCATATCCTATAGAATTTAAGTATAGATTACAAAAATCCCAAGAGGATGCTAGAAATAATTTAATTAAGACAAAAATGTGTAGAAAAATAAGTTATGATTCCAAAATAAACCCCATTACCTATAAAATAGGAGATTTAATATTAATCAAAGGGGAAGATAGACATAAAATGGACCCGGTATATAAGGGACCATATACGGTAATTGAAGATCAAGGCACGAATGTAAAAATATTAGCGCTAGGTAAGGAGCACATTGTGCATAAAAATAGAACTAAACCTTACTACACATAAAAAAAAAAAACTATGTATAAGTAAAAAAAAAAAAAAAAAAGTATAATAACATTTTTAATTTAATTTTTTCATAATTATCATTAATTTAGTAATAAGATCATTTATATTGTTTTAAATTTTTTTTTCCTCATTTACTTATTTTTTTTTTTATATTCCTATAGTAATAAAAATATAATCGAATAGTATTAAGTGTATTAACTAAAGAAAAAAAAAACAACAAACACCGTTAAAAACATATAGATGCGTATATTAAAAATGTAAAACGCACAGAAAAAAAAAAAACACATATATATATATATATATATATATATATTTAAAAAAAAAAAAAAAAAAAACACTAAAAAAAGTCACTATCACTGAGCACACTCTCATCGAAACCATTCGTATCACCCGCCTCAACGGCCGTTTCGATGGCCTCGGATAGCCAACTCAGCCGCCGCCAGCGGACCTGCCAGAAACGCCCGCCGGCGAAAAGGCCATACTCCAGGAAAAGCGCCTCCGCAGTAGAAGGAACCATGCCCAACTCCAAAAACAGCATCCCCTCTAGCACAGGAGATGGGTTGATAGGGCACATTAGTGGATGCCCTACGGGTGCGTCGAAAACAGCCACGTACTCAACAATACCCTCCACGACGCGCCGCGTCGCAAATAGGAAGGTGATATCGTGCTGGGAGCTGAAGGCCTCGCAGCACTCAAAAATGCGATATAACATTACATCAGCCTCGACAACAACGACAGACATGTTTGCTCAATAGTTAAACACACAAGGGACAGTTATGAAATGAATAATTAAAACATACAACTAACCCATTATAAAGTAACAAGAAACCTACCATCTGATCGCATACCATCACCCATATAGGGAACCGCAATCCCTTTACTACAGGGAATGTGAAATGATGCGAAACAAATAAACATTATAATAATAACCCGATATAATATCCCATATCAAATCGAACAAGAAACCTACCATATAGGGAACACGTAATGTAAACATTGTAACTAGTATTAAGATACATTAAGAAACCATGTATACCATAGACTTAAGTTAGTTAAGAAACCATGTAAACCATAGACATAAGTTGATTAAGTTTGCAGAAGCCAAAAAAATAGTAGTTATGTATTTTACTATTTTTTGTCTCAAAAAAACGGGGAAGCTGTGGTGTATGTCACACCCTAATAACTCAGCTGATCACAGCTGATCACAGCTGATACACATCTGATGGAAACTTAACTAATATTAACCTTTGTACCTTTTCTCAGAACAAAGGAATGCGAGAGACCTTGATATTGATTCCAAGAAAATAGTATTACCATATGTTCTATATTGCATACCAAACTTTTAGTATAAAAGCAGTGTAATTGTTACTCAATAAATCAGTATTTCCTCGAGTCTCGTCTTATCATTATTACCCGTAACGCTCCACATCTCAAGTGGTCACCTCATTAAGTACCGATTCGGCTATCAACGCGCTACGCCGCTTTATCGCCCGGCGCGGATGTCCCACCGAGCTATGGAGTGACAACGCAACCGCCTTTAGAGGGGCCGACCGAGAGCTGACCGAGGCGATGAGGGACGCAGCCGCCGCGCGCCGCATCAACTGGCGTTTCCTCCCCCCCGCCGCACCATTTATGGCGGGGGCATGGGAGCACATGGTGCGCACGGTGAAGGAAGCGATGAGGGCCACCCTACACGACAAATGCCCTAGCGACGAGACGCTACAGACCCTACTGGCCGAAGCAAAAGCTACAGTGAACTCGCGGCCATTAACCCATGTGGCCGTGACCTCAGATGACCCGCCAGCCTTGACACCGAACATGATACTGCTCGGGCCCGACTGTTATTCGCCCGCGCCCGGCACCTTCACCGAGAGCGACACCAACGCGCGCCAACACTGGAGGCGCGCCCAGCTGCTTGCCGACACATTCTGGCGACGCTGGGTACGCGAGTACGCGCCGCTGCTCCAACACCGGCGGGAGCCCCGCGACATAGGGGCGAGCCCAGCAGTCGGCGACCTCGTGATCGTATGCGACTCCAACCTCCCTCGCAACACATGGCCGCGAGGAAGAGTAACGCAGACATACCCGGGCAAGGACGGCGTGGTACGAGTCGTGGACGTCGCTACGAGCAGAGGACATATCCTGAGGCGGCCGACCAAGAAGATCGTCGTGCTACCAGTGGGATCGCAAGGCGACGGCGGGAGAAATGTTCACGACGAATAGAATAAGTTGATTGGATATGTGCATGCTATTAATAATGTTAGTTAAGGTTAGATTACCTAGTTGAGTTACCGTTTAGAATATTTCGTTGTATTAACAAATGTTGTATTAAATAGGTTTAAAGTTATAAGAAACACGGCTGCCAGATGTGGTAGAAATTCACACGCAAGAATAATAGATAGTTTCACAATAGCTATAATGTGCCGACGTACCGACAAAGTAGTAAAGCAAATGGTCGCGGCTTAAAAAGAGAGTAATAAACATTAATGTGTTTACGATGCCCTGTGCATCGCAAAATAGATAGTTTAACAGATTGTTTAACAATAGCTCTGATGTGCCGACGTACCGACATGGTCGCGGCTTAAAAGTAGAATAATAAACACTAATGTGTTTACGATACCCTGTGCATCGCAAATTCCCACGTCGTACACGTGCTAATAAAGACGGGCGGGGTGAGGCAGGCCCGTGTGCGGGGCGCTGAGTCGAGCAGTATAAAAAACCCGTAGAAAAAGTTAGAAAGTTAGTTGTCGATCATCAGCCGACTGAGCAACACGCCTCTCCTCGCCTCTCAAGTGTAAATTCACCTCGGTGTTGTTATTTACTATCCTGCTGCCCTATGAAGAAGAATATAATACAGTCCACACCACAACTACGAACGTCGAGTATATCCGACGTCAACTCTTAGGATCATAATCAGCATTGGCCCTAGGATCCATTTCCAACACGTATAATCTTCTTCTTCTAAATATATAAAAGAAGAAACTGACTGACTGATTGATTGACTGACTGACATATATATCAACGCTCAGCCCGAACCGCTGGTTCTAGAGATTCCAAATTTGGCACGTAGGTTCCTTATAAGGTCTAGGGGTGCAATAAGGAAGGATTTTTCAAAATTCATCCCCTAAGGGGGTAAAATGGGGCTCCAAAGTTTGTATGGAGAAACAAGATTAGTTTGATTAGTTTGAAACTTCACAGGGGTACTCCTAACAATAAATAAGTGAAGACGTGTTTCAGGTTTTTTGAAAATTCAACCCCTAAAAGAGGGAAATGGGGTGTCAAAGTCTGAAAATCGACAATGGGTATTATTTCTATCGTTTATCGGGTCGCTGATTACGAAAACAACAATGATTTTAAAATCCAACGTGGCGGACGTGAAATACCAATTTCCCCAGTCGGGGTGTAATGGGGTTGAAATGTCTACATATCAATATGGGTGTCGTTTTCATGGTTCTTTGGGACGTTAATTACGATAATGGCATCGATTTTAAGATTTAATATTGTGGACATGAACATTTCTAAATAGTTTAAAGAAGAAACTGACTGACTACCACAGACTGACTGATCAACGCACAGCCCAAACCGCTGGTTCTAGATTATATTCCAAATTTGGCAAGTAGGTTCCTTATGAGGTCTAGGGGCGCACTATGAAAATATTTTTCAAAATTAACACCCTAAGGGGTGAAACGATGTCAAGATTTGTATAGGAAAACAAGATTAGTTAATGAGTAAACAAGTTTTAAGGTTTTTGAGAATTCAACCCTTAAAAGGAGGAAATGTGGTCACAAAGTCTGAAAATAATACCTAAAAGATACAACGCCATTGAGATCAGAAGCAAAACTCATTTATTTCCAAACTACCTTCAGCTGTCATTACAAATCAATCCTAGAAGTACCCATCTAAATACATAACATACCTTTCCATCAACATAACAAGTTTAAATCAACACACACTCATTTAGCACTAAATCTATGATTAACAATCGTTCGGTATTCCTATGATATCTGGCCATAATTCTGGGGGAGGTAGTTCAATAGGCTCTGATGTTGTTGAAGATTGAGATTGAGACCCAAACTCATGTGGCTGTTGATCGCAAGTTGGAGCTGCCGTAGACTGGCTGATCGCTCGAGATAAGATCTGATCTGCGTGACGGCGATGCAGCTCTCCATCTTCCGTTCTCACCAAATAACTACTGGGCCCCTCCACCATCCCCACCGTGCCTTTTGCCCATTTTAGTCCCGGTGTATACATGCGCACGAGCACAGGCTGGTGCTCCCGAAAGGCGCGCGCGTACGGCCGGTGCGCCGCTCGCTCGAGCTGCTCTTCCGCTCGGCTTGGCGTGCTCTCTGGATGTAAATTCGACACTGCCGTTCTAAATTTGCGCCCGTTAAGCATTTCCGCTGGTGTTTTATTGGTGCAACTATTAGGCACGGTCCGTAACGCGTATAATGCTTTCGCCAGTTTTTCTTTCCAGGGCATGTTGCATGTCGCCATTTTCTTCAACTTATTTTTGAATGTCTGCACGGCCCTTTCTATTTGCCCGTTTGATGCCGGGTGGTATGGTGGGGTGAATAGGTGCCTGATATGGTTCCTCTTCATAAATAATTTGAAATCTTCCGAGGTAAACGTCCTGCCGTTGTCCGACACCAACACGTCCGGTAATCCTTGGGAGGCAAAAATATGTCTTAGAATCATGATTATTGAGTCAGAGCTCATCGAAGGAACAATTTCTGCCTCTATCCACTTGCTGTATGAGTCGATTAGAAGCAGGAATGTTTTCCCTTGAAAAGGGCCAGCAAAATCGACATGAACTCTGCTCCATGGTTTTTCTGGCATGACCCATACTTGCGGATCTTTCGGTGGGTTGTTCCTCACTAACTGGCAGTCTTCACACTCAGCCACCACTCTCTCTATTTCCTTGTCCATGCCCACCAAAGATACCCTCTAGCATATGCTTTGGTCTGTACTATGCCTGCATGTGGGGCATGTAATAATCTAAGCACCTTTTGGTGGAGCGAGGCCGGTATAATGACTCTGTTACACCACAATAAACATTCTTTATTATGTGAAAGAGCCTCTCTGCGAATCCAATATGGTTGCAATTCGGGATCTGTATTCGAACGCGGCCATCCATGAAGCACGTTAAACGACACCTTCCGTAGTACGTGATCCTTCTTGGTTTCCTCGGCAATAAGTTTCGCATCGAGATTCCAACCTGCGGGCTGCTCCTCTAGCAAAAGTACCTCTCCCAAACAGTCGGTATCCGCCCTTACAGAAGAAGTATCTGGCTCTGTCCATCTGCTTAAAGCATCCGCATTTCCAATAGATTTGCCCGGTCGATATTTAATGGAATAACTGTATCCATTCAGTTTTAACGACCATCGCAGCATTCTAGGCGATATTTGGTCAGGAATTGGTTTGTCTGGGTTAAATAAGCCAACCAAGGGTTTATGGTCGGTGATGATGCAAAACTTCCGTCCGGCTAGAAACTGATGATATTTGTCTAGCCCAAACATTATCGCGAGCGCCTCTTTGTCAATTTGCCCGTTGCGGCGTTCGTGCGGCTGTAACGTCCGCGACGCCATCATCACCGGCCGCTCCGATCCATCTTCCATAACATGAGCTAATATTGCTCCCAAGCCGTAATCTGATGAATCGCAAATTAGCAGCAAATCCTTACTTAGGTCATATCCAACTAAAGTACAATCTGACGACAAAAGGCTTTTACCTTTATTGAAGGCTGCTTGTTCTTTGTCACCCCATTTCCACTGTGTTTTCGTTTCTAAGAGCCGGTACAAGGGTTCTAACAACGTAGCCTTGTCAGGTAAGAATTTCTCGTAGAAATTATAGAGCCCCAAAAATGCACGCAATGTTTCTTTATTTGTGGGTGCCGGCTTAGCCTGAATCTCTTCAACTTTATCTGAGGATGGGCGCAGCCCTTCAGCGTCCAATGTATGTCCTAAAAATGTTATACTCCGTGAAGCAAAGATGCATTTTTTAATGTTTAGACGAAATCCCATCTCTTGCAGTTTGCGTAATACCGCGTCCAGTCTTTGGTTATGCTCCTCCATATTTCTCCCTGTGACCGCTATGTCATCCAAGAGACACGCAACACCTTCCATGTCCGCGAGCGCCGTAGACATGACCCGCTGGAAAAGCCCGAGCGCAGCACTCACTCCAAAGGCTAAACGATTCATTTTCATGAGCCCGATGGGTGTGTTTAGTGTCAGCAGCAGAGCCGTGTCCTCGTCAACCTTGAGCTGTGTATACGCCTGCTTCAGGTCCAATTTACTAAATACGCTTCCTCCACTGAGTCTCACGAATGCCTCTGTCGACGTAGGGAGAGGATATGTGTCAACATCTATAGATGCGTTAACCGTAGAACGGTAATCGCCGCAAATACGCAGAGATCCGTCATCTTTCTTTACAATCCTCGATGGAGTAGCCCATTTAGAATATTTAATAGGTGTTAAGACACCATCCTTAATCATTTGACGCAGCTCGTCCTCTACTTGCTGCTTCAGTGGGAATGGCACAGGGCGTGCCTTCATGAAACGTGGTACCGCTTCGGGCCGTACGTGCAGAGACACTAATAGCCCTGTGTACTCTCCTAAGCCCTCTTTAAACACATTCGGATATTCCTTTTTCCACATAGCTATTTTATCTTCTGCCCAGCACACGCCAACCAACTGCAGGCCCAACTTATCAAACCAGTTTCTACCCAGCAGGCTCGGTCCGCCGCCCGCCACAACAATAAGTTCGCACTGAGCCTCTTTATCACCTAAAACCACTCGTACGTGTGCCAGCCCTAGAACCTTCAAAGGGGCACGATGTGACTAACTTCACATTTGTCGAATGTAATGGGGGTGGGTTGAACCACAGCTTCTTGAATGTTTCTTCAGCTATAATACTCCTCGAAGCTCCCGAATCAATTTCCATACGTAGTTTAGCGCCATTAATAACCACGTCCGTTGTGATAGGTGCATGATAACTTTCGGCGCAGACATAAATCCCATTCATATCTTCATGATCTGATTGTGCGTCACAAGAACATTTGTCTTCCGTCTGGTGCACCCTGCCCTGTTTCTTACTGCAGGCCGGAGCTATGTGACCATGTCTTTTACAATAATAACACTGCGCCTTAATAAAAGGGCATCGTTCATTCGGTTTATGAACGCGGGCACAATGTTTACAATTTACTGATTGGATTTTATCAATTTCCATCTGATCACTTCCGTGATGTGGAGTTTGCACGGATGTACTAGCTTCGGGGTACAAGTCAGGGAACGTCGCCTGGTAATTAAGACAATACTGAACGGCCCCCGTGTACGTGAGGTCCTTGGTCTTCAACAGCTCGCGGCGCAGGCGCTCGTCGCGCACCCCGAGAACCAGTCTATCTCTCAACTGACGTTTAAGATCGGCAAAGTTGCATTTTGCACCAAGCAAACTAATCGCGCCGATAAACTCTTGCACGCTCTCTTGTTGTAATTGTACGCGTTTATGAAACTTTCCAGCTTGTAAGATTTCATTCACTTCCGGTTCAAAAAACTTGTCCAAAACACTGATTATGTCCTCAAATGAAGCACTAGTCGGCCGCAGCGGGACCAGAAGTGATGCAATAAGCGAATACGTGTCTTTTCCGCACTTAGATAAAAACAACGAGCGCGCCCGCGAGGGAACCTGCGCGGCGCCCGCCACGTCCAATGCATATAGTAACTGTTCCTTAAATTCACACCACTTGTCAGTTTTTGGGTTAAAATGTCCATGCCATGCCATGCGCCATATTTGCGTCGACAGGCCGGCCCGCGCCTCCGCCGCCAGCCCGCAGCTGTGTCCTTATATAATTTTGTACGTGATCTCATTTAAGTGTTCTATTTCGTGATCTAATAGGGGACGCACGCAACAGCCGCACAGTATATCATAAAGCGGGGTCTTATCTACGGTATTTGAACTTATTAAAGAGGATTTACTATATGGGTGTAGATAAAGAGGATTTACTATATGGGTGTAGATAAATACATTTTACAAAACAGGGGTTTGACAAGTTTTATGTTATAAACAAGGAACTGAGTATTTTACTACCACAAATTCCAAATTCAAGACATTTTCAGATACAACTACTTAATACTTGAGTTTTGGTTACAGATCAGAACTTGACGATTTTTGTTACACTTCTCTTATGCACCAAGAAACCTTTTAATATTCAAAATCTATATTGTCATAAGTTGGCATAAACATGGGTCAATGACCCGACCCAGCAAAATGAGGTAGTGTGCGTGAATAATGCATGTGTCAGTTAATGGGGTAAATTATTAAAAAAATCGAAATTTGACAGGCGCTGAGAATTTACCCCGCACGATAGGCCCTTAAGTGAGAAAATGGGCAATATAACGCCGCCTCCGCGCCGCACGGATACCGGGCGGTTCTTTGGTGCGACGTCCTCCGGCCCGCTTTCGCTTTACCGCAGTACCGCCTCCGCCCCGGACCGCGCCGCGCCGCGCTCTGTGCGTTTCGAGCTTTACACAGCTGACAATGTACCGGCGGCAGCGGCGCGGCGCGGTGCGGAGGCGTGCTCAGAGTCAGAGCGGTGAAGTATTATTTTACAAGTTTAGTTTACGTTTTATTTGTTTCTGCCAAAAACTCGTAGCATTTGTGCGTAGCAATGAAAAATATACTAAACTTGTTAAACCGCACCCGGGCCTTTATTATATGCAGGAAAAAAAATATCTGTTATGCAATAAAAAAGGAGTTATTTAAGCTGCAGCACACAGCCAGCGGTGGCGGCGCGGTGCAGAGGCGGTACCGGTTGTAATGTTCGAACTAATATGAAAGGGTCCGCACAGAACGCTTTTATTCCCGGCCGGTATTCTGTGCGGACCCTTTCATATTAGTTCGAATATTACAACCGGTACCGCCTCCGCACCGCGACGCCCCGCTCCGCTACCGCTTTCAGTGCGTTTCGGGCTTGAAACGGAAACTAAAGTTGTAAAAAAAAACTACTCCTGTCACCGCTCCGAGCACGCCTCCGAACCGCGCCGCGCCGCCGCCGCCGGTGGGCGCCGGTACATTGACAGTTGTGTAATACAACGTCACGCCGCTTTACCGCCCCGCCCCGCCACCGCGACGCGCTCGCTTGTCTGTGGACGTGCAGGCGGTTTTCCGCCTCCGCGCCGGTACCGGTACCGCGCCGCCACCGCCACGCTTTTTTCCCAGCCGGTATTCTGTGCAGACCCTTTCATATTAGTTAGAATATTACAACCAATACCGCCTCCGCACCGCGACGCCCCGCTCCGCTACCGCTGTCAGTGCGTTTCGAGCTTTAACCCTTACCTGGGAAGGTCATAGAAGTGCTACACTATAAAAATCTGATTTTATTAGAACAAAGTATCACACGGCACACAAGAATGATTTTTCAAGTGCACATACTCGTATATTATCATACCTATATTTAATCTTTGTTTCGTGTAAAATGAGCATATTTCAACATTTAGTCGAGATTTAATCGTGAAATTTAGTCGACTGCGTTCGGCGATTAATTAATCGTTAGTCCAACACACTGTCGACTAATTTAGTCGCGACTAAATTAGTCGAGACTAATCTTGTGGCGATTGAATGTTTAGTCGACTAATTAGTTGACTGAAAAATTTATCGATTGATGCACATCTCTGCTTGAGCACATACATCAACAATTCTGGAAATCCTGGGCCAACGAATACTTATCACAACTTCAAACCAGAAGCAAGTGGAACAAACCTACTAAAAATGTGAAAGAAGGTGACATAGTCCTTGTGAAGGACAACAACCTGCCTGCCGGAAAGTGGGCAATGGGACGCGTATTGGAAACCCACCCAGGCACCGACGGTTATGTAAGAGTGACAACTATAAAAACTAAATCAGGAATAACTAAACGTCCCATCGTAAAATTATCGCCGCTCCCCATCGAAACTAACTACGAAGACACCAAACAAACAGAAAATATAGATACGGAACCCAAGACGAAAAAATTGGTTCGTCAAAACAAACTCGCAAAAGGAACGCTGATGACAGTATTTGCATCGCTAATTATAATGTGCGGATTAATTAATGAGTCACACGCCGCCAGTACTACGCCAGCTCAGATTACAACGTTTGAACCCGAGCGCCCCATTTATTATGATACAATGGGTCAATTACAAGTAATACATGATGAATGGACTCTACTTATGTATTACAACTTAAGTCACTATTGGGAAGCTGTAGATCGAGTCAAGAACTATCTACACGGAATTGACAACCTCTGTCAAAAAACGGACCCTCGCTACTGCAAGACTACACTGGAGCAACTATATCACGAAACCGACCTTCTGAACTACTACAACTCATTACTTTTAGCACCACATAAACACTTGTCCGAGAGGAAAAAACGTGGCCTGATCGACGGAGTAGGCTACGTAGCTAACAGCCTGTTTGGGATCTTAGACCAGAGGTTTGCAGACAAGTATCAAAATGACATAAAGGCTGTGAAGAACAACGAAAACTACATTCTCGAACTCATTCGAAACCAAACTTCAATCGTAGAACTCGAAAACACCGTTCTGTAGAAGTCAGAAGAAAACATTAAACGTCAATTTTATGTAAGTAATTGACGACTTTATGAACAACACTAACGCCAACATCGCGAAGGTCGAGTCCACACTGGAAGTGGTGATGGCAACCAGCTACTTTAACTCTGCGTCATTAGCCGCATACTTGCTAATAAACAACCTGAGAAGTGTTCAAGAAATGCTGTTCAACACACTAACGGACATTTACAAAGGACACATAGATGTACATCTCGTCACGCCAGTAAACTTAATCAAGCAGCTCGGCGCGATCTCCGGCCGACTGACGAGAACACTGTCTCTTCCGATCGAAAACATAAGAAAAGATATTAAGGACCTCTACAAGCTACTTTATGTAAAGGCCCGAGTGACAGACAGCTACTTCCTGTTTGAGATTCACATACCACTCATTTCTGACGAAGAGTTTGCATTCTACCAAGCTATACCATTGCCTGTGAAATCCACCACAGGAACTGCAATTATAAAAACTACTTCCAAATACATCGGCGTCAAACTTAAGAAAAAATATTTACATATCACTAACTGAAGAACACTCTATCAAGAACTATTAAAACAATGTATACAACAAAAGCCAGACAGCTATAAATGTAATAAGAACCTACCTGTTTATAACTTAAACAATTACAACGTCTCGTGCGAAACGAAACTACTGGGGCATCACCACGCTAGCACGCTACGCCGTGTGACGTAAGAAACACGTCATGCGAGGACGAATGGATTGAACTTCATGCAATAAACACTTGGCTTGCAGTTTGTTGCAACACCTGTTCACTACGAACTATATGTGAGAATGAGGTTGTAACGCCGGATTTTTTACCTTTATCCTAAACAGCTTCGTTTCTATACTAGCAACATTTGTCTCATAGTTGTTCTTTTTGATGTAGCAACATTCACCGGTTTGCGTTCCGTTATAGCAAGTTTAGACTACGTTTCGTTACATGAAATTAATCATCGGTTTTCTAAATTAGGAAATCATTATTTTGTTTTGACTTCAGGCATAGTTTTTCTCGTTCCGATTAATTTTTATTTCTTTTTAGTCTACAATTCAGTATTTACTTCGGGATCAGAATTTTCAGGTCAACAAGTCGAAATTACCATAGACAGTTTTTTTCCTTTTTAATCTGAGCTGTCAACTGAATGAGGAAGCATTTTTTTCGATTTCGATCACGGCGAGAGAAGAGGTTATTCTTCTCCATGAGGCTCGGTGGAAGTGTAAGAGATATGGGCCAGTAAGCCTGATTGTCGTCGTTTTGTGGAAAGATTTGTTCGCCCCGCCGACACGCGAAGTAGCAATTTCGTGTATAATCGCGCCCCAAAATGTTGGCTGCTAACTCGGAGATTTCGGACGCCCTCTCATGGAAGTTGTTTCTCATTGAATACCATCAGCTTTTGGTTGTTTCGACGCAAACCATGAAGCTCGCCGTGAGCATTGAATCTATCGTCTTTGTTGCAGATTTATGAAGTTCTAGGCATCGGCCACCCTTCCGGCCCGTCGTTCGGCAATGCCATCCACTCCGCTAGTCATGCCCGAGTATAAAGCGACTACTCGCTTGATCTCAAGCCCTTAATGGTAAGTTCGGTATGCGGAATTACTCTATAGGCAGTAATATTTGACCGTTCTGTCTCCATACAAAGTGAGGTTAGGTGTAGCATGTGGTAGTGTATTAATGATAATCCTGTTTGGTTTCCAGGGCTCCTAGGCACGGGCACAGTGCCTAAGTTCAGGAACCAGTCCCGAATGGAGTGCGGTTTCCTGTGAGGCTTCTTTGGATTTTCCCCGGGAGACGGGAAAGACGGCGGTTCCTTTCTTTTGAGCAAGCGGTTAGGCAGGCATTGCAAATGTGAGTCAGTTCCATACTGCTTTAGTCAGCTTCAAAGACATTTAGAGGTACACACACACACACACACCCGTAGGTTTTAGTTGAATTCCGTCCTCCATAAATATCGTTTTATAGTTGTTTTCTTTAACATTTTAGTATAAATTGCGACATTGGCAAATTAGATATATATTTAGATAAGCATTAGCGCTATTTGGTTTTGATACTTGTAACCTGGGGACGCCTGGGTGTAAAATCCTTTCAAATAAATGTATAAATAAACATTCAAACTGGTTTGTTTTTGTGGACTCCATACACCACTGGGGCATCGTTTGTGCGGGGCCTGTGTCATAAGTTTAATAAAAATTTCAAGGCGCCCAACATTTTCTCTACCCTTTTGTTCCTCATATGACCCAGGTCTGGCCACGGGTTCCCCATCCCACGCCCTTAGTCTCATGCCCGGAGCAAAAGTTGTTACAAGGTCACGGCTACTACAATGACATCGTCCGGGATCGTAACTTTGCCGCAAGGGTGTGTAATACAAGCTTCACACCTCACAATTCATTCTCACAATCAGTTTAACAGCAAAATTAAAATTGACTACAACATCAACGTACCGGTCGTCAACTCATCAGTCAATCGAATTGTCAACTTAACTTCCTACAAAATATCGCCCACAACTTTCAAGCATTCAGAAGAAGCAGAAATCGCCAGAAGACTAACCGTTCAGTACAAGCACGAACAAGCGCTACCATCAAGTGTCTCCAGTCACGACATACACCAATATGCTATTAGCTACCTACTGTTGGGGATAGCTATAATCTTATACGCCGTGTGGGCTGTAAAGCGACGTTTCCCAAAACTTTGTACGAAACGTACGTCACGAATCCACTGCTCACTCAAGTCAGTAAAACGACATCATGAGGACATCGAAATGCAAACCATTCCACCAAAAGGAACTGTGCAGCAACGAGAGGAGCCGAAGCTTTCGACGGTTCAAGCGGAGCGCCACCATCGAGACCACGCCTCTGCTGACAACATTGCCTTCGAATTTGATTAATCATTTACTTTGTGATGGTTACTCCTTTTCTTAACTATTTTTCTTTCTTTTCTCTTCTTTTTAAGGGTTGCCAATATGTACGGTTTCATCACCGTACATTTATTTATGCCAACTTGCGACCTACTTTAAGTCGCGTGGCACCGACCATTAGTTAATTAGTTATACGTTTAGTCATAATAACCAATCAGTGCATAAGAAAACTCCAAGAGAAAGAGTAACCAACTACCTATTAACTTTACTGTATCGTTATATTAATTAATTATACTTCTACAAACTACAACGCCTTTTCACCGCACTCCCCGTTACTACAACACAAGTGTAGCTGCTAACTCCCGCCGCTACACATGCCACTCGTGGAATGTTTTACTCGTACAGAAGAAACACGTAATATCAATAATAGCCTGAGAAAGATACGTTTTTTTTGGAAAAAATTCTCTAACAGGCTAATTTTTTTTATACGGTTCTTTTAAGTGATTTTAAGAATCAATATTTTTGAAATATGCGAATCTACCACCGGAAGTTGGATAAAAAAAATGGTGCCCAAAAACTGTTGATTTTTCACAGCAAATATGGTATAAGTAGTTTTATTGAGAATGCTTCTATCTTTAGGTCTGTTTTGATGCTTACGATCCGAATCGAAACATATATGCAACGGGAAATAAGAGAAATTTAATCAAACAGGTATTTTCAGTTTTTCTGAAACTTATTAAAAAGAAAATTATATATAAGCTTTTTATAGCAACACATGAAAAACAAGGACTGTTTCTAAGAATTATCATTGAAAATGAAACTATTTAAATATTTGGTAAATAGTTTTTTACAAATCGCGTATTTAACATTAGTAGAAAAAATATATCAGTTCCAATTTTTCCGTGGACTTTTAATTTAAGCCCTGAGAATGTCAATGGAATAGGAATGAACCCCATATGTTATTTGTTTTCGTTGATTTGCTTAATTACATCACACACGTGCAATCTGATTTGGACTTTATTGCCTTACTATCAGGGATTATTTTAGAACGCACAACGAGATGGAAGTAGCCATGTCGAAACAAGCGCGCGGCGCGTGCGGCCGGCCCCCGCCGCCTCGCTCCGATGTCTGTTTATTATTATTACTTACTATGACTTTGATATGTGTAATGTATGTGGGTACTCAGTCCCAATGTAAGCATGTGAGGGTAATCTCATATTTGTCTGTCTGCGATTAAATCCAATAGCTAACGGACGTGTGTTATTCCTGCAACCCTTAAGTAGCCACCCCTTTCTATATTCTTCAGTGGCGACGAGATTTAACCTTGCGTGCGTACGGTGAACGTTATTGTGACGTGTCGGACATAAACGGGACGATGTCAGTCGGAAAAATAGGCGAGTTCAACATCGCTTCGGACAATTGGAAGTTATACGTGGAGCGACTAGAACAGTATTTTTTGTGTAACGGTATTGCGGCTGAGTTACAAGTGCCCACCTTAGTGACTGTAGTTGGTGCTGAATGTTATGAACTTCTGGTTAACTTATGTACACCACAGAAACCGACAACAAAGACGTTCGACGAGTTAACTACCATTCTAGAAAAACATTTGCAACCTAAGCCCAGTGTTCTCGCGGAACGTTATAAGTTTAGGCATAGGAAGCAGGGAGATAACGAGTCAATGTCTACTTATGTGGCAGTGTTAAAAAAAATGTCTAAAACATGTGATTTCGGCGAGGGGCTAGAAGAAAGTCTAAGGGACCAGTTTGTGTGTGGAATACGCAGCGAGACCGTTCGACAAAGGCTGTTTGCTGAAGATAGTCTAGATTTCACAAAAGCATTTTCCGGACTTGTGTGTATGCCGTCCTCACTAATCACGTGCCCTAGATAATTGACCGACTTAGCAAAGAAGGCGCACTTTTCTTTCTTTACGCGTAGACCATACGCCTGTAGACGCTCGAACACTTTTACCAAATTGTCCGCGTGTGATTTCGTATCGCTACCCGTGATGATGATATCATCGAGGAAAACCCCGACGTGTGGTAAATCCGCGAACATCTGTTCTAAGCGCCTCTGGAATATACCGGGGCTCGATGATAACCCGTATACCAGACGATTGTACCGGAACAACCCCTTATGAGTGTTGATTACGGTACACTTCCGAGACTCGTCGTCCAGCTCAAATTGCGCGTAGGCTTGTGATAGATCAATCTTACTGAACCTCCGGCCCCCGCAAAGACGTGCCAACAAGTCCTCCACCCTGGGTAACGGATATCGGTCGACCTCTAACATTTTATTCAAGGTTAGTTTGTAATCAGCGCAAATCCTTACGTTGCCGTCCTTTTTTACGACCGGAACAATGGGTGTAGCCCAGTCGGAGCGGTCGACAGGGGTGAGCACGCCGTCGCGTACCAGCTGTTCCAGCGCGCGCTCCACCGGCGCGCGCAGCGCGTACGCCAGCGGGCGCGCGCGCAGGAACACCGGCCGCGCCTCGGGCCTCAAGTGGATGCTCACGCGGCCGCCGGTGAACCGACCCAACCCATCCGCAAACACGTCACAAAATCTGGAACTAAAATCAGTCAAATTAAATTCTATTTCCTCAGTAATATAGATTTCAGATTGCACGTGTGTGATGTAATTAAGCAAATCAACGAAAACAAATAACATATGGGGTTCATTCCTATTCCATTGACATTCTCAGGGCTTAAATTAAAAGTCCACGGAAAAATTGGAACTGATATATTTTTTCTACTAATGTTAAATACGCGATTTGTAAAAAACTATTTACCAAATATTTAAATAGTTTCATTTTCAATGATAATTCTTAGAAACAGTCCTTGTTTTTCATGTGTTGCTATAAAAAGCTTATATATAATTTTCTTTTTAATAAGTTTCAGAAAAACTGAAAATACCTGTTTGATTAAATTTCTCTTATTTCCCGTTGCATATATGTTTCGATTCGGATCGTAAGCATCAAAACAGACCTAAAGATAGAAGCATTCTCAATAAAACTACTTATACCATATTTGCTGTGAAAAATCAACAGTTTTTGGGCACCATTTTTTTTATCCAACTTCCGGTGGTAGATTCGCATATTTCAAAAATATTGATTCTTAAAATCACTTAAAAGAACCGTATAAAAAAAATTAGCCTGTTAGAGAATTTTTTCCAAAAAAAACGTATCTTTCTCAGGCTATTATTGATATTACGTGTTTCTTCTGTACGAGTAAAACATTCCACGAGTGGCATGTGTAGCGGCGGGAGTTAGCAGCTACACTTGTGTTGTAGTAACGGGGAGTGCGGTGAAAAGGCGTTGTAGTTTGTAGAAGTATAATTAATTAATATAACGATACAGTAAAGTTAATAGGTAGTTGGTTACTCTTTCTCTTGGAGTTTTCTTATGCACTGATTGGTTATTATGACTAAACGTATAACTAATTAACTAATGGTCGGTGCCACGCGACTTAAAGTAGGTCGCAAGTTGGCATAAATAAATGTACGGTGATGAAACCGTACATATTGGCAACCCTTAAAAAGAAGAGAAAAGAAAGAAAAATAGTTAAGAAAAGGAGTAACCATCACAAAGTAAATGATTAATCAAATTCGAAAATATCAATATGGGTGTAGTTTTGTTTTTTTTCGGACGTCAATTACGAAAACGGTATCGATTTTAAGATTTAATATTGTAGAAATGAACATTCTTTATCTAAATATATAAAAGGAGAAAATGACTGACTGACTGACATATCAACGCACAGCCCAAATCGCTGGTTCTAGAGATTCCAAATTTGGCACGTAGGTTCCTTATAAGGTCTAGCTAGGGGTACACTAAGGAAGGATTTTTCAAAATTCATCCTCTAAGGGGTGAAATGGGGGTCCAAAGTTTGTATGGGGAAACAAGATTAGTTAATGAGTAAACAAGTTTTTCAGGTTTTTGAGAATAAATTAAAAGTCCACGGAAAAATTGGAACTGATATATTTTTTCTACTAATGTTAAATACGCGATTTGTAAAAAACTATTTACCAAATATTTAAATAGTTTCATTTTCAATGATAATTCTTAGAAACAGTCCTTGTTTTTCATGTGTTGCTATAAAAAGCTTATATATAATTTTCTTTTTAATAAGTTTCAGAAAAACTGAAAATACCTGTTTGATTAAATTTCTCTTATTTCCCGTTGCATATATGTTTCGATTCGGATCGTAAGCATCAAAACAGACCTAAAGATAGAAGCATTCTCAATAAAACTACTTATACCATATTTGCTGTGAAAAATCAACAGTTTTTGGGCACCATTTTTTTTATCCAACTTCCGGTGGTAGATTCGCATATTTCAAAAATATTGATTCTTAAAATCACTTAAAAGAACCGTATAAAAAAAATTAGCCTGTTAGAGAATTTTTTCCAAAAAAAACGTATCTTTCTCAGGCTATTATTGATATTACGTGTTTCTTCTGTACGAGTAAAACATTCCACGAGTGGCATGTGTAGCGGCGGGAGTTAGCAGCTACACTTGTGTTGTAGTAACGGGGAGTGCGGTGAAAAGGCGTTGTAGTTTGTAGAAGTATAATTAATTAATATAACGATACAGTAAAGTTAATAGGTAGTTGGTTACTCTTTCTCTTGGAGTTTTCTTATGCACTGATTGGTTATTATGACTAAACGTATAACTAATTAACTAATGGTCGGTGCCACGCGACTTAAAGTAGGTCGCAAGTTGGCATAAATAAATGTACGGTGATGAAACCGTACATATTGGCAACCCTTAAAAAGAAGAGAAAAGAAAGAAAAATAGTTAAGAAAAGGAGTAACCATCACAAAGTAAATGATTAATCAAATTCGAAAATATCAATATGGGTGTAGTTTTGTTTTTTTTCGGACGTCAATTACGAAAACGGTATCGATTTTAAGATTTAATATTGTAGAAATGAACATTCTTTATCTAAATATATAAAAGGAGAAAATGACTGACTGACTGACATATCAACGCACAGCCCAAATCGCTGGTTCTAGAGATTCCAAATTTGGCACGTAGGTTCCTTATAAGGTCTAGCTAGGGGTACACTAAGGAAGGATTTTTCAAAATTCATCCTCTAAGGGGTGAAATGGGGGTCCAAAGTTTGTATGGGGAAACAAGATTAGTTAATGAGTAAACAAGTTTTTCAGGTTTTTGAGAATTCAAGCTTTAAAAGGAGGAAATGTGGTCACAAAGTCTGAAAATAACACCCATATTGATTTTCAGACTTTGAGACCACATTTCCTTCTTTTAAGGGAGACAGATATGTACTTTTATTCAAGAGTAGTAATTATAATCTCTTAGTAGTAGTAAGTCGATGGCGGCATAAAAATTCGTATACCGAAACCTCCAGAACGTAACAAATAGTTTTCCGACCCGCACCTAAATCGGTTCAGCAAAACGCGTGATAATCGCGGACAAATACATACCTCTGGTTGGGTCAAATTCAAACTGAAACAATCTTTTTTTGTCAGCTGTTTAAAGTTACGTTTAGTACGCGGGCGAAGCCGCGGGAAAAAGCTAGTGTGGTATATATCTTTAATAGTACGGTACGGCTTTCACACTTTTTCACCCGATTTCCTCCTTTTAGGGGTTGAATTTTCAAAAAACCGGGAACACGTGTTTACTTATTTATTGTTAGGAGTACTCCAGTGAAGTTTCGAATAAAATAGTCTGACTAATCTTGTTTCCCCATACAAACTTTGGACCCCCATTTCACCCCTTAGAGGATGAATTTTGAAAAATCCTTCCTTAGTGTACCCCTAGCTAGACCTTATAAGGAACCTACGTGCCAAATTTGGAATCTCTAGAACCAGCGATTTGGGCTGTGCGTTGATATGTCAGTCAGTCAGTCATTTTCTCCTTTTATATATTTAGATAAAGAATGTTCATTTGTACAATATTAAATCTTAAAATCGATACCGTTTTCGTAATTGACGTCCGAAAAAAAACAAAACTACACCCATATTGATATTTAGTTATTTCAATTTCAACCCCATTTCCGACAGGGGAGATGGTATTTCATGTCCGCCACGTTGGATTTTAAAATCATTGTAGTTTTCGTAATTAGCGACCCGATAAACCACAGAAACAATACCCATTGTCGATTTTCACACTTTGTCACCCCATTTCCCCCTTTTAGGGGTTGAATTTTCAAAAAAACGGAGACACTTGTTTATTTATTTATTGTTAGGAGTACTCCTGTGAAGTTTTGAATAAAATAGTCTGACTAATCTTGTTTCCCCATACAAACTTTGGACCCCCATTTCACCCCCTTAGGGGACGAATTTTGAAAAATCCTTCCTTAGTGCACCCCTAGACCATATAAGGAACTTACGTGCCAAATTTGGAATCTCTAGAACCAGCGATTTGGGCTGTTAATTGATAAGTGTGTCAGTCAGTCAGTTTCTTTTTTTAGGGTTCCGTAGTGAACAAGGAACCCTTATAGTTTCGCCATGTCCGTCCGTCCGTCCGTCCGTCCGACCGACCCCCGTTTTTCGCAGTAACCGTTAGTACTAGAAAGCTGTGGAATAAAATCTTTAAAAAAAAATTTTTTAGGGTTCCTCCCGTATAATATGTAAACTTGTAAAGTGGTGGTGAAATTTTTTTTTCTGCCAAACCCCATCGTGTGGGGTATCGTTCGATAGCTCTTTTAAAAATATTATAAGGTTTCTATAAGCATTTTTGATTAAAGAATTGTTAAGCGTGATATTAAGCTTTGAAGTGATAATTTTTGTTATGGTCAAATGTCCCCCCCCCCCCTGCCAGTTAAACGGTGGCTACTAGGCATGTGAATAAAATCATGGTAGTAGTATATATGATGAATTTAAAAGAAAAAATATCACAGCTAAGTAGACATTACTAGTTAACGAGTAATAGTCGAACTTCAGAAATGTACTTTACAAAAGCAAACTTTCGTTCAATTTCCATTGATACCTTAGATAATGTTGTTAATTCTGTCAAAAATATAGTAAATATAAGTTTGCAAACTTTTTAGTCCACATAATGTAACGGGTGGACGACTACGGAACCCTACCTTGCGCGTGGCCCGACACGCGCTTGGCCTGGTTTTTATATATTTAGATAAAGAATGTTCATTTAGATAAAGAATATTAAAATCGATACCGTTTTCGTAATTAAAGTCCGAAAAAAAACATAAAACTACACCCATATTGATATTTAGTTATTTCAATTTCAACCCCATTTCACCCCGACAGGGGAGATGGTATGTCATGTCCGCCACGTTGGATTTTAAAATCATTGTAGTTTTCGTAATCAGCGCCCTGATAAACCACAGAAACAATTCCCATTGTCATGTTCACACTTTGTCACCCGATTTCCTCCTTTTAGGGGTTGAATTTTTAAAAAAACTGGAAACACGTGTTTACTTATTTATTGTTAGGAGTACTCCTGAGAAGTTTCGAATAAAATAATCAAACTAATCTTGTTTCTCCATACAAACTTTGGAGCCCCATTTTACCCCCTTAGGGGATGAATTTTGAAAAATCCTTCCTTAGTGTACCCCTAGCTATACCTTACCTATACCGTACCTTATGAGGAACCTACGTGCCAAATTTGGAATCTCTAAAACCAGCGATTTGGGCTATGCGTTGATATGTCAGTCAGTCAGTCAGTTTCTTTTTTTATATATTTAGATAAAGAATGTTCATTTCCACAATATTACATCTTAAAATCGATACCGTTTTCGTATATGACGTCCGAAAATTCAGTGTAAACCAAATTTAATTGTGTTTATGGTAAATAAATGAGTTGAAGTGAAAAAAAAAAAACATAAAACTACACCCATATTGATATTTAGTTATTTCAATTTCAACCCCATTTCACCCCGACAGGGGAGATGGTATTTCATGTCCGCGACGTTGGATTTTAAAATCATTGTAGTTTTCGTAATTAGCGACCCGATAAACCACAGAAACAATACCCATTGTCGATTTTCACACTTTGTCACCCCATTTCCCCCTTTTAGGGGTTGAATTTTCAAAAAACTGGAGACACGTGTTTACTTATTTTGTTAGGAGTACTCCTGTGAAGTTTTGAATAAAATAGTCTGACTAATCTTGTTTCCCCATACAAACTTTGGACCCCCATTTTATCCCCTTAGGGGACGAATTTTGAAAATTCCTTCCTTAGTGCACCCCTAGACCATATAAGGAATCTCTAGAACCAGCGGTTTGGGCTGTGCGTTGATATGTACTGACAGAAATGACTGCAGAAACGAACAAACCAGTTTTGTCTATTTAAAAAAAATTGATCCCCATACAATATTTAACCCCTATTTTCAACCCTTTGGGAGACGAAAATTTTTAAAACACCTAGTTAACTTTCCTTGTTACGGTCACCCGCCTGTAGCCCTTATTATCTCTGGTTGGTGACTTTTGCCCTGATATGAGCTTTATAAAACATGCGTGTGCCGCTTATCTATTCTATACTACTTATATAAAATAATTATCACGATGTAATATTTTAAAAAACGAATACATTTGTCATCCTATTTACTTGTTGGTTGAATCAAGACATACTTATTTACGCAACACCGAGCCGTATATGTAATTCAAGATCGCGAAGGGCTTCGACCTGCGCGGCGTACGAAGTAACGAATACCTACTTCTAAGCGTCCCTATAAGGCATAATTTAGCGTGGCATCATCTTTCTAAGAATTTATGTCGATACGTATACATGTTCTACTTTTTATGTATACCTAATTTATGTCTTCAACTGTACTGTTAATAAAGTGTGTGCAAAGTACGAGTCACGAATATATGGTCTCAATATACCTACCGTCCGGCCGACAGCGTAGTTGTTCAGTACCTACCTACACCTACGAATGCACCGGATGAGCGGACTTTTATTATAGGCGTGTAGGTTAGGTTGTACACAAAGTCCGTGATTTCTTAATCGATAAATTATATCTATTTGAAAATCATTTTGGCGGTTTTGAGTCGTTTTAGATGTCAGATTATATACAAAATTTAAAGTTATTAAATGACTTAGTTTTAACTTTTAATTCATACTTCATAGCTACTATTGAACCTAATAATAAGTTGTTTAAATTACACTATTTACATATACCTAATAGAACATTAAGCTTAGGGCCGCACCGAAGCCGCCGATAAAAGTAAAGTACCTACACACACACTTGCTTGTCACCCACCCGCGCGCCTCTCGCTGTGCTGCACACCTCCGCTCATGAACCCCGCGTATTCCCCTCTCGCGCCTACTTTTAATGAAGATGCATTTGAAATCACTTAATAGGTATTTATAGGGTTCATTAGCATTACACCTTCTTCAATGTGGCCTTCATGAAAAGTCAACGTAGTGAGTTTGGCTTATATATTAATTTCACAAGACTTTTTCAAAGAAAATAAAGCTCCAGATATTTTGGGTAGCTTCAGTATAAAAAGGGTTAATACATATAAGAAAGATATATATAAACCATAACTGTAATGTTAGCTTATATACCATAGCCGTAATTGAATTTTATATATTTCTGTATTAAAAATTATTATATTACGAGGTTGCCTTAACAAAAATCGGTTGATTTTTCATTTATCACAAAGAATATAAATATATATAGTATGTCATAAAGTAAGTAAATGCTTATACCATTTTCGCCCGATTTTTAAGGATTTTTTATAGATTATTTTTTAATATTTTCTACAGTCACGTTGGTGGACTACGTGTTTTATTAAAGAATACCTAATCTAATTGCTTTAACAAATTTTTTGGTGCAAAAAAAGTAGCTGTTATGAATTAATGTTCAAAATTCATACAGCGCAACCGTACCGCTCTTAGGCTATAATAAGGAATAATGTACCTACTATCTAATTCTTCTTTTCTTTACTATCAAAACTATATAAAGATAAGAAGTAGATTCGCAATTCACATGTCTCGGTGGTTCAGTAAAATGTCCTGCTCGAAAGTCAACTTTACGTGTAAATAACTAGCATAAATACGTAATGTAATAACATTATTCAGACTTGATTCTCATAATTATTTGAAACATTAATTAAAATTGTCATTGTTGCGAGAGATTCTTACTACATTGTTAAAGTAAACTTATTTTTGGATAGATAAACTCTTATTCTAGACCATAGCGTTGCTAATCTTTTATTTCTATGTACGATTATTTAAAACAGTCAGGTTTTCGTCGGAGTGTTTTGCAAAAATACGCGTCAGAGCTATCTTTCAGGTACAATATTTCCATTTTAAATTGTCAAAAACGATTGGATGTTTATCTTATACAATAGGATGTATAGTCTTTTAGTACATAGCGATCGCACTAGTTCTGAAATATTGGTTTTTACTTTCTAAAAAAAATACTACAAAATGTCTAAATCGGTTTGTTTAAACATTTTTTTCCTCACATGTTTTATAATATTTTGGAAAAAAAACTTATTATTATAAAACTACAGGTTTTGCTTGATATTTCTTTTTTTTTTTAAACGCTTATGGATAACCATTCTTACTACATTGTTAAAGTAAACTTATTTTTGGATAGATAAACTCTTATTCTAGACCATAGCGTTGCTAATCTTTTATTTCTATGTACGATTATTTAAAACAGTCAGGTTTTCGTCGGAGTGTTTTGCAAAAATACGCGTCAGAGCTATCTTTCAGGTACAATAAGTATTTCCATTTTAAATTGTCAAAAACGATTGGATGTTTATCTTATACAATAGGATGTATAGTCTTTTAGTACATAGCGATCGCACTAGTTCTGAAATATTGGTTTTTACTTTCTAAAAAAAATACTACAAAATGTCTAAATCGGTTTGTTTAAACATTTTTTTCCTCACATGTTTTATAATATTTTGGAAAAAAAACTTATTATTATAAAACTACAGGTTTTGCTTGATATTTCTTATTTTTTTTTAAACGCTTATGGATAACCCACTTAATTTAGATGAATTTTTAAAAACCACTATAATTCACAATATAACAGCGCGCGACAACGTTGTTCGATTCATTACGCGCCGGGCCTTCCCAAGGAACGCACGTGTCGCTCTCCTCGGTGCGTTAAGGTCGGTGACCAAGCTCACACCGACACTGCTATTCTGTAGATGTAGCGCGTCCGCTACAGATTAATAATTTGATACTTGGTAAGTAAGTTAACATGCTAAATTTATTTATTTTATTTCTTCTCAAAGCACTAAAGTGATATGATTTTTTACAGAAATGGGCAATAAACGTAAATTGTTTGGGACGAAATAATCCAACAGTACTACGGCCACACAAGTTAAAAGGTAAAGGTATGATTCCGCTGCCGACTGCATACAGCAACTGCACGTTCCGCCGCACTCCAAATTGAACCGTAATGGTATGCGTAAAAAGCTCAATTTGAAATGAGCGGAGAAGTGTCGGAACATCACACGCCGCTCACTCTAAATTGGGACTTTTAGTCTTATGATTACAGTTCAATTTGGAGTGCGGCGGAAGGTGCAGTTGTTGTATGCAGTCGGCAGCGGAATCATACCTTAAGGCACCATGTTACCTATTGTTGCTAGTGATATTTCTATGTCTGGATATGTGCTTCTATGTTCTTGACGTTCTGTGAACATTTCGGATCTTTCCTTTAATTGTAAAATTCAAACTCTAATATTTTTTTATTCTTAACGAGCGCCCGATAATTTATGATTGCGTTGTTTGAACTAGTTATCGAATTATATGTATGTGCAATTTCAAATTTTTAGGCCAAGTAGTTTCTGTGGAAAGTAATTTGAGTCAGTCCATAACAAAAGGGCCCTTATGGCACTTTCTAGTTTCGTAGATATCAGCGTTTTAGTAAAATACGGTAAAATCACATATTTTTTGTTTTTTGCATATTGATAAAGTATAAGACTAGATGTGTATTTCTAGCTTGGTTTCACACGTATAAGTTAAGTATTTCTACCTTTAAATTAGTTGTAAAGTTTAGTAAAAAAGGGCCCTTATGGCAGAGGTCAGATAATAATGATATAAAATAGGTTAATAACTTATTCTAATTACTTATAACCATTTTCTGTATTATTTATTTGCCTTTTCTGTTTACTGGATTCTAGTGGTACACGTTACAAATACCTATTTCTAGTCTCAAGTCAAGTAAGTTCTAGGCGTGCATGACCGTTGCAAAAATTTTGTTTCTTATTACATTTCCTATTAATTGTATTTTTAGAGTTCCGTAGCCAAAATGGTGAAAACGGAACCCTTATAGTTTCATCATGTCTGCCCGTCCGTCCGTCCGTACGTGCGTCCGTCCGTCCGTGCGTCCGTCCGTATGTCACAGCCGACTATAAGCTCTCAAATTATGAAAATATATGGTAGGAAAGTATTATTCTATGAATTGCTACATAATAGTAACGTGAAATTAAAAAAAAGGTAGCCCCCCCCACCACCCTCTAATTTCCAAATGTATGACAATTCTGAACAAATGAGGTGTGTACAGTCACCAGCATTAATATCTGCCAAAACAATGGTGGCATAAATATCCGACACAGCTCCATTTGTAGGGCCGTAAAGACGGGTCAAATATTTATGGCGCCTTTATTATAGCAGATATTGATGCTGGTGACTGTACATTAATAAATACTTAAGACGATTTTTGGTTTGATAAAAATACGGCTACTGGTTTTTGAGTAATTGCTGAAAAACTGTTTTGCCCAAACAAAAGGGCGTAAGTGCCGTGAGTTTACTATGAAGATACGACCTTTTTCGATTCGACGTATCGGATAGTGGGTTTAAATATGGACTAGTAGGTGTCGGTACGGAACCCTTTATTGTGCATGGTCCGACACGTACTTGGTCGGTTTTTTTAAAATAGAGTTAAAAATAATTTTTACTATGCGAAATTGCTTTTTCGTATAATTTAAAAATTACGCAAAATTCAAAAAACTTGTAATGAAAAGATTTATTCAGAATTACGTTCTAATACAAGATTGCTACTTAGACTATGTAAATATTATTATTTACTTACATTTTTGGTTACATTCGTCCATAAGGGCCCTTTTCTCAATTGTATGGAAGTAAACCTTGATTTTCATGTAACTTTAATCGGTCATAAAATTGAAACTAATTGACATAGAAAAAAAATACAACCTGTGTAATGCTTGTCTAGACTTATTACAGGTAAGTATGGTATACTACACGGAAATTGTTAAATTTATTCGTGACGAGATAGAAAAAATATCATTTTCTATATTTATAAAAAAATATATATCACGTTAGGATTTTGTTTTTATTTTCCATTCGATGTGTTAAGTAAACTATTTTCTAGCATACACTATGACAAAGATCACAAAATACGAAATAATAATTCACCTATTACAAATTTCCTTACTTTTTTATGATCGGCGCCTTGCACTGATCAAAGGCCATTTTTTCTCAACGGGGTAGTGGAATTGAAAAATCTTTGATTGTTTCCTATAGAAGAGAACCTCAAGATTCAGGATCTACCATCATCTATGTAACTTCCCACGGGAACATACTTTAAATGAGTTTTAAACTTCTCTTAGTTATTTCTCAAAATTGCATTTTTGGGTTGAGTAACTTTGACGATTTATTAAAAAAAAAGTATGGCACTTAGGGACATGGTGATCATTGTTTTTGGTAGCCTATGTATTGTAGATTATAGATCCGTGCGTAACTCAATACCGACCATAAAGGCCCCAGTGAGCTGGACGGTCACATTTAAAGTAAAACTAGTCCCCGAAACACGTAGACTCCACGTAATTATCATTCCAAATTTGACTTTTTTCCTGACAAACTTATTCCAATTTTGTTGATTAATTCGTGTTCATGCACCTCTAAAAATAGTTTGTATACTCTCCCAACATATGTTTACTGGTTGTTATCTTTTGTGTGAATTTACTCTCATATTCATATTCATTTATATTTTTTTATTCTTAACGAGCGCCCGATAATTTATGACTGCATTGTTTGGACTAGTTATCGAATTATATGTATGTGCAATTTCAAATTTTTAGGCCAAGTAGTTTCTGTGGAAAGTAATTTAAAGTAAAACTAGTCCCCGAAACACGTGGACTCCACCAGTCTCCACGTAATTATCATTCTAAATTTGACTTTTTTCCTGTCAAACCTATTCCAATTTTGTTGATTATTTCATGTTCATGCACTTCTAAAAATAGTTTGTATAGTCTCCCAACATATGTTTACTGGTTATCTTTTGTGTAAATTTTCTCTCATATTCATATTCATATGCATTTATATTTTTTTATTCTTAACGAGCGCCCGATAATTTATGATTGCGTTGTTTGAACTAGTTATCGAATTATATGTATGTGCAATTTCAAATTTTTAGGCCAAGTAGTTTTTGTGGAAAGTAATTTAAAGTAAAACTAGTCCCCGAAACACGTGGACTCCACGTAATTATCATTCCAAATTTGACTTTTTTCCTGACAAACTTATTCCAATTTTGTTGATTAATTCGTGTTCATGCACCTCTAAAAATCGTTTGTATAGTCTCCTAACATATGTTTTGGTTGTTATCTTTTGTGTAAATTTACTCTCATATTCATATTCATTTATATTTTTTTATTCTTAACGAGCGCCCGATAATTTATGACTGCGTTGTTTGGACTAGTTACCGAATTATATGTATGTGCCATTTCAGATTTTTAGGCCAAGTAGTTTCTGTGGAAAGTAATTTAAAGTACCAGGCCGAACGTCACAATGTACATGACAGTTATCACGCTCCCAAACGTAAAATTTATAAAAAATTAACGTTGTTTTTTGCGTAATTTCTGTATGAAACACAGGTTTTTTATTAATTTCGCCAAAATGAATAGTCAGAAGTAAATAGATTAACATATATTTAAGTATTAATAATGTGTAATGAGATAATAAATGTCGATCGTTTTTTGTATGAAAATCGAACCACCTTAATAAGTGCGTAGGTACGTAATGTTAATAAAATAAAAACATTTAAAACTCGCCACATTTTTTTCCTACCTCACTCTAACTCTATAACAATGATCAAGACTTGTCAGTTCAACCGGCAGCACTCGAACCGCACGCACACAGTAATCGTTTTAGTGTGTAGCTAAACATGGCCGCTCGCAGGGAGATCGCGGCTAGGATGAGTTGGAGCGAAATGTTCGTACCCTCTTAATACAATCATTATTACTCCATCAAGAAATCCAGAAATCCTATGCTCACTCGCTAGTGGTAACTGGATATTCAATTCAATTCGATAATTTATTCATAATTTCACAATATAAACTTTTACATGATATTGTCGGTCTTTTAATCCGCGCGCGCACGGATCAACTTGTGAATTTCGAATAAGTAAAATCACTTTGTCGAGATAAATGATTATTTGGGACTCAATATAACTTGTGGTTCTAAAAAAAAAGGACATATTACTTTAGGTAAATACTCTTCTCAATCCATTGTAATCGAAATGCCATTAGAAAAATACTAGATACCATCTATCCGTTTCCATACTAGATAGCAACTGATACCATCTTCGAAAATAATTAATGTAGGATCCATTTCAATTTTAGTCAAAATCAATTATTCAAAATAAATAAGTGCTTAATCCACTGAATTCATCTTGGCATACTTAGCCATAATGATTTAATAAAAACTCACTTGGTTTACAGTTTCATAAAAAGATATTGAATGTCTTCTATAAAAATAATTCCTGTAAGTATGATCCATAGTATGTCCATCTCAATTAACCTAATTTACTGGTTTTTTTTTTAAACTTTGAGTCTGTTATACAATATTCAAAAATCACTGTAGGCCTCTTTACCTTTTCCCTGCAGTAGGGAAATATAATTTTATCAATTCATGAAATATCAGCATACAAACGCATACGCCATTAGGTATTTATATATTAGCCGGACGGTTATTAACAAATGAAACTTGAACGTGAACTTTTCTATGAAATGTGGTCTTCTCCTCACGTGAGGATGACGACATACAACAAAGCATCATAGTTCCAATAGTTCCAAAAATTATACACTCTGGTTAAAAGTTAACCTTAAAATTAAAAATCTGTTGCGTCAGTATTCATATATCCATTTTACGTGAAACTCATGTATGAATTCACAAAACTCTGACTCGGTCGCGACCTTTACGACCAATGTAAGTTGGCCTCAGTGAGTTTCTATACTAGAGGCCAGATCAATACTAGGCTGTAATTCCCTAATTATAACCTTGTAGAACTACATGGCTCGGACTTAACGTAATATTACGAAAGTGCAAGTCATAAATTCTATCTGGGATAATTGGGAATGGATGAAAATCTCAGATGTGCTTGATTTTTTTTCTGGTGATAGGAATAACCTCCCTTAGCACCAGAAAAAAGTTCCAGATTTTTTGGCTGCGCCAGTGATTTTTGAAAAATAAAAATATTTTCCTCTCTCGCATTCTGGGCCTCGATCGGCAGTATTACACTATCCTCGGTCCATCATATATTATAAAAAACATCTGTGGCAAACTGACAATGACATTACAAGATGTCAAAATCAAGTCCAGGGTTAAAAAGCAAAATTCGTCGTTCAGGCAGGCATTATCAAAGTCCAAGGGCAAAAACAGTTCGAGAAATTATGAATCGTATAGAGCACAGAAATAACAGCGAAAGCAAAGAAGGTTATGTTTGTGATGAAGAGATCTGTCAATGTCATTGTCATACACACGATACGACACGACACGACACGACACGACAACCGCATTTGAGGTTTAAATTAATGTACGTGAGAGGACGCTGATAAGAACCGAACCGAACAGATAAAGAAAACAATTGAAGTATCGACACATGCACATCACTATATGGTATGTCACTGTCAGTGTCATAGGGATCTTCAAATAACGTCCTACGTATAATGGCATATAACTTTGTTATCGAGTACGTAAGTAGTGCGCATAACGCAGCTGACTACCTGAGCCGCTCGGTAACTGATAAGGGACCGGTTTACGTTGACCCGCCGGCCGACAGAGCTACTTGCATTAACTTTGTTTATGACAGTGAACAGTTAATAAATATAAATGAAACTAGCTTTTGCCCGCAACTTCGTCTGCGTAGAGCTCGGTCATCGCGTTAGAATTTTATCGCTGTTCTTTTATTTCAGGTGGTTACCTAGTTATCTCTGTTCCATACAAACTTCTACTTCCGGGATGGGATGAAAACTATCCTATGTCCTTTTCTCGGACTCGAACTATCAGTGGCGGAGCGTCCATACAACTCGATTCCCACCGGCTTACCTAATTTTCAGCCAGTGCAGTTCTTTTACTACGGCTCATGAAGTATAAGAAAGGCAAATTATTTCCGGCTTTCCTAAGAATATTTTTGACGCGCCGCCACTGCGAACTACATTCGCACCAAATTTCATCTAAATCAGTTCAGCAGTTTAAGCGTGAAGGGGTTACAGAGAGAGAGAGTTATGCTAGGCCTATAAACAAAGTTCCAAGTCTCATTGAAAATAAAATTTGTTTTCATCCCTTCAGTGGGCTTTTTTTTAAATTTTGATGTGTAGTCAGGAAGTTTTAAAGTTTCTATCTTAAAAATAATTTTGTTCTCCATACAAAATGACCAAGAGGTGATTTAGGGAGTTAAAAGATTAACTAAGTTTCACAGAAACCTTATTTTACTAAACGGTTATAACTGACGTATTAATTGTCACTTCGGGCGACATGTTAATAAAGTTATAACATGTCTCACGAAAGTTTAAATTCAAGTTCACAGAATCCCTTTTTTAAGACATTTAGGGATGAACTTCGAAAAACGCTGAAATTTGTTTTGTCGTATTTAAACAGAGACTCTGTAAAAAATTTGAAGTCTTTCACTTAAAAAAATGTTGCTCCCCATGAAAACATTGAACCCCTTTTTAACCCCTTGAGGGGATGAATTAAAAAAAAAGCTGAAATTAGTTTTGTTTTATTTAAACAGAGAGTCTCTGTAAGAAATTTGAAGTACCTTACTTAAAAAAAAAATTGCGCCCCATACAAACTTTGAACCCCCTTTTCAACCCCTTTCGGGGATGAATTTCGAAAAACGCTGAAATTACTCTTTTTGTATTATTATAAGAAACTTTCATACAAAGTTTGAAGACTATAACTATAAAAAAAATTGCTCCCCATACAAACTTTGAACCCTTTTTTAACCCCTTTAGGGGATGAGTTTTAAAAAACGCTGAAATTACTTTTTTTCTATTATTATAAGAAACTTTTACACAAAGTTTGAAGACTCTCACTTTTAAAAAAAATTGCTCCCCATACAATATTTCACCCCCATTTTCAACCCTTTAGGAGATGAAAATTTTAAAAATGCAGATATAACTTTCATTGTCTTATTTTAAGGAGTCTTTGTACAAAGTTTCAAGTCTGGACCTTAAAAAAATTATTGCCCCCCATACAAACTTTGCACCCCTGTTTTACCCCCTTAGGGGTGGAATTTCCAAAAATCCCGTCTTATCCCTTGCCTCCGTTATATAACCTAACTATAGTGTAAATTTCAAATTTCTAAGACCGGCAGTTTCGGCGGGGCGGTGATTAATCAGTCACCCATCAACTTTATATATATAGATAAGCGAATATACTTGAATGCGTTGTAAAAGATAACCAGTTTTCGCAGTGTAAATATTACGGCGGCAAACGAGCTGTGAACTTTAGAGTGAACGAACTAAAATGTACAGTGCGCAAAAAACCTATTGGGCTAAAGGAACTATAATGAGCCGATTAGGTCAAAGCTAAGCTTTTGAAATTGAAAGGGGAGGAAATAATCCAAGATGATCTGGGGGTACAACCAAACCGCTCAAGTATGGACGGGACACCGGTTGAAATGCCTGCAGTGGTTTTGCCATTGGGTCAAAAATGCGAAGGAACCACAGCGCGGCAAAACGAATCGTCAACCACTGAAGAGGTACTGGATCCGAGTCCGTCAGGCAGCGGGATGCAGGAACATCAAAGCCAGGGAGCTACTATGCAGCAATTAGATGGGCAAGATGACAACACGTCTACTGAAGACACTGCGGGCCCAATCCCTGGCTCGGCTGATAATGACCAGGGTGAGTCTGCACTGGAGACAGCCGGGGACAACGCAGAGCAGTTCTTGTCATCTGCCTCATCCCCAGAAGTGGAACCGCCGCCCCCTCGTAGGAAACGGAACGTTGTGAACTATAAACAGTTTTTTTAGGCTAAGGGTGGAGGGATGTTAGTTATTAAGGAGCGCGGCTGCGACCGCGCGGACAGGCAGTCGAATACATGTAGTTGTACAGGACGCTCGCTTGTCATTTACTCGCCCCGCCCCGCACCCCGACTAACAGTATGGGATTTGACATTTAAATCTATCGTACTAACGGTCGAAAACGTTACGTGATTACCGCGCAGGGGATACAAAGCGAAACTATTTATTTAATGATCGTACAACTGCGCAGCAGCGCGTGCGCTTGCGATCCGTAACGCTGCGCGGCTGCGCCGCAACCACTGAATAGTCACACGACGTGTGAGCCGGCGGCCGCATGTACTTGCGCGGCGCGATGACATCACGGTAGTAAGCCCCTCCTGGTATGGGAGCCCCCCTTAAAAACAGGCAATAGTAGATTGTTAACCAAGGGTTGAAAGCGACCCATTTCACCCGAGATATTTTGGCGCTCGAACGAAGTGAGAGCGCCAATAGTTCAAGGGTGAAATGGGTGCTTTCACCCGAGTTAAACACTCTACTTTTCATTTCGACTATGAGGAAAATAATTGAGAAATAAAATGAATAGTAAATGATATTCTAAGGATTCAGTAATAAAAACACGCGCTGCAGCCGCCAGCAGCTGGCGCCGCCGCGGCCCGCCCCACGGCCGGGCTGCGCGCCCGCGGCTGGCTGCCCGCGGAGCACCCAAGCGCGGCGGGCGCGCAGCCCTGGCGTATGGAAATTAAAAAAAAATTACTTTCCACCCTAGGGTTGGAAAAGCGATTTTCAACCCGGCTATCTACTCATGAAAATCGAACTTTCCGAACAGGAGAGATGAAAAAGTTATTTTTGAAAAAATTGTGTAGCCTTGGGTCAACAAGATGCTTAAATTGTGAAAATTTGAAGACTATTGCTCTAAATGTTGCTCTTTGATGGGGGCTGTATGGGGTAGTTTTTTTTTTTTTCATACATGCTCTCCCTTAGCCGCATGGGGGCCACCCTTAAAAGGTAACGGATTTAGCTATAGTCTTCAAATTTACCCACCCCATCGAGTGGGGTATCAATGATTAGAGCTCATTGAGTGCATAATTGTAGTATTTTTTGTTTTTAAATATATTGAAAAACAAAGAAATTAATAGCCACTTAAATTTTCACGTAATTTTACATTCCCCCTTTAAAATATCATTAAATAATAATCCAAACGACAAAGTGTATACAACTTTTTATGTAGATAATTTTATTTAGATAACTTGATGTGTCTAAGAACGTTTTTCGCTATAGGTCACCGTTTATGAGTTTTTCATGAAAAACCGAAAAATGTGACTATCAACGCGCCTCCGGAGCGATATGTTAAGATATATACGAAGCCCGTGAGCTAGTGTCGTAGTATCTATATGTTGGTATGCATGTATAGGTAACCTCAGTTGCGAGTGACCGCCATCGCATTAGCCGTGTTTAATCATTGCTCTGTTTTGTTATAAATAAATGTTGATTAATAGTGCTTAAATCTAGTGTTTTCTTATATGCCCTAAGAGGTTATGGGCCCAGTGGACTATGTACAATAGATTTCGTGACTTTTGAACAATATTTAAAGTGAAAAACTGTGATAGAATGGACAAAGTAAACAACTTAAATGGACTCGCTCGCAAACGAGCGCCGGCCGGCTGGTAGTGCAGCGTTAACCTATACCAGGAGGGGCTCACTACCGTGACGTCATCGCGCCGCGCAAAGTACATGCGGCCGCCGGCTCACACATTGTGTGACTATTCAATGGCTGCGGAGCAGCGTTACGGATCGCACGCGCACGCGCTTGTACGATCATAAAAAATAATTCTTTTCGTGTAGTTTCGTGTTAAATAATAATGTCAAAACCACAGCATTATTGTATTGCAGCAGGTTGCACCAATAATAATAAGAACGTAGACGTAAGAACGGTCATTGAGTTTGGTATTCACCAACGGTTGACATAAAAGAAAACGAAAATGAAAACGTTGGTTCTAAGAAACCTCTTTTATTTTTTAAAGTGATGCCTTTAAAAATTATATAAAACTTTGTATCCCCTGGTTACATGTATGGAGTGCCCCCTCCCCCTACTTTAATATTTTTTCGTCATTTCACATCACTTTTACGTAGCGGTTCATACGAGTAGAACACACCTTCCTGATAAATGTTTTAATTATATTTGTAGTGCTTATAGTCTCCAAGTACATCGGCTGTCACATACAGACGAAAAGACGGACGGACGGGTTCCGTTTTCGCCATTTTGGGCATTTTGGCTACGGAACCTTAAAAGTACTATTCGTAATTGTATTGTAAACAACACTATAGTTACTAATAATAAAGTACATATATTAAAATAGGTTCTCGCTGGTGGTAACCCTAGCGCTGAGGGCGGGGCCTCGAAAGAGCGCGTTGCGTACGATAGAAAGAGATGGCCACGTTTAGGCACGTTTGGCATACCTAAACGGGGAATTTGTTAGCAGAGAAACTTCTGTACTTGTACTATTACTTATTCTGTGCCTATACATAAAAAGTTGTTTACATCGATTTCGCCGTAATATTGTGTTTGCTGTTTAATTGAAAGTTAATGTTGGAAAATCATCGTTATGGCTGCTTCTATAAAGATTGACCAGTTAACTGCGGATAATTATGATACGTGGAAGATACACATGAGAGCTATTTTGAAGAAAAATGACTTGTGGGATTACGTATCGGGTACTTTACCGAAACCGTTTAGTACCGATCCAAAGTATTCAGAATGGATAAAAATGGACGGAAAGGCCGAATTGGACATATTGTTGGCCGTCAGTCCTAGTGAGCTCGCAGCATTAGATGGTTTGGAAACTTCAAAGGCGATATGGGATAAGTTGAAATCTATGTACCAATCCAGTGGACCTGCGCGAAAAGCCTCGTTGTTGAAGAAGCTTGTGTTGACGCGCATGCAGGAAGGTGATGACCTGCGCAAGCACATTGCAGATTTTTTTGACGCAGTTAAAAAACTCAAAGAAATCGGGTTAGTGGTGATTGACGAATTATTAGCAATTTTGCTGTTATATAGCCTACCAGATTCATTTGCCATCTACAGAAACACTGAAAATAAAGATTGTCGAAGATTATGAAGGTAGAAAGGGCACAGTAGTAGACCAAGGAGCTATGTTCGTCAAGCGCACTCACAAGCCTTATCAGAAGAATATCGTGAATGACCACAATACAGTGCACAGCGACAAGAGCAAAGTAACATGTTATCGTTGTGGACGTCGAGGGCATATTGCCAGAGAGTGCAAGACTAAACTGGCAAATAAGACTAAACAGAGCGCACAGCAAGCAGGATGCTGTGATTCAGAGCGGGAAAAATACACGACTATGCTTAGTACGACCGAAGAGGCCATGTTAGGCGAACAGAAAAATCCTGTTTGGTGTATCGATAGTGGATGCACGGGACATATGTGCAACGACGAGCACATGATACAAGGATTTACGCGACTGGACAATGAATTAAATTTAGCAAACAATGAGAGTACGAACATATTCAGTCCTGTACGAGCGCTCACTCAAGTCGCACGTGTTTGCTAATGACCAGCGCTAAGTTATTGTTATTTCCAGTGGTTCTCAAAGTTTGTTGTTAATCCTCGTAATCGTAATTATACTAAACATGCGTTGTGAAATCTGTGAAGTGGAAGTCAGCGACAGTATTCCGTGCGGGTTATGTAAGGGTAACATAGGGTACTGCTGTGCCAATATAGGCGAACAGACCTATCGAAAGTATTCCTCGGACAGAAAAGCGGCTTGGAAATGCATACGCTGCAAAAAAGATCCCCCGCCTGCGCAGTTAGAAATATCTCCAGCATGCTCCAAAAACTCGGATTACGAGTCCATAATGAAAGAGCTAAAAGAGATGAAACGGCAGCTCGCGTGTCTTCCAACCTTAGTGCAGGACGTTAAGTCAATCAAAACCGAGCTTGCGGAGGTTAAAGACTCGTGTGAATTCAACAGCGGCAAGCTAGATGAATGTGCCTCCCGATTGCAAGAAGTCGAAAAGAAACTTCCTCAACTGGAATCAGTCAACGCAGCGCTTAATGACAAAATTAACGCAATGGGCCAGCAGCTATCTTATTTGAAGAATGAGCTCATCAATCGAGACCAGTGGTTTCGTCTGAATAATGTGGAAATAAAAGGCGTTCCACTTAAGAAGAATGAGAATCTCTTCTCCATTATGGATAAAATAAGCGAAGTAGTTGGTTTCCCAGTGCATAAAACCAGCATCAATTACATATCAAGAATCCCGGTACACAATTCAAAGGAAAAATCCATTATTGTCAGCTTCTTAAATCGATATGTCAAAGAAGATTTCATAGCGTCTGCTCGAACTAAGAAGACAATTCTGGCCGACGAAATTGGGTTCAGTGATAATCAGCACAGGATCTTTGTAAATGACCACCTGACACCGGAATACAAGCAGCTATTGACAAAAGCTAAATCAGATTTAAAAGCTAAGGGTTATACATACGTGTGGGTGAAGTTTGCTAAGATTCACGTACGTAAAGATGACAACTCAAAGGTTTACATCATCAATAGTGAACATGATTTAAACAAACTACATTAGGCTGTGTTGTATATTTTTTAATCCTCACATGTCTATTTCATTGTATAGCTTACTTGCTCGTAGTGATGAATAGTTTGAGTATCGCTGACCGGACTGAACCGGCCGGCCTTTGTTATTGTTGCCGGGGGCAGCGGCTTATCGCTGATTGCATTGTTGCTGTGCATTTTAAGGTATGCTCACTTAAATATATTTATCTCTCTCTTACTCATTATGTTCGTCTTATAGTTAATTTCTCGGTCATTTATTCATGTAGAAATCACATGTCTCGTTATATTTTATGCGTCAATACTTGTTTAAAATGCAGAATTAGATTATTACATTCTATTAACCTACTGTTTACAGCTGACTGCGCATTCTGTCTAAGTAACCTATTTATACTCCAAAGCTACCTTTTCAATAGTAAATATAAATCATGACCGTAAACAAGGTTAGCAATGGGCCTGTTATATGCTTGCACAACCTGCGACCGCCCAAGCAGCCACCCAGGTTGCACCGACTCAGCATATTGCAACATCGCCGCCCCGTTCGCCCAAAATACGGAATGATTTGTCACTCTTGGTTCCCACATCGACCATTAGGCACCTCTTAAGTTTAATTAATTTTAATTGATATATTTTATTCTTTTGTAATTCCGTCATTAAAGGAATTAAGTTCGCAAATCTTGGTTTCTCTCGTTCCTCCGACTCCCAGCCTACATAATTGGCGCAGTCGAGAGACGTACCTCGCGGGCCGGTTCGCGAGCGGTCACCGAATTTCCAAAATCGAAACTTCGTGTTCGGGCAGCTATCCGGTCATCACGTCGAGGGCGGAACCTACGAGCTGGGAACGGACGAGGAGTATCCAGACATCGATACCGCAGAGAGCCAGAAATGCGCATGTGAGTACTTTAGAATCGTTCTAGAGTTGCTTACGTTAGGAAAGGAGGTACTTTCATAGTCATAGTTATTTTAAAGCTCAAAGATTTTCCATCCACGGCGATCGAGCACCCCTAGGTTAGGCAGTAATCATAGAATAGTTTTGCTAGACGGCCTTAGGAATATTAATTCTGATTTAAGTTCGGAATCGGATTCGGAGCCGGAAGTAGTTAGTATGGCTGTAGCAGATTTAGATTCAATTTTTAAGGCCCTCCGCCTGTTACCTGAGTTCGACGGTAACTCTAACATACTTACGAGATTTATTAAATTAAGCGACCAATTAGTAGAAGAGTTTGTTCGTCCCGGTCAAGAATTGACTAATTACGCACTCATAAATGGTATACTTAATAAAGTTACGGGGCCTGCCGCCCGCTTAATCAATGCGAATGGAGTCCCGGAGACATGGGGAGGAATTCGCAATGCACTTATTAACAATTTCGCGGACCAGCGCGATGAGACCTCTTTATATAACGATCTTGCGTTGTTATCTCAGGGGAACACTACCCCTCAGGATTTTTATGAAAAATGTCAAAACCTGTTCAGTACCCTTATGACGTACATAACTTTACATGAAACCGTGCAGACTACAATCGACTCAAAACGTGATTTATATAAAAAGTTGACCCTCCAAGCTTATGTGCGAGGACTTAAGGATCCCTTAGGCTCGCGTATTCGTTGTATGCGGCCCGACACTATAGAAAAGGCCCTAGAATTTGTTCACGAAGAGATGAATACACTGTATTTACAGCAACGTAACGATCGCACAGAAAAGAAACCAGCTGATTTTCAGCCGTCCAAATTATCTATCGGCCCTATGCCACCACTTTTTAGTGTACCACCCGGACAACCGGCGTTTAATATGTCCGGTCCACCCCGACCAAACCCTATGTTTATCCCACCCCGACCGGTATGGAGACCAAATTTATATCAGCCTCCTCAAGGCCCTACCCGTACTCAGCAAATATTTGGAGCACGACCACCCAATTATAATCCACACGAAAATTCATTTAGGCCTAGAAATAATTATCAGAATAATGGAAACAACGCTGTGCGCCCTATGAGCGGTGTCAGTCATTACGTAGCTAGGACATTGCCACCTACACAGAATGGGTCCAATTTCAGGAACCCGCCCCTGCCACCCAGTAATGATTTCAGAACTAGAGAAATGCACTTTAATGAATGCTACGACTATACGCTAGATTACGACCCTTATGCCGACTATTATAGTGAATATTACCAGGACGGCTACTGTGACGCGTACCCTACTGACGATACTTACTATGCCGAATCCGCGCACCAACCCTCACATCCAGAGATTTCGTATCCGAACTCCGCGGGAGAACCTTATAAAAATGAAGCATCCCCTATTCAGCCTGAGGATTTTCGGATGTCTCCAAAGTTAGGAAAACCAAAATAGAGCTCAATATACAGACACAGCGACAATTGCCGTACATACAAATAGCTAACCCGCCGCTTAAATTGCTTATTGATACCGGCGCTAATCAGTCCTTTATAAACCCTGACTCAGTTAGGAAATATTATCCCACCGCACAATGGACATATGACCCCTTCGAAGTGACGAATGTGCATGCCACGAGCCGTAGCGATTACTCCGTAACGTTACCGTGCTTCTCGGAATTCAAAAGTAATAATGACGTAACTTTCTTCGTGTATAAATTTCACAATTATTTCGACGGTTTAATTGGCCTAGACTTACTTAATAAATGGGAATCCAATATTGATTTAAAAAATAACCTTTTAGTTACCAAAAACGCGACCAATCCTATTAGGATGTATAATTCTAGGAACTGTAACTTATACGAAGATATAATACCTGCCCATTCAACACGACTCGTTAAAGTCCCGATTAACGGCCGGGAAGGAGACGCGTTTATACCGCGGCAATGCTTATCGAATTGTTTTATAGCGGAATGTTTTACGACAATACACGATAACCGGGGCATATTAGAGGTTAAAAACCCAACCCCGAATGACGTAATCTTTTCCATGGATCGTCCCGTGCAGGCTGAAATATTAAACGTTGAGTGCAGCCGCACTAAACAGCCGAGCTCGGATCGTGCTCGCGATGTATTGTCACGCCTGCGTACCGACCATTTGAACATCGAGGAACGCGCTAATTTAGAAGCACTATGCGCACAATATGCCGATGTATTTTACATAGAAGGCGAGCCACTTAGTTTCACTAATAAGATTAGACATAAGATAAGAACCACGGATGAGTTACCAGTTTATAGTAAAAGCTATCGTTATCCCTTCATACACCGTAATGAGGTAAAGGAACAGATTGCCAAGATGCTGGAACAAAATATCATACAGCCATCCGAATCTGCATGGAGCTCACCCATTTGGGTAGTCCCAAAGAAAGTTGACGCATCGGGTAAGACAAAATGGCGGTTAGTTGTAGATTTCAGGAAACTTAATGACAAAACCCTAGACGACAAATATCCAATCCCCAACATAAATGACGTCCTAGACAAACTTGGTAACTGCCAATATTTTACAACACTGGATCTTGCCAGTGGATTTTATCAGGTGGAGATGGAACCCAGTGACATCCCCAAAACAGCATTCAATGTAGAGCATGGCCATTTTGAGTTCTTAAGAATGCCAATGGGCCTCAAAAATTCGCCTTCAACCTTTCAGCGCGTCATGGATAACGTTTTGAAGGATTTACAAAACACAGTCTGCCTTGTATATCTAGATGACATTATAGTTTTCAGTACTTCGCTTCAGGAACATATGGTAAACTTAGAAAAGGTGTTCAAACGCCTTCGAGAGTCAAACTTTAAAATACAGATGGACAAATCAGAATTTTTAAAATTAGAAACTCCGTACTTGGGACATGTGATCAGCAAAGACGGGATCAAACCCAACCCGGATAAAATTGTCGCCATTCAGAAATTTCCATTACCCAAAACTCGCACAGAGATAAAACGATTCAGTTTAGTTTATATCAGATTTTGCTCATATCACTAAACCTATGACACAGTGCCTGAAGAAAGGATCAAAAATAACATACAAAAACTCTGACTATATTAATAGTTTTGAAAAATGTAAGACCCTACTTATCAACGACCCAATATTGCAATACCCCGATTTTAATAAGCCATTTATATTAACTACTGACGCAAGTAATGTTGCCATTGGTGCAGTGCTCTCGCAAGGACCCATAGGATCTGATAGGCCGATTGCTTACGCTTCGAGAACACTGAACGATAGCGAACTCAGTTATAGTACAATAGAGAAGGAACTTCTGGCAATCGTTTTTGCAACAAAGTATTTCCGTCCATATCTATTTGGACGCAGGTTTACGATTGTCACCGATCATAAACCCTTAAAGTGGTTAAAGGATCTAAAAGAGCTTAACTCCAGACTTACTCGCTGGAGATTAAAGTTGAGTGAGTACACCTATGACGTAGTCTATAAGCAAGGTAAATATAATCGGAATGCGGACGCACTTTCAAGGGTGGAAATTCATAATGAAGAAACTTGTTCCCTGTGCTCTATGATAGTGAATCCCTCCGAAAAAGCTCCCTCTGAGTCCGGATCCACCACCCTTACAGCCCACACAACCCCGTCTAAGTCTGGATCATCTACTCAAACTGCCCGCACAACCCCGTCTGAGACAGGATCATCTACTCTGACTGCTCACACAAGCGCGGAAAATCCTATATTAGAAATACCTATCACGGACGACCCGCTGAATAAATTCAATAGGCAAATCAGACTTACGATAGTGGGTGATATAAAGAAACGAGCAGTAGTTATGAAGCCATTCGAAACTCACACCCGTACCACAATCCAGATATCCGAATGTAATCTTGAAGAAGATTTGGTTAACGCAATAAAGGAGCATGTTAACCCCAAAGTCAAAACGGGAATGATAATTCACCCCCCTTTAGCTATGTACAAAATTGTCCCGATATTACAAGACCGGTTCAGAAACTCATGCATGAATTTATATTTAACAAAGAAAGAAGTTGAGAATGTAAAAGACTATTTGAAACAGCAAGAAATCATTCAGAAGTACCATATAGGAAAAACTAATCACCGAGGAATTAACGAATGCTACCTGGCCTTGTCCCACAGATACTTCTGGCCAAAAATGAAGGAGCATGTTGCTAAATTTATTAATCAATGCGAAATTTGTGGCCAAGCAAAATATGACCGAAATCCTGTTAAGCAACAATTTAGCATCGTTCCACCTCCCACCAAGCCATTTGAAACCGTTCACATAGATCTTTTCACGGTACAAAATGAAAAGTATCTTACCTTGGTAGATGCTTTTTCGAAATACGCGCAAGCATACCCTCTCAAAGATGGCACCGCCATCAGTGTAATTCAAGCACTTATGATTTACTTTACACACCATCGCGTCCCGATCACCGTAGTCTCAGACCAAGGTCCCGAATTTTCGAACCAGCTTTTCGCAGAGTTCACAAAATTGCACAAAATTCAGCACCACAAGGTCCTGGCACACGCACCTAATGATAACGGAATTGTAGAACGATTCCATTCAACTATACTTGAACATTTAAGAATACTGAAAATAGAACGACCAAAAGAGCCCACTTCACACCTTATGACGTATGCTTTGTTAGGGTACAATAGTTCCATTCATAGCTTCACCAAATGTAGACCCCTGGATGTAATTACAGGACATTTCGACCCACGCGACCCTTTCGACATAGACTTATCTCACCATTTGTTACAAGAATATATACGCAATCATCGACAAGGAATGACAAAAGTATATGACCTAATTAATGAAGCCTCCCTGGAACACCGAATCCAACTCACAGAAGCTAGAAATAAGGATAGAGATCCTGAAATAGAGTACTCTCCCGACCAACAAGTTTTCATTAGGAACCCCGTGGCCAGCAGGCAAAAATTAGCTCCCCGATATACACAGGACGTTGTAATGGCCGACCTCCCTATTCATATTTATACCAAAAAGCAAAGAGGGGCCGTAGCAAAGTCGCGTCTTAAGAAGGTCCCTAACGATTCAAAATTGTTACAGAATACTGCTGATGTCCCTTCTACAAGTTACTCTGGCGGAAGAAGTGACACTTGAGAGCCTTGACAATGGACCAGGACTACTCCCCTTCAAACTTGGACCGACAAAACTCATATCCCATTACCACGCTTTCTTACAACATGTGGACCTAAATGACATTGACCATAAAATCGACACAGTACGGACACAGTTACTGAACCTCAGACCTCAACTTAATAATAAGACTTTCTCGCTATATGAACCGCACGTATCTTTTCTCAGTGCAAAACTCGAAAGGGTTTCAGAACAGGTGAGGACGTTCGAACCCGATCGTGTTAAAAGAGGACTCATAGATGGTCTCGGATCGATAATTAAAAGCATTTCGGGAAATCTAGATTACACGGACGCTATACGTTATAATGCTGCCATTAAAACCTTTCAAAATAATGAGAATCTATTACAATCCGAATTGAATAATCATATTAGTCTATCTAAAAAATGGATGCTGCAACACTCCGGAATATTAGATAGTATAGTTAAAAATCAGGAAAAACTAGCCCAGGCCGTGACACTAGCGATAGAAAGTGAGAAGAACAGTGAAGTAGAATTAATTAGATTTGCACACTTAGCTCAATACTTGGTCATCCTAAGTGATAATGTTGAAAACTTGTCTGAAGAGCTAGATAAGTTAGGAAATGCGCTAGCTCTTATTCGCGCGTCGAGTATACCTCACGCGATACTTAGTTTTTCTGATTTTAAAAGTATGTTAGATAAGGTAAAGGTCCTCTATCCTAAGGAAGAGATCCTAGAAGTAGATCTTAGGGAATACTATGACCTAATTAAAGTTGGGTCATACTATATAGATAAGCAAGTAGTGTTAGTTTTTAAGGTGCCGATTACAGTGGATAGAGTCTATGATCTATATAAGCTAGCGGTAATACCTAATAAAAATCATCAGGTCTTGATACCTCCCTCTCCTTACATAGCGATTCATGAACAGGATTCTATGTACATGGAGACAGAATGTCCGAAGGTCAAATCATGGCATCTCTGCGAGGAACCACTCAATCAGAAGATACAAAACCAACTTGACTGCACGTACCAGCTCATCACCTCGCAGCAGCTTAGCCCGTCCTGCCAACTCACAAAAGTGTTCCTGTCTAGACCTGCGGTACAACAACTCGACAGTAGGCAGTACGTGATAAGTCTACCAGAGCCAACTAAAGTACAAACTTCCTGCGGCCAAGAACAGTTCAAAACAATCCACGGAAGCTACCTTGTTAGAATCCCGCTCAAATGCGTTCTGAAAACTCCCGACTACACCATAACTAACTCCAATGACCAGCTTGAGGGTCATGCATTAAAAATCATGGAACTGTCCGACTTAACTTCAGATGAACTGCAACTTCGAGAGTCATCTCCTTCACTGACCCTCAACTCCATTAATCTGGAAAACTTGCACGCTAGCGATAAGAAGATATCTTCGCAACTACCTGTGAATATAAGCCAGATCGACCGCTCAGGTCTATATCATACTACAATACCAGTTTACACAATTATACTGTGCGCATGCGCGCTCATCGCTGGAGTAACCGGTCGCCGACTGTTCACAAAACGAAGCCGAACGAACTTATTAGAAACAGGCAAAAACGACGTTCCAGAAACCATGGACCATACACCGGATAACCCAAAGCTACACCCCAGAAACATACAAGTAAACTATGACTCGGCAATATTCTCGAAGAATCTCGAATAGTTGCCTATCTGGGGATGGAGGTGTTATATGCTTGCACAACCTGCGACCGCCCAAGCAGCCACCCAGGTTGCACCGACTCAGCATATTGCAACATCGCCGCCCCGTTCGCCCAAAATACGGAATGATTTGTCACTCTTGGTTCCCACATCGACCATTAGGCACCTCTTAAGTTTAATTAATTTTAATTGATATATTTTATTCTTTTGTAATTCCGTCATTAAAGGAATTAAGTTCGCAAATCTTGGTTTCTCTCGTTCCTCCGACTCCCAGCCTACATAATTGGCCTAACTATCCTACAATTTACTATCAAAATGTGAGGGGACTCCGTTCAAAAACCTTAACATTCTTTCGTAATTTAAGTATGGCTTCTTATGATATAATTTTCTTAACGGAGACCTGGTTGTTGGATGGGGTATTGAACACGGAATTGTTTGACGATCGTTATGTAGTGTGGCGGCGGGATCGCGACCCAGCCTTAACGGGCCAAAGCCGCGGAGGTGGTGTTATTATTGCAACTCGTAGGGAGTTAACCGTCGTTCCGCAACCTACCTACCAGTCTTCTGCTGAGGATCTCTGGGTCACCTTGTCCTTACGGGGCTGCCATAATACACCCATGATGAAGATACATATGTGTGTCCTTTATTTGTGTAGACAGAATAGTGGTTTTTCCTTCTCACAGCAATTGTCGAATTTCTTGGATAGTCTCAGTGAGGTAATATTATTAGGCGGAGAAGATAAATACCTAATAATTGGGGACTTTAACATGAGCAATATCATTTGGACGCCCCAAAACTCTATAATGTTACCGACCAATTATACAAGTAATGACGAGTGCACTTTAATTGACGAATTAAATACGTGTAATTCAAATCAGTATAACGGCATATTAAATCAGTATGGGAAGTTGTTGGATCTTGTATTGTCGAACGATGTACTTTGCGTTAGTGAATGTACGGACCCCCTAGTACCAATTGATCCTTACCACAAAGCTTTATTGGTTACAATTAGGTTTGCGGTAATTAGCCCTCTAAAACAGGCTCCGTCTATTAAGTATATCTACAACAAAGGCGATTATGATTCTATTAATAGTGAGTTGGCTCAGGTTAATTGGAAGGAGGAGTTTTCTCAACGTTCTCTCGATGACTCACTTGACTATTTCTATGCTACCTTCGTTAGACTCAGGACAAAATATATACCTAGTAGGTTAATTCATGTGGATTCATTTCCAAAATGGTACTCTGTCTCTCTGAAAAAAGCTATCAAAGAAAAGTTTAAATACCTCAAAAAATTTAAAACGTACGGTAATAAATCCGATTTAATTTCTTTCAACGTGCAGAGGGAACGAGTTAAGAAACTTGAACAGGAGTGTTTTACTACATATGTTCGCCGCGTAGAGGGCAACATTTCTAAAGATCCAAAACATTTTTGGTCGTATATGAAGTCGCGGTCTAAGTCGCATGGCATGCCAAGTAGCCTTAAATACGGTGACCGGCTTGTCAACACCGCAACTGACATATGCGAAGCGTTTTCAACATATTTTCTTTCAACGTTCTCGGCCCAAAGCACTAGCCGGAGTGCACCAATTGTCGATGCGGTGGACAGCGTTAGCCCCATGGCTCACTTGTCAAATGTTAAGGTAAACCCTGAGTTACTTACTAAACTCTTACTGAAACTTGATCCGTCTAAATCAGCAGGTCCTGATAATTTACCTGCTCTCTTTCTGATAAATTGCGCGAAAACAGTTACAGAACCCATACTTTTATTGTTTAATCGCTCTTTTGCTGAATGCACGGTTCCGTTGTTATGGAAATCCGCGTTTATAACTCCTGTCCATAAAAAAGGTTCAAAAGGTGAAGTTTCTAACTATAGGCCAATCTCCAAACTATGTATAATTGCCAAATTATTAGAAAAGGTAGTGTGCATTCAGATGAGAGAGGCTCTTAAAAACTATTTTAGTCCTAGCCAGCATGGTTTTCTTCCACATAGGTCAACTATATCGAATCTAAGTCTTCTCAATGATTATGTCTCAGAGGTGATGGCCAGCGGCAGTCAGGTGGACGTTATTTATACCGATTACAGCAAAGCTTTCGACAAAATTGACCACGATCTGTTAATTTTAAAGTTACAGAATATAGGAATCAATGGTGACCTCCTGCGATGGTTTGCCTCGTACATTGCTAATAGATCTCAAGCCGTAGTCATCAATAATTACATTTCCAGTTGGGTAACCGTCCCCAGTGGTGTCCCTCAAGGTTCTCTGCTCGGACCACTACTTTTTAATATCTACGTTAATGATATCAGCGACTGCTTTATCCATACCCAGCTGCTTTGCTTTGCTGACGATATGAAAATTTTTGCTAAAGTAAAATCGTTACAAGATTCTATTCTAATTCAAGAAGATCTTATGCGTCTTGATAATTACTGCCAGTCTAATAAATTAGAGCTCAATCCATCTAAATGTTTTACTGTAACCTTCTCTAGGCAACGTTGCCCAATCCCAACCTCCTACAAACTCAGAGACCAGCAACTGACTAAAGTACCTGTTATGAGGGATTTGGGAGTGTTACATGACTCAAAACTGTTATTCGATGACCATATTAATAATATTGTAACCAGTGCTACCAAGGCGTTAGGCTTCGTCATGCGTAATTCCTTATATTTTACCCAAGCTAAAACTATAAAAATCCTCTTTTGTGCATACGTCAGAAGCAAACTTGAATACGCATCGCAAGTATGGAATCCGCAGTATCAGACTTACGTAGACAGAATTGAACGTGTTCAAAAGAAATTTATAAAATATTTATGTTTTAAATTGAAAACACCTTACAAATCTTCTGACTACATAAATATTTGCAAAAAGCACCACCTCCTCCCGCTTTACGTGCGACGTGATTTGGCGGATATTAGTTACATCTTAAAAGTTACAAATGGTAATGTAGATTGCCCTAGTTTATTAGCTAAACTTTCGTTCAGTGTTCCATCTAGAACAAAAAGACATTATCCCCCTCTCTCGATTCCCTTTGCTTCGCGTAAATATAGGCAGAACAGTTTTCTTGTGCGTGGCTGTAAACAATTGAATAATCTAACGAAGGACCTTGACATTGACATATCCAACAGTAATGTTCATACTGTAAGGCGTAAATTCATAACAAATTACTTTAAATGAGCATACCTTAAGCTATTGTTATAAATAAGTTCTTTAGAATGTTGGTAAGATTTTGAGATTTTGTGCTTAGTATAGTTCGTAAACATTATTTTTTATAGCAATACGTTAAATGAAGTGTTGTCACAAATTTATATTTACTTTGTAGTTAACGGTGGGAACCTGTAATTGGCTTTTTTGTGTCCTATCTTTATCATTATTGTATAATTGTAAGCTGTTGGTTCTCCAAATAAATAATAATAATAATAATAATAATAATAATAATAATAACCGGGATGGGCAAAGTAAGAATCTCGGTTGATACAGGGAGTGAAGAACGCCTGGTAGACATTCAAAAAGTGTTCTACGTGCCAGATTTACGTACGAGCCTTTTATCAGTAGCTAAAATGACTGATCACGGATTCGAAGTTCATTTTAGTAAAAATGAGGCTGTTGTGGTTGATGCAAACCAAAAGATTCACATGCGAGCAGACCGTGTTGGTAATTTATACCAAGTGAGATTGGGTCAAGAGAACGCTCATAATGCAGAAGTGGTGAAAAAGCCGATTGATATTTGGCATGAGCGTTTGGGCCACATCAATGAACGTGATTTAAAGGCTATGGCTAAGAACGGTTTAGTACATGGTATGACGTTCGACAACAATGAAAAATTGTCTGAATGTGAGATATGTATAAGTCAAAAACAAACATGTAAACCATTTCCCAGAGGGAGCGAAGAGCGCACGACTGACTTATTGGAGATAATACACACGGACGTCTGCGGGCCAATGAGGCATCAGTCATTTGGCCAGAAAAAGTATTTTGTCACTTTTATTGACGACAAATCTCGGTGGTGTGAAGTATACTTCATCGCGAATAAAAGTGACGTATTCAACGTATTTAAAGAATATAAGGCATACGTGGAGAAGTTGACAGGGAAGAAAATAAAGAATTTACAATCAGATAATGGAGGAGAGTACGTGAATAAAGAATTCGATGACTTTTTGAAGAAAGAAGGTATCAAACGAAGATTGACTGTTCCACACACTCCAGAACAGAATGGCGTGGCCGAGAGAAAGAACCGGACGCTAATAGAGATGGCCCGATGCATGATGCGTCAAGCTGGAAGCCCTCCAAGCTTTTGGGCTGAAGCTGTAAATACGGCCAATTACATAAGAAACCGTTGCCCGACTACTGCATTAAAGGGTGAAATACCTTACACTGCGTGGAAGGGAAGAAAACCTACAGTGATCTACATGAACGTATTCGGAGCAAAGGTGTACTACAAAGAAAAAGGGACACAAAAAGGAAAATTCGATTCGAATTCAGAAGTTGGAATTTTCATGGGCTATGACAATCAATCCAAGGCATATCGGGTCCATGATCCTAGGAGTAAACGGATTGTTGTAACAAGGAACGTAAGTTTCATGAAGGAGACTGCATTCAGTCATGAATATAAAGAGATCCTCGATAATGAAGACGAGGAAGATAAGAAGATAACAATAGACTACGATGAAAAGGTTGAAGAAGAAAGACCAAAAGAGAACAGACTATATATTCGAGCAAGAAGAGACAGATCTAGAGTGAGAAAATCGCTTGAAAATCTAAACGAAGATGTAGAAACAAACACTAGAACTTTATCAAGAAAAAGAAGTTCAACAATATCATGGGAAAGGCTGGTAGAACCAGCGAAAAGAGGAAAGGGAAGATCAAGACTAATACGTGTTTGTAGACCTCGTAATGAATACCAATGTCAGCTTGATGACAAAGAAACCACAGAAGGTGATTGAGAAGATGAAGACCCTAATATACAAATCGCACGTATCGCGACAGTTGAGCCAATGTCTTGGCAAGAAGCTGAAGGAACAAGTGACGCAACAGACTGGCGAAAAGCCTTAGAAGATGAGTATCTGGCACAGATCAAGAACGAAACGTGGTCCATAGTGCCAAGACCACATGATCGAAAAGTGATAGGCAACAGATTAGTATTTACGAGTAAAACTACTGGGAAGAAAGTGCGTCTCGTTGCCAAAGGCTGCTCTCAACGGCCAGGGGAGGACTTTCATGAGACATCATCCCCAGTTGTGAGATCTTCTTCTATAAGATTGATTGCAGCGTTGTCAGCAGAACTAGGACTAGAGATTCATCAAATGGACGTGGTGACTGCATACCTGAATGGTTCATTAGAAGAAGAAGTGTATATGGAAATGCCTGATGAAATACACGAAATATTAGATAAAATACTTAGTAAAAAGAAGATTGGATCAAGTGGAAGAATAATTCAAGATAAAAAGATTATAGAGACAGCTAAGTTATGGAAGACACAGATGAATGAATGTGATGATGGAGTATGCTTGTTAAAGAAGTCATTGTATGGATTGCGTCAGTCAGGTTTGCAGTGGCACAAAGAGTTGGTAAGTAAGTTGAAGTATATAGGTTTTGAACCAATGCCCCAAGATCCATGTGTATTTGTCTCACAAAAAGGTGAAAAAATGATGTTGATTGCCATTTATGTTGATGATATTATATTAGCAACGGATGACGATGAATGGCTGACTGAGGTAAAGACACAATTAACGAATGCTTTTGACATGAAGGATCTAGGAAAGATTAGTACTTGCTTAGGTATTCAGTTTGATCGTGATAACGAAAACAGAATATATTTGAGTCAAAAATCATATTTAGAAAAGATTTTAGAGCGATATGGTATGAGTGAATGTAAGCCTGTGATGACTCCGATGGATAGTCTTATAAAGTTAGAGAAGCCTGAAAGAGTGAATAACGATGTTATGCGGCAATTCCCTTATCAAAGTCTAATCGGTGCATTAATGTATTTATCTGTTTCCACACGGCCGGACATTGCTTATGCCGTCAACTATTTGAGTCAATTTAATACTAATTATGATGTACAGCACTGGAAGGCCGCGAAGCGCGTGTTAAGGTACCTAAAAGGTACATCTGATTATGGATTGGTGTATGAGAGGACTAACGTACCGTTATTCGGCGTGGTTGATGCTGACTGGGGTACGAATGCGATAGATCGTAGATCTTATTCCGGATTTGCGTTTATTCTGGCTGGTGCCCCTGTAAGTTGGGAAGCACGAAAGCAGAGGACTATCGCCCTCTCTAGTACCGAAGCCGAGTACATGGCGCTTTCAGAGGCTACTAAGGAAGCTTTGTATTTGCAGGATGTGTTGAGAAACGTAGGGATGGAATGCGAAGTTGTGACGTTGTTTAACGATAACCAAGGCGCCCTAAAACTTGCCCAGACCCGAAATTATCACTCGCGAACTAAACATATAGACGTAAGACACCACTTTATTCGAGATATGTGCGAAAAAGGTGTTATATGTCTGAAGTATTTGTGTACAGAGAGAATGCCAGCAGATGTCTTAACAAAAGGTTTGAGTGCAGTAAAACATCATGAATGCTTGCGTAATCTCGGAATGATAAGTATGTAAATCACTCAGATTTGCTCACGTCTTCGAGGGGAGGTGTTAAGATATATACGAAGCCCGTGAGCTAGTGTCGTAGTATCTATATGTTGGTATGCATGTATAGGTAACCTCAGTTGCGAGTGACCGCCATCGCATTAGCCGTGTTTAATCATTGCTCTGTTTTGTTATAAATAAATGTTGATTAATAGTGCTTAAATCTAGTGTTTTCTTATATGCCCTAAGACGATACTCCCCGGGTGACGAGGGGCGCGATGTACGCGTGTTGTATACTGTATAGTATAGTGAGTGAGACTGACCGGGGCGGCACTCCTGGGTGACGACGGGCGCGATGTAGGCGTGCTGCGGGGAGGGGACTCCGGGCTCGGGCGCGCGCCACAGCGCCAGTTTGGAGTCGTGCGACCCCGTCACCAAGAACTCGTCATCCAACCAGCACATGTCCAGGATCTAACAGGTAAACAGAACATTTATTGCAACCATGTAAGTACAATGGACCCAAAAACAGCGTAACAACATTATACAATTATAGCTGAGCAATTAATAAACATTTTGCAAATTCGAATCTTCCACAAATTCAGCCATGGAATAGTAAGCACTTATCAATCAATTTCGATTTAAAGATATTTATGAAGGTGTCGGTCGGTAGGTACAGTTTTTCTGTGGGTGGTTATTTTATTATACAGGGTGTCTGGTCAACGATGACGGAGCTTTTAAGGATGTAGAAAATCCTGAAACCTGAGATATAATTCAAGGTGAAGATTTTGACTTGGCTGGTTTTTACGTACATGCTATATTATATTTGTCTATTGTATTTTTCTGAACTTTGGTTTGTTGGTAAAAACTAGCCAAGCCAAAATCTTGACCTTGAATTATATCTCAGGTGTCAGGATTTTCTACACAGAACTTGGCACCCATATAGATATCAATTCTTTTGTCGGCGAAGTCAATAACGAATAACGACGCATATTCTTAATATTGAACTTGGCTCCCATTTTCACATTTATGTTTTTGGTGGGATATCATTACTTTTTGTAAATAAAGAATAGGTACTTCATGATTATTTTAATTAAAATCAAAGTCAATCAGAGGTAACTGCCCAATCTCTCTCATCTATGAGAGGAGGCCTGTGCCCAGCAGTGGGACGTATATAGGCTGATGATGATGATGATGACCTTAACTACTTTTTAGGGTTCCGTAGTAAACAAGGAACGCTTATAGTTTCGCCATGTCCGTCCGTCCGTCCGTCCGTCCGTCCGACCCCCGTTTTTCTCAGTAACCGTTAGTACTAGAAAGCTGTAATTTGGCATGAGTATAGATATTAATGACGCCAACAAAACGGTGAAATAAAATCTTGAAAAAACATTTTTTTTAGGGTACCTCCCCTGTAAAGTGGTGGTGCAATTTTTTTTTTCTTCCAAACCCCATCGTGTGGGCTTACGTTGGATAGCTCTTTTAAAAATATTATAAGCTTTGAAGTGATAATTTTCGTTATGGTCAAGTGTCGTCGGAGTCTTAGTAATAGGTTCCCGTTTTACCCTTTGTGTACGGAACGCAAAAAATAAATTGGAAAAATTGGGGTTTCCTACTCTCAAACTGGACTATTACCATAGAGATGCTACGCTATACCAGGGCCGCGAGTAGAGTGAAATTACCCTTATCTGTTAATATGAAAAAATAAAATGAATGGTTATTAGACAACACGTTTTTAACTCGGCAGTTTTTGAGTTTTCAAAAAAGTTATCAATATAAACCTGCCTATTTTTATTATTTACACGACTGCCCAAAAAAGGAGTTTAATGTTTTCAGGTTTCATGTATGTATGTGAATTTTTTTGTTCGCCCAGAACATCTCAACGCCTTAACCGATTTAGATGTGTGAGGTATGGTTGGAATCCTTACGTCATCCCGGGTGACATAGGATATGTGAAGTTCCAAGAAAAACAATATGGTGGACTGTGGAGTCCATTATTGTTGTTCCGTAAAAAAAAATTTTTTGCTATCCTAACAAGTGGGGCATCAAAATGAAGCATTTGAAAAGACGATTTCAGAAATATATATAACTAGCGGCCCGCCCCGGCTTCGCACGGGTAGTCTAGTTTTTTTACCTAACGTACCTAATGTTTGGATCTAATTACCTAGTTACTAACCTACTCTATATATGACTACTAACGACATTTGTATAGTCGCTCATTTAGAATATTACTCGTTTACCATACAAACATTCCACCTCCTGTGGTGTATGTCACACCCTAATAACTCAGCTGATCACAGCTGATACACATCTGATGGAAACTTAACTAATATTAACCTTTGTACTTTTTCCCAGAACTAAGGAATGCAAGAGACCTTGATATTGATTCCAAGAAAATAGTATTAAATAAATTACCATATGTTCTATTTAGCATACCAAACCTTTAGTATAAAAGCAGTGTAATTGTTACTCAATAAATCAGTATTACTTCAGTATTTCCTCGAGTCTCGTCTTATCATTATAAATTATAACCCGTAACGCTCCACATCTCATGGCTACCCTGCCAGGTGGGCTGCCCCAGGCAGCCCTGAATTAGTGAACAAGTGCCAGAACCAAGATACTGAGAGCAGGTCACTTCATCAGCGACCCTGCCAGAGCACCGCACATCTCACTCCTTTTTTAGACCCTTAAGGGATGAATTTAAAAAACGCTGAAATTAGTTTTCTTATAAGTAACTGAATGTACAAAGTTTCAAGTTTCTCGTTTAAAAAAAATTGCTCCCCATACAAACTTTCAACCACTTTTTCACCCCTTCAGAGGGTGAATTTCGAAAAACGCTAAAAAAATTTTTTCTTCCATACTAATGCTTAGTCTATTACAGAAGTTTTAAGTTTCTATCTTAAAAATAATTTTCTTCTCCATACAAAATGACCACCCCCTTTAAACCCTTAGGGAGATGAATTTTGAAATAAATTATAGCCTATGTCCTATTCTGATGTCTAAGCTACAATACTGGAAAGTTTCATAGAAATCAGTCCAGTAGTTTTGAGATTAAGCGGAACGTACATACATTCCGCACAAAATGTCACGTTTATAATTATATATATGTCGGATCATTTTGTGGGCGTTCGTCTTCTCCAGGTTCGTGCATGGCGGGAACCACGAAATAAGATGCAGTACTCGTAGTTCAGATGTGTATTTTCAATTAACAATCACAATCACAGCAAACACTTCAATGATTACAATGATACACACTCGGATTAAATGATTTAAGGTGAAGAGGTGGGCAAAGTATTGAAATCGAGGTGTTTTTGTGCAGAATATTTGAAGAATATATTGAACGTAATGACCTGCAAAGTACATATTTAGGACACGCATACCCTTGAGTATTTGCTGTTGTAGTTAGTTTGTTCACATTCATTGTAATTACGACAAAAAACCACGCTTAAGCAACATTAAAAACAAAATGTGTGCAAGCATTATTCGGTTACGACAGAATTCTAAGTTTCCAAATTAAGCTCAGTTATTTTTGAGGATTTAACCTATTTTCTGTTGTAGTTAATATTCGTCTAAGTATTGTAATATGAATTTCAAACTTGAAAACTTTGCTTCGTATAAAATGGTAGGCGCTATTCTAGCGCTGATGGTAAATTACTGCCAGTCTTGATCATGACAGTGAATATTTTTATGAAAAAGCAAGTAAAATGTATATAAAAATGTGTAGTATTTTTTAAAAAAGCAAAAAGTTGCTTTTCAAATCTCACATATTACCTACATATGTGAGACTTTAACACTCGTCAAATTTTTCTACCCACAAATATGAAAGTGAATGCGACGTTGCGACTTCGCTTCGCTCGAGGCACAGCGCTGTTGTCAGATATTTGTTTACTTATCTAGTTTGGAAGTTTGCACCGAGCTTGGGCCGATTCCCGTTGCACAGAGTAGTGCGGACACATAGAGACATACAACCTGTAAAAACAGTTTTATTTATACTTATCTATTATAGTTAAACTTTTAAGAGGCCGTATAACATTTTGTTGTTTCAATACTACTCCGATTCATTTTGCAAATTATCATGAGAATCCTGACATTTGTTTACGTTTGTAAAATGATATTTGATTTGACTTCGCTATTTATTTGTATTGCCATCGTTGTCCTTAATTCAATTTGTACCTATTCTATAATTTTTGTATTCAATATCGATATCAATATCAATATTTGTGGACAATCTTACACAAATCAACCTAGTCCCAAACTAAGCAAAGCTTGTACTATGGCACAAAGTAAATAGCGGCGACGCGCGCCGGAGCAGAGAGTCCGCTCAGTACAAAGTGCCATTTTCGCCGCACGCACACAGACGTAACATTTACAGGCATTCTCGGTTGATTTCGGAAGACCTTAGTCGCGACTGTCACTGTCGCGTCGCGAGTGCTAGTTGTGCGCGCGTTGATCACTTGACGTCCCCGCCGCTACGTAGGTACTTTGTGTCACGTACGTCAAAATGAATAACCGATATTATTACAGTTGGAATGTATTTTATTGTTTAAATACAAAAAAAACTGTGCCTACACTTTCTTCAAATTTTTAAACGATATTGAAAGGTAAATAAAACGGTTTTCTCATTTTGGTAGTCAAAATACATAGGTAGGTAGGTAGATAATTTTTTGAAACTAGCCACTTTGATAACGACGATCAACCATTACACATTCATCTTATCGTTCGCTGGTAAAATGCTAGTATTTAAGTACTATGGTTTAGTAAGTAGGTACCTAATTAATTAGGTCTTATATTCTTTGTTGGCGCTCTCGACCGCCGCCGGTCACAAGTCACAACTCGCAGCGGGCCACGCATCAATTTATTAGGGTTCCGTACCCGAAGGGTCAAAACGGAACCCTATTGGTGTCGCCCAGACGTCCGTCCGTCCGTCCGTCGTCTGTCACAAAATTTGTTCCGAAGAATTTTTAGACTTCTCATTGACCTATGAACTTGAAATTTGGTGACAATGTTCAATATTACGTATATTTTAACAATACATACTAATAAATCATATTTTTGAGGTTGATTCGGAACCCTAAATGTGCGAAGTCCGACTCGCACTTGGCCGGTTTTTTACCAAGATACGCTGGTTCATATTTAAATGTCATGTTGAAGAATTTTTATTATACCTACTCCTTTTTAAAATTCAGAATCAATACAGAAGCAACCCTGTGAGTCGGGCAAGTTTAGGTATGTATTTTCAAGAACGGCGGGAACGGACCTTCTCTATATTTTTTATTTTGTGACTATGGGTACTAAGCGACGATATACATACTTATATAGATAAATAGATACTTAAATACCTAGAAAACATCCAAGACCCAAGAACAAATATTCGTGCTCATCACAAAAATAAATGCCCTGTAGCTCTAGTATAAGTTTTTTCGAAACATTAACTAATTCGCCCAGCACTTTGGGAACGTTACCCACTAGCAGCGGTTTTTTAGTTTCGGGTTTTTATTAGGTATATTTAGGTTATTTTTAGGTTAGTTTTAGTTTTATTTTAATTTGTTACTTTATAATTATATCAGGTAGGGTATCTTTCGGATTGTATGATGACGTTATTTTGGTGATTTATTCACACTCTATCTCATAATTTGGTAATAAATGAACTTAGGTACTAATTCGAATGCGTTTGCATTTTGTCTCAAAATGTATGAAAGTGGTATGAAAACGTGATGATGGTATGAACAGCGCCTCTGGTGGTCAGTTGGTCACTAGTGGAAACTAAAACAGCGAGTATTTTAACATTTGTTGCTAACCGATGAACGCGCGTATTTCAAACTCGGTGAGAGCGTTTTCATACATTTTGAGACAAATGCCTTCGGCGTCGGGCTTCTATAGCTTTCGTTAACCTGCTTACCTCCCTAAATGCACAATGTACTATTTCACACCATCTGCTCGCCACTGCCCAATTATATATCATGCAAACCTTACCGAAAGCAAATCATTATAACCCTTGGCTTAAGCCGGGTTGTAATATTGTACTAAGTCTCCTTATAACCCGCCGGGTAATAATGTGATTTCACTTTTTATAGTTCTTATTGTTATGTCCTTAAAGTCTAATTTCGTGAAGTCCGCAAGGCGGCGGGGGCGCGCGTGCTTCTCGGGTTGGTGTGGCGTGGCGTGGCGCCCGGAAACAACAAACGCGCGGGGCCGCGGACTGCTGCAGCGCAAGCGCCAAGCGCGTTTTTAGATACTACATATTATTAAGTACTGAATCTTTAGAATGCCATTCGGGAAGTGGAGGCTTTTTATAATATTTTGAAATTTCGTTACATTTAGGTATTGAGAAAATGAAATCACTATTTAAATGCTAGAGCTGGCCTTCCTTCCTTCACGGCCTTTGAAGTAATGAATTATAAATAAATAATAATAAAATAAAATAAAATAATAAAGGGATTCGAACCACGGATCTCCAGCTTCATAGGCAAGATCACTTGCATTTAGGCTAAAGCGGCCGTCAGTGTACTATTAAATACCGAAAACATTTTGTTTATAGTAGCCTTGGTATTTTCTATTGTCTCGCAAGAGGTGAGAAAAGTAGAGTATACTCCTCGGGGATAAAACTGTTTTTGTCTTGGACGTACTTAAATCCCTCACTACACAGGACTCAGTCTTAATTATGGGAATTAACTCATTACACCATCGCTACGCTCGGGTCCTTCGTTCCACTCAGGATTCATTATCGCGCCCGTGACATAAAACAGTGCTTTATCCCCTTGGTGTATTAATCTGTTATTATTTAATAACTTAATAAGGAAGTTAAGCATTTATTGACTTTTTTTATTATCGCAATAATAAATATCAAATTCTGTTTAGATCATAAATAGGTACGTACAGTTAACCAATTTGATTTCTGGGCCACTTCGTACCTTGTCGCAGTTAGAATCAATATGAAAGCCGCTAGAGCTATCATATTAATATCACTGTGACAAGGTAACAAGTTCCCTAGAAATCAAATTCGTTCACCGTACCTACTACGTGTGTTCTTCAGGAAACTTTATTTTGCGAAGTAAAGCCAGTAAGTAACTTTTTTTATAATCATCATCACAGGAAACTTTATTCAATAACTAACGATATTCGTACATTACCTAATGGAGAATGTTAACTAATTTAGAATTCCATTTTTCTGTATTCTTTGTTGAAAATAAAAAATATATGTGAAGGAATTATTTCGATACGGCCTTTAGTTTCCAAGCTATTGAATTTTAAAGTGACGCGCGACGACCCGCCCTCGTGACGTCATAGTGCAAACCCCGCTAATCCCGCTATACACGCGCTCACTCCGTTCGCGCGCTTCCTAGACCTATTGACATTCTCCATTGAGAACGGATAGTAGGTACACTACCCTTTCTCAATTTGATCTCACTACCGTTGATTTGGAATTAGTGCATTAGTAAAGGAATATGAATCGTAAATTTGACACTAACTAATAGGTGGTACTACCTGCGAATAATAAATATTCGTGGCTTTTTTTAAATCTGCCTACCCTGTCTAAAAACTCTGTGCACGCCACTGCTACTACGTAGTACGTAGTAGGTATGGTTGACGAAATATAAGCTGCACCGATTCGCCATACAAGTTGTTCGAGGAATCGGGGCAGCTTATATTTCGTCAACTATACAACAAAAAACAACGAGCTAAATATGAATGATTCTTCATATTGTTTCATCTGATACAAACACTACTCTGCGTAGTTCACCGGGCAATCCGAGCGCCATCTACTGACGCAACAGCGGAACAGGTCGATTATCAAGGCAGCCCGTTTACAAGCGAATCGAGCTAACGCGATCATTGTTGAACAGATGTCGCTTGGGTCGGCCATAGGCAGTCGTTAAGTGGTCAAGGTCATTCACAGTACCTCCGGCCTTAAGGTTAGAAACGCGGTGTGTTCGTCGCAGAACTAGCAAGACGTCCGACTCGATCCAATGCTCAACCAAGAATGATGAGCATGGCTGGCAGCGGCGCCATGCTTACTTTCCCCCACTCCTCAACTGTCACTTTTGACATTCAGGTTAGCCAACATAACCGTTGCTAGTTCTGCGCCGACCGCACCCAAGCAAATTGCTTGACGTTTTTGAAGACTGCCAGTAGATGGCGTTGCATAACACAAAGATCATCAACAATAATTAGCTAATAATTCCTAAATTTATCACGAAAAGCGCATTGATTTCACCAAGAAGAAAAAAAAGAAGAAGATGAAAAAGAGAAGATTTTTATGTGTTTCAAGCAAAAAAAGTTCGAAATAAAATAATAATTATAATATTATTTCCTTGAGTCACATGTTTACACGAAATCAGGCAACATGTGCTGTGATGAGCATATGACGAATTCTGGAGACCGTCTCCTAACTACCTACCTACCTACCTACCTGCTAATACCTGTAGCCGCATACCTTACTGATAATTTATATCTGTGTTTGAAACCCACGATTGACGATACAGGCTTTGCCTAGTGTGGGTGTCATTGTTACTTACAGTTTGGTTTGAAAATTTTTGGTAAATAAATGATTTTGTATTTGCATTTTGTACTCCATCATGAGCCCTGAACCTCACCTAATCCGATGGTACTAATCAAGACAAACCCAAAGAGACCAAACACGGCGGTGCTGTGATAACCATATGAGGAGTTCCAGTAACTATCTCCTGACTCCATCATGAGACCCTGAACCTCACCTAATCCGATGGTACTAATCAAGACAAGTCTAAAGAGCCCAAACACGGCGGTGCTGTGATAACCATATGAGGAGTTCCAGTAACTATCTCCTGACTCCATCATGAGACCCTGAACCTCACCTAATCCGATGGTACTAATCAAGACAAGTCTAAAGACCCCAAACACGGCGGTGCTGTGATAACCATATGAGGAGTTCCATTGACTATCTCCTGACTCCATCATGAGACCCTGAACCTCTCCTATTCCGATGGTACTCATCAAGACAAACCCAAAGAGTCCAAACACGGCGGTGCTGTGATAACCATATGAGGAGTTCCAGTTCCACTGACTATCTCCTGACTCCATCATGAGACCCTAAGCCTTATTTATTCCGATAGTACTCATCGAGACAAATCCAACAAGCCCAAACACGGTGGTGTTATGATGTGATGAATATATGAGGAGTTGAGTGAAGATCACAAAATAAAATACTTAAGGATCAAACTCATTAAATCACGGTATACGAGTTCAGCGTATCTTGGAATTCTGTGAAACATAATTCCGATGTTCGCAAAGTCGCGCGATCGGCGAAAGCGACATAGGTCCGACCTCTGAGAGCGCTCGGCGCCGTCTGAGTGCGGGGCATCAATGCAGCGTAATTTATGGGAATTATGGGCTATGTTTAAAATTTTTTACAAAATTTACTTTTAGTCCAATTATGATTTAAAAAATATCTGATACACAAGAAGAGTTACTCTTTGCAACACTTTTATCTTTAGAGCAAAATGTTAACGCAGCTTGCGAGGAAAAAATAAAATGTAACCCTGTTTTTATACATAAACTAGGCAACATTTGGATGCAATTTAAACCTAAATTATAAATGAATCCTACTTATTTAACGATGTTACCATCTAGTTTATCATATGTAGAATTGAAATCTGTTCATTTTGTACAAAAATAAGTCCTTTCCACGTCAAAATCGAGAATTGAAACGTTACGCCTAACCGCAAAATATTGAAAAACCCAGCCAAGAGAACGCGTTTTTACCAAGGTTAACGATAAAAAAACAAAAGTTAAGTAATGTTACTATTAAGAATAAGAAACGGGCTATCAAATACTTCAATAATTTCTATAAAATTATGGATATTTGCGCCAGAAGCTTTGATCAAAAACTTAGCATTTTGCGGAATACTCTTATAAGGCCTCTTAACGAGTAATAGTCGAACTGCAGAAATGTACTTTGCAAAAGCAAACTTTAGAACAATTTCCATTGATACCTTAGGTAATGTTGTTAATTCTGTCAAAAACATAGTAAATATAAGTTTGCGAACTTTTTAGTCCACATAATGTAACGGGTGGATGACTACGGAACCCTACCTTGCGCGTGGCCCGACACGCACTTGGCCGGTTTTTCTTCGTCCGCGCGGAGCTCGTTCATCGCGATAGAATGTAATTGCTATCATTTTTGTATCAGGCGCGTTTTGCTCGTTTAAATATATAAGATAAGATTTGCATGTATTATGAATAAGGTGGTTATTACATAATTTAGTAGCAGTCAAGTTGGCCAAAACATCGTAACACGTCTTTATTACAGTTGGAGTAAGAATGTGTTACGATATGTTACGATATATTTGCGACTTCGGCTGCTTTTTTTAAATTAATAATGGGATTGCTGTTGGCCATCTCTGCATCTGCTCCTAACTGTTCTACATGACTCTGACTGCAGTAAACAAACTACCTATGCTGTTCAAACATTAGGACTGTTAAAACGAGATATAGCGCTGAGACACAGCGAGACAGGCCGAGCGCGAGAGTGTACAGGGGAGGTCTCGCCGACGATTCCCATACTGAACACAGCGAGGCAGGCCAAGCGCGAGTGCTCCTGCACGAGAGTGTACAGGCTAGTGTTAGGGTTGTTGGACATTTCAAGAAAAGGTAGTGTAGGTCAAAGAGAAACATTCAAAGAACATCAGCACTTGCCTCATCTCATCTACAAAGTTAAAGGGCAAGAGACATGGAGGTCCCTGCCGTCAGAAGACATCCTTCATGCGCTGCACGCCGCGCAGGCATTGTCTGTATTAGACAGGCATATAGTCATCCGTACTACGTACACGGATACTTATTTACCTAGTGGATCCCTACTAATTTAAAACTATTCTTGATTAATGGCCGGGACACTGGGACACCACGCTTCATCCCGGGACATGTGGCGGCGTACCAGGACGTATGGAAACCGTATGCTAAATCCATTTCATTCCATTACAAAATCCTTATGAGTGCTTCTGTTTCAAAATCGAAATTTACATATAGGTACATTTTTGCCAGTATAAAATCAATAGGCGCTTAGTGTGTACCTAAATAATACCTAAATAAAAATTGTTATGGAAAAAATTACAAATCGTAAAAAATCACTGTTTATGCTACTCAGGTTCGTAACCATACATTTACACTCCTCCATGTCAAATTTCAACTTGCTAGGTCACCTGGAAGTGGGTTAGGTTTTTGATTATTCCCAATCCAAGTACTAACCTATGTAGAAAAAATCCTATTTTTAAATGTTTGTATCTTAATAACCGATTGAGCTATTTTAATGAAATTTGGGAATCTGGTAAGCCTTAAGGATCTTAATAAACGTACCAAATTTCATATGTGTACGTTCAATACATTTTGAGTTACGTAGGGGTCAAAAGTGGCACCAAATGGTTAGTGTAATATAACACACGGCCGCTGCGACGCCAGTTCTTTTTTTTATTGAACTTTGGCTTGACACGCTGCCGCGTGTCTAGATGTAGTTTGCTATTATATGACATCATGTAACTTATACAGCACAATAGCTGTAAATGTTACATGCTGTCAAATAAAAGCTAATTATAGAACATGTTATATATGAGTATCTTATTCAGCGATTTGGAGTCATATAGTCTTCTTTTCTTAAAGACCGGCCAAGTGCGAGTCGGACTCGCGCACGAAGGGTTCCGTACCATTATCTATAAAACCGGCAAAAAAACATGTTAAATATTTATTTTATTCTGCTTTTTTGTATTTGTTGTTATAGCGTCAACAGAAATACATCATCTGTGAAAATTTCAAGTGTCTAACTATCACGGTTTTTGAGATACAGCCTGGTGACAGACGGACAGACGGACAGCGGAGTCTTAGTAACAGGGTCCCGTTTTACCCTTTGGGCACGGAACCCTAAAAACTAATTTTATGGTACATAATTACGTACATAATACAAAAATCTGTTAAAAACGTTTTTTCAGAAACTCTAATGAACCCTAAAATATGTCCGACAAATGTATAATGGCGCTTGGACCGCTTGCTATATAAGATGCGATTATATAGCTTAATAGCTGGATAAATGCAGTATAACCGCGGCGTTCAAGACAATCAACAATATTAATTAAATTTATATTTAATTAAGGCCCGGGGTACTGTGAATGACCTTGACCAGTTAACGATGACTGTGGCCGACCCAAGCGACATCTGTTCAACAATGATCGCGTTAGCTCGATTTGCTTGTAAACGGGCTGCCTTGATAATCGACCTGCTCCGCTGTTGCGTCAATAGATGGCGCTCGGATTGCCCGGTGAACTACGCAGAGTAGTGTTTGTATCAGATGAAACAATATTTACATTTATTTATTTCAAGACTTTGTAATTTTGATTTTGTCAAATTGTTTTGCACCTTAACAGCTAAAGCCAACACGGCACAAATTATAAGGTTTGACATTTATGTATAATTGGGCAGTGGCGTAATACAGAAATATATAAAATTCAATTACGGCTATGGTATATAAGCTAACATTACAGTTATGGTTTATATATATCTTTCTTATATGTATTGACCCTTTTTATACTGAAGCTACCCAAAATATCTGCAGCTTTATTTTCTTTGAAAAAGTCTTGTGAAATTAATATATAAGCTAAACTCACTACGTTGACTTTTCATGAAGGCCACATTGAAGAATGTGTAATGCTAATGAACCCTACGGTAAAATTGCAATCACGGACTTTGTATTTGTATTTAGGCACCGTCATCAATGCATTCGTTATTCATATCAAAGTCATAGTAAGTAATAATAATAAACAGACATCGAAGCGAGGCGGCAGGGGCCGGCCGCACGCGCCGCGCGCTTGTTTCGACATGCCTACTTCCATCTCGTTGTGCGTTCTAAAATAATCCCTGATAGTAAGGCAATAAAGTCCAAATCAGATTGCACGTGTGTGCTGTAATCAAGCAAATCAACGAAAACAAATAACATGGGGTTCATTCCTATTCCATTGACATTCTCAGGGCTTAAATTAAAAGTCCACGGAAAAATTGGAACTCATATATTTTTTCTACTAATGTTAAATACGCGATTTGTAAAAAACTATTTACCAAATATTTAAATAGTTTCATTTTCAATGATAATTCTGAGAAACAGTCCTTGTTTTTCATGTGTTGCTATAAAAAGCTTATATATAATTTTCTTTTTAATAAGTTTCAGAAAAACTGAAAATACCTGTTTGATTAAATTTCTCTTATTTCCCGTTGCATATATGTTTCGATTCGGATCGTAAGCATCAAAACAGACCTAAAGATAGAAGCATTCTCAATAAAACTACTTATACCATATTTACTGTGAAAAATCAACAGTTTTTGGGCACCATTTTTTTTATCCAACTTCCGGTGGTAGATTCACAAATTTGAAAAATATTGATTCTTAAAATCACTTAAAAGAACCGTATAAAAAAATTTAGCCTGTTAGAGCTTTTGCAAATGATCATGAGGATCCTGACATTTGTTTACGTTTGTAAAATGATATTTGATTTGACTTCGCTATTTATTTGTATTGCCATCGTTGACCTTAATTCAATTAGTACCTATACTATAATTTTTGTATTCAATATAGATATCAATATCAATATTTTGTGGACAATCTTACACAAATCAACCTAGTCCCAAACTAAGCAAAGCTTGTACTATGGGTACTAAGCGACGATATATAGATAAATCGATACTTAAATACATAGAAAACATCCAAGACCCAAGAACAAATATTCGTGCTCATCACAAAAATAAATGCCCTGTAGAGAGTATAAGTTTTTTCGAAACATTAACTAATTCGCCCAGCATTTTGGGAACGTTACCCACTGGCAACGGTTGTTTAGATTAGGTATTTTGTTAGGTATATTTAGGTTATTTTTAGGTTAGTTTTAGTTTTATTTTAATTTGATATTTTATAATTATGTCAGGTAGGGTATCTTTCGGATTGTATGATGACGTTGTTTTGGTGATTTATTCACAGTCTATCTCATAATCCTACTAATATTATAAACGTGAAAGTTTGTGCGGATGTATGTATGTACGTTCCACTTAGGGGCTATTCATAAATTACGTCATCTATTTTTGACGATTTTTGACCCCCCCCCCCCCCCTAAGATCATCCAACCATCATAATTCGAATGACCCCCCCCCCCCCCATCAAATAAAATGATGTCATTTCGTTCAAAAAATGCGTTCTTAGCTTAATTTTTCAATAAAAAACTATTTAAAATGATTTAGTTATTATTATTTCTTTAAAGTTAAAACAATCAATAAAACAACAAATTAAGAATCAACTCTAAATATCAAATAACAATTTTTATTCATTTAGTGTTTTCCCATGGGGACTTCACCCACTCCTCCAAGTTCTGAATCAAATCGGGCCTGGAATCATGTGGTTCTTGATCAGAGCCCCCAGCCAATTTCATTAGCTATTTATTTATTATAACAATTTATTGTTGATTCAAGTTTAGTAGGTAATTTTTTATAGCATTAACAGTTTATAGAAACACGAATTTCATTCCTTTTTTACTCATTAAAACACTTTTTAAAGATGCGAGAGATGATGTCATCTTGGGATTGACCCCCCTCCCCTCCTACGTCATGCTACCATCATTGATCATCCTATGTTATGACCCCCCCCCCCAAATTTGAAATGACGTAATTTATGAATAGCCCCTTAATCTCAAAAAGTACTGGACCGATTTCTATGAAACTTTCCAGTATTGTAACTTAGACATCAGAATAGGACATAGGCTATAAATTAATTCAAAATTCATCCTCCTAGGGGGTTTAAAGGGGGTGGTCATTTTGTATGGAGAAGAAAATTATCTTTAAGATAAAAAACTTGAAACTTCTGTAATAGACTAAGCATTAAAATAGAAGAAAACACTTTTCAGCGTTTTCCAAAATTCGCCCTCTAAAGGGGTGAAACGGGGGTTGAAAGTTTGTATGGGGAGCACATTTTTTTTTTAAACGAGTGTTAGCGCCTCTTTCGCCAAGAAGTGGCTGGTTCTATTTTTCTTGTCAAAAGGAACGTGTTGACATATATGTATTGATTTTTCTATTGTCATTCAACTATATTGGATTAAAATGTTTGTCTAAGATTTCAATGTTTATTTCATGTATTAACATGATAGTTTGGTCCATACGACCAGGATACAAGCGATCTATGGATAACTAAACAAAGTTAAGTAATATTTCAAACGCGAATCGAATATAATCTACGTAAATAATTCCTTACACGCATCTTCATACAAAGTCTACGGGCATCACGGCAACAATCATTGCCGCGTCGGCAACAACGGATACGACGTGCAAGCAGTGCCTACTCGCCGCCTGGTGCAGGAGCTACGTAAAGGAAACAAGACGCAACGGCAAAAGCAATTTCTAATCGTCAATTTATCATTCGACAGAGTACCCATCTTCGGCCTATACAAGTATACGCCCAAATCAATACAAATGTGACCGAGAATTACTGGACCATCGATTGTTTGCTGGTACATGAGCTTCCAGTTGGTCGAGAAAGTTCTGCGGTGGGGTTGGTGTACGGCTGAAAGAAAGTGAGTCTATTCCATATCATTCGTTCGTTCTGAATTACACGACTTCAATTTCAATTACAAAATTCTCATATTTGTTCGATTTCGAAATTACGTAAATTTAATTTTAAATAAAATTTTGAATTTGATTTTTCGAATGTCACTTTTGTTTTAAACTTCAAACTCAATTATTGATTTTTGCTAAATAATAACAAATTCAAACTTAAAAATGGTAAACAAAGATGAATTTACTAAATTAATTCGGAAGCGTGGTTCTATTAAGGCGAGACTTACCATTTTTCATAAGAATGTTTCTAAATATCCTTCGGGAACTCCGCTACCCGATGCGGAACGCCAGGAATTGGAGCTTAGGGTTGATAAAATGGAAACATTATCGCTAGAATTTGACGAGGTCCAATTGGAAATTGAATGTTTATGCGAGGATCCCGACGAGCAATATATCGAACGAGAAGTTTTTGAATCTACATATCTAAACGCAATGGTACAAGCTAAAGACTTGTTAAAGTGCACTAGGCGTGCACGGCCAGGCTCCCTCGATGGTAGCCAGGGTAGTCAGTTCCAGTCTGTGATGAAATGCAATCAGGGAGACAATGGGGGCTCTAACGTTCATCATAGCGGTTCTTCTAATGGTAGGCCGTATCAAATTCGTCTTCCAACGATAACACTTCCAAAATTTGACGGAAACTTTCAAAACTGGCTACACTTTAGAGATACATTCTGCTCTTTGGTGCACAACAATGATTCGCTAGATTCTATAAGTAAATTTCACTATTTACGAGCCAGTTTGGAAAGTAGTGCGTTAAATTTGATAAGCTCACTTGAGCTCACAACGAGTAACTACCCTATTGCATGGGATATGCTTATCGATCGTTTTGACAACAATAGGCTATTAATTAATAATTATGTCAAATCGCTGTTCGACGCTAAGCAACCGCGTGAGACATCAAAGGATTTACGCGAGTTTCTGGACATGTTTAACAAGAACCTTCGCTCTCTTAAAGCAATGGGAGAGGCGACTGAAGGATGGGACACACTCCTTGTTCACATAGTAACCACCAAGCTGGATCAATGCACCTTAAAGGAATGGGAAACCTATCGAAGCTCTATCGAAAAGGTAGACTATGCTGCGCTCAACACATTCTTAAAGAACCGAGCAGATCTTCTCGAGAGTTTGGAAGGGCACAACAAGCTAAAGCCGTCTACCTCATCAAGACCTCATGTGAACCGGGGATTAGCAACTGTCAGTAACTCGCCGACGAATTGGAAGTGTGTGGTATGCAACGGAGACCACACAATATATCATTGCGTCGACTTTCTCAAAGAAGCGATTCCTAAGCGAAGAGAAATAGTCACCAAGGTGAAGGCTTGTCACAACTGTCTTCGAGTTGGCCATACTGTCTATAACTGCAGGCATTCAAGCTGTCGAGTATGCGGCAAGAGACACAACTCGCTGCTGCATTCCAAGGACGACGAAACGCCGCACAAGCAGGAGACCATTGCTGACTCCAAGGTTATTACAACTACTGCAAGAACCTCTCACCAGGTGCTACTGTCAACAGCATGTGTCAAAATGTTTGACAGCCAAGGCAATGCGCATATTGTTCGTGCTCTACTTGACTGTGGCAGTACGTCATGTTTCATCACCGAAAAGCTGGCGAAGGTGCTACAGCCGAAGATGTTAGCTGTCAACACAACTGTCATCGGATTGAACAATCGTCCATCGTCAATTGTCAACAAGTGTGATCTTCATCTAGAAGCTATCAATGGGGCATTTGAAGCGACAATTGAATGTTATGTCATTCCTTACATAACAGAGCCTCTCCCCGCGTACAAGATGAACATTCAGGATATCCAGATTCCGTACAGCATCTATCTAGCTGATCCTGAGTTCGCGACGCCAGGAGACGTCGACCTTCTACTTGGAGCTGACATTTTCTGGGATTTAATCCAAACAAAGAGGATTCATCTTGGCAAGGATCAACCAACCCTGCAAGAGACGAAGTTGGGATGGGTTGTGTCCGGTAGCGTTCCTGCAGCTCCAAGGATACAATGTCACTTTGCCTCAACAATGGAAGTGCAAGATCAACTTGCAAGATTTTGGGAACTCGAAGAAGTAGCAGAAGTGAAACCCTGGTCCGAGGAAGAGCACATCTGTGAAAGGATTTTTAAGGACACAACAGAGCGCCTTTCAGACGGAAGATTTCTCGTTCAAGTGCCATTGAAACAAGATGCAAATTCACTTGGAGATTCTTTCTCAATGGCTGAAAGGAGGTTCCTGTCACTCGAAAGAAGACTCCACGCGAATCCAAAGCTTTTAGAATCTTACAAGGAATTTATCAACGAGTATGAAAACATGGGTCATATGTCAAAGGTGACACCTGATGACAGTGTCAAACAGTGTTTTTTGCCACATCACGCCGTGGTCAGAGAGGATAGCCTAACGACGAGGGTGAGGGTTGTATTTGACGCCTCGGCGCGCACATCCAGCGGACTGTCATTTAATGACATTCAGCTAGTTGGACCTGTTGTTCAAGATGACATACTCGCAATTTTGCTGAGATTTAGACAACATGCAATAGTTATCTCTGCAGATGTAGCTAAAATGTATAGACAGATTCTCGTGCGTCATGAACAAAGGCCGCTACAGCAAATTATGTGGCGGGAGAACAAGCACGAACCTTATACTGTGTTCCAGTTGAATACCGTAACTTATGGAACTGCTTCAGCTCCGTATCTGGCTGTCAGATGTCTGAAGCTAGCTGATGAATGCAAAGACCGCTCTATTGGTACAGTCATTGAGCACGACTTCTACGTCGATGACTTGCTTTCTGGAGCAGATACTATAGACGAAGCAACCAGAATCTGCACTGAAGTCAACGCTCAATTACTATCTGGATGTTACGAACTCAGAAAATGGAGATCAAACAATGAGACAGTTCTTGCAAATCTGTCCGATGTGGCAGCAAATTGTCAATACACCTTCAACGAATCTCCTGTATCCAAGACGTTGGGTTTATTATGGAACAGTGAAGCTGATACTCTCAGTTATAAGATACATGTTTCGACAAACGAAAAACCTGTTACAAAACGAACGATTCTGACAACGATCTCACAGATATTCGATCCATTGGGTTTAGTGTCACCTACGGTCATACAAACCAAGGTTCTACTGCAACGATTATGGCTTCAGAAATTGGACTGGGACACTGCAGTACCAAATCAAATCGCAAGTGACTGGAACGAAATCGTTGAGACACTAAACCACCTCAACACGCTGGATATTCCTAGACATATACTAGTGAATCAACAACAGCAAGTCGAAATTCATATTTTTTGCGATGCATCCGAGTTGGCGTACGGCGCGTGTGCATACGCTAGAACCATAGATTCAAATGATACAGTCCACTCTCATTTAGTTAATGTTTCGAAAAAACTTATACTAGAGCTACCGGCCGGGATTCGAACCCGGTACCTCCAGCTTCGTAGGCAGGGTCACTACCAACTAAGCTAAAGCGGTCATCGCGCGCGTATTCAATTATGTTATGACGATCCTTATTAGGAGAATATTTTCATTTCTTTATCTCATAATTCTCATCATTTATTTATATCTAACTTGACGATCATAATGTGAATTCTTATATTTTTGACATCGATGCAAACTTATATTGTAATTTACATTAATGAAATAAATGAATCCCCTGCTTCAGCCTAAGTTTCAACCAGTTCAACTAGGTTTTGGGAGTAAAGGTGGCTGTGAGGCAGCAGTTCACGCCTGTCGTACTTTTCTTGAAAAATCCTCGTCACAAGTCCTCCTTAAACTCGACGTTAAGAACGCTTTTAATTCTATACACCGAAACACTATTGTAGTGGTGTAAGTCTAGCATATATTAGTATTAGTGTTTATGTGTGTATCTAGTATATAAGGCTATGTTACTCCTAATAAAGCCAGTTCATCTACGACATTGGTTGTTCTCACTTGACTCCAACTCTCGTCCCTACACTATGTTATCTGAAATTCAAAAAGTAGTCCCTGACATTTATCACTATCTCTGGCAATGTTATGGTACTCCATCCAACCTTGTTTACGAAAATAACACCTTGCTTTCATCAGTCGGCTGTCAGCAAGGTGACCCTCTTGGCCCGGCCATTTTTAGCCTAGCAATACATCCAATCATTTCGAATTTAACCTCAAAATTCAATGTTTGGTATTTGGATGATGGTCCGGCCATTTTTAGCCTAGCAATACATCCAATCATTTCGAATTTAACTTCAAAATTCAATGTTTGGTATTTGGATGATGGTTCTCTCGGAGGAGATGCGGATTCTGTCTTAAACGACCTTAATTTAATCAAAAGTAAATTCGATTCAATCGGTCTCCAGTTGAATTTCGACAAATGCGAACTATATGTAGATGGTGACTCTGTTTCTCCATCGGTCAAGCAAGCCTTTGAGTCTGCAAGCCCAGGAGGGCCATTTTACGGAAAGTTGTACACTCGACTTTTTTTTTAAATTTGGATAAAATCGAGTTTTTTTCTACTCAGAATCGAAAGCACTTTCGAACCTAATAGGAGAAAAAAAGTGTCCCAAACTTTTCATACAATTTTCAGTTTTTCCATTCCGTTACCACCATACAAGATTACAAACTTAGTATGAAAACGGTAACGGAAAGGAATAAAAAAAATTTGGGACACTTTTTTTCCCCTATATCATTCGAAAGTGCTTTCGATTCTGAGTAGAAAAAACCCAATTTTATCCAAATTAAAAAAAAAAGTCGAGTGTACAACTTTCCGTAAAATGGCCCAGGAATCAAGTTTTTAACCAAAGAATCGCTTCACCTCCTTGGTGTCCCCATCTTTGAGAAAGGGATTCCTAGTTTTGTAGAAAATAAAATAGGCAAGTTTGAAGAATCCGCAGACCGCCTCTTAGAAATTCATGCTCACATGGCTATTTTCATACTTCGTTCCTGCCTTTTTGTACCTAAATTCACGTATGCCATGCGTTGCTGCCCTTTTTGGAAATTTAAAAACCTATGCGAGAACATTGACAACATCATCCACAGTCATCTAGAAAAAATCATCAATGTAAAATTTGATGCTCGTCAATTTGTACAGGCAACACTGCCTGTAAGGTTCGGTGGTCTTGGCGTGAGGCAAATCTCAGGTGTCGCTCTCCCAGCGTTCTTGTCCTCGACACATAGCTCGCTACCTCTTATCGGTAAAATTTTATCTCCGTTTCTCGCCGATTTTGAGGTGGCCTATGTGTCCGAGGCCAAGGACGCGTGGAAGCAAGTCTGTCCCGGTACAGACTTTCCCACAAATAAAGAAAATCAAAAATTGTGGGATTTGCCGATAAGCTCAAGAGTACACACCCACCCTACAGACACATGTTCCAATCTGTTAATTTCGGCACTCTTTTAGACGACAATTCTTTCAGGGTGGCTGTTGGCCTTCGTCTAGGCCTAGACATCGTTGTTCCTCACCAATGTCGCTGCGGATCACAGGTGGACAGTTTAGGACACCACGGTCTTAGCTGCCCCAAAAGCGCCGGCAGACTCTCCCGCCACGCTTGTCTTAACGACATCGTGCGCCGGGCTCTTGTCAGCGTCCACGTGCCTGCGGTACTTGAACCCAATGGCCTCGCACGGGACGATGGCAAGAGACCCGACGGCATAACGTTGGTGCCGTGGCGATTGGGGCGGCCCTTAGTGTGGGACTCCACCTGTGTGGACACTTTGGCATCATCGCATTTAGCATCTACGTGTCATACACCAGGTGGAGCAGCCAGAAACGCAGAGGCAGCTAAGCGCCGCAAATATCAGTGTTTGGGCGACCGGTACATTTTTGTCCCGTTCGCCGTAGAAACTCTGGGCCCTTGGGGGCAAGAGGCCCACGATTTGTTCAAGACATTAAAGAAAAAACTAATAAGAACCACCTGTGATCCCAGAGCTGGCGCGTTCCTCGGCCAAAGGCTCAGCATTGCTGTGCAACGAGGAAACGCCGCCAGCATCTTGGGCTCATTTCCGCCAATGAGCGACCTAGGTGTTTCTGTTTAGGTTTCTTTTTTCATATATTGTTTTTCATAGTTTAATTTAGTTATATTTAGTTTTAGGTGATATTATAATAATTACATGTAATGAATCTGAATCTGATGCCACCAAATGACAATTTATTCATTGAACCTGAACCGTAAGTAAAAACAGAATAATAGTGTATTTTAAACAGTTCGTTTTTGTAAATACTAGTTATAAACTCATTTGAAAAAAAAACAACTTATCAGCGCACCGGTACCGTGTTTTATTTCGAACGCGGCGTTCCAAACAAAACACGGCGCCGGTGTGCCGCCTGCTCGCCGCCGTGCGGACTTCACGAAATTAGACTTTAAGGGCATAACAATAGCAACTATGAAAAGTGATATCAGCGCTGTAGGTGTTTAACACCTCAGCATAATGCTGAGCCAGTGTCCGTTTCACTGCCACGGGGACACACGTGTGCTTTTGTGTATGTTTTTCTTCTTTTGTTTTCCTGTAATATTGTGTGTCTTCTGTGGTACTGAATAAATGTTTCTATCTATCTATCTATCTATCTATATCACATTATTACCCGAGGGTTGTAATGAGATTCAGTATATAAATCTTTTCATCACACTTGCTCGTAAAGTATGTTATTGCACGCGTGCGTATAAAGCAATTATAGCAGATTTACCTCCCGCGGGAATTATGGAATTTTATAACTCCCGTGGGAATTATGAGTTTGTGTGTGATCTGATTGGTTGAAAAAAATCTAGATGGCCGCGCGCCCCAATAATATTGCTCTGTGATTGGTTGCGCGTTGCGCGCCTCTCGCAGTGATACTGGAGGTGAAGTTGTCAAGTTCGTCAATTTTTGATTGGTGTGGTTGTATGAAACATGGATTTTTCTGCCTTTTGTAGTTATTTATTTCCTCGCAAATGTGATGAAAAACATTGTGTGTATCACGGGAGGTAAGGGTTATTACAAACTCAAGTCAATAAAAGCGCGCGACAGACTAAATTATCGGTCTACACTGGCAACTTACGGGCGTTCACATAGATTTGGCTAAAAATCAAATAGGGGAAACATTAAACTAGGTCTACAGATATTTCTTGATCGATCTAAATCGGCTACACGCGGGCGCTCAACCTAGGTACTTACCTGCAGCCTGATAGTACTCAATCGATCTAGATAGGTAATTTGCGGGCACTAAAACAGGTTTGGCCACTCTTGCATTATTTTTTTTAAACTTATACTGGGTTGGATGTCTTCACGCTAGCCACCCCACCTCGAAATCATAAAAAGCAAATATGAGGAGTCATCGGGCGACGTTAGTTCACGTTTGTCCAGACATTAAAATAGGTAATGGTAATGTAGGTAGCTACAGTTATCGCGCGCATCTTTGTTACCGGATGAAGGCGACGCGCCTAAGGGCAAACGAGACAGTCAGCGCTAGGGTTGCCAACCTAGGCGGGACGTCCCGTTACTAGTACGAGAGGCTGTAATCGTGTCATGAATGGTTTTCGATTGCGGCAGACACGAAACCGTAATCGTATTTAGTTTAAATGCTCATGGCAATGGTCATTGACATATTGTGATTCACACACAGACCACCTCTACTAGACAGAGAGTTTAGGGTGACGCGCTCGCGCCACAGTTGGGAGAAGTTGCGCTTAATATACTGCCCCGCCTCACGCCGCTCAGTCAGTCTCGTCCAGGTTCATGACCTATACGTACGTGGTAGAAAAAATACGTAAATTTGGTTCCGACTAACCGTAAGCATGGGTTTTTGTTCGGTAAAGTGGTGTGGGAACGATTCCCGAACTAAAAATCTAAAGAAAGGAAAAACAGTAACTCATTAAACTTATTTGCTTTGAAAATGAAAATATAATTTAGAAAACATAATATGTAATAATTGCAGACGTAAAATCCATACTTCCATGCTAATATTATAAATGGGAAAGTGTATGTGTGTGTTTGTTTGTTTGTCCGTCTTTCACGGCAAAATGCGGCGACGAATTGACGTGATTTTTTAAGTGGAGATAGTTGAAGGGATAGAGAGTGACATAGGTTACTTTTTGTCTCTTTCTACCCCCCCATTTAACGCGAGCGAAGCCGCGGGCAAAAGCTAGTGCGTTATAAATTATCATAAAACTTTTATATGTAAAAAGCGAAAAATGGATCAATCAAATAATAGCAATTTAATTTAAAAATTCCAAGCCCAATCAAAGTTTTATAATAAATACAATAATACAAAATATAGTTTATATCGGGGCCATCGGAAAATGTAGTAACACGTGTTGTCTAAAGAGAAGTTTACTCCCATCCATTTGCTTGACAGTTTGTAACTCAGCTGCCCGTTACGTTCACTACCCTTTTAAAAATAGTGGTGTAAACCGTGTAAATCATTTTCATAATGATGTTAAATGCATATGATTACTTGTGTAAGTAATAATTTTAATATAATAAGTCTTAATAATAATTTTGATCTCATAAGTCATAAGGCGACAATGTGGTACCCTAAGGAATGTTAAACTAACAAACTTGATCTAAATTAGTAAAGCTGACGAAAAGACTGTTATTTAAAAAAAATAAGTTATGTTATTGATTGATAATAATATTTGTATTAGATATATGCACTTCTAGTGCGGACACTATGTTAAATAATGGAAGTGGAATTCTTATTTCTCTAAACTTATGAATAGCGACAATGTGGTACCCTAGATCACTTTTCATACAAAAATCTTTAGTAATTTTACTAAACTTTGAAGTCACTTTTTTGATAGAAAACTACATTACTTTTGTGTTTAATTACACTTGATCGTTAGTTTTATTCCTAAATTAATGTAAATTATGAGAATTAAACAGTACAATGTTCATTTTATATATTTTTTATGTAAGTGTTAATTTTTTTTGTTTTATTATTTAAAAAAATTGTGCCTTGAGATATGGTTGTTTCATTATTTTTATTATAAACCTTACCTACATCATATTCAGACATCAACAAAAGCCGGCTGAAAATCTGTCGATTTTGAGTTTTATAAAATATTTTATTTTTGATTTTGCCTCTACACCGTACGTGCATTATTCTTGTATTATTTCTATAAAATGTAAAATGTTAGAGGCAACATATGATTTGTCGAGTAATATAATGTATGTGGAACATTTTAAAACCACTATCTCCATAACTTCAACCTATAACTAGGTTTTTTAGGCTACCAAACTTTAAACTCGAATATCTCAAAACAGTATAATATGTTGGAACTTCAAAAAATTATTAAAAATAAAATACTCAACATAGCGATCTCGTTCTTTTTGTATATGAAGGAGAATGTTTTCAGCTCAGCTATAAGGAGGTACCAATAACTCAATACCGACAATATATTACCTTTGCCATGAAAATGTCACATATATTGATAGGATTGAGCGTGTGCAGAAAAAAATCTTAAAATATCTGTGTTTTAAACTCAAATGTCCCTATAATTCATCTAACTATATCAACTTATGTAAACATCATCATCTTGTTCCACTGAAGAAACTTCGCGAGATATCTGATATTACCTATCTTTTGAACATCACCAGTAGCATAACGGATAGTCCCGAGCTACTTAGTAAACTTTACTTTAATACCCCTACTCGTTCAAAAAGGTATCATCCCCCTATATCACTAAAAACTGCATCCTCCAAATACAGACAAAACAGCTTTTTAAGACGCGCAAGTCGCAATTTAAATGAAGCTAGCGTGAGGCGAACCCTGGTTAATCAGTATTTTAGGTGAGCGTGTTATTGTCACTTTGTCAGTGCTGCTATTTAATATTAGTTTTCTTGTGTAATATCGTGTTTAGCTTGTTTATTGTGTGCTATAAATGTTGTTAGTAAGTTTTTTGTGGCCTTAAAGCCACAAACTACTTTTTATTTAGAGAGTTTGTTTTTCTCCAGCATTACTGTTTGCATGAACAGTTGCGTATGTGCGTGACATTAGCATTAGTATAAGTTTGCTTATATTTCATATATACTGTTTCTACCTGTGAGATCCTATAATTGGCTTCCTGTTTATATGTTTAAAGTGTTATCTTATCATAAAAGCTATTGGTTCTCCATATAAATAAATAAATAAATAAATAAATAAATTTAGTGCCTGTAGCCGTTTGTTCAGGCAGTTGAATCGATAAGTAGGATACGATTGAAACTGAGTTCATTGCCCTGCAATATGAATTATCCGTATTTTATTTGTTTAAACTATTGAGACCTTTACGATTTTAATGCCTGAACAACCGTGAACTAACGTCGCACGATGACTGCATATGTTTGGTTTTGGTGATTTCGGGGTGGGGTAGTTAGCGTGAAGACCGCCACCTCACTAGTTTAAAAAAAGTATGAAAGAGTTACGTCCTAACGAGTTTACTGTGTGAAAAATCGTGAACTAACAATTATCTTGCTATAAAAAATAAACAACAATTTTGGTTTGGGGTGGTTAGCGTGACGTTGACCACACCCCATTTTGTGTTTAAAAAAAAACGAAGTTAGAATTGGGTCCTAAAGATTTTACCTACTTACTAAACAAACGTGAACTAACGATGAATAAACGATTCCGATATGCCATTTGTGGGCACACGAAATGCGGAGGTTGTCTTCAGGGGGGTGCCAGTGCTCAGGTATTTAATATTAATAACCGCCATTTAATTACCGCCGACTCAAAAACAATGGCACGTGGTGATAATCGATAAGGTTGTACAAATAAATACCAAAATCGTAGCTTTATCTAAGACTTAGATACATTCAAAATAACACGTGTTCAAACATGACCCTCTTAATAACGGTTATTAATAATTTGACATTCCAGTGTTTCTCTTACGAGCGGGGAGATAAGAATACAATGGATGCAAGTCTATGAGTTAAGGGGTACAGCCAGGTGGTTGGACTTGCTGTTTGTTTTTCATTTTTGTTAGAATGGAAGACGGCCGCTTTAGTAATCAGCACACACATTTTGTTTAGGGTTTGCAATCCGGATCCAAAATGTATGGAAGATCCGGATAATTCGGATCCAGATCCGGATAATTTCATACAATTAGGATCCGGATTGCAAACCCTAATTTTGTTTATGGATTTTGCAACGGGAACGCTAATACTGCTGTTAGAGAGTACGCGAGGAGGTTTCCTAATAGACCCACACCGAATGCTCGCACATTCATACGGATTTATGCACGGCTCATTGAGAATGGCATACGAAGACCCGCCGATGAACGTGCTCGACTTGTAGGACCCCAGGAGGAAGAAGAGATTTTAAGATTAATAACAAACGACCCGAGGCTGAGTGTTAGAAGAATAGCGAACAGAATGAATTTATTATGCAAGTGGACAGTCTGGAGAGTATTGAAAAGAGAAGGATTACACCCATATCATTTTGAACGAGTACAGGACATCATTGAACCCGACTACGCTGCGAGATTAGTATTTTGTGCCTGGATAACAAGAAGCACACGAAGAGATCAATTTTTTTTGATACGTATTATGTGGACCGACAAGGCTACTTTCACTCGATCGGGTTTTAAAAACCACCGCAACCAGCATCTGTATCTGTGGCAGATGGAGAATCCTCATGCAGTGAGACCAAGTTCGTTCCAGCATCAATTTTCAGTAAATGTTTGGGCAGGAATGATTGATGACATTTTAGTTGTACCAATTATTTTACCAGGGACAATGAACGGCCCACGATTTTTGGAATTCCTACAAACGCAGTTCCACGACGAACTAATGGAGCTGCCATTACCCTACAGAAGGAGGATGATTTTACAATTGGATGGTGCTCCCCCACACTTTGCAAGAGATGTGCGAAATTATTTTTGGACGAGCACTATGCGCCGTGGGTTGGACGTGGCGGACATATCGCTTGGCCACCTCGTTCACCGGACTTAACTTCACTCGATTTTTTTTATGGGGCACCTTAAAGCAGAGAGTGTATGTTGACATACCAGAAACAAGAGAAGTCTTAATACAAAGAATCATTGAAAAGGGCAACATGATAAGAGAAGACAGGGAGATGATTCGAAGATTTCGAAGGTCTACGCTCGCAGCAACTTGCGATAAGAGCAACTGCTTGTCTTCAAAATCGTGGGGGCCATTTTGAGCAGTTTCTTAACTAGTTTTTACCCTTAGCCTTAAGATACTTTTGACGTGATTATTATTAAAATTTAATTATTATTTGCACTTCGTTTTATTTTTTTCTCCTTTTGTGAAAAATTCACATTTTTAGGTACATGTTAAAACCTCTGTAACTTCTAAAGTACTTATGCCAGATCCGTATTTTTGATGTTGATTTGTAGAAAATATCCTGTACTACAAACAAAGAATGAAAATTGTGTATTCGACGACCTAGTTTTTACAAAAAAAAATCTGAAAAAGTTATGCATTTTTGACATAATTTTTTGCCGTAATTAATTTTTCTTGCCCTGTTATTGGAATATTTGAGTAAAACTATTAGCTGAAATCAATTTCTTATACGTTTAACTATCTAATAAGACTTTCCTGGCATTCCTAGGAAGGATAACGGACAGATAATGGCAACTTTTAAGTCGTGCGCCCGTCCTCAGCTATTTGAAATTTAAAATTGCCGCCATTTAATTACTGTTGACCACAGATATATAAATACAGGAGATAGGCCGTCGCCGTACTAATTATTCCAATACCAGTGTCGCCAGTGTTTGACTTGTGTGTGTTACAACCACATATGTAGTCTTGTAAACACTAGGTTCACACACACATTGCTCATGCTCCCTACTTGGATTCTAATGCTGTGATTGGCGCGCACACACGCTGCAAAGGTTGTAAATACACACTACTACACGTAAACATCAACATCGGTGAACATAATAGAGATGGGACAGCATTTTTTTTGTTTTTGTCGATATTTAAATTATTAACATGGGAAATTATAAGTTAGGTAAAATCAATGAAAAAGAAGTGATAATCGAACATTTCTGCGGCTATGAATTAAAAAACCGCAAATCGGTTCATCTGTTTGGGAGATACAATTTTAAAGTGACGCGCGACGACCCGCCCTCCTGACGTCATAGTGCAGCACTCGCCACGCGCTCACTCCGTTCGCGCGCTTCCGTACTAGACTACCGTTGCAAAATGACGTCACACGCGCGGTTAGCGGGACTCACTTTAAATGCCTTTTAAATCAAAACTACTAGGTATTTTTGAATAAAACAAAAACTAATGTATTTGTATGAATCAAAGCTTTACCGTAACAAACTTTCAAGTGATTTTGCAGACCTATTGACATTCTCCATTCGACACCCTCGAGGGAATCAAAATGTACAGGGTACTTTCCGTGGACCTAACCTAGGACTATGAAATTCGGCAAATTATTTCGTTTTACTACGGTCATAATTGTATAGGTGACCATATCTTTTTTATAACCACAATTTCACTTAGTAAAACAACAGAATTTCTGAAAATTGCATTTCGAGAATAACTGGAAAAAAACTGCGAGACTCGATTCTTGAAGTATTTATAATATTGAGGTGGACTCGTATGCTGCACGGCATCTTTAGTCGCCGCCTCGCCATCGTGACGATGGCATCGTCACTATCGCCAGTGCGAGCCAGACAGTCTTAGAGCACGGTCACGTCACTCGCCCCTAGATCCGATGCTCTCGCGAGCTCCAGGGTAAACACCGCGACCATTGTTTACATATTGTGTATTCTCATAATAAATAACTGTATAAGTGGCTTTCAATAATGATCACCTTTAGCAAGTAGAGACCCCACAATACGTTACTAAAAATTTGTATGGAACTTTGTAAGCGAGTTCGACTGCATTTGTCCATTTTTTATATGACGTATACAATATTGTTAAAGGCCAATGTCCGCCCATCCACACAAAAAGTATTTTTAATGTTGTCTGTGCTCCGCTCTTTTATCTCTATGTCTAAGGATATTAATGGCGTAGCTGGTAATGGCTAGTGAAAATGTTTTGGGTGTGTTATTCAGATAAAATAAAGCAAAAGTATTACAAAAATGGTGCTTTTAATAATGAAGATTAGAAAACCTCAATAGTGGTAGCTGAGCGTCGTTCGATTTGATTGGGGGTGCCGAGAGTCTGTCGGTGATTATTGTTGCGAAAAGTGAAAATCAAGTTTAGTAGCGTCGGTGCAAATAAAGAGAAAAAATGGCGTGTAAAGATAATAAATATAACATCGTACAATTTGATGGGGAAGGATTTAACAATTGGTCCTTTCGCATAAAAAGCGTACTAAAAGAGAACGCTTGCCTGGAGGCGATACAAAGTGAAAACTATGCCGAATTACCCGCTAACGCAAAAATGGAGGCACGGGCTCAAGCAATTTTGATTGCAGCAGTGGCTGACAGTCACCTAGAATATGTGAGAAAAGACACCGCATATTTAATGTTTACGAATCTAGAGGATTGTTTCAAAGAAAAAGGGTACGAAGTAAGTTATTTTTAAGGAGGCAATTAGCAGATATGAAATATAATGAACAGACCCCATTAAAGGAGCATTTTACCAGAATTCAGGAGATTTGTACACAGCTGGAGGAAGCTGGTACCAATCTGTCTGACGAAGAGAAAATAAATTATATTCTTTTATCTATGCCGAAACCATATGAATCAGTTGTAACAGCGCTCGAAACCATAGGAGAACTTAAATTAAATACAGTAAAAGACAGATTGTTAGCAAAGGAAGAAAAACAGAAAAAATTTAGTGATCACAGCCAGACAAGTCAAGTAAATTCAAATGCGTTTAACTGCTTTTTGTGCGGCAAGCCCGGCCATAAGAAATTTCAATGTACTCAAGGACGTGGACAAAGTGGATGGAACCAAGGAACTGGATTTAATCATGGACAAGGACATGGCGGATGGACCAGAGGTACGGGATTTAATCAAGGACGAGGACACAGTGGATGGAACAGAGGAAATGTATTTAATCAAGGACGAGGACGTGGTGGATGGAATCGAGGAAGGAGTCGTGGATGGAGTCAAGGGCGAGGACAAGGGAGTTCAAACTACGCGGAGGACAGTAGTGAATCAAGTGCATTCTTTTGTGGACAAGTAAGTGAACAATCTGATATAGAATTTTGTGTCGACTCCGGCTGTTCGGACCACCTAATAAATTCAATGGATTATTTTACAGACTACATACAGTTAAAAATACCAAGAAATATTGCTGCTGCTAAAAATGGTGTGTGTTTACAGGCTGTTGGTATAGGAAATATCGAAGTAATATTTAAAGTAGGCAAAAAGGAAAACAAATGTGTAATAAAAAATGTGTATTATGTTCCAGATTTAAGAAAAAACCTGTTATCTGTGTCAAAAATGGAGAGTGTTGGATTAAGAATTGAATTTGCATATGGAAAGGTACGGGTATATAAATATAATTGCTTAATAATGATTGGTAATAAATCAGGAACATTATACACAGTCAAATATCAAAGTGATGCCAACTCTTGCCAATTAATGAATAAAATAGATGCCGATTTGTGGCACAGACGCTTCGGGCATTTAGGTTCACAAAATATAAATGTACTTGTGCGTAAAAACATGGTTGATGGTTTGGCAGAAATAAAAAATAAATGTGTTAATGACAGTTTATGTGAACCATGTCTTCTAGGTAAAAGTCGTAGACAACCATTCAATAAGTTAGGATCTAGAGCTAAAAAACCATTGGAATTGGTACATTCCGATGTCTGCGGACCAATTTCACCTGTCACTTGGGATGGTAACAAATATTTTGTAACATTTATAGATGATTACACTCACTTCACAATGGTGTACTTAATTAAAAACAAATCGGAGGTTTTCAAAAAGTTTCAAACATATTACAATATAGTAACTAAACATTTTAATTTTAATTTGTTAAAGCTGAGGATTGATAATGGCCGGGAATACCTTTCAAATGAATTTAGAGAATTTTGTAACCGGAATGGGATCATAATGCAGCATACAGTGCCATATAACCCAGAAATGAATGGAGTCGCAGAGCGAATGAATTATACCCTAATGGATAAAGCAAGGACTGTATTAATAGACTCTGGCATGAAGAAAGAATTTTGGGGAGAAGCTGTTCTGTTCTCAACATATGTTACAAATCGTAGTCCAGTTTCAGGAAGAGAGAAAACACCTAGTGAATTATGGGAGGGACGGAAGCCTGATGTATCGAGCTTGAGAGTATTTGGATGTACTGCCTATAATCATGTGCCAAAAGAACTGAGACAGAAACTTGATGACAAAGGTAAGAAGATGATTATGATTGGATATAACATAGGAGGTTATAAACTGTTTGATGAAGAAAAGCAAAGAGTAGTGACAGCAAGGAATGTAGTTTTTGATGAGAGACCCACAAAATCGGACAAGAGAATAATTTTACCGGATTATGACACTATGGAAGAGATGAAAAAAATACCTGGACCTGAAAATGACAATGTAGAAATAAAAAATACAGAGAACAAAGAGAGGCAAGAAATAGAAACAGTAACAGAGGACAGAGGAAGCTTAGAAAGAGGGAGAGGAAAAAGAGAAATTAGAAGACCAGTATGGCAAAAGGACTATGAAATTGATTTAAACGAGAGTGATTCAGCATTATATGCATTGTTAACAAACTATCAGGACACTCCTACCAATTTTGATGACATTATGGGAAGAAAAGATGAAAAAGAATGGAACAAGGCAATAAATGAAGAATTAAAGGTTTTGAGAGAAATTGAAACATGGAAATTTGTACCTATACCGGACAAGGAGAAATTACTAGACAGCAGATGGGTTTTCACAAAGAAGAACTTAGGAGAAGAAGAAATATGTAAAGCTAGATTGGTTGTGAAAGGTTATCAACAGAAAGAAAAGTTAGAAAATATATACTCACCTGTACTGAAGTTACAAACTTTAAGAGTTCTCCTGTCAGTTGCTGCTCAGAAAGGTTATGAAGTTCACCAAATGGATGTCAAAGGTGTTTTCTTGTATGGAAGGATAGATGAAGCAGTTTACTTGAAACCTCCACAAGGACTGACAGTTCCCGAAGGTCAAGTTTTAAAATTACAGAAATCTTTATACGGATTAAAAAAGAGTCCTAAATATTGGTATGAAAAGTTTACAGAAGTGATTACTGAATATGGGTTTACACGGTCACAAAATGACTACTGTCTGTACAGCAAAGGAGACTTGTACTTAATCTTATATGTTGATGACTTGTTGATTGTAGGGCCTAGTGTGACTGAAATAGAGAGTGTTAAGCAATTTCTAAAGACAAAATTTAATATGAAAGACTTGGGTAACGACAAACTGACATATTTAGGGATTAGTATTGAAAAGAAACATGATGGCATTTATCTAAATCAGACTAAATATTTACAGAAAGTACTTCAAAATTACAATATGGAAAATTGCAGAGGTTCCAATTCACCGATGGATCCTAATTTTAAACTGGACTTTGACTTGAGTGAAATTGACATGACATTAGAACACAAGTGTAGATCTCTAATTGGCTCTTTGATGTATGCCATGGTAAGCACAAGACCAGACTTAGCAACAGCTGTGTCATATTTGAGTAGATTCCAATCTCAACCAACTTTGAAGTTATGGCAAGCCTTAAAGCGTGTATTGAGATATGTAAAACAAACTATTGATTATAACTTAATGTATTCTAATTGTAAAAATGGAACATGGCAGGCTATGCTGATGCTGACTTTGCTAGGGACAGTGACAGAAAATCTACTAGTGGATATTTATTTAAATTGTTTAATAATACCGTTACTTGGAAATCTAAGAAGCAAAGTACTGTAGCTTTGAGTACCACAAAAGCTGAATTAATTGCTTTGTGTGAAGCTTCTGTAGAGGCTTATTGGCTTATGAAACTATTGTTGGATTTTAATATAAAAATTAATAATACTGTTATTTTTGAAGATAACCAGAGTACTATAAAAAGTTGTTAATAATCCTGACCAGAAACGTTTAAAGCATATAGATGTTAAATTTAATTTTATAAAACAGAAGGCTGAAGAAGGAATGATTATTGTCAAGTATGTACCTACTTTAGAGCAGATAGCTGATATCTTAACTAAGCCTTTGTCAGGAGAGAAATTTGTAAGACTGTGTAATTTGCTTAACTTGTTTAAATGTTAAATAGAATGTTGGATGTGCAAACATTGAGGGAGAGTGTTAAAGGCCAATGTCCGCCCATCCACACAAAAAGTATGTTTAATGTTGTCTGTGCTCCGCTCTTTTATCTCTATGTCTAAGGATATTAATGGCGTAGCTTGTAATGGCTAGTGAAAATGTTTGGTGTGTTATTCAGATAAAATAAAGCAAAAGTATTACAAAAATGGTGCTTTTAATAATGAAGATTAGAAAACCTCAATAAATATAAATGAATAACATTATAATAGAAATATCAGTTTTATTGCCACACTTAATTATTTACTCGTTTTTAGTTAAAAAATATTAAAAATAGGCTTACCTGTGATAAGTGACTCCGCTATTACTTGAATTAACAATACTGCTTCGATTTCTGCACGTTATAACTGCACAAACCGGCAGTTTACCCACAAAAACCGAGTTGTTTACTGCGCAATCGATGTCCGGCGACTGACACGACGAATCAAGTCTCCGAACAAATAGTGATCACACGATCAGGAAATGGCGACATGTGCCACGCCCACAACTCCCATCTCTTGTATTTATATATCTGTGCTGTTGACTCAATAAAAATTTCACGTCTTGATTTTTCATAGATTTTATCGATTGATCTATGACTTACCCAGTCTTTATGCGCCTCTCCGACGCAAACAGGATCTAAGGTTGGCAGCCTGTAGATGGCGAGTTCGCAGGAATTCTGCGCGCCCGTCGCTAACAACGTTCTGAAACAACGCATAGAGGTATAGTGCATTACTGTAGAGACCCGGAAGGTGGGATTAAAGGATGGAGTCTTCTCGTTTGCCACGGAAAACTCTCCTGAGCGAAATAACGCACGCTAAACGAGCCATCAGGCCATGTTGCGCTTTAAGGATAACGCTCAACGTGACATGGTGTCTTTTAGGATCGACCCCTCAACCTGGCAATTCTCCTGATCGAAATAGCGCACGCTAAACGACCCTTTGGGCGGCCATGTTGCGCTTTAAGGACAACGCTAAACGTGACAGGGTGTCTTTTAGGATCGACCCCTCAACCTGGGAAGAAGACTCTCAGGATCGTGACCAGTGGAGGGAGACCCTACGAAATGGAGTGGTGAAGCACGACCAAACTTGGATTGATCTTTAATCCCGCAGGCGTGAATTAAGACATCAGCGCGCTGCTCTACCTCTTTCATCTTCGGGCGGGCCATTTATTTGTCTATTATGCGGTTGGGGCTGTCACTCCCGTATCGGTCTTACAAGCCACTTACGTAAGTGGCGCGGGGGACCGTCTGAATTCCAACTAACGATTGTCCTAAAGTCACATGCTATAACAGTTTTGCCCTATTGGACTTTGTCATAACGTTTATTTGTCCTAACATTCATGTTCAATAACGTATTATTTATCCTAAAGCATATTAGTCCTAAGCATTTATGCCATAATGATTAAGAGTCCTAAAATTATTTACCATAATATCGATTAACCTACTTTGGGCTACAAAAGACAATTTTTCAATCCATAATCATTTCAATCCATAATTCAATCCGAATCGGAGCACCCCACTATCCACGTGGTCTTGTCTGCCCTACCCCTAGAGTGTATATAAAAACCCGGAGGCGCGGAGGGAGAGCAGCCCTCGCCCGCCGTGACAAAGCGCGGGAGCACGTGCGACCCGTGCTTTGGCACGCGAGGGCGGAAGGGCTGGTCTTCCCGCAGCGCCGGAGCTAAGGCGGAGTCCGACTGCATTTTTAGGGCTACTGAGTGTTAGGATAAATGACACTGGGTCAATCGTCATTAGGCGAGCTAAACGTTAGGACAAATAATATGAAATTTTACCTTCCAATAAAATTAATATTATATTTCCTAAGACATCTGAGATCCGTTGATTTGAGAGGGCGCCGCTGCGCTCGACCGGAAGTAGCCTTTTGCGTCAAAAGAGTCGCCCCACGCCACCGCTGCCACGTGACATCCGCTTCCCCCGACCTGCGAACAGCCGAAAGCCGCCATGATGGTTCCTCATTGTTGAGGAGGAAATGCCGTTGGCAGCAAACCAGGAAGCCATTACTCGGATCTCAGATTTCTTAGGAAATATAATATTAATTTTATTGGAAGGTAAAATTTCATATTATATGTTCCGTTCGACATCTGAGATGCGTTGATTTGAGATCTGTTTATTATCTCCTGGTGGCGAGTAAGCGGGCGCACAAACATTATGGTAACACCCACATAGTAGATAAAGGGAATAAGTAGTATATGGAGTAAACATTATTAGTTAATACGAGTAACTAAGTCCGGGTCGCGAGTTCCTAGAACAGCACACGGGCACGCCGGGTCAGAGTCGTTCTTTTTGGCAAATATATAGACCCGAATACTATCCCACAGAGAACTATAGGCAATTTTTGTATACGTGGATTGAACTATTAAGTATATGTTTTGCAGTTTTTTGCGTCACTAGCGTAGGTTAGCGGTGAATGAGTAATTATTCGTGTTATCAACCGATGATTAAGTGTAAGATTGTCCACAAATATTGCTACAATGACATTAGTATTATTTTATTTATTTATTTATTTTTAATACACATATAAGCTAACAGTATAATACCAAATCGCTTACATGGCAAAATATTACAAATTTAGCCCGTTATAAGGAGATACTGCATCGGGGCAAAAGCAACAGGATGCGTAAATGTCCAGAAGACATCTAGAACAAAGCGTAAGAATATTTATATAGTTTAACAGCATGTCCCTATGTAGTATAACCGGGGCTGGATCAGATAGCTATAACTGGCACCAATACAATAAGTTAATTCCAACTTATCTAAAGTTTTCCGAAATCATTACACGTCGACGACGTAGCCAGAATTCTGATATCTTATTCAGAACGTTGGTTCTCTGAATAAGAAAACGTTTGTTTTGTATTACAGTAAGAAATGTATTTTATTAGAATTATTAGTGTCTTGACCATAGTTTAGTAGCGCAAGGTCATGATTGAACGTATCAAGCACCACAACAGTTCTTCTGGATACGCTGGTCAAATTACTTTACCTTTCCAGCGCCCTGTCAATAAAAACGTTGTTATTCACGCCATAACATGGGAATGTCAAAAGCGAAGTTGAACCCTACAGAAATGCATGCAGACAGATATCGCAATGGAAGCCATGACGGATGTATGCGTCGTAGGCGTCGCGCCGATGGTGCGCATACGTCGTTGGCGTCGAAAAGGTTAAGATATTAAGACATTTTTGCCTTAGGCGTTCTATAATATAGAGATCGATAAAAGATGACGACTGCACTTTGCAGTAATTACTGATTTACGGTTAAAAATCATACCTGACAAAGTATACAAACCTATTCGCTGGAAAAACATATGCAAGCTAACGCTTGACTACCTGCTGTTGATCTCGTCCCTAGCACACCATATCTTGATAGATAGTTGACGTGCGCTAGCGTGACACCAGTAGGCGTTTCCGCTGCACGGACCAGCCTGGTGTCAAAGCGTTCACTTGTAATGAACTGGCCAGTCCTTAAGATTCTATGACAGACTTGTGGTGGCGGATGTCCTCACATGCAGATTGTGTAGCTCCGTCGGTTCCGCTACGTCTCGCCAGGCTCCAGCAGCGCCTGCTCCGCTAGGGGTTCGTCATATTGAACAGTGCCGACGTGGTATCAAGTTTACGGTCAGTTCTCACCTTCGTATAAATGCGGGCTTGCAGCTTTTCCAGGTATCGCTAAAGACTGCTGCAATGCAAACTTTCTCTGGGCGGTACGTTTGCAAAGTCGTCATAACCTCTCGTAGGTAGTGTGAAAGTTACGCCAGGTAGAGCCATAAGACACGCAGTAACGTGTTTGTTTACCTTTTCCTTTGGTAGAGAGTGGACTCTGTTTTAATACGAGGTCCGCAACAGCCGTTGTGATGGCTAATTTAAATTGATTAGGGTGATTCTCCTGGATTTCGATATTAGTTTAATTAGTGATAGCTGCGACTGGTTTGTTATAAGAAGTATGTACACAATCAATTTTGTAAAGGTCAAGGGCGAAAGTCCAACCGTATCGATGTATGTCCATGTATAATGGAATTTTAATTCATTTAATGAGTCCCACGTTAGCAAGCGTCTATGCCTGTGTTACAGTGAAAAACAAAATAAGGAGCCATGTAGACATGTGAAATAATTAAGAATAAAAATAAGGCATCCAACAAAAGCGGTATAGCAACAAGAAATTTGAAGAGATATTCTATTGGCAGGGTGCAAAGCGGGTGGAGGGGGTAGCCTAAACGATCACAGCGCTCACTACGGTTAAAATTTACATTTCGTAAACCACCGCGGGCCAGAAGGTTAAAATCGTCAGTCATTTCCTCTCGCACGAAAACTTGTACCGTGATTAAGAAAGATGAATAAAAAATTGCTGTGGACGTCTGCCACGATTCCGTTGGTGGGTTGAGGAGCAGCAGCCTCCCAAAGACGTAAAAAAAAAATTAAATTCAGTCATTTCCTCTTGACTGAAACTAGGTTTAAATGATAGTTAAGAAAATACCTTAACGAAAAAAAATCGTCTGCCACTTGTAGGGCGGTGGAATACCCGTCTGCCAAGCACGTGAACATGTAAAAAAAAAATTCAGTCATTTCCTCTCGCATGAAATTTTGTCAGATGATAGTTTATGAACTATTATGAAGAAATAAATTCGTCTGCCACTTGTATCGCGGTGGAAAACCCGTCTGCCAAGGGCCTAAACATTGTATGGGGTGAAAAGGAAAAAACAATGCACATCGGCGTTTGGGGTATCTATGGATAGATATTTGAAAATGATATAGGGGTTTTTAAAAAACTTTTCCATTTTAATCAACCGTTGGTGAGATATTCGCTGTGAAAGTCGTAAAAAGTGCATCCCCCTCTTTAATTTTGAAACTGTGAGGTCAAAAATTCTGAAAAAAATTGGGAGGGTGTAAATAAATAAAGACTTTCAAAAATATTCGGTTCGAATAAATTACGTCAAACGGTTTTTGAATAAACGCTGAAAAACTGTCTTGTCCAAACTAAACGCGTTAAGCGACGTGTGTTTCCCATAAAGATACGACCTTTTTTGCTACAATTTATTGGATATCGGTTTAAAATATTCGGTTTGAATAAATTACGTCAAACGGTTTTTGAATAAACGCTGAAAAACTGTCTTGCCCAAACAAAACGACTTAAGTGACGTGAGTTTCCTATGAAGACACGACCTGAGGCATGTCGAATAACTTTCAAGCAGTCCTAGAGTGCGTCTGGGATTACACACAATGAAGGTTTCCGTACCGACACGTACTAGTTCACATTTTAAACCACTATTCAATAAATCGTAGCAAAAATGGTCGTATCTGTATGGGAAACTCACGTCGCTTAAGTCGTTTTGTTTGAACAAGACAGTTTTTCAGCGTTTATTCAAAAACCGTTTGACGTAGTTTATTCAAACCGAATATTTTTGAGTCTTTATTTATTTACACCCTCCCAATTTTTTCAGAATTTTTGATCTCACAGTTTAGAAATTAAAGAGGGGGATGAACTTTTTACGACTTTCACGGCGAATATTTCACCAACGGTTGAATTAAATGGAAAAGTTTTTTAGAAACCCCTATATCATTTTTAAAGACCTATCCATAGATACCCCACACGCCGATGTACATTGTTTTTTTCTTTTCTTCCCATACAATGTTTAGGCCCTTGGCAGACGGGTTTTCCACCGCGATACAAGTGGCAGACGAATTTATTTCTTCATAATAGGCCATAAACTATCATCTGACAAAATTTCATGCGAGAGGAAATGACTGAATTTAATTATTTTTTTACATGTTCACGTGCTTGGCAGACGGGTATTCCACCGCCCTGCAAGTGGCAGACGATTTTTTTTCGTTAAGGTATTTTCTTAACTAAGTATCATTTAAACCTAGTTTCAGTCGAGAGGAAATGACTGAATTTAATTATTTTTTTTACGTCTTTGGGAGGCTGCTGCTTCTCAACCCACCAACGGAATCGTGGCAGACGTCCACAGTAATTTTTTATTCATCTTTCTTAACCACTCTATGTAGTTTTCATGCGAGAGGAGATTGGTAATCGTGACCTGTCGTTGGCCCGCGGTCTATTGACTTGAGCTGTCAAATCCATATTGCAGTAAAGATAAATTTAATATGGCTCTAGTAAAATGTGTTATTGTGAATTGTAAAAACACCACAGAATAGCGACTGTAAATTTTACCAGTTTTCAAGACCGTGGTGGAAACGAGACCAAAGAAATAAGTGAACTGAACTACATCAGTCGAATATATTACCTTGTAATTCGATTAATCATAAATATTTAGGCAGCACGCGCCAGACATCCGGCGTACTGCACCACTCGAATCGGCGTTTCTGCACTAGGTAGTAGAGACGTGAGTAGAAGTAGTGGGCTAGTGTCAAGACTATAGCCGATTACGCTGTGACGCGGCCGGAGCCGGCTCCTGCGTGTCGTTCGGAGCTACTCGGCGCGGCGCGATATACGTTACCAAGACTGGATGTGGTGCCACAGGCGGCACCATTGTAGTCGGTGGCGCCATTGCGGCGCACGGCACGGTTGTAGTCGGTGGCGCTATTGCGGCGCACGGCACCATTGTAGTCAGTGGCGCCATTGCGGCGCACGGCACGGTTGTAGTCGGTGGCGCCATTGCGGCGGACGGCACCATTGTAGTCGGTGGCGCCAATGCGGCGGACGGCAGCATTGTAGTCGGTGGCGCCACTGCGGCGGACGGCACCATTGTGGTCGGTGGCGCCATTGAGGCGCACGGCACGGTTGTAGTCGGTGGCGCCATTGCGGCGAACGGCACCATTGTAGTCGGTGGCGTCATTGCGGCGGACGGCACCGTTGTAGTCGGTGGCGCCATTGCGGCGGACGGCACTGTTGTAGTCGGTGGCGCCATTGCGGCGGACGGCACCATTGTAGTCGGTGGCGCCATTGCGGCGGACGGCACCATTGTAGTCGGTGGCGCCATTGTGGCGGACGGCACCATCGTAGTCGGTGGCGCCATTGTGGCGGACGGCACCATCGTAGTCGGTGGCGCCATTGTGGCGGACGGCACCGGTGGGACCGGGGGCCCCGTCGCAGCGGACGCCGCCATGAGGTGGGCAGCGTCGGCTCGGTCGCGGCGGCAGGCGCCGAAGCGGCGCGGACCCGGCGGGCGGCGCCCACGTGGCGGGCGAAGGTGGACATCATCATCGCGGACAGGGTCGCCATGGCGGCGGACAGGGTCATCGCGGTGGATAGCGTCGCTATTCCGGCAGACACATCATTGGGGACAGCGTCGACATTACGACACAAAGCTCCATCGCTGCATCGCGGCCTACAGCACCAACGCGGTCGCCGTCGCCACGGGGCGGACCTCCCCAGGGTAAGATGTGGCGCCACTATGACGGGCAGCACCATAGTGGTCGCCGCCGTCATTGCAGCAGACAACAGTGAATTCTCAAATTCAACAAAGGGTATGCAACGCGCACGCGATTGCCTCTGAGTTGCAGGCATCTACAGGCTGGAGGATCTACTCGCCATAAAGTGGTCCACCTACGCTACGCTCGTCTGTCACTGTAGTTGGATACAGTACAACACCGTCGAAGTTTCCATCGCCCTCGGGCGGACGGCCCGGAGGTTTATTTTACACCGGGCGGGCGGCACCCTTATAGGTGCATGTAATATACTTAAATTGCACGGCCCCGGGGTAAGCGGCAGACACGGAAGGCAGCAGCGCGCGGGCCGGGCTAGCGGCGTCCACGTGCGCCGACCGACCACGCCACGTGTCCCCCGGCGGGGGCCGCGCGGCTGCGGCGGCACCGGACACGGGAGTAACCAAGAGAAAATTATTATTCTGACTCACCAATTTGGTATGACATGTATTCAAACTTCCGTCCAGTGCCGGCGGCGCGCGTCGCCGAGACACGATGATCGCGAAGCGCACTCCTTCTCCTCCGACGAGGGGGCGACTCTCGTTGTTCATAGCGAGATTCCGAAACACTCGCGAACAAAAATTTACAAAAGAGGGTAGTCCGATATAAAAGTGATATTTTAAAAATCGTAATTCCTATCACGCGTTATTTTTAGAACTCCCTCTTGATAATTACGTAGCAAATTAAATATCGAGAATTAAGATTCCTCCCTGTCTACGAAATTTACAAGAAAGGTACGTCCGATCAGTACGGCAGACGACGCAACAATGAGGAACCATCATGGCGGCGAGAGGCGGGCGCGCGCTTTCGGCTGTTCGCAGGTCGGGGGAAGCGGATGTCACGTGGCAGCGGTGGCGTGGGGCGACTCTTTTGACGCAATAGGCTACTTCCGGTCGAGCGCAGCGGCGCCCTCTCAAATCAACGGATCTCAGATGTCTTAGGAAATAAAATATTAATTTTATTGGAAGGTAAAATTTCATATTATTTGTCCTAACGTTTAGTTCGCCTAATGACGATTGACCCAGTGTCATTTATCCTAACACTCAGTAGCCCTAAAAATGCAGTCGGACTCCGCCTTAGCTCCGGCGCTGCGGGAAGACCAGCCCTTCCGCCCTTGCGTGCCAAAGCACGGGTCGCACGTGCGATAATGACCACTTCCTGGCCAGGGGGTGACATAAAATTTTGTACTTACCACGGGCGATAATAAAGAAAGCCTCCGATCGCATATTTATCGCCCTTGCCTTCGGCTCGGGCGTAAAATACCTGCGATCTGACACATTCTTTGTGTCTTGTATGGACATAAGGGAGTTTGAAGATAAACTCCAGATAATATTTTTACAATTTAATTATAAAAAAACATGCTTTGCAAATGAGATCGGTTCGAAAAGTGAGTAGGCAAATATTCTTGACAGCCGGTATAGCTTAGGCGCCTTGCGATATTTGATTAGCAATGTTGTGTAGGAAAGGCCATCTTTCAACTGTCACTTGTAGGTAGAGGGCAGAGTCGAACAAGCGGTCGTCGTATACATCCTCTTATGGTATTGATGTCGGCCACTCTTGAAATTCCATCTGGACCCGGGGATAGACGAGCGACGCGTCCAAGTCGCCAGTTCAATGGTGGTACGTATTCTTCGTGGATGATCACCAAATCGCCCACTTTCAAATTTGCTCTGCTAGTCCTCCATTTGCTTCGCTGCTGTAGTTCGGATATGTATTCCTTTCGCCAGCGATTCCAAAAGTGTTGTTGGATTTTTTCGAGACGCTCATATCTTTGTAGGCTGCTTTCACTGCGGTTCTCCAGAACAGGCGATGGGAGAGCAGTCAAAGGTCTTCCAACCAGGAAGTGCCCTGGGGATAGGGAAAGCAAGTCGTTAGGCGAGGAGGACAATGGGTACAATGGACGACTATTTAGTATTGCCAGTGCCGGATTAACCCTTAAACAAATTAAGCAATTGCCTAGGGCACCACGTCTAGGGGGGCACCAGAAACACCACGAAAAAAAACCGGCCAAGTGCGTGTCGGGCCACGCGCAAGGTAGGGTTCCGTAGTCGTCTACCCTTTACATTATGTGGACTAAAAAGTTCGAAAACTTATATTTACTATGTTTTTGAAAGAATTAACAACATTATCTAAGGTATCAATGGAAATTGCACGAACGTTTGCTTTTGCAAAGTACATTTCTGAAGTTCGACTATTACTCGTTAACTAGTAATGTCTACTTAGCTGTGATAGTTTTCCTTTTAAATTCATCGTATATACTACTACCATGATTTTTTTCACATGCCTAGTAGCCACCGTTTAGCTGGCAGGGGGGAGGGACACTTGACCATAGCAAAAATTATCACTTCAAAGCTTAATATCACGCTAACCAATTCTTTAATCAAAAAATGCTAATGCTATATATGAGCTATCCAACGATACCCCACACGATGGGGTTTGACAGAAAAAAAATTTGCAGCACCACTTTACATGTAGGGGAGGTACCCTAAAAAAAATTTTTTTTTAAGATTTTATTCTACCGTTTTGTCGGCGTCATTGATATGTATACTCATGCCAAATTACAGCTTTCTAGCACTAACGGTTACTGAGAAAAACGGGGGTCGGACGGACGGACGGACGGACATGGCGAAACTATAAGGGTTCCTTGTTTACTACGGAACCCTAAAAAAAAGTCATTTTGAAAATCCGCACGGCTCGTGTTGATAAGTGCCCGCTCCCCGCTTGCTTGCTCGTTCCGGTTAATAGCACTACCATTTGTTACCAAATTCGAAGTTCATAGGCCGATGGACGGCAAAAAAAGCGGAGCAAAATTTCGTAAAAATACTTAGGTGCTTTGGCAGCTGCTCTTCTCATTCAGAGCGATACAAAACGGTATATATCTCTCTAATTCCCTCCTATCTCTCAAAAAATCACACACCTCCCAGGAGCAACCAGGGGGGTAGGTAGGTAGGGTATTTATCTATTCAACGAGCTCTAAACAACGACAGTCTCATTTTTTTTCATGCCCTTAAAATATTTTTCGATAATTTGTATGGCTTTGGGTAAACCGCAATAACCGCGTGCTTTAAACTATGAAAATTTGAAAACGGAATTTCCATTTCATTTGGCTTGAAAACAGGTGACTGACGTACACGTGAAAGGACTCCAATAGGATCGAAACCATAAAAATAAGTAGATTAACATCGTGGTTTGCGTAGTTATATTTTTTTAGTTTCGATTTCTACTGGGTGTTTATTTATTCGGAGAACCAAGAGCTGCTATTTTTACATTAATTATGTATGGTTTTTTATGCGCGCCTGCATCATAATGTTCGAAAAATTTCGCGAATAAATACTGTATTTTTTATTTAAAAAAATATTTGAAAACAAAGGCGTGAGAAGTCACTAAAGTCCGCTATCTTACAAAATTTGTCTCTAAGATTTTTAAAACTTCCTATTGACTTACGAACTTAAAATTTGGTTATGATGTTTATTGTCGCGTACATTTTACTAACAAATACTAATAAAATAAAAATATTTTTTTTGTTTGAAAAAAATAAAAAAAATCACAAAAAATAGTTTTATTATTTTTTTTGTATTTGTTGGTAAAATATACGCAATAATAAAGATTACTACCAAATTTCAAGTTTACAGGTCAATGGGAAGTATAAAAAATCTTAGAACCAATTTTGTAAAAAAGCGGACTTTAGTGACTTCTCACGCCTTTGTTTTCAAATATTTTTTTAAATAAAAAATACATTATTTATCTACGCAATGAGCTCTAAACAACGATACCCCACTCGATGGGGTGGGTAAAAAAAAAATTGTTTGCACCCCCCTTCAGCTCTATGGGAGCCCCCATTAAATATTATTAAAAATATTTTTTGACAATTGGTGTGGTTTTGGGTCAACAAGATGCTTATACTGTGAAAATTTGAAGCCTGTAGCTCCAACCGTTTGGCTGTGAAACCTGTAAAACAGACGACGGGCGGACGTATGACTCACAACAATAGGGTTCCGCTTGGAGCTTTCGGGTAACGAACCCTAAAAATGAATTCCTGATGTCTGTTTTACATGAAAACGATACCCCGCAAGCTATAGTAGCCTTAACTGATCAGTGAGAAAGAAACGAAAAAAAGGTGTGCTTGGTCCAATTCTCCGTCCGTTCTCCCCGCGCACAGGGGACGAATCTAACTAATCTCCACATCTGAAAATAATCACTGCGGAACACTTTATCTATGGTACAAATTTCTTGCTTGTAACCCGATGCGCACAAAAATGTTAGTAATCTGCCCTCTAGCACCTTTTTTGCTGTACTGACCCTAATTCATGCTCGTATATTTTGAAAACTATAGGTCCTATCAAAATATATCCAAAGAATGACTTGTAGATAATTTTATAAGGAACATTTTTTCCATTGACGGTTTTCTCCTAGCTTCAGCCGTTTTCAATAAAATAAAATAAAACTGTAATTCGGCACACAAAAGTGGAGGGGAGGGGGGGAAAAAAAGGTCTGTCAGCGTGTTTCCCTAAAATTTTTGAAACACAAAAATTTAAGCTACATGCATGCCAAGTTTCGTGCTTTCTTCCAGATGTGACCGTACTTCGAGCTAACAAGCCGTACTATAGGGCATCAAGTAGTCTTAATCCGGCACTGAGTATTGCCTCCACTTGAGAGAATAAAGTAGTAATTTCTTCGAAGGTTAAATGACTTTGTCCCATTACGCGTTTTATGTGATGTTTCGCAGATTTTACTCCGGCTTCCCATATGCCGCCGAAGTGAGGAGCGTAAGTTGGTGAAAATACAAATTTAATGCCTTCTTGATTTGCAAAATCAGATAGAGGTTCAGTGTTTGATTTTAGAAATGTACCTATTTCTTTCGCGGCAGCTACAAAATTACGCCCGTTATCGCAGAAGATTTCGAGCAGTTTACCTCTTCGTGCAATAAACCGTTTCAATGTCATAATGAAGGCTTCCTTAGATAGGTCACTGACAGCCTCTAGATGTACACACTTATAGCGTAAACATACGAAGAGACATAAGTAGCATTTTATTAGCTTGCTACCTCGTCCCTTTCTATTCAAAATATTAAACGCACCAGCAAAGTCCAGCCCAACAGACAAAAAGGGATAGCCGGGATTTATACGCTGTGGGGGTAGATCACCCATTTTAGGACAGAGTGTTCTACCACGGGCGCGCCTGCAAGTCACGCACTTGTTAACGGTGCGTCGAGCTAAGTTTCTTCCGTTTATAGGTCATATAGTCTCTTTAACTGAGGCTAGGAGTGCTTGGGGACCGGAGTGCAGTGTTTTGATGTGCTCTCGTTCGAAGAAAAGCTTCGTTAAATGATGAGAAGAATGTAAAAGTATAGGATGCTTTTTCTCATAAGCACATTCCGCAGCACTGATCCGGCCTCCAACCCTTATCAACTTGCATAAATGGTGATAAAGGTGAGATTATACATTTTGAGCTCAACGATTCATTTTTAGCAAGCGTGATATATTCATTCGGGAATGTTTCAATTTGAGCTATTGCGCAAAGTGCGTGAAATGAATCGTTAAGTTCATTTAGTGTTAATTTTCCATTAATTTTAGTTTTATGTTTATTTATATTATTTATGAACCTTTTGACGTATGCAAAACATCTTATTAATCTGGTTAATTTCGAATGATTTTGAAAGTTAATTATAGACGTAGACTCAGTGCTATTTAAACTTGCATTTACTTTTATTTCAGGTATTTGATCATGTTTTAGTTTTTGCGGAGCTATCGGCCATTCGGACTCGTATTTGGTTAAAAATTCAGGTCCTGTCCACCACAACTTTGACGATACTAACTGAGCAGCATCCAAGCCCCTAGAAATGAGATCAGCAGGATTTACTGATGTGGGCACGCAACGCCATGATGCTGGTGTGGTGGTTTCAAGAATTTCGGTGACACGGTTAGCCACGAATGTTTTTAAATTTGAACAGTCCTTGTTCAACCACGCGATAACTACCATTGAGTCACACCAATGGAGTATGCGATTTGGTTTATACCTAAGAGCGTCTGTCACCACCTTACACAGCCTCGCGGCCAGCAGGGCAGCGGCGAGCTCTAGCCTAGGGATTGTTGTAGCCTTTAGAGGCGAAACTTTTGATTTTGCACATAATAAATTTACAGATGCTACATCGTTGGCATCCACCGATCTTACATAGATACAAGCTCCGAACGCGGCTGGAGATGCATCACTGAAAGAATGAACTTCTATGTATTTACGTAAGTCGCAGAGAACCGGTCTACGAACTTGCAGTTGTTGAAGAACAGGTAAGTTTTTTATATATTTTTCCCAGTCATGTTTAATATCATTTGGTACTGGTTCATCCCAGTCTAATGTGACCGTCCATCACACAGAGGCCCTTATGGTCGGTATTGAGTTACGCACGGATCTATAATCTACAATACATAAGCTACCAAAAACAATAAAAACCATGACCCTAGGTGCCATACTTTTTTTTTTTAAAATCATCAAAGTTACGCAACCCAAAAATGCACTTTAGAGAAATAACTAAGAGAAGTTTAAAACTCATTTAAAGTATGTTCCCGTGGGAAGTTACAGAGATGATGGTAGATTCTGAATCCTGAGGTTCTCTTCTATAGGAAACTATCAAAGATTTTTCAATTCCACTACCCCGTTGAGAAAAAATGGCCTTTGATCAGTGCAAGGCGCCGATCGTAAAAAAATAAGGAAATTTGTAATATGTGAATTATTATTTCGTATTTTGTGATCTTTGTCATAGTGTATGCTAGAAAATAGTTTTCTTTACACCTCGAATGGAAAATAAAAACGAAAAACTAACGTGATATTTTTTTTTAAATAAATATAGAAAATTATATTTTTTCTATCTCGTCACGAATAAATTTAACAATTTCCGTGTAGTACACCATACTTACCTGTAATAAGTCTAGACAAGCATTACACAGGTTTTAATTTTTTTTTATGTCAATTAGTTTCAGTTTTATGACCGATTAAAGTTACATGAAACTCAAGGTTTACTTCCATACATTTGAGAAAAGGGCCCTTATGGACGAATGTAACCAAAAATGTAAGTAAATAATAATATTTATGTCACACCTAGCCATAAAGTGGCCATTATCGCACGCTCCGCGCGCGAAAAAACCCACTTCCTGGCCAGGGGGTGACATAAAATTTTGTACTTACCACGGGCGATAGTAAAGAAAGCCTCAGATCGCATATTTATCGCCCTTGCCTTCGGCTCGGGCGTATAATACCTGCGATCTGAGACATTCTTTGTTTTATCGCCCTTGGTAAGTAATGTACTATTACATTATCTAAGTAGCAATCTTGTATTAGAACGTAATTCTGAATAAATCTTTTCATTACAAATTTTTTGAATTTTGCGTAATTTTTAAATTATACGAAAAAGCAATTTCGCATAGAAATAATTATTTTTTAACTCTATTAATAAAAAAACCGACCAAGTACGTGTCGGACCACGCACAATAAAGAGTTCCGTACCGACACCTACTAGTCCATATTTAAACCCCCTATCTGATACGTCGAATCGAAAAAGGTCGTATCTTCATAGTAAACTCACTGCACTTACGCCCTTTTGTTTGGGCAAAACAGTTTTTCAGCAATTACTCAAAAACCAGTAGCCGTATTTTTATCAAACCAAAAATCGTCGTAAGTATTTGTTAATGTACAGTGACCAGCATCAATATCTGCTATAACAAAGGCGGCATAAATATCTGACCCGTCCTTACGGCCCTACAAATGGAGCTGTGTCGGATATTTAAATGCCACCATTGTTTTGGCAGATATTAATGCTGGTGACTGTACATCACCTCATTTATTTTTCAGAATTTTCATACATATGGAAATTAGAGGGTGGGAGGGGCTGGGCACTACCTATTTTTTAAAAAAGTTTTCTTTATTATTATATTATGTAGCAATTCATAGAATAATACTTTCCTACCATATAGTAGAGAGGCCAATTTGAAAAAAGTCGTCAAATAACGAAGTTCGTTTGTACGAGCAGTCGCCTACCGACGACTGGTATCGTTGGATTCAGTGACGTCTCCCGAGTATGGAACTCGATGTCGTCACTCTCTAAAGTGGTGGAGGGGGTAACTATGACGTCACAAAGATGGCGGTTGGTGGTATCAAGTTTTATCGATTATCTCTTTAACTATTCAACGTATTGCAACAAATGAGGTGTCAAATGAAAGCTCTTTAAATTGCTAATAATTCGTTCTTAGGAATAAAATGTGAAAGTCTAATAATTAAAAAGTTTTTCTTAAAAAATAGTACTTTTGAAAAAGTCATTTTTATTTAATTGCAAAAAACTCGATGAAAGAGGCCATTTCTTTAAAAAAAACCTCATATAATTGATATTGCTAAATTCATCCTCTATACAATGCTTTTTGAATTATTAGAATCGGTTCATAAATGAGTATGCCAGGGATATTTCACCGCGGGCGGGGCGAACGTCGCGGGCGCGCGCGCGTTTGCTGATGAACGCGACTGTGTAGACATTCTTAAGTGTAGCTCAACAACTACTTAACCGATTTAGACAAGTGGGGTATCATATGAAAGCTCTTTATATTGCCATTAATTTGTTTCAAGTAATGAAATGTGTAAGTCAAACAATTAAAAAGTTTTTCCAAAAATATAGTATTTTTGAAAAAGTAATTTTTATTTTAACTTCAAAAAAACTCGATGAAAGAGGCAATTTCTTTAAAAAATATTTCATATATTTGAAAATGCTACAATCATCATCTATATAATACTTTTTGAATTATTAGAATCGGTTCATAAATGAGTACGCCAGGGACATCGCCACGGGCGGGGCGATCGTCGCGGTGCACGCGTGTTTGTTGACGAACGCGACTGTTTCTTAAGTGCAGCTCAACAACTACCTAACCGATTTAGACAAATGAGGTGTCATATGAAAGGTATTTTATTAATTAATAAAAAAAAATTTGTAGCCAGAACACGTCTTGCTCAGAGATTTAAAAAAATAATGAAAAAAAATAAAGAATAAAAATGTTTTTGCCTTATGTTAGACAACAAAATCATCATCACATCAGCCGCAAGACGTCCACTGCTAGACATAGGCCTCCCCCAAAAAGTGCCACAATGACCGGTCCTGCGCAACCCGCATTCAGCGGACTCCCGCGACCTTTACCAGGTCATCAGTCCACCTTGTGGGGGGTTTACCCACGCTGCGCCTTCCGGTCCGTGGTCGCCACTCGAGAACCTTTCAGCCCCAACGGCCATCGGTTCTACGCGCAATGTGCCCCGCCCACTGCCACTTAAGTTTAGCGATTCGAAAGGCTATATCGGTTACTTTGGTTCTGCTACGGATGGCGTCATTTCTGATGCGATCACGCAGTGAAACTCCGAGCATAGTCCTCTCCATTGCCGTCTGCTGAGTGGCTTTGACCCTATGGTGAGCAACCACGTTTCTGTACCATATGTCATTATTGGCAACACACACTAGTCAAAGACTCTCGTCTTGAGACACTGCGGAATATTGGACGAAAAGATATGCCGTAGCTGCCCAGCCTAGTCGGATTCGACGATTAACCTCTTTCTCAAAGTTGGACCTGCCTAACTGGACAGTCTGTCCTAGCTATACATAATCGTCTACAACTTCGAGCGTAAAGCGTCTGATTGTAACAGGAGTTGGTGCTACATGGGCATTTGACATGATCTTCGTCTTATCCATGTTCATCCTTAGACCAACTCGCTCGGAGGCTTTACTGAGGTCATCGAGCATTGTACTTAAATCCTCCATGGTTTCAGCCAAGACTACTATGTCGTCAGCAAACCGAAAGTGAGTGATGTACTCGCCGTTTATGTTGATGCCTAGCCTTCTCCAGTCCAGATTCTAGAAAACATCCTCCAGTGCAGCGGAGAACAGTTTAGGAAAAATATCTCCTTGCCTGACTCCCCGCTGCAGCGGAATGGGTTTCGAGTTCCAGTCTTAGAGTCGGACTAACATAGTGGCGTTTTCGTAGTTTCGTACAAACACTTCAGTACTTCGATAAAGCGGTAGTCTACTTGGCACCTCTGTAGAGATTGTAAGTACTGCCCAGGTTTCGATCGAATCGAAGGCTTTCTCATAGTCCACAAAAGCTAAACAGTGGGGTAGGTTGTACTCTTTAGTCTTCTGTATACAGACCACCACTTCTGTATACAGAGTAACATAGACCACATCCATACGCTTCGTCAGGTTATAGCCTGCCAGACTTCAACGCGAAACTGGGCAGGAAAGATGGTGAAGAGCTGGGGGAATTTGGAGTTGGAAGTCGAAAACACCGGGGCCAACTACTGGCTGGTTTCTTGGAGAAGGAGGGACTCTACAATCTCTACATGATTAATTCCTTCTTCAAGAAACGTGAGCATAGAAAGTGGACCTGGATGAGTCCCGACGGTGCAACTAAAAACGAGATTGACTTCATCATGTCGACGAAGAAGCATATATTCAATAATGTCTCTGTGATCAATACGGTTAAAACCGGAAGTGATCGCCGTCTGGTAAGAGGCACATTGAATATATGTGTTAAGCTAGAGCGCTCTCGTCTGATGAAGTCCACGCTCCGATCATCAGCAGCCCAAATCCAAAACCCCGAGAGCTTTCAGCTGGAACTCCAGAACTGTCTCGATTGCCTAAGTGGCGATGTGGATGAATTCAATGACGGGTTTGTGGACGCTGTCCATACCACAGGGTCTAAATTCTTTAAAGCCCACCGGGCCAACTGAACCAATAGGCCCTCTAACTCCACTCAAAGGCTCTTCGAGTAAAGGAGTAGGATGGTTCTACAGTCTTCAGTCGATGCGACATTATATCGGCAGCTCAATAGATAGATCTCCAAATCCCTGACCCGTGATCTGCGCCAATTCAATACAAAACGTATTGAAGAGGCCATCGAGCGGGGTAAGGGCTCAAAAGTTTTCGCAAGAGATCTGTCTATTGGGCAGAGCTAGCTCGCCAAATTAAAAACTGAGGATGGTAGAATTGTCTCATCCAGACCTGAGCTTCTGAGCAAGATAGAGCGCTTCTATGGACATAGCTATACAGTATACACGTCAACTAGCAGACCCCGAAGTTGGTCTAGTGGAAGATCCTAGAGCTAGACTAACCCTGCACTATACCGATGACATTCCGGACATCTGCCTGTAAGAGATGAAAATGGCTCTTAAACAGCTCAAAAACAACAGGGCACCCGGTGAAGACGGAATTACAGCCGAACTCCTGAAGGAGGGTGGAAAACCGGTCCTTACAGCCCTTCAGAAGTTGTCCGACTCTGTCTTACTGGAAGGGAGAACGCCAAAGGCATGGAACACAGGCGTGGTGGTGCTGTTAAGAACTATCGATCCATCACGCTTTTGAGCCATGTCTACAAGCTGTTTTCAAGAGTCATTATGAACCGTCTGGCAGCACGCTAGATGATTTCCGGCCTGCCGAACAAGCCGGTTTCCGAAGAGGCTTTAGTACCATAGACCACATCCATACGCTTCGTCAGGTTATAACCTGACGAAGCGTATGGATGTGGTCTATGTTACTCTGTATACAGAAGACTGAAGAGTACCCTGCCCCTCTGTTTAGCGTTTGTGGACTATGAGAAAGCCTTCGATTCGATCGAAACCTGGGCGGTACTACAATCTCTACAGCGGTGCCAAGTAGACTACCACTATATCGAAGTACTGAAGTGTTTGTACGAAAACGCTACTATTGTAATAAATCAACCCCCCAAAAGCGGGTCGCAAATACTGAAGCTCAAAGAAATGATATTTAAGAAGAAATTTGGCCAAAATGTGATCGTTCTAGGGAGGACCCTCTGATAGTTGTGAATCGTAGTAACCCATAAATTCTATGATATTTGACGGGACTCTGGACTCCTGTTGATCTCTATTAAAATAAGCAAACTAATTTCCTATTTTACTCAACATTAAGCTTCAAAAACTAGGATATACTTTTATATTATTAAAAGACTTTATTGCAAAAATATAGAACGACTAATTTATCCTACAGTATAAATAGATATATTTAAATGAACCAAAGTTGGGCCTACTTCAATCAGAAATGTGCATCCATACCTTATTAATACGTCCGTCGAGATCTCTACACCATATCTGCCTCTCTCCGATTCAATCATCTGTGGGTTTAAAAGACCCATGACACAACTTGTCATTAAGCGCTTAGCCCTTAGCATATAAAAGTTCAACTACCTATAACGTAAGATATATGATCCATTCAAAGAAAAGCTTGACTAAATTGTTATCTAAAGTTATTTCTCTGATATGGATGAAGTTATCTACAAACTGCTGATTAAATTTACTAGAACATCAAGAAATTACTATTTGTAAATTTCTTTATAAAGGATCAGTGTTTACTATTACGGATAATCTCTCTCAAGTATGAAATATTTGTCGGGGAATTATCATTATGTATTCGTTTTCAAGTAGATTGAATGTCCGTCGGGGAATTATAGTCATTGTCAAGGTCACTCTACCCCAGTCATATGTTGTCAGAAAGTTTTAAGTAGTCCTGTAATCTTACCTTAAATCAGTAATGATAATGACACAAATAATTATATCGGCTTATTAAAAAACTCACATATTAGAATTGTTTAAAATACTAAAAACCAAAACACTTAAAAAGTCAAACAAATCAGAACATTCATATTACTAAAGGCAAAAACACTTAATAAATCAAACCTATCAGAATCAATAATCAGAACATTCATATTACCAAGGATTAAACACTTAACTTTGTGTGAGGCCAGCTCGGTAGCCTCATATCCTCATATGATCCTGGATGAAAACATTACGAACCGACTTTATCACTGAACAAAAACTACACTTTGATCTTAGAATAAAACAGCTTAAAAACACTTCTTCACACGTATTCCAGAGATTAGAGCTAGCCCACTTCCAAACTAAGAATAAACCCGAATGACCGAGGACTAGTCCTTTTATACCCATAATCTGAGCCTAACTCCCTCTACACACATAACCCTTATTGTACTACACTACAAGACCCAATTTTACTTAATCTTAAACTATCCTTTTAATTACACCGACAAGGTTTTTGAAGCATGCCGACCGGCCCAAGTATCCCAACATCTCAGCCAAGGAACATTCAACCTTATCGTTATGCTAATTAAGGGAAATTACGATGGACTTCCCCATATTGTCTGTACCGTTTGAGCTGCCGCCCGCCTCAAACTCGTTGCAACCTGTGCTTCCTTACACGCCCGTTTGAGCGTATTGGTGTGTGGTTAAGTACTGTCCCAAGTTGGCCTATCACTTGACTAATATTTTAGATTAACTCACCCGTTCAAGTCATAGTTTTACTAAATAAACAAGGATATAATGTAATAAATTCGCATAATTGGATATATTTGAGAACATATCTTTACTATTTGCTGTACTAATGTCTATTCCGTGTATTTGTTTGTCTATTAATAATTACATCTAGTCATTTCAATGAATGGTATTTATCTTTGTATGCTTAATAATATCACTACTAAATCCACCCATTGCTGTCATTACTTTACTAAATTCCCATGGTTAAGAAACCAAGTTTAAACAGATATTCTTTAAGAAAACATGTTAGTATGAAGTTGACTTGACCATTTACTTGCTACTAGTAGATGGACTTCTATGCAATATATTATAGTCTTTATTATATTTTGTTTTCTTGTCTTCTAATCTAGTTTCTTAGGCCCCAGCCCTGATCTGTTACAATTCGCCCCCTTGAATGCTTCGCAAAGGGCAGACCTATAAGTTCCCTTGTAGAACATTCAACCCTAGAACCCTAGAGAACTTAAGTAACAAAAAAAAATGATAATATAACAAAGGCGTTTGTTTTCAATAATTAATTTAGTAACCACTCACTTCTTATGTCGTTGCATATCCAACGCAATGATTTCAGCTAAGTACATCCGTTATTTACTTGTGAAACTTCCTGCCTACTTTCAAATAAGACAGAGATCCTAAATCCAAACATGTATAAACATCCGATTAACCAATAAAACAATGCACGCACTAATTTTGATGTAGACGCAACCTTTTCGGTACGATTATCAATCCACTTCGAAACGCGGAACATAATTACGTTTTTCCTTACACCATTAGCATAAACAAATTAAAACTATTTGCATAACAACAATAAACTTTGTTTTCAACTTTTCAGCAGACGTCAAACCTCTCTCTACCCTAATACTACGTTCGGAAACCTGTATTTTCCCTACTGTGTAAACGTCACTTTACGATCTAACATATTAGTGAATTTTGAACATTAATTCATAACAGCTACTTTTTTTGCACCAAAAAATTTGTTAAAGCAATTAGATTAGGTATTCTTTAATAAAACACGTAGTCCACCAACGTGACTGTAGAAAATATTAAAAAATAATCTATAAAAAATCCTTAAAAATCGGGCGAAAATGGTATAAGCATTTACTTACTTTATGACATACTATATATATTTATATTCTTTGTGATACATGAAAAATCAACCGATTTTTGTTAAGGCAACCTCGTAATATAATAATTTTTAATACAGAAATATATAAAATTCAATTACGGCTATGGTATATAAGCTAACATTACAGTTATGGTTTATATATATCTTTCTTATATGTATTAACCCTTTTTACACTGAAGCTACCCAAAATATCTGGAGCTTTATTTTCTTTGAAAAAGTCTTGTGAAATTAATATATAAGCCAAACTCACTACGTTGACTTTTCATGAAGGCCACATTGAAGAAGGTGTAATGCTAATGAACCCTATAAATACCTATTAAGTGATTTCAAATGCATCTTCATTAATAGTAGGCGCGAGAGGGGAATACGCGGGGTGAGCGGAGGTGTGCAGCACAGCGAGAGGCGCGCGGGTGGGTGACAAGCAAGTGTGTGTGTAGGTACTTTACTTTTATCAGCGGCTTCGGTGCGGCCCTAAGCTTAATGTTCTATTAGGTATATGTAAATAGTGTAATTTAAACAACTTATTATTAGGTTCAATAGTAGCTATGAAGTATGAATAAAAAGTTCAATCATTTAATAACTTTAAATTTTGTATATAATCTGACGTCTAAAACGACTCAAAACCGCCTAAATGATTTTCAAATAGATATAATTTATCGATTAAGAAATCACGGACTTTGTGTACAACCTAACCTACACGCCTATAATAAAAGTCCGCTCATCCGGTGCATTCGTAGGTGTAGGTAGGTACTGAACAACTACGCTGTCGGCCGGACGGTAGGTATATTGAGACCATATATTCGTGACTCGTACTTTGCACACACTTTATTAACAGTACAGTTGAAGACATAAATTAGGTAAACATAAAAAGTAGAACATGTATACGTATCGACATAAATTCTTAGAAAGATGATGCCACGCTAAATTAAGCCTTATAGGGACGCTTAGAAGTAGGTATTCGTTAATTCCCACGCCGCGCAGGTCGAAGCCCTTCGCGATCTTGAATTACATATACGGCTCGGTGTTGCGTAAATAAGTATGTCTTGATTCAACCAACAAGTAAATAGGATGACAAATGTATTCGTTTTTTAAAATATTACATCGTGAAATAGTAGTTTATGCAACTGGTACATAATGAGGGGCATTAAAACACGAGTGTGTTTTATGAAACGAGCCGAAGGCGAGTTTCATAATAAGGTCACACGAGTGTTTTAATGCCTAATTATGTACAGTTGCATACATTACTTTATCTACACGCATATTATAATTACTCTAAGATGGGTTCAGAAACCGTAGTAAATAAATACAATAATTGTGTTAATACAACCTTTTTTGCACGGTTGCGGAAATATCGAAATCAGAACTGGCAACAGATACCTGAATGTTATTTTAAAAAGTAAAGAGTCCTTATTCTGATGTGATCATGTCGTTCTAGCTCAAATTTCGTGCGATATATACTAAAAAAACATCGAGCTGACATTTCGCATCGACTGAATTTGAATTTTCAGTGATACTAGAATAGGGACATGTCAACTTTGACATTTAAATTTTGACAGTTTTGTTTGACGTAATATTTTAACATCATATATGAGATTAAAATGAAATATTTTATTACTGCTGTAGCCTTAGCCACAGATAAGAAAATTGCCATACATTCATTGAATGTTGAAATGAGAGTCATTTTCTACGGTTTCCGAACGCATATTAGAGGATTTATGATATGTGTGTAGATAAATTATTTTATATAAGTAGTATAGAATAGATACGCGGCACACGCATGTTTTATAAAGCTCATATCACGGCAAAAGTCACCAACCAGAGATAATAAGGGCTACAGGCGGGTGACCGTAACAAGGAAAGTTAACTAGGTGTTTTAAAATTTTTCGTCTCCCAAAGGGTTGAAAATAGGGGTTAAATATTGTATGGGGATCAATTTTTTTTAAATAGACAAAACTGGTTTGTTCGTTTCTGCAGTCATTTCTGTCAGTACATATCAACGCACAGCCCAAACCGCTGGTTCTAGAGATTCCTTATATGGTCTAGGGGTGCACTAAGGAAGGAATTTTCAAAATTCGTCCCCTAAGGGGATAAAATGGGGGTCCAAAGTTTGTATGGGGAAACAAGATTAGTCAGACTATTTTATTCAAAACTTCACAGGAGTACTCCTAACAAAATAAGTAAACACGTGTCTCCAGTTTTTTGAAAATTCAACCCCTAAAAGGGGGAAATGGGGTGACAAAGTGTGAAAATCGACAATGGGTATTGTTTCTGTGGTTTATCGGGTCGCTAATTACGAAAACTACAATGATTTTAAAATCCAACGTCGCGGACATGAAATACCATCTCCCCTGTCGGGGTGAAATGGGGTTGAAATTGAAATAACTAAATATCAATATGGGTGTAGTTTTATGTTTTTTTTTCAATTCAATTCATTTATTTACCATAAACACAATTAAATTTGGTTTACACTGAATCTTCGGACGTCATATACGAAAACGGTATCGATTTTAAGATGTAATATTGTGGAAATGAACATTCTTTATCTAAATATATAAAAACAGAAACTGACTGACTGACATATCAACGCATAGCCCAAATCGCTGGTTTTAGAGATTCCAAATTTGGCACGTAGGTTCCTCATAAAGTTCGGTATAGGTAAGGTATAGCTAGGGGTACACTAAGGAAGGATTTTTCAAAATTCATCCTCTAAGGGGGTGAAATGGGGGTCCAAAGTTTGTATGGGGAAACAAGATTAGTCAGACTATTTTATTCGAAACTTCTCAGGAGTACTCCTAACAATAAATAAGTAAACATGTGTTTCCAGTTTTTTGAAAATTCAACCCCTAAAAGGAGGAAATCGTGTGACAAAGTGTGAACATGACAATGGGAATTGTTTCTGTGGTTTATCAGGGCGCTGATTACGAAAACTACAATGATTTTAAAATCCAACGTGGCGGACATGACATACCATCTCCCCTGTTGGGGTGAAATGGGGTTGAAATTGATATAACTAAATATCAATATGGGTGTAGTTTTATGTTTTTTTTTTCGGACTTCAATTACGAAAACGGTATCGATTTTAATATTCTTTATCTAAATGAACATTCTTTATCTAAATATATAAAAACCAGGCCAAGTGCGTGTCGGGCCACGCGCAAGGTAGGGTTCCGTAGTCGTCCACCCGTTACATTATGTGGACTAAAAAGTTTGCAAACTTATATTTACTATATTTTTGACAGAATTAACAACATTATCTAAGGTATCAATGGAAATTGTACGAAAGTTTGCTTTTGCAAAGTACATTTCTGAAGTTCGACTATTACTCGTTAACTAGTAATGTCTACTTAGATGTGATATTTTTTCTTTTAAATTCATCATATATACTACTACCATGATTTTATTCACATGCCTAGTAGCCACCGTTTAACTGGCAGGGGGGGGGGACATTTGACCATAACAAAAATTATCACTTCAAAGCTTAATATCACGCTTAACAATTCTTTAATCAAAAATGCTTATAGAAACCTTATAATATTTTTAAAAGAGCTATCCAACGATACCCCACACGATGGGGTTTGGCAGAAAAAAAAATTCACCACCACTTTACATATACGGGAGGAACCCTAAAAAATTTTTTTTTTTAAGATTTTATTCCACAGCTTTCTAGTACTAACGGTTACTGAGAAAAACGGGGGTCGGTCGGACGGACGGACGGACGGACGGACATGGCGAAACTATAAGGGTTCCTTGTTCACTACGGAACCCTAAAAAAAGAAACTGACTGACTGACTTATCAATTAACAGCCCAAATCGCTGGTTCTAGAGATTCCAAATTTGGCACGTAGGTTCCTTATATGGTCTAGAGGTGCACTAAGGAAGGATTTTTCAAAATTCGTCCCCTAAGGGGGTGAAATGGGGGTCCAAAGTTTGTATGGGGAAACAAGATTAGTCAGACTATTTTATTCAAAACTTCACAGGAGTACTCCTAACAATAAATAAGTAAACACGTGTCTCCGTTTTTTTGAAAATTCAACCCCTAAAAGGGGGAAATGGGGTGACAAAGTGTGAAAATCGACAATGGGTATTGTTTCTGTCTGTGGTTTATCGGGTCGTTAATTACGAAAACTACAATGATTTTAAAATCCAACGTGGCGGACATGAAATACCATCTCCCCTGTCGGGGTGAAATGGGGTTGAAATTGAAATAACTAAATATCAATATGGGTGTAGTTTTATGTTTTTTTTTCGGACGTCAATTACGAAAACGGTATCGATTTTAAGATTTAATATTGAAGAAATGAACATTCTTTATCTAAATATATAAAAACCGGTCAAGTGCGAGTCCGACTCGCGCACCGAGGGTTCCGTACACAGTTCTTGAATATGTAGTTGTGTACCCGTCCCGACCCCATTAATTCAGGAACAATCTTAAAAAAACATGACAGCACCATCTATCGGCGCATTGTGTTACTAATTTGCGCGACTGAATAACTTAGTACGTATGTTGGTTTTTCAAGGATAATTCTTTATCACATCAACCGATTTCAATAATTGTTTTTTTATTTGAAAGAAGGTATTTTCAACGTAATTTTGTAAATTTAAATATAAAACAAAAATATATACAAAGGTGATTAAATTACAAACTTAGTATAGAAGAGTTTTTTGATGATTAAAAAAAAGAAAAACTAGATAGAGCTATGGCTATAATTTTCCTGTAAAATATACATGCATATTAATGTTGTGTAATAATTTCAAATTTTTTTCTTCGTAAACTTCGGAGATAAGGGGGGGGGAATGGTATTTTTTTTTACATTTTCCCTCGTAAATCGAAATTTCCCCAACGAAAAAAAAAAACTAAAAATTGTTTTGGAATGTACAAGTCAAGCCCTTTCATATGATACCCCACTTGACATAGTTGCCAGACTTTAAAATTTTGAACCCCCTTTTATCTGTCATTATTCACAGAAAATAAAATAAAATAATTTAAAAAACCATCTTCTATGTATCTGGGTTACCCTTGTTTATAACTATTCCAAATTTCAAATCGATAGGATAAGTAGTTCCTGAGATATTTAGCGATGTGACAGACAGACAGACAGACAGACAGACAGACAGACAGACAGACAGACAAAGTGAAACCAATAGGGTTCCTTTTTTACCTTTTTGGTACGGAACCCTAAAAAGGAGAAAATGACTGACTGACTGACAACGCACAGCCCAAATCGCTGGTTCTAGAGATTCCAAATTTGGCACGTAGGTTCCTTATAAGGTCTAGCTAGGGGTACACTAAGGAAGGATTTTTCAAAATTCATCCTCTAAGGGGTGAAATGGGGGTCCAAAGTTTGTATGGGGAAACAAGATTAGTCAGACTATTTTATTCGAAACTTCACTGGAGTACTCCTAACAATAAATAAGTAAACACGTGTTCCCGGTTTTTTGAAAGTTCAACCCCTAAAAGGAGGAAATCGGGTGAAAAAGTGTGAAAGCCGTACCGTACTATTAAAGATATATACCACACTAGCTTTTTCCCGCGGCTTCGCCCGCGTACTAAACGTAACTTTAAACAGCCGACAAAAAAAGATGATTTCAGTTTGAATTTGACCCAACCAGAGGTATGTATTTGTCCGCGATTATCACGCGTTTTGCTGAACCGATTTAGGTGCGGGTTGGAAAACTATTTGTTACGTTCTGGAGGTTTCGGTATACGAATTTTTATGCCGCCATCGACTTACTACTACTAAGAGATTATAATTACTACTCTTGAATAAAAGTACATATCTGTCTCCCTTAAAAGAAGGAAATGTGGTCTCAAAGTCTGAAAATCAATATGGGTATTATTTTCAGACTTTGTGACCACATTTCCTCCTTTTAAGGGTTGAATTCTCAAAAACCTGAAAAACTTGTTTACTCATTAACTAATCTTGTTTTCCCATACAAATTTTTACATCGTTTCACCCCTTCGGGTGTTAATTTTGAAAAATATTTTCATAGTGCGCCCCTAGACCTTATAAGGAACCTACTTGCCAAATTTGGAATATAATCTAGAACCAGCGGTTTGGGCTGTGCGTTGATCCGTCAGTCTGTGGTAGTCAGTCAGTTTCTTCTTTAACATATTTAAAAATCTTCATGTCCACAATATTAAATCTTAAAATCGAAGCCATTTTCGTAATTAACGTTCCAAAAAAACCATGAAAACGACACCCATATTGATATGTAGACATTTCAACCCCATTTCACCCCGACTGGGGAAATTGGTATTTCACGTCCGCCACGTTGGATTTTAAAATCATTGTTGTTTTCGTAATCAGCGACCCGATAAACCATAGAAATAATACCCACTGTCGATTTTCAAACTTTGACACCCCATTTCCCTCTTTTAGGGGTTGAATTTTCAAAAAACCTGAAACACGTCTTCACTCATTTATTGTTAGAAGTACCCCTGTGAAGTTTCGAATAAAATAATCAAACTAATCTTGTTTCTCCATACAAACTTTGGAGCCCCATTTTACCCCCTTAGGGGATGAATTTTGAAAAATCCTTCCTTATTGCACCCCTAGACCTTATAAGGAACCTACGTGCCAAATTTGGAATCTCTAGAACCAGCGGTTTGGGCTGAGCGTTGATATGTCAGTCAGTCAATCAATCAGTCAGTCAGTTTCTTCTTTTATATATATATAAGATTATACGTAAACATCATATACTACGCAAATAAACAAAATTTCCTACGCCGCAAACAAATTTTACATAGTTACTCAAACTCAATATCATTTTAAAGGTAATGAATGAGTAGGTAAATAATAATAAAATGTCGCACTGGGCCGAGCGGCGGCCTCAAGCACGCGTGTTTTAAGTTTTAACCTGCCTACTCAATCCCTACATTCTCATCTCAGATAATCCTTAACAATAACTCAATAAAGTCCAAATCCGATTGCAAACGTATGCTGTACATTAACGAATATAAATAATATTCGCTTGATTCATATTCCGTTGATATTCTGAGCTTTAAAGCCAACGGTAAAATTGCAATCACGGACTTTTTATTTGTATTTAGGCACCGTCATCAATGCATTCGTTATTCATATCAAAGTCATAGTAAGTAATAATAATAAACAGACATCGGAGCGAGGCGGCGGGGGCCGGCCGCACGCGCCGCGCGCTTGTTTCGACATGGCTACTTCCATCTCGTTGTGCGTTCTAAAATAATCCCTGATAGTAAGGCAATAAAGTCCAAATCAGATTGCACGTGTGTGCTGTAATTAAGCAAATCAACGAAAACAAATAACATATGGGGTTCATTCCTATTCCATTGACATTCTCAGGGCTTAAATTAAAAGTCCACGGAAAAATTGGAACTGATATATTTTTTCTACTAATGTTAAATACGCGATTTGTAAAAAACTATTTACCAAATATTTAAATAGTTTCATTTTTAATGATAATTCTGAGAAACAGTCCTTGTTATTCATGTGTTGCTATAAAAAGCTTATATATAATTTTCTTTTTAATAACTTTCAGAAAAACTGAAAATACCTGTTTGATTAAATTTCTCTTATTTCCCGTTGCATATATGTTTCGATTCGGATCGTAAGCATCAAAACAGACCTAAAGATAGAAGCATTCTCAATAAAACTTCTTATACCATATTTGCTGTGAAAAATCAACAGTTTTTGGGCACCATTTTTTTTATCCAACTTCCGGTGGTAGATTCTCAAATTTTAAAAATATTGATTCTTAAAATCACTTAAAAGAACCGTATAAAAAAAATTAGCCTGTTAGAGAATTTTTTCCAAAAAGAACGTATCTTTCTCAGGCTATATGGTTTTAAATAGTTGTGTCAGCAAATTATATCTCGAACTCATGTTTCAATATGATTGTATTATTATCTATTTTATTTGAAATCATTTGGAAACATAATTATAAACTTAATCAGGAATATTCGACCACACGCGGCACTGCAAAATTTCCTTGGAACTAATTTCTTTTTACTGGCAATAATTCTAACGACAGATGTCAATATGTCAGTGTCACTGTCGCGGTCAGCTGACAGAATATTCCGGTCAAATGCGAAAATGTGACGAAAATAATAGAGTGTTAAGGCGCATCCACACCACCCGACACGATTTTTCCGCTTTAACTTTGCCTGTTCAATAATATCACGGACCGATATTACAATATCATTTTTCGTTTATAATTTTGGTCTTAACGCTACAAGAGAGTATTAAATTTGTTATATTTAAAGGCAAATTCAATTAATTAAAACAAATTCCGAATTACATGCTTTAGTTATTTTTATCTTCTTTGTTTTTGTCTGGTCTTAAACAAACAGTGAGCTTACAATACAATGTATTGGTGAAATCAATATTATTTACGCATATTGTAATACATATGGCAATACATTTTAGTAGTCTCAACTTAAATTAAATGTTAAACTTGGTTAACACAATGTAACTGAAAATCGGCAATGAAGTCCCACAATGTGAACACAGCCCAACTGTATAATAAAACCCGTTTCTTGTTAAAAACCCGACACATAAAGTGTGTATGAAACGGTCGCAAACCCCAGAGGAATCTTAGAAGCGAGATCCCTCAGATCTCGTCTGTAAAACCCATTTTCAACCTCTTAACAGAACATAACTATAGTTACCTAATTTTCAGTGATGAAAATCAATGATATTAGTTTATTGTCAACAACAAACTTGAAAGGTTTCAATTTATTGATATGTCAATCCCTCCACAAAAGTGACTTTAGTGTGGTGAGTATTTAGACCAAAAGGAAAGAGCAGGGGCGTCCCGGTGAAGGGGAGCGAATCAATAAACCTTCAACAAAGACTCGTGATAACCTATTCCTCAAGACCTTTCCATTTGCCAGGAGTACCAAGTTGTGAGTTTGATAGACTCTATTAGTCCGATTTTGCGGTATCAAGCTGGATTTCTGGGTCTGGCTGGGCACCCATACGTCCTGACTCACATTGTCCGAGTTCTGCCTGATCCCCCAAAAACTCTCCACGCAAATATAGAAAAATCCATTATGTAAGTACTAAGATTCATCACTCGTCAGAATCAAGATTCAATCCACTCCCTATCCACAAATCACCATAGCGCCTCCCCATTGGCGTGTGTTTCACTTGAACAAGATAACCGTTTGTTCAATTTTAACATGACAAAATTTATCACTAGTGACGGACTTACAACTGTAATGTACGGATTTAAACGATAATATTTTATACCAACATTGTAGTTCAATAAATTAATTAATACGGCTCAACGCATGTGTATGCACATATGCGCACACTACTTAATTGATTATGTAACATAATTTATTCATGTACCACCAGAGTAACATTTTACTCGCATTTGTGTGATAATGGAAATCCATATTTATAGGTATCGGTTACCTTATCCAAAGTGAGGTGTGTATACCCAATATCATAGCTTTCTTAGCTCGAGTGAAGTCTGTGCCAACACAGTAAGTCTTAAAAGACCTTGTCATATTATTGACTGTAACCTAGCACCTATTACTGTGGTGACACAATCGTGTTTTCATTTGGAGGGACCAATTACCAAATAAATCTAGGTTGTACTGTAAGTTTCGTCCAGTCGCAAGAAACTCATTCGTACCTCTCATAGCACATTCACGGTCTACCTAGTATTCAATCATTCATGACGATGCATCCTTCATCTTTTACGCCAACACACGCTATTCATTATTTTATTCATATCAGACGTACAGCCTCTAACGATCAAACAAAACTCCGTAAGTACCACCACAATATAAACATTGCTCCTTTCAAGTCTGCAATATTTTAAGCTAATACAAAATTAAATCTTTATCGTACATAGAGTTTGACCATGAATATAAATTCTGTATTGCAAAATGAACCAATTTGGCTCGACGACACCACCCCACACGTCACGTTCCCATATAAATATGACGTACAAAGTAAAGTGCCACCAAACCATATTGGTTTGACAGTTTATTGGCCTGGAACAGCTAATGTAGCCTGACTTCATTAACCTGCATGTTGTTACTAATTAAAGTATAAAACAATTAAGAAAAAAATATGAGCATCTTATTTTTCTTTACAGCAAAACCCGTAAATTCATTTCCAAAGGTCAACCGACACTACTCCCCATTCTACCCCAATTCCAATGGAACACACTCCACTTAATAATGATGATGTGAAATAAATATTTCTATTAAAAGAAAAGAATCTAAAATTTTAATCAGTTTTGTCAACATAGAAATCCATAAAGCACGATATTATGCCGTATCGTATGATGCGAACTCGCATTACTATAAACTATACGTACCGAATGTTGTGAACACGCCTCTACCATCCGTCATAATTTTACAATCCGTGCCAGATAATGCGTCAACTAGCCTAAAAACCTTGTACCCAGGTCACATCAATAAATAAAAACCACAACAATTGACATAAATGTCAGATAAATTAAATTTATCTTATTTATTTTATCTTATAACAAAGAAGTTATAGTTTTAATAGGACATTACCATCTCCGTTTGTGTAAAGTATTTAAACACTACGGTACTATCTTCTGGAAGAACTATTATGAGTGAGTATTAAATTCCCATACTTGGATATAAGTTTTACATCATTAAATTTATTCTACGATTCAATCGTCTTAATTTGTCCATTCAATTTGTTCTACAATTTGATGACCCACTACCTATTCTAAGTAGTTTAATTGTTTCAGTTAAGCTATCCTGCATTGCCCAACTAAATTTGCGTTTAAACTTCACGGAATTTTAACAGCTTGTTATAAAAATGTTTACACTAATCTGTGTCTCTTTATTTCAGCACAAGCATTCCTACTCAAATTTTTACTATGAGAACGCCAGAACACAAAATTTTTAATACAAACAATCCCGGACAATAAATAGTCTTGGACGGCCAGCAAAATTCTAACAATGTGCCTTCGCAAACAAACATTGGAAAACAATGCAAGTACCCAACTTATTCGATCAAAGCACTGTATGGACGCACGTCTCGACTCTGTCTTCACCTACCTACATGCTAATTTTGCATTAAAGGTTTAAGGAAACTGTGAGTGACATCCGATACTACCAACATTTCCAAGAAATATCCAATGTTCTATGTTTCATTTTGACCCCCATACTAATGACAAAGCCACCTTTGTATTATCATAAAATATTTGTTAACAACAGGTACCTACATGTTTACCCATGTTTTCTTTCATAAACATAATGGTTATTATAGATATAGTGTCTAAAAGAAAACAAAATTCAATTTTTATAGATGACTGTTGTGCTTAACCTGTAATATAGACACACAACTGCACCCTTTCTCCCTTATCATCACCATCTACCTTTCAACTGTATGTAAATACTCATTTAAAAAAACAAATTTTGTTACAGTGAAAATCGGCCTGGACTCTGAAGTAATCAAATGACTGCATCGAAAGGAACTTTCTTAAAACCAGTTTTATTTAGATCTAACATATAGGATATTATATGTCTAATTATGTACCTTTGAAATGTTATTCTTGTACCTATCTTGCTTTTCTGATTAAATGAATTTGAACTGTTTCTTTGTATTACCTACCTAGACCATGATTTTATATTTGTACTTGAGTTCTGAATACTTAAAATATTATTGAAATTGTGTCTGTGTTATTAATTTATCTCCTCTTGATATGCCTTTTATTACAAAGCAAAAAAAATTAAACTCTACATAATCTTACTGTCTGTATGTATGGAAATTCTGTATGTAATAACTAAAATATTATTATAAATACCTTAAAATATTGCCTCTCATGTATCTATTTTAAAATTTGAATTTTACCTAATCTTAGTTCGTTCTGATACAAAGGTATCTAGCCTAGAATTCCTGAAATCAATGAACACCCAGTAAATATAACAATTCAATGTTCGAAGAATAGTTCTTTGCTAAGTATAATAATGGTATTTTGATACATTTCCATACGGCATACATTAATATTCCCCATCAATAATAAACTATCATACTTTCCGATCACCGTTACTATTATTCCTGCTCCAAAAATAATCACAATAAAAATCACCGTGATTTTGTCACTTCGGTCATTTTGTGTCACGACTTTTGCGTTTCGATCGTTCCCGGCGGTTACTGATATTTCTATAACAACTGTAGCTCCAGCATAAGTTCCCCCGAAACACTAACCAATCCGAACGCGCTCGCGCCCTGTCCCAAAATGTATGAAAACGCTCTCACCGAGTTTGAAATACGTGCTTTCATCGGTTAGCAACAAATGTTATACTTGCTGTTTTAGTTTCCACTAGTGACCACCAGAGGCGCTGTTCACGTTTTCATACCACTATCATACATTTTGAGACAAAACGCAAACGCGCTCGAACCAGTCAATGCCCCGAAAAAACCCATACTAGAGCCACCGATGTCTAGTGTGACTGCTACTTCTACGTTCTGTTCCGGACGTTATAAGACTGTCGCGAATTATTTGAACCTTGATACTATGCTATAAGATCTAGAATTAGAGTTGAGCGTTTCCTTCAACAATCGTTTCGTAACCCGCTCACGCTTACAGTAACGGAAAAACAGCTACTTATGAGAACAAAAGAAACAGTCTTTATAAAAACGACCATCGAAACCGCAACGCAGGCAGCAATAAAACTACACTACATAACCTCGGTGACAATCAGAAACATGACTCAATCAGATGACAACTGATCTCCGTGGCCCGTGAATGCCCATTACTATAAACTTGCACATACTCTTACTTACATTACTCGCTATTCCATAAACTACCCAGTGATAAATGATCACCACAGCCTATGGACGCTTGCCACTACATTCTTTAGAACCTACTAGACCTGTTTGTTTTATTTATTGTTCCTATTTGCAGCCTTCTATGGAGTATTTAATGTTATTAAAGTGGTACTGACAAAAGATATTACTGAATAAACTCATACAATGAGAGTGTCGACCTTTTATTTAGACTACTGAGGTAACTTTTCTAAACATAAACTTGTTCTTAACCTACCGTTCCTATAACTAGTTATGTATGTTGACTCCCGGGCCTCCCGGCCAGTTACAGTGAATGCATAACCGCTGACATTGCGGTAAGGATGTTATGCCCAGAGCGCCCGCGCACAGGTGGCGAGTACCGGGAATCAAGCCCACCGCTGTGTATGAGATAGTTCTTACATAGAATAAGTTAGTTACAGTTTAAGCTTCAAGCTGTTCACTCATCTTATATTTTAATCATTAAAGTTAAGTCCAAGTAACCTGAGTTTTACCTTGAAACGTCCTCATGAGCTCCCAACTTTAACTGGCGCAGCCTTGAAGGATATTCGTGAAAATAGTGCGTATAGTCGCGTCGCGTGATAAAGGACACTACTATTGGTTCTCACGCGTAACTCGAATATCTTCGAACCAAATAAATAAGTTAAATTGTGGACATTAATTGAATTACAACGTGAGGTACGTGATAAAAGGTGTCATCAGCGGCGGAAGTCATGGCAATCGGCGGTTTGTGAGTAGACCTTTTTGCATTCCTTGCTTATTCCTGATTTTTCCTGAAAGCTGGTGAAAACTCGTGTTACTAGTAGGTTTAGTAGTAGTTGTTAATAGTAGATTTTCGGATAAACTTCACTGGAAACTCTAGCAAATAGTGTTTAAGTTATCGTGCTCTGCTCTCCATCGATAGAGTGGCGTAAATTATAAGAAACTGATATAGGAATAAGTGCTAAAAGTGTTTTGTGCTAATTTTTCGAAAAAAAAAAAAAAAAAAAAAAAATATAATAAATAAATTTGTGTTTTTTTTTTTGAGCCAGTAAATAGAAATTCGTGATTTCACATTGATCATAAATTTTATTAAAATAAAATGGCTCAAGTACAATTACAAGTAATTCCCAAAGAGATGATTGATATCATCCCTAGATTTGAGGGTGACAATAAACAATTAGATTTATTCATCCGTAAAGCTGAATATGTAATTCAGAGATTTAGAGGTGTAGATGAAAATGTTATTCAAGATGAATATGTATTTCATGCTGTAACGAGCAGACTTATTGGTAGGGCTGCGACCCTCCTGAGTGAACGAGGAGATTTGGTGTCATGGGATCAATTAAAAAGTGTATTACGCCAACATTTCGGTGATCCTCGTTCAGAGCAATGTATTGCTATTGAATTAGAAAATTTAAAAATTAAACAAGGAGAATCTTACACCGATTTTTGCAATAGAATTCAGCACGTAAGAAGTACTTTATTTGCTAAGGTCAATGAAACTGACGACGAACAATTACGAAATGCTAAGACGACAATATATAATAATACCGCATTAAACTCGTTTTTGTATAACCTTCCCGAGCACATGCTTAGGATAGTGCGTCTGAAGGGTTGCTCCACTTTGGAGAGTGCGTTAAGTGTGGTAACTGAGGAAGTGAATTTTCAACTCCAGTACAATTCTAAAAACGGCACGCGTCCAGTGCAACAGCAGCAAAACTCACAGCCACGTCTGACCTTCCAACAACCACCACAAAATCGTTATTTTAGCGTTCCTCAACAAAACAATTTTAGATTTGGCATTCCTCAAAATTCGACACCGAGACCAAATGGTTTCCAACCCAATTCAACGCCGAATCGGGGTTTCAGATTTGGTATCCCAAATCAGCCACAGCTAGGTTTTAGGCCTACTTCTAATCAAGTATTTGGGTATGGTGCACCCCAACAATATAATGGATTTAGATTTGGCACTCCTGCTCAACAAGGCTACAGGCCTTTGCCCAATCACGGTTTCAACCAACAAACAGCATCTCCAGGCTTTCGGTTTGGTGGTCCACGGGTTCAGCCAAACCTAAGAGCCCTTGACAATTCTGACGTCACCATGCGCACAGTTAGACAGAACAACTTGGTCGTGCCATGCGAAAATGATAACCTGTTTTACAGTGACACCCCGCAGTATTTAGACAACGAATATTACTATGAACAAGAGCCTGTTGAACCGACTCAAATCGAAGAAATACCTGAAGAAAACGCGAATGATGAACAAAACGTAATCGAAACTGAAAAAACAGTTAACGGCCTCGAAAAACCCAAAGCCTTAGTGATCAAATTAAATTGCGACAAAATTTCGGAATTACCGTGTATAGAGTTACCGGAAATCGGTGCACGCTTTATGGTCGACACGGGAAGCACCCGATCTTTCATAAATACTACACTGGCCAATCGCTATTTTTCGGAATTTAAATACACAGAGCCCTTTGAGGTGATCAGCACCCACGCAAGAAGCATGCATAACGAAATTATATATATACCACTTCTAGAAACCTTTAAAAGTACGGAATATCACAAATTTTATGTATATGATGTCGCCCAAGGTTATGACGGACTGATTGGTTCTGACTTACTCCAACAATTAGACGCTACAGTGAACATGAAAGATCTTATGTTACACACACGGAATACAAGCATACCAATTATATACAAACCTCCTTGCGAAAGAATGCCATCTGTACTAGAGAATGACGACATTGTTGACCAAAGTTCAATGAGTGTAAACATCGATCCAAACGAATGGAATAAACCTGATACGGAAACAGCACATTCACATACGTCAAGTACCTTAGCGGCTTTAGAAAATGATGACATTGTTGACCAAAGTTCAATGAGTGTAAACATCGACCCAAACGAATGGAATAATCCCGTTACGGAAGCAGAACATTCATTTACGTCAAGCACTTTAACGGCTTTAGAGAAACATAGTAAACCCAGTACAGATGCTGTGCACTCCGCAAAGTTTGTAGACACCATTAGCATACCAATTCTTCACAATGCCATCGACACAAAACCTAATCAGAGACTGACATATGATTGGAACAGAAATCAAAAAACGCAATACCTCTTGAAACAAAAAGATAGAGTTAGAAAAAAACGGGGCGGCGAAGCCGAATTTGATGTTACAAAAGGAGATACAGTATTCGTAAAAGGAGTCAATGTAAGACGTAGAAATGTACCTCGCTACCAAAAAGCAAAAGTTAAGGGCGAAGTCGCTAGAAACATTGTACCCATAGAAATTCGCGGCAGAAAAACTAAAACTCCAATTAAGGATATCAAACGTCTTCCGCAGGGTTGCCACCCACGTACTGATCCAGGGGGCACAGGGCCAGGTCCTCCTTCAACAAATGGAAAATGACAGAGGTATTCTTCCGATCAGATACGACAAATGGGCTATAGTTAAGGTTTTAGATTTAAATTTGCTTTGTGAAGACTATAACAATACAAAAAAAAAAAAAAAAAAAAAAAATTTTGTCCAAATACTCCCATCGCGTAGAGTTAAACGTGGAATTCTAAACCCCCTTGGCTCTTTAGTTAAGGCTATAACTGGTAATCTAGATCACCAAGACGCCCTTAGGTATGATAGATTGATAAACGAATTAAAGTCGAGCCAGGATGCAACTAACAAAAGGTTCACCTTGGTTAGAAAAATGGCGGATTCATTCATAAATGCCACCAATTCCTCTCGATCTAACTTCATTCAGCTGGACAAGGAAATATGGGAATTAAGAAAAATGTTTAACCAAACTGCAAGTAATCAGACCGTCAACAAAATCATTCTTACATTTAATTTGTTTTTGCATAATTTTATGACGCTGTATGTCCGCCTGGATGAAATAGAAACAGCCATAACATTTAGTAAGTTAAGAACCCTACACCAAACCATTGTGGATAGCGATGAATTGTTAACTATGCTAAGAACTATTGAATCAAAGAACATTTTAGTGTACCCTGTTAACTTAGAGAACTTATTAAAACTTGAACAATGTATAGAATTAAAAGCTTACACTAAAGGAAGTACAATAACATTTTTGCTAGACATTCCAGTTATTCGAAAGGAAACTTATTCCTACTATAAAATCTTACCCTTACCAACCGTAAATATCCATAACCAAATAACCGTTATCATACCTGTACATCCTTATATCCTCGTAAAAGGGTCGAAAACCGAGCCGGTTGCTACACCGTGTATGGAGATTGAAGAAGGCTATTTCCTCTGCCAAGAAAATGAAATACTCCCGTTAACCCCTGACCGCTGCGTAGCAGATTTGATGAAATTTAACACAAATACCAGCTCTTGCCATCCTGTGGTTGCTAACATACAAGGGCTAAAAATAGAAACCCTGCAACTAAATCAATGGCTAATTTTTACAAAAGAGCCCCTCACACTGAAGAGGTTCTGCGAAACAGGAGTCACTCAGCACATGATCCGAGGCACTTACATACTTACCTTGGAAGACAATTGTGAAGTAAGGATCACAGACATCTTTTTGAGCCAACATTTAATAAAAGGGAAGGATGTACCAGTAACAAAATTACCAATTATAAACCTACCAGAGATCGATATGCCGACACCGCTACCAGAGAGGAAGCCTCTGAATTTGAACGGAGTTAACCTGGCGGATTTGCAGTTCATACAATATGCGTTACAGAAAAGTGATAGTGAAATAGTGGAAAGTAGTAATGAAAGCATAGTGAAAGTGAAAGGTATCAGTGTCTGGACATTGGGGCTATATATAATCCTAGTTTTAGGCACATGTATAACCATTTTTGCTAAATATAAGAAACTTTTATGTTTTCAAAATCATCAGTCGCAAAATCGTCCGACTGAGGATTTTGAACTTGCGGAGGGAAGAGTTATGTATGTTGACTCCCGGGCCTCCCGGCCAGTTACAGTGAATGCATAACCGCTGACATTGCGGTAAGGATGTTATGCCCAGAGCGCCCGCGCACAGGTGGCGAGTACCGGGAATCAAGCCCACCGCTGTGTATGAGATAGTTCTTACATAGAATAAGTTAGTTACAGTTTAAGCTTCAAGCTGTTCACTCATCTTATATTTTAATCATTAAAGTTAAGTCCAAGTAACCTGAGTTTTACCTTGAAACGTCCTCATGAGCTCCCAACTTTAACTAACTTGTCAATAATTATTACTGAATATTTTACTTTACCAACTTAAAATCTTTTATTCCTAAACAACCAAATCCTGCGTTTTAATTTATTTATCTATTTATTATGGAAATTCCTGTTACAACGACAACAATTTTGATGAAATTCTACATTGTCTTGGACAAAGCGGAACAAAGCTCGGTCACTCAAACTTTAGAGAGCAATTACTTACGTTTCTAATTACTAAATGAATGAGTACATTGCTAACCCTGTTTTACTCATGTTAACCCTTTAATGGTGATTCACCCAAAATAATATGCTTTGCAATCTTTTGGGCTAAACTATGACTATAACCTATATTTTTTTTTAGCTGAATTACCTATTCCTTTTCAGATATCCTAGCAATGTCTAATCGAATAAAAATAATGATTTCCTATATTAGGGGTGTAATAAGGAGTATTATTACCACTGCTATGAAACATTTGTGACCATCTAAAACTTTTACTTTCTAGGGCTTAAGGTGCAATTCCGTAGCCTAACTGTATACCGACTTATGCCTTTAACTGAACTTAATCCTACATATCCAAGAAGTAGCATAATCACAAATACTACTGTAGCCTATGAATGTTTCCTGTAAATGAATTTAATTTCAAATAACCTATGGTGACAGACGATAATTATAACCAACCACATAACCTATTTGCGTTTTCTAGTTTGTGAATGGAATAAAAATTGTATAATAATATGATGAATCACAAATTTATAAACGCACGACCTATTTGATCTTGACGCCTTTCATCACAACCTTATGGATGCACATCTCAAAATAGACCCACTTTGGCACTTGGCAAATTTTTGATTTTATTATTACCTATTGCTTATTTACTCGCCCCCAGACCCTTGAAATTGTGTTTTTAAAGAAACAAGAGTCCAGACCCCGTCAAAATCACATCGCTTGCACGTCATCAAATTGTGGTCTTCAGGAGACCACTGAATCTTAATTTATCGCCCCCAAGGCTTCAGATCCTGGTCACGGCACCAAATTGTAATAAATCAACCCCCCAAAAGCGGGTCGCAAATACTGAAGCTCAAAGAAATGATATTTAAGAAGAAATTTGGCCAAAATGTGATCGTTCTAGGGAGGACCCTCTGATAGTTGTGAATCGTAGTAACCCATAAATTCTATGATATTTGACGGGACTCTGGACTCCTGTTGATCTCTATTAAAATAAGCAAACTAATTTCCTATTTTACTCAACATTAAGCTTCAAAAACTAGGATATACTTTTATATTATTAAAAGACTTTATTGCAAAAATATAGAACGACTAATTTATCCTACAGTATAAATAGATATATTTAAATGAACCAAAGTTGGGCCTACTTCAATCAGAAATGTGCATCCATACCTTATTAATACGTCCGTCGAGATCTCTACACCATATCTGCCTCTCTCCGATTCAATCATCTGTGGGTTTAAAAGACCCATGACACAACTTGTCATTAAGCGCTTAGCCCTTAGCATATAAAAGTTCAACTACCTATAACGTAAGATATATGATCCATTCAAAGAAAAGCTTGACTAAATTGTTATCTAAAGTTATTTCTCTGATATGGATGAAGTTATCTACAAACTGCTGATTAAATTTACTAGAACATCAAGAAATTACTATTTGTAAATTTCTTTATAAAGGATCAGTGTTTACTATTACGGATAATCTCTCTCAAGTATGAAATATTTGTCGGGGAATTATCATTATGTATTCGTTTTCAAGTAGATTGAATGTCCGTCGGGGAATTATAGTCATTGTCAAGGTCACTCTACCCCAGTCATATGTTGTCAGAAAGTTTTAAGTAGCCCTGTAATCTTACCTTAAATCAGTAATGATAATGACACAAATAATTATATCGGCTTATTAAAAAACTCACATATTAGAATTGTTTAAAATACTAAAAACCAAAACACTTAAAAAGTCAAACAAATCAGAACATTCATATTACTAAAGGCAAAAACACTTAATAAATCAAACCTATCAGAATCAATAATCAGAACATTCATATTACCAAGGATTAAACACTTAACTTTGTGTGAGGCCAGCTCGGTAGCCTCATATCCTCATATGATCCTGGATGAAAACATTACGAACCGACTTTATCACTGAACAAAAACTACACTTTGATCTTAGAATAAAACAGCTTAAAAACACTTCTTCACACGTATTCCAGAGATTAGAGCTAGCCCACTTCCAAACTAAGAATAAACCCGAATGACCGAGGACTAGTCCTTTTATACCCATAATCTGAGCCTAACTCCCTCTACACACATAACCCTTATTGTACTACACTACAAGACCCAATTTTACTTAATCTTAAACTATCCTTTTAATTACACCGACAAGGTTTTTGAAGCATGCCGACCGGCCCAAGTATCCCAACATCTCAGCCAAGGAACATTCAACCTTATCGTTATGCTAATTAAGGGAAATTACGATGGACTTCCCCATATTGTCTGTACCGTTTGAGCTGCCGCCCGCCTCAAACTCGTTGCAACCTGTGCTTCCTTACACGCCCGTTTGAGCGTATTGGTGTGTGGTTAAGTACTGTCCCAAGTTGGCCTATCACTTGACTAATATTTTAGATTAACTCACCCGTTCAAGTCATAGTTTTACTAAATAAACAAGGATATAATGTAATAAATTCGCATAATTGGATATATTTGAGAACATATCTTTACTATTTGCTGTACTAATGTCTATTCCGTGTATTTGTTTGTCTATTAATAATTACATCTAGTCATTTCAATGAATGGTATTTATCTTTGTATGCTTAATAATATCACTACTAAATCCACCCATTGCTGTCATTACTTTACTAAATTCCCATGGTTAAGAAACCAAGTTTAAACAGATATTCTTTAAGAAAACATGTTAGTATGAAGTTGACTTGACCATTTACTTGCTACTAGTAGATGGACTTCTATGCAATATATTATAGTCTTTATTATATTTTGTTTTCTTGTCTTCTAATCTAGTTTCTTAGGCCCCAGCCCTGATCTGTTACACTATGTTAATCCATTCCGCTGCAGCGGGGAGTCTGCAGGCAAGGAAATATTTTTCCTAAACTGTTATCCGCTGCACTGGAGGATGTTTTCTAGAATCTGGACTGGAGAAGGCTAGGCATCAACATAAACGGCGAGTTGGTCTAAGGTAAGGATGAACATGGATAAGACGAAGATCATGTCAAATGCCCATGTAGCACCAACTCCTGTTACAATTGGACGCTTTACGCTCGAAGTTGTAGGCGATTATGTATACCTAGGACAGACTGTCCAGTTAGGTAGGTCCAACTTTGAGAAAGAGGTTAATAGTCGAATCTGACTCGGCTAGGCAGCGTTCGGGAAGCTACGGCATATCTTTTAGTTAGTTTTGTCTGTTTTTTTTTTATTGTATGTATTATTATGATATATTGTCATGAATAAATTATTTCATTTTCATTTTTTTTTCATTTTCATTTTCAAACGTGGTCGCTCACCATGGGCTCAAAGTCACTCAGCAGAGGGCAATGGAGAGAGATATGCTGGGAGTTTTTCTGCGTGATCGCATCAGAAATGACGTCATTTGTAGCAGAACCAAAGTAACCGATATAGCCTTTCGAATCGCTAAACTTAAGTGGCAGTGGGCGGGGCACATTGCGCGTAGAACCGATGGCCGTTGGGGCTGAAAGGTTCTCGAGTAGCGACCACGGACCGGAAGGCGCAGCGTGGGTAGACCCCCCACAAGGTGGACTGATGACCTGGTAAAGGTCGGTTAGGTAGTTGTTGAGCTACACTTAAGAAAGCCTACACAGTCGCGTTCGTCAGCAAACGCGCGCGCGCCGCGACGTTCGCCCCGCCCGCGGCGAAATATCCCTGGCGTACTCATATATGAACCGATTCTAATAATTCAAAAAGCAATATATATAGGATAAATGTATCATTTTCAATCATATGAAGTATTTTTTAAAGAAATGGCCTCTTTCATCGAGTTTTTTGAAGTTAAAATAAAAATGACTTTTTCAAAAATACGATTTATTGGAAAAACTTTTTAATTGTTTGACTTACACATTTTATTACTTAAAACAAATTAATGGCAATATAAAGAACTTTCATATGATACCTCATTTGTCTAAATCGGTTAAGTAGTTGTTGAGCTACACTTAAGAATGTCTTCACAGTCGCGTTCGTCAGCAAACGCGCGTGCGCCGCGACGTTCGCCCCGCCCGTGGCGAAATGTCCCTGGCGTACTCATTTATGAACCGATTCTAATAATTCAAAAAGCATTGTATAGATGATGAATTCAGCAATTTCAATCATATGAAGTATTTTTTAAAGAAATGGCCTATTTCATCGAGTTTTTTGCAGTTAAAAAAAATGACTTTTTCAAAAGTACGATTTTTTAAGAAAAACTTTTTAATTATTAGACTTTTACATTTTATTCCTGAGAACGAATTATTAGCAATTTAAAGAGCTTTCATTTGACACCTCATTGGTTGCAATACGTTGAATAGTTAAAGAGATAATCGATAAAACTTGATACCACCAACCGCCATCTTTGTGACGTCATAGTTACCCCCTCCACCACTTTAGAGAGTGACGACATCGAGTTCCATACTCGATAACTGTAGACATTGGTTTTCAATTTGACCGATACCTGTGACGGTAGAGGGCGCGGGCGTTACCTTTAAGTTTAAACGTTCACAGCAAGATTTGGTAACAAAACTGCTCATCGAACCCGTGTCGAGAAATAAACGCATAAGACTTGTCTTGTTATCATGATGTACGTTAACAGTCGCCGTTGGTAATAATACTGTCGTATCAGAGTTTGAAATGCGCGCGGGAATAGTTACAGACATTGCAAAGTTATTATCGTTACTTGCGTGAGCGCGCGGCAAAAAGGGTGGCGGCACTGGCGGCGGCGGCACTGGCGGCGGTCCGCTAGATGTGTGAGCAGTACTCGTCGAAGGCGAGCACGGCGACGGCGAGTGCGAGTGAGAGGGGTGCGTTGACGGCGGCGGCGGCGCAATCGCGTTCGGGGTACGAATCGAACTCGTGTTATCAGTGTTATCATATCGCGGGAATTGAGATGCATTTGAAGGAATAACGAAATGCAGTAGTGAGTGGTGCTTACGATTGCACATCGAGCATCTGTTGGATGATTTACACACACTTATATGGTGAAAACCTAAACAATTGATGCAAAATGTGTGTTGACGTACTATCTCGTTTCGCTTTTGCGGAGTTTGAGTCAGAAAATATTCACATTTGAACAGAGGATGCGCTTGTTGAGAGTTACAGACTTTGCATGGTCGAGACTGAGAGCTAGTGTCAGATCTGTCAGACTAATAGGAAGTCTGAGGTTGGGGCGTGGTAACTTGAGTGCAAAACGTCTTAGTTTTGTTAAATTGCGGCGCGGGTTTAGTAAATTGAGTGCGTGTATTATTATTCATAGGTTGAGAGCGTGAGGGCGCGTGGAGTGCTTGGAGTTTACTCTGTTCAGTTAAGAACTTTTTCAAGTCATTAAATTTGGGAATATCCACATGTCTATGAGCTTGTTCAAATAAGTCAAGCATAGGTTTTTCTAGCTTGCTTAAAGCAATGTGAGTCATAATGAAGTCTGACAAGTTATCAATCTTCAAGCGTTGCAACGCTGCTTCAGCGGAGCAAAAATTATCAAGCATAGTATCAACTGACTGCCCAGACTTTTGTTGTAACATTTGATCTATATACATAGAAGCTTGCACCCTAATATCTTCATATTTTGCTAGAAGAGCTTTCCATATAATAACATAATTGTCTGAGGTAGCAGTGATTCCGGAGCATACATTGAGTGCCTTGCCAGAGAGACAACCAATCAGGTATTGGATTTTCTCAGCATTGGTGAGGCGAGTATTAGTGTGAATAACACTGCGGAAATTCTCATAAAATATTGGCCATTTAGAAGGAGTACCATCAAAACTTGTGAGATTGAGGGGCGGTAATTTAGTATGAAAGTTATCATTTTTTCTTTTATCCTCAAGTTCTTGTTTGAGAGTGGTTTCCGCCTGTTTAATGTAGCAATATAACTCATCAAACGTATTGAAAATACTGAAACTCGGCTGAACATCAGGGTCCTCCTTGAGCTTTTCAATCATCAGTTTGTCAACAGTGTCTACATAGTCTGACCGCGTTTTATCAACCGATTGAGCCCTAGCTAGGAACTGTGTGCGTGTCGTGTTACATCATCTGAGACCTTTAGACTCAATTTATAAACTTCCTGAATTATTTGGAACAAACATTGTTTTTTCTGTTCCAAAAAAGATATCATGACGTTGCCTTCACATGAACTTTCACTTTCGTGTTTATCGTTCCCACCCATTTTGGTAGATGAAATAATTATTAGTATGCGCTATTATTTTTATAAACGATATTTGAAAATTCATGTGATGTCAAAATAAAATTGTGACAGCGCGATTTGAAAAGAAATGGCGGGTCGATAAATTAGATTCTTGACGTTCAAAACAGGGAAAAATAATTTGAAATTATTTAGCGAAATTCGAACGATCTACCAGAAATATATAAACTAAATTGACTAATGGGTACAATAATTGAGTTTTAACACTTATTTCCTGCGAAATAATACAATATGAGAGCGATTGCGAGCGTTGCGAGCAAAGAAAAGTTAATATAATGGCGGTGCGTTTGAAAGAAATAAATTACATAAATGAGCGTAAAAATTATAATTGTGTATTTTGAGTTGAGTGAGTTGATGAGAAAATGAGCGATTGCGAGTTTATTTGTTTTGCGGTAGTATCCGGCTCGTTAAAGGTCCAACACTTGGAGGGGCACAATATCTTCAGTAGATCAGCAGGCCACTCCAACTTGAGTTTTTATCACATATAGTTTTAAAACACTTGGATATTACACTCCGAGCTCGTTCACTAATAGTTTTTAGCGATTAAAATGTATTATATTTATTATTGAGATAGAATCACACGCGCGTGTTAGATATTTTTGTCGCACACTGACTTTTTTTTGTTATTTTTTTAAATATGAGGTGGATGACGTGTAGATTGCCATGAGTAATGTATGCGTGTAAAAAGTTTGCATAAGTATAATAAATAAAGAGTATGAAACAAAATTAATACTGGCGCAGCCACTTATCAAAAAATTGTGGTGGCCGGTATCTGGTATACACAATTACCGAAAAGGTCAGTTTGCGGCCCCACTATAAAGACCTGATTTTGAGATGTTACATAATGAAATGTGGAATAATAGTAGTTTATGCAACTGGTACATAATGAGGGGCATTAAAACACGAGTGTGTTTTATGAAACGAGCCGAAGGCGAGTTTCATAATAAGGTCACACTCGTGTTTTAATGCCTAATTATGTACAGTTGCATACACTACTTTATCTACATCCATATATTAAATTCTCATCATAATCCCCGTTTTTAGAAATAGAAATTGAAATATTTATTTGCTAGAATACGTTACATATAAGGTCTTAAAATAATTAAAGTATTCAGTAAGTTTCTTGATATTTTGAATGCTGTTACCGTATTTTTTTCTTATAGTATTATGTTCCAGTGGGTTGACGGCGAAAAAAACACAACAAAACAATGTTTTTGTTTACTTGACTTGTAATCGCGTCACCGGTAGACATGAGATTAAACGAAAACAGGACAGAACAGGAAGATAGAAAAATTAAAATTTCACTTTTTCTCCATAGTAATGTATGAGAAAAAATATTAATTATCTTTATGTCACACCTGGCCATATAGTGGCCATTATCGCACGCTCCGCGCGCGAAAAAACCCACTTCCTGGCCAGTGGGTGACATAAAATTTTGTACTTACCACGGGCGATAATAAAAGAAAGCCTCAGATCGCATATTTATCGCACTTGCCTTCGGCTCGGGCGTAAAATACCTGCGATCTGAGACATTCTTTGTTTTATCGCCCTTGGTAAGTAATGTACTATTCCATACATTTATTTTGTGGCATTTTAGTACATTACCGGAAGTTGACCCCTAAGACCTATTGATAATGGATAGGATGGAATCCATTGGCATAAAAAAATAGCATGTGAAAAATAAGTTTTCTCAAACATCCAAGGAAATGTCGTCCTTATCTTCGTGATAATAGAACGCGAAGTACGTCTTTGCATTACACTTACTGAAGATTCGTTGTCAATTCAAATTAGCGGCCGTTTCATACAACTTTGAACTCTTTGAAGGCCATGGCCCGCAAAAAGACTGTCTTTTGTTTCAGTAGGTTTTTTTTTCATTGTCTATCTAGGGCATACTGCCATCTGCCAATAAAAAAAAGACATCGATTTAATTTCTCATTTAACTAATTCAGGGATAAGGTATTTCAAATTTTATATTTAAATTGAATTAAAAATTTAAAAAAAATGTGAGAAATCGTCATTATACTCGATTTCGACTAATTCGGGGATGAGGATTTCAAATTTTATATCTATTTTGAATTTTGAGAAAAAAAATATTTTTTGCTGAAAATCGTCATTATACTCGATTTCGACTAATTCGGGGATGAGGATTTCAAATTTTATATCTATTTTGAAGATAAAGCTAACAAAAAATTTTTTTTTCGAAAAATCGTCATTATTATTTAAAAATAAAAAATAAATAAATATTTGTGGACAATCTTACACAAATCAACCTAGTCCCAAACTAAGCAAAGCTTGAACTATGGGTCCTAAGTGACGATTGGGATTGGGATTGGGTTGACGAGTGGGTATTTCCTTGGATTTATTTGAGAAAAGCACTATACAAGCCTCGGCGCGAACAGGGATTGTCGGCCTCGTATCTCTAGATGGCCTCATTAACACTCGGCCATCTATAACTACTCGGCCGGCAATCCCCTATTTCGCGGCCTCTGCAGTAATGTACTATTTCATTTTCATACAATTTGTATGAGAAAATTTATCTTCGATTTTTTTTGGTAGCATACAAGCTTTTGATCCTAGACAGGAATGGGATCGATAGGCATCAAAAAAAAAGTTTGTCAGAAATGACCTTTTTCTCGCACCTGATGTATGTTTTTTTTCCAAAATCTATAAATGAGAATCTTCTTTAATTCGAAATTAAGGGAAGGTCTTCTAAGACCATTTTCGCGTAGCAGCACGGGACCTGGTAGCTGTCCTCACTGACCCAAAAAGACAATCCACCCATACCTAGGTTTTGCCGAATAATTGTATACCTACCTTCCTCCAGCGTTTCCGGAACCGGAACAAATATTGAAAAATATTTCCACCACATAATTATGCGCCTTTGATATAAAAAAACTTATTAAAAACCCCAGCATGTTGTCGAAATAAAGATTTTTCTATTTCTATTTTTCTAAAAATTATATTATAATCATTCTAGTACCATATTTAAGGGGGCCGCAAACTAGCTCACAGGGGGCCGTAAACTGGCGCAGGCGGCCGCTATCTGCCGCATTCGCTATTTTGTCACATTTTCTACTTTTTTCCCAAGTTTACGGATGAAAGTACTTATTTTTATTGTTAAGTACGCATCTTGACAATACTCAAGACTTATTTATATGACTGCCATCCAATATGCATATAGGTTTTATAATTTTTTACTTGTCTAAAGTGCGCAACTCGGCTAAGAGGCCGCCAACTGGCCTAGGGACCCTATATCATTAAGGGCAACGCCGGTAGAGGAACGCGCCGAGCCATCAAATACCACACGTAGGGAGGTAGATTCAGAATTTTTAAATACGGCGTGATGACACAAAATATAACCTGGATTGGGTTTAGCAGTTTCTGATTCAGAAAGATGTCCAAGACTAGCATATTCTTGAATGAATTTAGAATATTCCTGCTTAAGAGTAGGATTTTGTTTGAATTTTTTCTCTAAATTCAAAAAGCGTTTCTTTGCTAAGTAATAAGTATCACCAAGCTTATCAGCAGAATCACGCAAGGGCAGTTTAACACAAAACCTGCCTGTAGGGAGACGATACGTATTTTCTAAAAAAATGTTTTTCACATTCTGACTCATTTTTGTTTAAATTCCTTTTGTCTGGAAGTTCTTCGAGCTCCCAAAATTTCTCCAACATTTTTTCAATATTATTGTTCGATTCTTCTGATATGATTGCATGCTTACAATGAATTGTGCTATTTGTAGCACTTAGATTCGTAGGACCGGAGACCAACCAACCAAATTTAGTATTTCGCAATTTAGGATTGTTGGGACTTGGGACCAAGAGATTGTTGCTCATTGCCTATTATGTCCCAGAACAAATCGGTTCCAATGAGGACATCAATGGCTGCTGGTTGGTGGAAGTCAGGATCGGCTAATTGTATATTTTTTGGTAATTGTAATGTTTGAACATTTATAGGAGCTTTAGGGATCTCACTTGTAAGTTCATTAAGTACTAATGACGCTAATACATTGAATTGTCCATTAAGAGAACTTATTTGCGCAATACAACTTTCATCAATTTTGTTAAGGTGAAGAGGTGGGCAAAGTATTGAAATCGAGGTGTTTTTGTGCAGAATATTTGAAGAATATATTGAAAGTAATGACCTGCAAAGTACATATTTAGGACACGCATACCCTTGAGTATTTGCTGTTGTAGTTAGTTTGTTCACATACATTGTAATTACGACAAAAAACCACGCTTAAGAAACATTAAAAACAAAATGTGTGCAAGCATTATTCGGTTACGACAGAATTCTAAGTTTCCAAATTAAGCTCAGTTATTTTTGAGGATTTAACCTATTTTCTGTTGTAGTTAATAATCGTCTAAGTATTGTAATATGAATTTCAAACTTGAAAACTTTGCTTCGTATAAAATAGTAGGCGCTTATTCTAGCGCTGAAGTAAATTACTGCCAGTCTTGATCATGACAGTGAATATTTTTATGAAAAAGCAAGTAAAATGTATATAAAAATGTTTAGTATTTTTTTAAAAAGCAAAAAGTTGCTTTTCAAATCTCACATATTACCTACATATGTGAGCCGTGAACACTCGTCAAATTTTTCTACCCACAAATATGAAAGTGAATGCGACGTTGCGACTTCGCTTCGCTCGAGGCACAGCGCTGTTGTCAGATATTTGTTTACTTATCTAGTTTGGAAGTTTGCACCGAGCTTGAGCCGATTCCCGTTGCACAGAGTAGTGCGGACACATAGAGACATACAACCTGTAAGACAGTTTTATTTATACTTATCTATTATAGTTGGAGTTTTAAGAGGCCGTATAACACTTGTTGTTTCAATACTACTCCGATTCATTTTGCAAATGATCATGAGGATCCTGACATTTGTTTACGTTTGTAAAATGATATTTGATTTGACTTCGCTATTTATTTGTATTGCCATCGTTGTCCTTATTTCAATTTGTACCTATACTATAATTTTTGTATTCAATGTCGATATCAATATCGATATCAATATTTGTGGACAATCTTACACAAATCAACCTAGTCCCAAACTAAGCAAAGCTTGTACTATGGGTACTAAGCGACGATATACATACTTATATAGATAAATAGATACTTAAATACATAGAAAACATCCAAGACCCAAGAACAAATATTCGTGCTCATCACAAAAATAAATGCCCTGTAATGCTCTAGTATAAGTTTTTTCGAAACATTAACTAATTCGCCCAGCACTTTGGAAACGTTACCCACTGGCGGTTTTTTAGATTAGGGTTTTTATTAGGTAACTAGGTATATTTAGGTTATTTTTAGGTTAGTTTTATTTTAATTTGTTATTTTATAATTATATCAGGTAGGGTATCTTTCGGATTGTATGATGACGTTATTTTGGTGATTTATTCACAGTCTATCTCATAATTTGGTAATAAATGAACTTAGGTACTAATTCGAACGCGTTTGCATTTTGTCTCAAAATGTATGAAAGTGGTATGAAAACGTGAACAGCGCCTCTGGTGGTCAGTTGGTCACTAGTGGAAACTAAAACAGCGAGTATTTTAACATTTGTTGCTAACCGATGAACGCGCGTATTTCAAACTCGGTGAGAGCGTTTTCATACATTTTGAGACAAAACGCAAACGCGTTCGAATTAGTTAATGTCTCGAAAAAACTTATACTAGAGCTACCGGCTTCGTAGGCAGGGTCACTACCAACTAAGCTAAAGCGGTCGTCGCGCGCGTATTCAATTATGTTAAGAAGATCCTTATTAGGAGAATATTTTCATTTCATTATCTCATTATTCTCTTTATTTATTTATATCTAACTTGACGAACATTATGTGAATTCTTATATTTTTGACATCGATGCAAACTTATATTGTAAATTACATTAATGAAATAAATGAATCTGAATCTGATGATGGTCCACCAAATGACAATTTATCCATTGAACCTGAACCGTAAGTAAGTAAAAACAGAATAATAGTGTATTTAAAACAGTTCGTTTTTGTAAATACTAGTTATAAACTCATTTGAAAAAACAACAACTTATCAGCGCACCGGTACCGTGTTTTATTTCGAACGCGGCGTTCCAAACAAAACAAAACACGGCGCCGGTATGCCGTCTGCTCGCCGCCGTGCGGACTTCACGAAATTAGACTTTAAGGGAATAACAATAGCAACTATGAAAAGTGATATCACATTATTACCCGAGGGTTGTAATGAGATTCAGTATATAAGTAATATTACAACCCGGCAAACTAGGGTTATCATGGTTTGCTTTCGGTAAGCATGATTTGCTTTCAGTAAGGTTTGCATTGATATATAACTGGGCATTGTCCACCAGGTGGTGTGAAAACATATTTATGACCTCGATTGTACACTCTTAATAATTGGGAATGGATGAAAATCTCAGAAGTGCTTGATTTTTTTTCTGGTGATAGGAATAACCTCTCTTAGCACCAGAAAAAAGTTTCAGATTTTTTGGCTGCGCCACTGATTTTTGAAAAATAAAAATATTTTCCTCTCTCGCATTCTGGGCCTCGTTCGGCAGTATTACACTATCCTCGGTCCATTATATATTATAAAAAACATCTGTGGCAAACTGACAATGACAATGACATTGACAGATCTCTTCATCACAAACATAACCTTGTTTGCTTTCGCCGTTATTTCTGTGCTCTATACGATTCATAATTTTCACGAACAGTTTCTGCCCCTGGACTTTGATTATTGCCTGCCTGAACGACGAATTTTGCTTTTCGACCCTGGACTTGAGTTTGATAGCTTGTACGTAGACCACTGCAACTCTACTGGATTTTGAAATTTGCCAACATGAACACCGCTGCTTTTGTAAAAGCAGACTCCTCAAACTTGCCGGCAGTAGATATTTACATGCTAATGGAGTTTATGAAGAACAGCGACAAACATAATGTCGCTGAAATACGAGGTGCCAAAGCGTTATCGTAAGTGTAAACTTTAGCATTTTTCGTTAGTCTCTCGCGGAAGTCTCATATCGAAATTCACTGTGTAAAATGATGGACTGGTGGAAAAATGGGTCAGCAGTGGTTTGAACTATGTAGGTATGTCGGATACTGATGGTAAGATATTTTTAAAGAAAATCGATATGAAATTCATAAACAGATCATCTTTCTTGTAGCCTTTTTCCGGTTGGGCTCTGAGAAGCCCAGGGTCCGCTCCAAAACGGATTTGCCGTAGGAACTAGTTTTACGTAAGCAGCTACCATTTGACCTCCCAACCCAGAGGCAGAAAACTAGACCTTGTCGGGATTAAAGTCCATATCATTCATCATTTAATATTTATCTATAATTTAATAACTCTTAGGTACATCTTTCTGCTATACTGATAATGAAAGTTCTTGAACATATTATTATTGTTAATTTAAGGTCTTCACGTGATTCATATGTAGAAAGTGCCATCGGATACATGGAAATTAATAGAACGGGTGGCATATGCACTGTGCGTGCTAAGGTGGTACCAGAACATAGATTGTCAAACAAATATTATGTTGTGATGGTCCATATAGATGAGGCAGGAGAAGCTATCACAGATACATCATGTGATGGCTGTGCGGCTGCAGCTGGTAAGTTTTCTTGCAAATATCTGAATAAATCTATTAACACATACATGTTGCAATAGGTCATGTAAATGTTTCTTTGTAATGACATATTATTTAGTACCTACTCATTGTCCAGCTATGCAAACTGATCCCCAATACCCAACACTGGCAGGGCAGGTCACCAGGTGTATGACACAAATATGAGAAACATGACATCATTTTGTTTTACCTAAGACAACTCGACCGCCACAGTAGACTCTGTAAGTTGTGCCTCACACGCCAAAGTCTTCATAGCAAAAGACTGAAAATGAACCTTATTTGACAGCATGTAGCTTGCATTAACTAACATCAACTTTATCGACTCAATATGAAATCATTGGCGTGCGTGTGGCACCTAATGTCCTGACTTTATATCAAGTCAATGGCGGTGAAAAGGTTAAATCACTTTCAATAAATTGTAAACTGGTTGTTGCATTGGTGGCATGTACATGTTGTATTGTAGCAATAAAAGTCATAATCGTGGTAAAACAATTAATAACACAGAGTGGTTAGTTTTTTGTTTCTTATTCTTTTTATGTTTTTCAGGAGGGTGCAAACATACTGTTGTGGTATTGCGGTGGCTACAAAAACGAAGCGATGAACCTGCACCAACCAGTGTTCAGTGCTACTGGACCAAACCCAACTTAAAGCGGGCTCGAGATGAACCACTATTGTGTGAAGATCTGAACAAAGGGAAGGTTGTCAAAAGAGGACCACGAGATACTGCTGTATTAGAAGAATTAAGACGAGAAGCAAAAAAACATGCTTGTGGAAAAAGTCTTCTTATGTTACACGATCCCACAAACAACGAAGACAAACTGACAAATTATTGTGTATTTGACCTAATGGTTGATTTTATTGTGAAAGAAAGTGACCACAGTTATGATAATTTTAGGGTGTTTAGTGACAAACTTGTAAAACATAAAACAGATGTAATAAATAAAGAAACCGTGAGTCAAGTTAATTCTAAACTGTGGCATTACATAAGGCAAGCCCGAATAACTGGCTCTAGAATATATGAAATTGCCCATTGTAAGACGCCTCAAGGTAGCCTTGTTGAAGAATTATTAGGTGGTCAAAAAGTAATTGAGACCAAAGCGATGAAAAGGGGGAAACTTCTTGAAAAACAAGTGTTAAAGAAACTTAAGAAAGATTTAAATATAGAAGTAGAAGATTCGGGGTTCATTCTTATGAATGGAATTTTTGGAGCTTCACCCGATGGTATTGGTGATGACTTTGTAGTTGAAATAAAATGTCCTACATCTGAAAAAACCAAAAGAAATTACATAAAGGATGGGAAAATTTGCAGCAAATATATGGGCCAAGTCCAGTTGGAGATGCTGGCAACTAAGAAAAAAAAATGCATATTTTGTGTAGCAGACACTAAATTTGAAAACAATGGCAATATCGAAAATATTTCTATAGATTTTAATGAGGAGTATGTGGAAAATTTAATGAGCTCTGCCGAAGAGTTTTGGAAAGTTAATGTATTTCCAATAATTTTAAACAGCGCTATGATATGAGCTATTGTTTTAACTATGGTTAAATGGTTATTTTCTTTTAAGGCCTCCACACACCGGAGCGCTGGGCGTCGGCAGCGCGGGTTGCGCGCTTGACACGCGCGGGCGTTGCGCGGTCTGACACACACTGCACCGCCCGCGGCGCGCATGCCGCTGGCCCGTCGCGGCCCCGCGGCATGCGCGCCGCGCTACCGCGATGCTTATATTTCTAAGTTTAGCGGCACCGCGAAACTTATGACCAGGGATCGGATATTCGGATGCATACTTTTGCAGTTTTTGGCAACTTCATTTATTAAAAACGATTATTTATACGTCGATTTTAATAAATTAAATAAAAACTGCGCTCCGCTCCCAGCCCGCGCCGCTCCGCGCACGCCCCGCCACCGGGCTGTTGTGATCGGGCGCGCGGCGAGCGCGGCGCCCGCCGTCGGTGTGCGTCACCGTATACGCGCTGCGCCCGTTCCGCCGCCGCCCCGCGCTTCGGTGTGTGGAAGGCTTTAGGATATATACAATCTTTGTTAATGCCATATGTACTATAATATGTATAATTTATGTAAAATAAAACACAAAGCTTGTCAATAATCTTTTATTATTGGATCCTGAAGATTAATCAAACCGCATGCAATAGTAACTAATTCATTTAAATATTTTGTATGTTTGTTATTGACTACGGCATGGGGTTTTAACATATGAAACTCCCTTATTTTCCTTATCACCCTTTCTACGTGTACTCTCAAACTAGCTATTACTTTGGTTTTTATTACCTCTTCTTTAGTCAACGTTTTGTTTGAGAATACACTCGGGGGTCGCAAGAGTTTAATATTTTTTGTGCTTAAAGCAGCTTCTATTTCTTTAAACCCTCGATCTGCCATTATAACTGCATTAACGGGAAGAATATCGATAAACCCGCACTTCTCAGTTATTGCTTTATCTGACGTTCTTCCCCCATAACCTTGCGATACATACGCTATATAGCCAGCTGGTGTGCAAGCAATCAAATATTTCATCGTATTGCACGACTTATATGATGACCATGATTGTGCTTGTGCATTTGGATCCGATGGTTTTTCTATTTGTATTTCGAAACAGTCTATTATACATTGCACATTGGAGTACCTAATTTTAAAAGCCAAAGGTAAATTTTTTTTTATCATTAAAAGAGGTGGTAAGTAAATACAGTTTTGCATGTATGTTGACAATGCTACCACATTCTTTTCAAAGACTAATCTAATGGTAGACCTCGCCATTTCAAATTCATCACTCATCCTCGCGAAGGAATCATTATTTTTTAATTTAAACAAAGTCACAATGATGTATAGCGCAACACTGGACGACTTCTGCGCTACAAATTCTATTATCCACCAGTAGTTTTTCGGTAAACCTAAATACATTTTAGGTTTATTGTATATCTTTTCTAATAATTGTTGTCTCCCACATTTGTCATCCTCATTTTTTGCACTAGATGATCCGGAGTCAACGTTGGATGACCCAAATAATGACGGTGATTGGTGGGGCGACTCTTCACAATCCAGTAAATTTGAAACCTGTGAAGGCATAACTTTATTTATCTTCCGAGCACGAAAGTTTGTGCTTTTGTCCTTTGTCTGAGGTTTTGCCATAGTTGATTTATTAGACATGGCTATACCTCTGCATTGTACACCAGCATTAACCTGAAACAATTACTTTATAATAAAATATATGTACATTTTCTACTTCAATATTTACTGAAAGCATTGAATGATATAATGAAATAAGCAAGATGCGGCCCTGCCCTCAGATTTGGTTGAAACCGCTCACCCAATCTCACTGGAGGGCAAACTTTTAGAGTATTCCAGTGTTTAACCCGCCCGCATGGTCGTTTTGGAGGTTTCCCCTAAATTTTCCCTAAGCCACTCTCCAACTGCGCACTCCTAACGCTTTAATGGGCCCAGCCTATAAAGCCACAGTCGGGTCCAAAAAAATCTATTTATCTATATAATATAAGTATGTAAATCGTTGCTTAGTACCCATAGTTTGGGATTTGTATTTGCTTTATAAGATAAAACACTTACGGTGTAAATGGTTTTCACAACAGCACTTGAAGTAGATGCCTGTGTGAGAACTCCTACATTCTCTTCCCTTGTGGTCAAATAATTCTTGAGTGTGGCATTTAACTTGAGCTTTGTTTTGGCACCAGCAATCCATTTGTTATAATTTTCCAAATCTTCTTCAAACTGTAAGTAATCATCATAAATATCATAATCATTTATGTAAACCTTATTACCTATATGTATACATAACACAAACATTGGTCATTACATTTACATTAAATTTCTGAACTGGCTTCTGGATGAGCCAGTATCTGAGGCTCGGGCATTGATGATAACTAGTGCATGAATGAAAGGTATTTAAATAGAGTAACACTATTTTAATACTAGTTAACTGGTTTAAACTGTCATCATCATCCTCCTAGCGTAATCCCAAGATTTGGTGTAGGCACTGGTTATTACGAAAGCGCCTGCCATCTGACTGTTAGAAGTTCTCAAGCCGCCCGAAGGTCACCCATTTTGTTTTTGCCTCCAACTTGGCTTAACGACTGCTGCCATAGACAGCAGCCAGAATCAAGGGTTTAACATAACCATTCAAAACAGTCACCCTTCCAAGTCCAGACCGGTGCCCACGTTGCTTAACTGTAGATACCGCACGCGGTACGCAGGCACCGCTGGACCACGAGCGCTCCTAGTTTAAAGTGTAACAGTATTAAGATATTTTACTTACATCAAATTTAATCATCTTTCAATCTACATTTATCTCTTTGTTTACTAGTGAGATAGTGAAAATATATTTATTTATTTAATGCAGAACAATATGCAGAAAACTTACGTTTAAATGGTCTTCACAGCAGAAAATTCGCCGTTTTGGACAGCTCCTTCCAGCTAATTGACACCAGTTTTCTTTCAACTCTTCTCTGACAGCAAAAAACCTTAATCCAGGGTTATTTTTATCACTCTTAGAGCACGTTGGTACAAAGCATGTCTTTGGATCTCTGTACAGTTGGTATTTGCGGTCGTGAGCATCCATTGTGAAGACCTCGTAACAAAATCAACACGCCGGCAAAAATAGTCCAGTTTGGGTTGCAAGGGTCGTCGTTTAAGGTATCGAAATCAAGTCCAGGGTCAAAAAGCAAAATTCGTCGTTCAGGCAGGCAATAATCAAAGTCCAAGGGCAAAAACAGTTCGAGAAATTATGAATCGTATAGAGCACAGAAATAACAGCGAAAGCAAACAAGGTTATGTTTGTGATGAAGAGATCTGTCAATGTCATTGTCATTGTCAGTTTGCCACAGATGTTTTTTATAATATATGATGGACCGAGGATAGTGTAATACTGCCGAACGAGGCCCAGAATGCGAGAGAGGAAAATATTTTCATTTTTCAAAAATCACTGGCGCAGCCAAAAAATCTGGAACTTTTTTCTGGTACTAAGGGAGGTTATTCCTATCACCAGAAAAAAAATCAAGCACTTCTGAGATTTTCATCCATTCCCAATTGTACGGTTTTGCATATCCCTTAATTATTGTAAAATATCTAAGTGAATTCTTCATATACTCGTAAGAGCAATATTTTATCTGAACACACACACTTACTCGTAAAGTGTGTTATTGCACGCGTGCGTATAAAGCAATTATAGCAGATTTACCTCCCGCGGGAATTATGGAATTTTATAACTCCCGTGGGCGTTATGAGTTTGTGTGTGATCTGATTGGTTAAAAAAAAGTTATATTCCAATAAAAGCATTTATTGGCTTTTTTTATTATCGCAATAATAAATATCAAATTCTGTTTAGATCATAAATAGGTACGTACAGTCAACCAATTTGATTTCTGGGGCACTTCGTACCTTTTCGCAGTTAGAATCAATATTATAGCCGCTAGAGCTATCATATTAATATCACTGTGACAAGGTACCAAGTGGCCTAGAAATCAAATTGGTTCACCGTACATACTACGTGTGTTCTTCTGGAAACTTTATTTGGCGAAGTAAAGCCAGTAAGTACCTTTTTTTTATAATCATCATCACAGGAAAACTTTATTCAATAACTAACGATATTCGTACAGTACCTAACTTATTTAGAATTCTTTGTTGAAAATAAAAAATATATGTGAAGGAATTATTTCGATGCGTCCTTTAGTTTCCAAGATATTGAATTTTAAAGTGACGCGCGACGACCCGCCTTCGTGACGTCATAGTGCAACACTCGCTATACACGCGCTCACTCCGTTCGCGCGCTTCCGTACGTACTAGACTAGCGTTGCAAAATGACGTCACACGCGGTTAGCGGGACTCACTTTAAATGCATGTAAAATCAAAACTACTTGGTATTTTTGAATGAAACAAAAACTAATGTATTTGTATGAATGAAAGCTTTACCGTAACAAACTTTCAAGTGATTTTGTAGACCTATTGACATTCTCCATTGAGAACGGATAGTAGGTACACTACCCTTTCTCAATTTGATCTCACTACCGTTGATTTGGAATTAGTGCATTAGTAAAGGAATATGAATCGTAAATTTGACACTAACTAATAGGTGGTACTACCTGCGAATAATAAATATTCGTGGCTTTTTTTAAATCTGCCTACCCTGTCTAAAAACTCTGTGCACGCCACTGCTACTACGTAGTACGTAGTAGGTATGGTTGACGAAATATAAGCTGCACCGATTCACCATACAAGTTGTTCGAGGAATCGGGGCAGCTTATATTTCGTCAACTATACAACAAAAAACAACGAGCCAAATATGAATGTTTCTTCAGTCTTCATATTGTTTCATCTGATACAAACACTACTCTGCGTAGTTCACCGGGCAATCCGAGCGCCATCTACTGACGCAACAGCGGAACAGGTCGATTATCAAGGCAGCCCGTTTACAAGCGAATCGAGCTAACGCGATCATTGTTGAACAGATGTCGCTTGGGTCAAGTTGGGTCGGCCATTGGCAGTCGTTAAGTGGTCAAGGTCATTCACAGTACCCCGGGCCTTAACACAGTTGTTGCCAATACCGATGACCTTTAGCGTGTCAACTGGGTTTGACTTTAGTAACAACTTTTCTTTTAGCGATTTCGTTAAGAATGTGGACTGGCTGCCGCTATCGAGTAGGGCGCGAACCAGGGGGGGGAAACTTAAAGAAAAGACCAATTTCGCGTGAATTTGGCGTAGAAAGTGCTGCCTCCTATTATATTTGATTTTTTTTTTTTTTTCCACTGTTTTATCTGCAATCGGCTATTCAGCCATAATCAGATTGTATGTCTTGTTACAGTTGTATTGAGAGGTATTCCGTTAAATACTCTCCCTCCAGACTTAGAGTTTCCAGTCTAGTATCTCTGGTCTAGCTGCAGTATCTGCCATCTTTTCAGCCTTGTTGTATTGTCACTGTCGTTAACCAGGTCCCTGGCGAGTTCATTTGTGTGCTTTTGAAGCCGTTCTTTGTATTTAACACAATATCTGTTAACTTCCTCTTTAATAGTTGACATTTCTAAATATTCATGTATCTCTGTATTTTTTGCAAACCATGGTGCGTTTGATATAGCCCTTAAGACATTATTTTGAAACCTTTGCAGAATCTCGAGGTTCGAGTTACTGGCAGTTCCCCATAGTTCTATCCCATATCCCATATGTCCAAATTGGTTTTATTATGCATTTGTAAACTAACATTTTGTTGGTTAGGCTGAGTGGTGATTGTCGCCCGATCAGCCAGTACAAGCGCTTATATTGCATATCTGCTTCTTTTCTTTTCTTTTTTATGTGATTGGCCCATGTTAATCTTCTATCTAAATGGAGCCCCAGATATCTTACACATGTTTCTTGTGTTAGTTGTTCTCCTCTCAGGTTCACAACTGGGCATTCCCCTCTTCTAAGTGTGAACGTAATTTGAACTGATTTTCCCACATTGGGCTTTATTCTCCACTTTTCAAGCCATTCGTCTATTTTGTACAAATGCGTTTGTAGTTTTTTTGCTGCTTCAATCGGATTCACATGACTTGCAAGACAGGCGGTATCGTCGGCATATGTAGCCGTTACTACATCATCACTGCAGGGTAGGTCTGCTGTGTATATGGAGTACAGCACTGGACCAAGCACAGAACCCTGTGGTACGGAGGCTCTGATGCTATATATTTGAGACACCTCATCATCAAATTTGACCTGGAACTTTCTGTCCTGCAAGTAGGATCTTAGTACCATGTAGAAAGAGTTTGGTAGTAGAGATTTGAGCTTATGCAATAAACCACTGTGCCAGACACGGTCGAATGCCTGTTGTATATCTAAGAAGACAGCAGCGCAGTATTCTTTATGTTCCAAAGATTGTTTAATTTTGTTCACCACACGATGTACCTGCTCTACAGTCGAGTGCTGCTCCCGGAATCCAAATTGATGGTTGGGTATAATGGCATATTCTTCTAAGATTGGCTTGAGTCTACGTAGGAATAGCTTTTCAAAGAGTTTTGATATTATTGGTAGAAGACTAATTGGCCTGTAGGAGCTTGGCTCTGTAGGTGCCTTGCCAGGCTTGGGTATCATACAGATCTGAGATACAGTCCATAGCCTTGGATAATAATATATTCTCATTATTGCATTGCATAGCATGGTCAGGTACACAACAGGTTTTCTAGGAAGATGTTTCAAAACCTCCGCAGTTATTAGGTCGTAGCTAGGAGCCTTCTTATTGCTTAGCATTTTTATGGCTTTTTGTAGTTCCCTTGGAGTTACAGCTTGTATAGGTAATGATAGCTGTTGGTCGCTTTCGAGGAACTCTTTTACCTCATGTTCGAAATCTGTCATTGCCGTAGTATTTGGTACAAAAACTTCGCTAAGATGCTGTGCAAAGAGTTCAGCTTTTTCTTTGGGGGTTTTAGCCCATGTGCCTGACTGGGACCTTAAAGGTGGAACGGTCTGTTGCGGTCTTTTAAACTGCTTAGTGAGTTTCCACAAGGAATAGTCATCACATTTATTGGCAGATAATGAACAGAGTTTTTGTTGGAACGTGTAGTTTTCATTTTCATTGATAGTTTCTTTAAGTTCTCGAGCAGCTTTCTGAAATAACCTTTTATCCTCTGCGCGTCTACTTTGTTGCCAGATTCTTCTTAGTCTCCTTTTTTCACCAAGTTTCTCTCTTTGATGTCGACATATTTTGTGTAATCCGTCTCAAGCAGGTTTCGTTTTCATTTCATCTATCCCAATACAATTAATCAAAGCTGAACGTGAAAAGAAACGTTACAATTTATCGTAAAATTAAATTTTCAACTCTATGGTCACAGATTTTATAATACTCTATGGTCGTATGGTTGCCATGGTTATTTTTAAATATTGAAATAACACGTGTGTCAATAACGTGTCAACATATTGAAAATAAAATAATGCTAATTATAAAATTTTCTGCATTATTCTTGTGAAAAGCAGTTAGTGATATTGTTGATAAATAAAATCGTAATATCATTTACAGTGTTTATATTTATTGTAAATCAATTATCAATGCCTACTGTTGCGGAATCCGAGCTTCGAGAGATACCCTCGACAAAAACAGAGCCGCGGGCATAGACCACACACACTAAAGGCGCACACATACGCAACAATCCCCAACATCCTCCCGCGGGCAAAAAATACAAATACTGTTATCTAATGGAAACAATAGAGTTCTAACTTATGATAGCTTTAGCTTATAATAACAGTACAGACAAAAAATAACAGCGTATACTATTTGGGTCACAACGATCGGCACAAAACTACACAATGAGTCAGAATATAACAATGGTTAAACTAAATACCTCTGCGGTATCTTTACAACACGACCTCGTCGAGTTTCGACAGGGATTGGACGAGGACTACGGTCAGAAACGGGTTCTGCAGCATCTGGATTCACCGTAGACTCTTTGAGAATATCCAACTTACCTTTGTCAAGTAGTTCTTCCTTCAAAGATTCAGCTGACAATTCTAAAGGGTAGAGTTTTTGGCATGCTCGTACCTTTTCCGCTGTAGCAGTTCTTACCTTTGCAACCCTAGTAAACCCATCATTGCCAATATACACTTCGACTATGACTCCTATTGGCCAGTGCAGTCTGTTCATGTCCAGCTCGATCAGCACGATATCTCCAACTTGTGGCTCCTTGACTTTATGCCTGTAATTCTTGCTCGACAACAGCGATAAATACTCGTTTTTAAAACGTTGTCTAAAATCCTGTCTCAGCTTCTGTAGGTACTGGTATCGTTGTCCTAGATTTTCAGCGTCAATTCTATCTAGATCAGGTGTATCACAGTTACTTATGCCCTGAAGAAACATCTGTGGAGTCAAAGGTCTCAATGAGTCGTCATTCATTGTTATGTAGGTAAGCGGCCGGCTATTGATGACAGATTCACAGTCACATAATATAGTTGATAATTCAATCCAATTTACTGTTGATTTACCTAAGATTCTTCTCAGCATTTCTTTTACCACGCGGATTATACGTTCCCACCATCCTCCCCACCACGGAGATCCTGGTGGTATGAATTTCCATTGAATGGCTCGCGAGGCGGTGGAACTTTCAACTTTAGCCCAATCAATATTATTTAGCATATTCGCTGTCCCTTGAAAGTTCGTTCCATTGTCTGTGTAAACCACACTTACTCGTCCTCTTCTCGCTAAAAATCTTCTGAAGGCCATTATGAAGCTAGCAGTCGACAGTGATTCTACCAATTCCAGATGTATTGCTCGGTACGTTGCACAGGTAAACAGCACAATCCAGCATTTCTGTTTATCTGTTAGGTATAAAGGCCCTGCTAGATCTATGCCAGTGATTTGAAACACTGATATAGCGTCAGTTCGGTCTGTTGGTAGTGGAGATTCAGGCACACTATAAGTCTTGCATTTGTATCTTTGGCATGTAACGCATTGTGCTACAATCTTCTTAGTCAGGCGTCGTATATTCAGTATCCAATAGCTATTTCTTAAATCTGTCATCATAGTTAATGTACCTGCATGATTTAAGATAACATGTCGGTGTAAAACTAGTCGTTGTACAATTTCACATTTTCCAGGTAGCAGTATTGGAGAAACAAAATCTTTACTCTCGTTACTGAAATCTAGTCTCGTCTTCACTTTGATTATACCATATTCATCTACCATGGTGCCTAGATTCTTCGGTATGGTTTTATTATCTTTGAAATTTTCCTTTTGTACCAACCTTATCAGAATCTGTTCAGCATTTTTATATTCGTCATTGCCGATGTCTTCTTTCCTTGTAGAGAATCGTTGTCTTACTGTAGGATTCATTCGTAATAGCCATGCAACAAGTCTCACTATTCTGTTGTATTTAGAGAAATACATCAATCTCTTACTAAAAGCAGGTGAATTGGTATCAACGTTTGTTGCGGTTCTCTTTATTTCCTCGTTACATACAGCGTTCTCATCTATAGATATGTCAGTGAGGTTTGACTTGGGCCACTCATTCTTTTCCAGTTTTAGCCATTGTGGGCCTTCCCACCAGCGATTCTCCATCAAAGACTTTGCATCGCAGCCGCGAGAGGGCAGGTCGGCAGGGTTCGCGTTTCCAGGTAAGTGATACCAGTCTTCTCTTCTTGTGTTCTTACAGATCTCTGTGACTCTGTTGCTAACGAATGGTTTCCAGGATTTCTGTCTTTTCAGCCACGCCAATACAACAGCTGAATCTGTCCAACAGAAAACTTCGTAGTTTTTGCAGTTAGAAAGCAGTCCTGAATTTATAACTTCAATGAACAGCCTGGAAGCAATCAGAGCACCCATCAATTCGAGTTTGGGAAGACTAAGTTTCCTTTTTGTAGGTGATACTCTACTCTTTGCTAACACTAGTTGTACAGTGACCTCATTGCCATGTCTTGTACGTAGGAATATACACCCTGCAAATGCGTCTTTACTAGCATCACACATCACATGAACGCTTGTCTCACATTTTTCAATTGGTGCATTTGTCAGACGTCTGGGAAATCGACATTGATTAATATAATGCAATGTGTCTATCCATTCTTTGAATTCCTTCTTCAATTCTTCTGGAATTTGCTCATCCCATCCCGTGTTACTTAACCAAGCCTTCTGTGTAATAAGTTTAGGTATCAGTGTGACAGGAGATACTAATCCCAGTGGGTCAAATACTTGTTGAGTTACAGAAAGCAGGTCTCTCTTTGATATCTTATCTTTTATTTCATGTTTCAGGTTCACACTGCACTGTAAGTCATCTTGAATAGTATTCCATATCATACCTAAAACTGGAACTGTAATTACTTCATTCTTTCTCCCCGGAGCAGCCACCCATCCTCTCAGGTCAAACCCCCCTAAGGCCATTAATTCCTTTGACTCAGAAATAAATTTCTCCATTTGATCTTCTGTCTCCACACTCGTTACACAGTTATCAACATAGAATGCCTCTTTCAGTTTCTGTGCAGTTTCTTTGTATCTCTCTGGACTATTATCTAAATGGTATTTTATTATGGCCGCTAATATGAAAGGGCTACAGGTCAATCCAAATACTACTCTCTGATGTTGATATGTCACTACATCGTCACACAGTTCTGTATTTTTCCACCAAAGGAATTTAAGGTACTCTCTGTCTTCTTCTTTTACAGATATATTTAAGAAGGCTTTCTTTATATCAGATGTGATTCCATACGTGCTCCTACGGAACAAGATCAGTAACTTTGGTATGAATTCTATTAAATTTATACCTTTGTCCATACAGTCATTTAATGACCATCCTTTTTCATCTCTCATAGAACAGTCAAAAACCGGCCTGACTCTTGTAGTGCTGGACATCTTGAAGACTGGACGATGTGCGAGGTAATGACCTTTGTCCTTGTCATCATCTTTGACCTCTTTGATAATCCCTTCATCTATCCACTCTCGGAATACTTCATCATATGTCTGCATATTGCCTGTTCGTGCAAGTTTTTTGGATGTTGTTTGGAGCCTCTTAAATGCTTGATTGTAGTTTGGCTTCAATTCTGGAGTATCATCCTTCCACAACAGGTTCACTTCATATCTGCCGTCTGCCTCTGAAATATGTTCATTAAAAATGTTTAATATTTGTTCTTGATCTTCTTTTTCTTGTGGATTTTGGTCTTTAATTCCTAATACTTCCAAACTCCACAAGTCTGCTATGCTTGTCTGAGAGAAACAGGTCATAACTACTGCTGAACTGTAGGCGCCCGTTGTCGGACCCTGAAGTGTCCATCCAAGTTTTGTCTTCGAGGCACACAAATTATTTTCGATGTGAACTATTGTGCCTGTCAGTATTGAACTCATACAATCAGATCCCAGCAATATACCTATCTCCGTTATGTTACTTTCCTTGTCTGTTAAATGTACATTTAATTTTTGTAGTTTTTGGATAATTTTATTATCCTCCACCTTAGGCAGATAGCCACAAAGTGCATTGTCAAGAGTAAGTGCTTGCATAGTCATGGCAAAAGAATTATCAAGTGAACTCACCTTAAATTCACATTTCTTGTAGACTTCTGGTTTCGTCTCGAGTCCTCCAAACAAGGTGTGCGCAAATTCTTCCTGGCCTATTACCTTTAAGTTGAGTTCCTCCGCCAAGCTTTTCCTTATGTACGAACGCTGGGAGTCACTGTCGAGTAAAATCCGTACCTTTTTCTTCTTTCCATCATTTTCTATTATGGCCACTAAAGTCTGCAATAGAGTTGTTACTTTATCCTGACATTTTATTAATTAACATTTTCATTAGGCTTGTTGGTCAGTTCTTTCTTATTTGTGCTATGTAAATCAGGACATAATATAACCAAATGCCTTCGTTTGCATGCTAAGCATTTTATAAATGTTTTACACTGTTTTGCTACATGTCCCCGTTTCAAACATACATAACATCCACCTTTTTTTTTAATTAATTCTTTCTTTTCGTTTAAAGGTAACTCCGCCCCTTTACTACACTCTATTGAACTATGATTTTCTCTATCATAAAAGAAACAAGTGTCTTTGGTTACCTTGGATGTTAGGCATGTTGCCGTAGGAATCATGGGATGGCTGGTGACTGCTATGTTGGAACCCTGACTAAAATCTGATCTTGCCATCCTAATCCTTTCCTCTGCCTCTACCTCATTACCCAGAAACTTTAAGAGTTGTGCCAATCGTTCTGAGCCCTGCTGTTCACTTTTAACTTGAAGTTGAGATCTGCTCCAAGCGATTAGAATCTGTTCAGGCATAGCAGATTCTATCAAAGGGAACAGCATTGCATCATACCTGTCCTTAGTAACTTTCAAAGTCTCTAGTGCATGCAAGTATGTACTAATTTTATCATATAGTGATCTAAGGTCCAAAACAAGTTCACCCCGGGCTTGTGCCAGCACCATACTTAATAACTCTCGGATATACACTTCTACTAGCACCTCGTCCCGGCCGTAGCGGCTCCGTAGTTGCTCCACTGCCTTTGGATAATTTTCTGCAGACGGTGGAAAGCTTTCCACTAAGGCCCGAGCATTTGAGTCCTCTTTTAAACATTGTAGTAAATATTGAAATTTATCTTCATCTGCAATGTTCCGGTCTTCATGGATTTTTTTGAACTGTCCCCAAAACTGGATCCACTTTTTTGGGTCATCGTCGTACTTCTTGATTTCAATTTGCGGCAGTTTATAATTTCTTTTTTCTTCCTTTGGTACCGTTGTCAAATTCTTCTCCTTTAGTGATTCTTTTGCTTGTAGCTCCAAATACTTTTGTTTGAATCTGACAAATCTGCACACGAAATCTTCTGCTTCATCGACTTCTTTCGTGAAAATGGGTTCCTCGAAGTCCGATGATGTTACGTACTCCGTTTGTATGATGGAGTCTAAAACTTTCAGCCGATCCATCTTTTCTTGCAAATATAAGAAGTCTACTTCTACGGCGCTGAAATCCTTTTCCTGCAGCTTTTCTTGTAAAGACAGTGCCGTTCTATTAAACAACCTTCTCACTTGTTGCCTTTCTCTTTTAGTTTTAATATTTTCGGCCATGATGGATTGAACTCGGATTGAAAGGAAACAATTTTGACGTGCTTTCTTAAGTACACCGGTTTTGTTGATTCTAAATCCCGACGGTCGCCACTTGTTGATAAATAAAATCGTAATATCATTTACAGTGTTTATATTTATTGTAAATCAATTATCAATGCCTACTGTTGCGGAATCCGAGCTTCGAGAGATACCCTCGACAAAAACAGAGCCGCGGGCATAGACCACACACACTAAAGGCGCACACACACGCAACAATCCCCAACAGATATAGATCTACAAAGTCAAGTTGATTTATCATTTTCTTAAAAGTGCTTTTTTATGAACTTTTCGGAAACGCCTTTTCCCAGATCGAATACGATGTGTTATCGGATACGCCGAGTTAAGTAAGTATTTTTTAATTCTTTATTTACTATCCTTTTTCACACCTATGCGATGTTATATTTGTATTCCAATCAATTGATTTATTTAGGTAGGTAGTCTGTGTTGCCGGGTGGTTATGCAGCTCATACATAAATGAATATCAATGAAAACAGTTGGTTACTTAGCAATATACCTAAACGTTTGAGTATTGAATTACGTGAGCTATACGATAAACGAATATGAAGCCCACTTTCTTCTTGTTGTTGTCTTTGAAATTTGAAATAGGTATAGTAGATAATTAGAAACATAATTTCAAAAATACATACATACCTCCTACACTTTCATCTCATTATTTAATGTTATGTTTTGCAGATGCATAGTGCATACAATCATGCCACGTCCTCATGCTGAGAAAAAGTCAGGACAGAGGTATTTTCAACATGGATGTCAATTGTTGGAGAAAACAACAATTATCCTGGGCCAATACATGAAATCAGGAAGATACAGCGTGCATCCATTTCAAGGTGAAAAAAATGGATACATCTTTTTGTAGACGATCGTACTTCACCAATTCGTTTACCAGTTAGTGATTGAAGAAGTTAAACAAATCGCTACAAGTTATAGGTAATCGTATTTAATCCTCCTTTTAATATACTATTCATAAATAGGTTAGTCAAAAATAAATAAATGATATTATATATACAACTTAATTTTATTAGTCTCCTGACTGGAATAATTATTTGTGTACAAATCACTTAACCCTTTCAGTACGGCGTGATTATAATTTGTACTCAAATTGGACGAGTTAACTCGCCAATCCGAGAAAGATTTTTTATAGAATACTGTTCATGTACTATCTACCTACTGAGGCATCTTAACCTTCCCGTATAAACTTCCCCATTTTCATACTAAAAAATGATAGTAAATTATGATTTCTGAAAAGAATAACTTTATTACCATTATTTAATTTAAAAAGTGGGAAGTTGCCACGGGAAGTTTAAGATGTCACAGTGGGTGGATGGTACATGAACAATTTTTAACGGATAATATTATGGGTGTGTGTGTGCACGCACACAGACACACGAAATTAGTCCACACCAAATCCGTGGGCGGCGCTTGTGCTCACGAGTATCCAAGTTTTCACGCGAGATGGCTCTCTTTACCTGATATATATTATTATACTCTTTGGCGCGAACCTTTTGCTTTTCTTTTGTAATAGGATTGGATACTTCTATCAGCGCGGTCGATAAAAGCACCTGACTGTTTTGATTACAATAATTGACCAACGACTCTGCTTGAGTGACAACACCAGCATTATTGACAGTCGATGGCTCGTGCAGCAGGCTGTTGTGCTTCTGCTTGCACTCCCGGCAAGGCCCCATACGGCACTCGTTGGTGGGGTGACCTTGTCTTAAACAATTAGCGCATAATCTATATTTATTTACATCAGCCATTCTTTCGGGAATGGATTTGGCCTTGAATGTCGTACATTCGTAGATTTTATGGTTTTCATTACAAATTACACATTGATGTATCATTGTTTTGCTATTATTATTATTTTGATTGATGCTTGCAAAGGATTTCGTATAAGAAATTCTTTCATGCTTTAAATTATTAGAATTGTTTTTATTATAATAATAATAATTATTTATTTATTTATTCAGACAACATGGGTCCATCGAGTCGTTAGTTTTGTTACTTATCCTATGTTAATTGAATAAATTAATTAATGAATACAATTATTAGAATTACAATTACTTATACATTATACATTATAATTAGCATTCATTCGATCATGCTTATTAAAATTATTATTATTGTAATTATTATCACTATATTTATTATAATTATTATTTTGTGATGTTGATGATGATACTGGACGGGATGTCGAAGGCAAAGATTTTGATGAACTATTTTCATATTTATTTCTGCTCAAAGCCTCTAGAACATCCGCGCGATTAATTAGGAATTTGTTGAACTGGTCTAGTGTTGGTATATCATCAAGTGTGTTCCTAAATTCTTCCCATTTGGTGAGCGTTTGATTGTCCAATTTCGACGTTAGCATATAAATGAGCAACATATCCCATTTATCCGTGGGCTGGCCTAGACTAGCCAATGCACGCAAATTTTTTGTGACGTGGTCAACCTAAAATCGCAAAGCCCTTTCCGTCTCCCGTGTGAGCGCGTGAATGTTAAACAATGCACTAATGTGATGATTGACAAGCAATCTTTTGTTATTGTAACGCTCACAGAGGAGTTTCCAGGCCTCAGCGTAGTTGGCTGATGACACTTCAAGATTTGACACGATTCGTGCGGCATCACCTTCAAGGTAAGAAAGTAGGTAGTGAAATTTATGAATTGATTTTATGCGATTATTGTTGTGAATTAAATTTTCGTATGTATCGCGGAACTCTAGCCAGCGAAAGAACGAGCCATCAAATTTAGAAATTTGAATTTGTGGTAATTTGAACCCCAAGTCTTGTTGTTCGAAAAAAGATTGAGCATCCAAAATGGACCCGCGTCTTTGGAGATCGGAGTCGATTTGATTATATTTTTCAAGTAATGTTTTAGCAGTAGCAATATTCATAATAATATCGTGCTCAATTTTTTCTCGCTCATCGATTTCACTTTCTATATTCTCAGGATTTAAAATCTCGATCCTATTTTGCAAATCGTCGAATTTAACTGATAATCCTTCCAGTTTACCAAGCTTAAGCGATAATTCGGCTAGTTCTACATTTGTTAACTGCGTTTTATCTTTGATTGTAGACAGATAGTTCTTAAATTTGGTAATCTGGCCTTTTGCGGAACTACGCATAGTGAGTAGTTCTTTTAAAGGTATATCTGTTAAATTAGGCATTTTAAATTATTGAAATTATGTTGCACTTTCGGTAAAATACGTTAACTTTAGGTAAATAATGAATTGGCTCACGCTCCTCACGGGCTGCACTTCCCCCGAAGCAAACCGGCACCACCAGAACAGCTGATGGCGCTCCTCCGACTTTCTCTGCGTGCGGGCAAGCGGCGCCGCGCCAACAATATGCTGAAATAGTCGGCGAGATACGTGAGAACAGCGTAAACACAATAGAATGATTACTGGGACTAAATATAATCACTTTGAATTAAATGCAAAATTAAAGTCGAAAATTACGAATTTAACGATGTTTTTCTGTACTAATTTCGATACTATACAACTACTTTTATCTAATTTATAGCATTTAACATTATTTGTATATTAATTATTAATGAATTCTTGTCGAAATTACTAAAAAACTACGTAAATTTAACTTAATATTTTTTCTGTATAGATATGCGGGTATACCTAACAACCGTTACGGCGATGTATTTCTTTGTTCTTAAAATACGATTATTTCACTATATTTCGGGAAATTACTATTTAAACTAACAAATGGAAGCTTACTTTAATGATATTGGATGTTATTTTAAGGTAATTTAATGTGTTTGTTATGATTTGGGAAAGACAAAGGAATCCAAGGCACTTATCTGTTTTGTAGACTGCACTCGAAGTGTGAAACTTTAGATGTCTCACTGGTCTTCTGGGTGATTTTAGACGTCTATACGATGATAATGTTTGCCACAGCTGGTCCACAGATCCATTCTTCAACCCTTTTGTTTTAGCGATGTTACGCGGCGATGAAGTAGGAACTCGGAGCTGGGAATTTTCTTCGTTCTTCCAATTATTTTGCGTTATTCCATTTTATTTTTCATGGGCCACCATTTTATGTCTTGTATGGACATAAGGGAGTTTGAAGATAAACTCCAGATAATATTTTTACAATTTAATTATAAAAAAACATGCTTTGCAAATGAGATCGGTTCGAAAAGTGAGTAGGCAAATATTCTTGACAGCCGGTATAGCTTAGGCGCCTTGCGATATTTGATTAGCAATCTTGTGTAGGAACTAGTATTTTCTAGGCCGGAACACTTTGTTTTATCGCCCTTGGTAAGTAATGTACTATTTCGGACAAAATGTATTAGGTGACTCTTTATTAGGGCTATAAACGTTAGGACAAATGATCACTAGGACAAACAACATGTTGGTATCCAAAAATAGGACAAAAAATTTTAGGGATCTCAATATAGACCCAAGTGGCGCACGGCGCACCTCTAGTACTGACGCGCAACGAGGCAACTACGAGTATGTACCTAACCTAAACACATTATTTCATAACTAAAAATATTGACTACTGCCCAATCCCTCTCATCTATGAGAGGAGGCCTGTGCCCAGCAGTGGGACGTATATAGGCTGATGATGATGATGATGATGATGAAAAATATTGATAATTTGGAAGCCTACGAACTCCTTGTTACCTGGAGGGGTTGATCTGCAGCGCGTGTATCCCGGTCTGGTGCTCGGCGCCGGCCCACGGCGCGCGCGGCCGCAGCGTCGGGATGTCTTTCAGCGAACGAGTGCGCACGTCGTATACCTTCAACTGGGGCAAGCGATAGGTTTGAGAGAGGTAGGGCACAGCAAAATATCATCTTGCTCGAATTTGGAGCAGCCCAACTGGGGAAGTACCTCCGCCTTGCAGAAGACATTATTTATAATAACATTATTTACTATACAAGTATGTACCTACTACCTAGCGTTGTGTTCCTGGAGGTGAGCAATGTTGCCAGAGCTCTAGAGGATGTACCGTGTTGAGAGTGAGGGACATAAATTTACCCCTTATGCTGTGAACACAGTGAATCATACACTACGGCAACGCGCATATGACTCCTTTGGAGTCGCGAGCGTCTATAGGCTGCGGTGTCCGCTTACCATCAGGTGAACCGTAGAAAAACAAACAGAGCCAATCATACATAAAGCTATTACAGTTAGGTCTTGGCCAACATCTAGCCAGGGAGCAGAGATGAGGCCGACGATGAAGCGAGCTCACCCAGGAGATGCTTATTCGCTCGTGCCTTAAAAATGTCCAGGTTATATGAACTCGAAAATACAAACGCCGGCAGGAAATTCAAAACGTTAACAGTGCGCATTACAAAAGAAGATGAAAAGCGCTTGGTTCGATTAAGACGAATTTCGACCAGCTAAGGATGGTAATTGGTAGCCAAGCCATACGTCTGGAATGTGATTATTTCAATACAATATAATTCAACCAATCTTGGAGCAGGTCATCATCGTGATAGTTAAGAGCTTAGTGGATTGCTAAAACATAAGACATTTGGATAATTTCGTAAGCGCGATTTACGAGCTGCTTAATTGTTTCCGCGATAATTGAATAACAAGTTATTAAATAAAACGAGTTTATCGAGTATATTCTCTATTAAACACATGCTCACGTTTCGACCTATCTAATACTAGAGTCAAGCAAATACATCGCTATATTACATTGTACAGTAGTGTGTGCATTAGCATATTATTTTGTAAATGGATCCACTGAAAATCAGCGTCGTGGCACCTCATGCTCCGACACAATGCTGCATGAGTGGACTCCTTTTTGAGACCATCTTCAAATGTGTATTTCCTAAATTTAAGTTAACTGTATTCTATGTTGTGGTTTCAAATAAATAAGTCATTCATTCATTCATTAAATATTTCCATACACGCAGCTCGCGTCAAACACCACTCTGATTTTGGTAGTGTATTCTTACCTTGTTACACTTAGTGATTAGGACAACATGTCGATCCGAGAGCCTATGAGAACAAAGCAACTTGTTTATGTTGCCGAGGAAAAGGGTCTCTCGAAACGGATCCCCAGTCAGCGTGTAACGGGTTCACATAGTGCTACACTATATAGAAGACAGACACTAGATATTGCCACAGCAGCAGCGGCGATATCAGCTTGCGTTAAAAACTACTCTTAGTTTATTACAGTAGTGTATTCTTACCTTGTCACATTTAGTCCCGAAGACGACCTATCGATTCGACAGCCATTAAACAGCTTCTTCATGTTGCCGAGGTTGAGAGGGGTCATCCAGACCAGCCCCTCTAGCACAACATGCATTCCATCTCTACTCGCGCGCGAGATAAGCTACCTGTCACTTTTTGACAGCATTCATCAGACAGTGACAGGTAGCCTATCTCGCGGGCGAGTAGAGACGAGATGCATGTTATGCTAGCCCCATATATTTTCAGTTAGCATGTGACGGGTCGCATGGTGCTAAACTACATAGTAGACACTAGTAGATATTTCCACACTAGCAGCGGCGATATCAGCTTGTGTTAAAAACGACTCTAAATTTAGTTGTGTATTCTTACCTGGTTACATTTAGTCCCAAAGACGATCTGTCGATCTGACAGCCATTGAGAACAGAACACTTTGTTAATGTTGCCGAGGTTGAGCGGGGTTTCCCGGAACAGATCCCGGGTAAGCATGTGACGGGTCGCGTACAGTGGATCCACTGATCGAGGCTGCAAAATACATATAATTGTAAATATTAAGCCGTCTTCATTACACGAGATACCGCGAACATTCGAGCTGCCACGCGCAAGACGTCTACACCGCTAGAATGTTTTAAAATAAGGGAAGACTTTAGTTAAAAAAAACATTCGAATAACCAAAAATATTCGATATCTCAAATTATCGTCATCAAGTCAATCAATCAAATTTTCGGTGCATTATCAAGGGCAATGAGTTTATGCAAACAGATTAGATAACCACCGATATAAAGAAAAATATACGACCCTCTTCTCCCGCAGTTTGAAAAATAAGACGTAATAACGTCTAATTATTTAAATATAACCGTTTAAAAAATCATAAATTTTCACTCGGTGCCATGTATGTGTGAGTGAGTTTTATACTGTCCACTGACTGTCCATGTAAAGAAAATGGCCGCGGTTTATGACAGATCGTTGTCCAAAACCTCCAATAGATGGCTCGGATGTCAATTTTAAGCTGTTGTTGACAGTTAGCTATAACAGTAGGTAGTACTTATTGACTTAATAGGTGGCGACACTTTCTTTGCAAACACTTTTATTTTGTGATGAAAGAGAAGGCATTCATTTTATCATACTGCGCTCTTCATTTTGGTAGTGACGTAACAGCCATGTCATTTGTTTTCTGATAGAACGATTTTCAAACTGTTAATGAAGGTGAAACGAAACTGAACACTTTATTGTTGCTTTATTGGGATTGCCTTATAAGGCACAGTAGTAAGACTCGACGTGAAAGGTAACGCTTTATTACAAAAGAAAAATGTGCACAAAAATTGCAAAAATGTCTATAACAGTCATGTAACAGTAACACACATTATTATTATATTATAGATGATTGAGTTTCTGTTGAAATTATAATTGAGAAGTTTTACGATTTGTGTTTTAATACAGTTTTAAAGAAGTAAGGCGCCTACTCCGTACGAGTATACGTATGATTGGATTATATGGATAATTATTATTTTTGAAGTGAATACAAAACCCCGACAACGAAGTACCTATTCACTTCAAATAATCAAAACTTTTTCATCTCTACCTTTTACAAGGTAATGTATGGAGTTCTATGGAGGCGAATCTCCTAAAATAAATTTATTACCGACCTGCATAAATGACATGTATTTTTGCTCAAGATGAAACACAACCATTTGTACTCGGACAACTATCTGCCTACATGCAAATTAAAAGCGTCCATGGGCTACGGTTGTTCATTGATAAAAAATAGCTCTACGGTGTCAATCGAATGTTAAGAACGACCATAGGCTACGGTGTTTATTGAAAATCAACAGAGACGATAGGCTACGAAGTTAAACGGAATAGTCGAATGGGCTACGGTGTTAATAGGATGTAACATGGTCCATAGGCTATGGTGATAATTGGATATAACAACATCAGTAGTGGACTTTAGGTCAACCAATTTGATTTCTGGGCAACTTCGTACCTTGTCACAGTAACATCAATACGAGATTTCTAGCGGCTTTCATATAGATTTTCACTGTGACAAGGTAAGAAGTGGCCCAGAAATCAAAATTGGTTGCCGGTACATCCCACCGTGCCATGAGTTGATGAATGAGCATTTTTTATAATACCACGGCGGTGGCAATCAACCTTATGGTTTGTTACCATCTTAAGTAGACAGCATAGCCTATGGACGATTGTGACTCAACAAAATATTCGATAGCGGTTTGTGCGACCTATTTTTTAGATCTACAGAACTCGTCGTGGTGTCCTTATAGCGTGTTGTAGTCTCATCCAAGCATGCATTTTGGGAATATACAGGGTGGATTTTCTTTATGCGTCAGTTAGGACAGCTACCTACTAGATCCCGTGCTGCTACGCGAAAATGGTTTCGGAAGACCCTCCCTTAATTTTTAATTAATGAAGATTGGCGTTTACAGATTTTGGAAAAAAACATGGAGGACAGGATGCGAGAAAAATGTCATTTTTCACTAACTTTTTTTTATGCCATTCGATCCTCTCGAGTCCTAACCAGGATCGAAGCTTGTATCTTGTATGGGACCAAAATAAATTCAGGTTAGAAAAGTCACAAATCGAGGAAAACTTTTCCCATACATTGACATCAAAATCCGTTTTTAGGGTTCCGTAGTAAACAAGGAAACCTTATAGTTTCGCCAAGTCCGTCCGTCCATCTGTCCCCTGCCACAAAGTAAATAGCGGCGGCGCGCGCCGGAGCAGAGAGTCCGCTCAGTACAAAGTGCCATTTTCGCCGCACGCACACAGACGTACCATTTACAGGCATTCTCGGTTGATTTCGGACGAGCTTAGTCGCGACTGTCACTGTCGCGTCGCGAGTGCTAGTTGTGCGCGCGTTGATCACTTGACGTCGCCGCCGCTACGTAGGTACTTTGCGTCACGTACGTCAAAATGAATAACCGATATTATTACAGTTGGAATGTATTTTATTGTTTAAATACAACAAAAAACTGTGCCTACACTTTCTTCAAATTTTCAAACGATATTGAAAGGTAAATAAAACGGTTTTCTCATTTTGGTAGTTACAATAGGTTGGTAGGTAGGTAATTTTTTGAAACTAGCCGCTTTGATAACGACGATCAACCATTATACATTCATCTTATCGTTCGCTGGTAAAACGCCAGTATTTAAGTAGTTACTATGGTTTAGTTAAGTAGGTACCTAATTAATTAGGTACTTATATCCGTCCGTCCGTCCGTCCGTCGCCTGTCACAAAAATTTTTCCGAAGAATTTTTAGACTTCTCATTGACCTATGAACTAGAAATTTGGTGACAATGTTCAATATTACGTATATTTTAACAACAAATACTAATATATTGATAAATCATATTTTTGAGGTTGATTCAGAACCCTAAATGTGCGAAGTCCGACTCGTACTTGGCCGGTTTTTTACCTAGATACGCTGGTTCATATTTAAATGTCATGTTGAAGAATTTTTATTATACCTACTCCTTTTTAAAGTTCAGAATCAATACAGAAGCAACCCTGTGAGTCGGGCAAGTTTAGGTATGTATTTTCAAGAACGGCGGGAACGGACCTTCTGTATATTTTTTATTTTGTGCCCCTGCTTTCCTCAGTATCCGTTAGTACAAGAAAGCTGTAATTTGGCATGAGTATACATATGAAAGACGCCGACAAAAAAGTAGAAAAAATCCTGAATTTTTTTTATTACCTCCCCTACACGTAAAGTGGTGGTGCATTTTTTGAAGTGAAAACTTCTTTAGCGGCGCTGAGCACTTTTTGTGATGGGAGAAAATTGTTAAACTCGCGACGATTCGTAAGACCAGCTAGTTTGACCCCTCCTAGTATAGTGATTGCGATGCTAGGAGGGGTCTACTCAGCTAAACTCAGCTGGTCTTACGATGCGTAAGACACAATGATACTTGGGACATTTATGTATCATATTCATACTCATTATATTCATATTCGCATAATCCATTTACATATATAGGTACATAAATGTCCCGAGTATCATTGTGTCTTACGCGTCGTGTAACCAGCTGAGTTTAGCTGAGTAGACCCCTAACATGGCAATCACGATACTAGGAGGGGTCAACTAGCTTGTCTTACGAATCGTCGCGAGTTTAACAATTTTCTCCCATCACAAAAAGTGCTCAGCGCCGCTAAAGAAGTTTTAACTTCAAAAAAGTTTATCAAAAATGACCTTTTTCTCCCACCATGTATGTTTTTTTTTCAAAATCTGAAAGGTCAAACTTCATTAATTCAAAATCAAAGGAAAGTCTTCTTAGATCATTTTCGCGTAGCAGCACGGGATCTGGTAGCTGCCAATGCTGCCATTGCCATCATCTTTAAAAATCGACCTAGACCCAAAATAAGCATGTATGTATGTACTATCGAACCAACTGAATCGTGCGTGACCCACCGTGGAACCTTGTCACAGAAAATGTCATAGTGACATCGTACTGCCTGACAACGAAAATCATTATGACACTTTCTGTGACAAGGTTCCACGGTGGGTCACGATTCATCACGAAGTTATAATAGGAGATGACGTGTAGATGGCAGAACGAGTGTGCTGTTCGAAGTGACATTGGTAACAGCAGGCGAATGACAGAAATGCAGAAGTGAGCAGTATATTAGAATATATCAACACCGACCCAGGAAACAAGTGACATTTTGCGTCACCGGCAAGCGGGCATTTTCTGAAACTGATACTAATATGTACCATTAGAAATTATTTCCATGTATTAGCAAATAATAATTATGTGAGTTGACTGCTAGACTGAAAGTTCATATTTTAGCATTGTCGAGATTCATTCAGATTATCCACACGTGGTTAGGTATTGCACACAACCATGTCTGGATAAATTACATGATTTAATTTAGGTAAAAAAAAAAATTATGAAGTGTAGTCATAATTGAAAATATTGCGGTCTTCCTGATTTTATATTTTCATTAATTTTCGATATTTTAATTGGTTTTAAATTTTAATAGAATGTTATTTAAGATCAAACTAATAAATATCGCAATTTTTCAGCAGAAAAGGTAAATACGCCGGTTCATGGTTTGAAATCTGGGGGCACGGCAGTGCCCCCGCAAGTCGAGCAAAAAGGTGCACGGCCGTACCATCCTTTTCTCGAAGCCATTCAGGCCATTTTCAACATCCTGTACTTTTGTCCCAGTTAAAGCTAGAACCCTGAATTTTCAGAAACATGTAGGGCATAATATGGGTTAGATATATTCTCAATAACATTCAATTTGAACTTTTATTTTAAGAACTATTGCCCCTTAAAATTCCTTAGTTTTGTCACTGACTCACTGACTGACTGACAGATCATCAATCGTTTAAGGTACTTCTAGCAGACCCACAAGCTCCAAATTTTAAACATAATTAGTTTTTAGCCTATTAATTGCTAGAAAATTAAAAAATATTGCAATATCAGTCACGTATCTGAGATATACAAACTGCATAAGTAAGTTTGTAATCCTACACAAAATACATGCGATTACAAAGTTACTTTTACAGTTTGCATGTTCGTTATTAGAAGTCATACCTGAAAAAAAAAGGGATGAGATCCCATCAAAAGCATTACATGTAAAAAGATGCAAGTCTCGCAACACAGTTCTTTTACAACAAAAAGTAATGATATGTAATCTTAAACCAAGTCTGTTATATTTTAGTCAATAGTACCGGAGGGGTGCCCACAGAACAACATTTCCACCGACTTGCATCTGCATAACTTTATTTTTTTTTATATATATAATGACATGATCAAAAACATAAAGTACCTAATGCTGATGCAGGTCGGTGGAAATTTTGTTCTGTGGGCACGCCTCCGGTACTATTGACTAAAATATAACAGACTTGGTTTAAGATTACATATCATTACTTTTTGTTGTAAAAGAACTGTGTTGCGAGACTTGCATCTTTTTACATGTAATGCTTTTGATGGGATTAGATATTTTAGAACAGTATTAATAGCTACTGTTAGAATACGTGCGCCGGAGCCAGCACGTTGTCGGATGGCCGAATGTCATGATTTTGTAAAATAGAGGGTAGATAATTGTACAAAATGAGGGTAAGCACATTATTCTTGGGTGGGGAAACAAGATCAAAAAGCCGATGCCTGGACAGAGGCGGTTGATTCGTTAACGAGCGCTTGTAGTGTATGTTTCTTACCTCAGGCGCCTGTATTTCCCTAGAGCGGACATAGTCCACGAAGTTGTATGAGGTAGTGAGTATGCGGTGCTGCTGGAACGGAGTCTCCTCCTCTCTATCGCTGTCCAAGTTTTCAGGCTTGTCGGGGCAGCTAACTCTGCAACATACAGTCAAAGCACTCAAAAGAATGTGTACGATACCGTACATTAAGATATATATCCATATGTATTAAATGTAGGTAGAATAAGTATTTGAAATATGTAGGTAGAAAGTAAGAGCGAGTTGGACGTTAACCGCGACACGCAACGCATCCTCTGTAAAAGAACTAGAATAGGAAAAGTGGAAATACAGTAATTTAAATTTATATGAAGGCGTTTTCCTTACACCGAGACCTGCGCCCTTCATATTGGTCCTTCGCAAGAAAAGAGGATCATTGCGCGGGCGGGTTTTAGTGCAGTGCGCTAACACGGAACGGACTGAGTGAGATTCGTGGCCGGCAAGTGGTCGGCATTACCGTGAACGTTCTTCTCCAACAAAGTGGCACGCTCACGCAGTGCGTGCAGCCAGTGCAGTGTCTTTCTTCGAAGCCCGTTACACCGCATCGATGGGGAACTGTTTGCAGAGCCCATGCTACGTCACGGGGTGACAAGTATATCGGTGTGCAGTGCGCCCGATATTTCATCTTCTCGGCGTCAGAGGAACAATGTCAGGCGAGCCTAGTTAATAAGTTGTTTCTACAGTGCAGATACCCTTATAGCCTGGTTGGTGGGCAGTGCTCACATTTATTTCGCCTGACTGCCTAAATTCGACGTGCGAGTTCGAGTATTTTTTTTGTGTGTACAGTGTACATGACTTTCGCCGAGCTAAACATTGCTGCGGAAGAACTTTTATACCAAAGCGGTAAATTAATATTTACGTGCAGTGCTCGTAAGCTAATAAACATTTTACACCAGCTTTGAACATTAAAGTTTTAATTTTTCAATGGTAGGTAATATCACAAAACAGTGACGAACTTGGTTCTCGAACATTCCCGGTATAAGTGTCTATACATGAAAAACAGCGTAAAATCGTTTTCGTTGTGCACGAACAAAACGTCGTTTGAAGTACGGCGAGAACTACGTGACGTCGGGCGGCTGTGATTGGTGATTGCATCGCGCGGTGCGCTGACGGAGCGCAACGATTCGTCTGTGTTTATAGTGTCACTGTCATAGTGTTGACTGTTGTGTGCCGCCATAAACCGGCAAAATAAAACTTCACTTTGCAAAGATTTCGTTTGCAAATCGATCTTGTTATTGTTCCCAGTTCGCCATATTGTCATATTTCAATTGTTACATTGTAAAATAACAAAAAATTGTGTTGTGAAATCAACAACAAAAATGTCAGAAGAATTAAAGAGACTAGTAGCAGCCAGGGGACAGTGCAAGGGATTTTTAACCAGGTTAAAAGCATACATCAGGGACTTGGACACAGGTAACTACGACTTAGCCATTTTCCGTGAAAAAAGAGACAGATTGGAAAAAATATACACAGAATACATGGAATTAAACTTAGAAATTTCTTTGTTAGATGCGAACGACAAAGAGGTCGTGGAGACAGTCGAGGAAGCATTCTTCGAAATGTCAGCATTTCTTAATTCTAAAATCACGCCGATTCCTGCGCCGGTTGCGGTAGCTTCACCAGCCGCGCCAGCAGATCCTGGGTCGGCCACAAGCTTACAACGCTTGCCTAGAATTGAAATTAAGAAGTTCAGCGGGGAGGTAGGTCATTACCACGACTTCATTACATTATACAATAGTGTCATTAACAAAGACCCCAATCTGTCGCAGTGCGACAAGTTTTATTATTTAAGATCGCTATTAAGTAGCGAAGCATTAAATATAATTAAGCATTTGCCTTTAAATAATGATAATTATGACATTGCGCTCAAGCTGCTTTCTGAGCGCTATGACAATAAACAGCAAGTGATAAATTATCATGTAAATTCTATTCTTGACCTGCCGTGCATAAATAAAATGTCAGCTGCTGCCATTCGAGACTTAGTGACTAATACTAAACAGCATTTGGGTGCACTTAAAAATATGAAAGTACCAGTGGAGCACTGGGACTTGATCATCTTGACGGTTCTTCAGCGCAAACTTGATCAATATACTCTAAGAGCATTTCACTTAGAGAAACAAGGCTTGGAGTTGCCGCAATTGCAGGATTTATTTAAATTTCTAGAGGACCGAGCTGCTGCACTGGAAACATTTGGGCATTCTCAAGTTACCAGTGCTGGCCGGCGGAACAGCTTAGTTGCTGCCACCACAAAAGAAAACAAATCCAATAAATCTACAAAATGTAAGTACTGTAGTTCTCAACTGCATAAGATGCACCAGTGCCCAGGTTTTAAGCTATTGGACACAGCACAGCGTCAAGACTTTGTGAATGTTAACAAACTATGTAGCATTTATTTAAATGAACACTATGGTAAAAAATGCCTGTTTGGCTTTAGATGTTCAGTCTGTAAAGACAAACACAACTCTTTATTGCATGAGGACAATGTCCCAAATAAAAGTTCCGGCCATGTAAGCTTGTTATCAAAAGTCAGTGACAATATACTCCTGCCTACTGTTAAGGTTAGGTTAATTAACAAGCAGGGTAATTCTATCTATGTCAGGGCGATTTTAGATTCCGCCAGTCAAGTTTCCTTTGTGAGGGCAGACTTGGCAAAGGAGCTTGGCTGCGCATTACAGCAATCTGACACTATTATAAGTGGGGTGTGTGATGGTCTCACTAAAACAACACAACAGGCTACAATTGACTTATATTCAACTGCAAATGATTTCAATATGTCAGTGACATGTCATGTAGTTAATAATATCACTAGCAAGATGCCGCAGTTTGTGGTGAATAAAAAAGAACTTAGTTTGCCTTCCCATATTAAATTGGCTGACAATGATTTTCACGTTTGTGACAAGATAAGCATCCTTTTAGGTTGTGACATATTTTTCCAGGTGTTGCTCCGAGATCAGCTTCCGGTACCACCTGGCGAGCTGTATCTGCACAGCACACGCTTCGGCTACATTGTAGCAGGGAAGGTGACGAGCCGCACTGCCAGTGCTGCTCCTCACCTTACCTCAGCCTTTTGCTGCAAGCCTGTCGGTAACGATTTAAGCTTGGATAAATTAGAGGTGTCAATTTCACAATTCTGGCAAACGGAGAAGGTGCCTGAAATTTATATTGAAGCCAATTCCGAACATGAGTTAGCGGAAAAAATATTTAAAGAATCGGTTGTGCTTGAAAATAATAGATTTCAGGTAGCTTTGCCTTTAAAACAGGATATTAAACAATTGCAATTAGGTGACTCGCTCACATGTGCTTTAAAATGGTTTAAAAATTTAGAAATTAGATTCGCCAAGGATCCAACTTTGTATCAAAGTTACAAAGCCTTTATTGATGAGTATATAGAACTAGGCCATGCAATCCGCATCCCTATTACTCAATATGATTTAGACACCCAAGCGGTATTCTTTTTACCTCATTTTCCTGTATTTAACTCTAACAGCACAACTACTAGAATGAGGGCAGTTTTTCATGGCAGTATTCCAAGTTTAAACAAGGTGTCTTTAAATGACGTCTTAATTAATGGGCCTGTTGTGCAAAATGATCTGTTCAGTATCTTAATTCTATTCAGATTATTTAAATATGTCGTAAATTGTGACATAAAGAAGATGTTCAGACAAATTTTGGTGCAACCATCACACCGCCCATTACAAAATATACTATGGAGAGATTCTCCTCGTAATGAGATACAATGCCTGCAGCTTCAGACAATTACATACGGATTAAAAAATAGCGCGTTCATTTCAACTCGGTGTTTGCTCGAGTTAGTAAATAGATATAAAGACGACTTTCCCCTGGCTGCAGAAGTATTGCTTCACAATACATACGTTGATGATGCAAGTATAGGTTGTAATGACAAAGACCTTGTAATAAAAACTCGCGATGAGTTAATAGATTTGTTAAAGTTAGGCGGTTTTAGCCTGCACAAATGGTGCGCAAATGATAATTCGCTGCTCTGCGATATCCCATCTGAATGTAAGAGGGAGGGGCACGAAGTGCACTTCTCTGCGAATAAAGACACAGATTTTGTGAGGACATTAGGTCTTAAATGTAACTTAACTGATGATACCTTGATTATTAGTTGCCCTAAACAGGCTGTGCTTGATAATTATACGAAGCGAACGGCTTTGAGCTTTGTTAGCAAAATCTTTGATCCGCTTGGACTGGCAGGTCCGATTGTGGTTAAAGCTAAACTGTTAATGCAGGCGATTTGGCTGGCAGACGTACAGTGGGATTCGTCTCTGCCCGATAAGCTAAATGAGGAATTCAAGGCTTTTGCTAACAATTTATTGACAATGTCAGACATTTTTGTACCACGGAATATAGATACACGAAACGCGCACTCCATAGACATTTTCGGGTATGGAGATGCGTCAAACGTCGCGTATGGATGTTGCCTGTATTTGAGAATAGTTGACAAAAATCACAAGGTTAGCGTGAATTTGCTATGTTCAAAATCACGTATTAACCCGATTAAGAAGCTTTCTACACCTCGCGCAGAGCTTAATAGTGCTTTATTATTGGCAATGCTGGCGCACAAAGTTTACAATATAATTAAGCAAAAATTCACTATTAACGTGTATCTATATCTCGATTCGCAGGTAGTACTTGCGTGGCTAAAAATAGAGCCTATTAAATTGACTGTCTATGTAGCAAATCGAGTTAAAGCTATCCATGATTTGACTAAGGATTTCTCCTGGCATTATATAAACACGGCATTAAATCCAAGCGATTGTCTTTCTCGTGGAGTAGAGCCGCACCTTCTACAAACAAATTCGTTGTGGTTCCATGGGCCTGCTGTTTTAAGTAACCCCGATTTCAAGCCAAATGCCGGTGGGATAGTGATGCCAGGGAAAATACCTGAGTTAAAAGCTGCTCTGGTTGCGACAAGTAACAATAATAAAATAGCATTGTTTAATGACTGCTCTAGTATTAAAAAAATGAAACGAACTATAGCATGGTGCTATAGGTTCATAAATAACTGTAAAGCCTGTGTTGCACAGGACAATAATAAAAAAAATACGGGATGTTTAACTCCTCACGAATTAAAGCACTCATTAAACATAATTATAAGATATGAACAACATAAATGTTTTAATGAAGAAATTAAAGCTTTAAAAATGGGCAAACTTGTTAAGTCTAAGCTCGATGGGTTGAACCCTTTCCTGTGTTCAATGGAACTTCTTCGCGTAGGCGGAAGACTCCAGCATGCAAATATTCCATACTCACAGAAACACCCTATTATTTTGCCTAAAGGTTCAAAGATCACGCATTACATTATCGAGAACGAGCATAGAATATTATTGCACGCTGGATCAAAGCTTGTGTTAAACAGCTTGCGTTTAACATACCATATAATTAATGGCATTAGAGAAGTAACACATGTACTTTACAAATGTATCATTTGTTTCAAGTTAAAAGCGAAGCAAGCCCAACAGCTGATGGGTTCGCTCCCTTACGACAGGGTTAACGCTTGTAGACCCTTTAAAAAGGTAGGAATTGATTATGGCGGGCCATATATTGTAAAAATGTACCGTGTAAGGAAACCTATTCTGTACAAAGCGTACATCGCACTGTTCGTGTGTTTTACAACAAAGGCTATCCATATCGAGGTGGTATCGGATTTAACGACAGAGTCCTTCTTAAATGCCTTTAAGAGATTCATTTCGCGTAGAAATAAGCCATCGGTTGTATACTGTGACAATGCGAGCACGTTTAAAGGCGCTCATAATCAATTAGTGGAATTGTACCGATTGCAGTCTGCTGCAGACCACCAACAATCAGTCATAAATCATGCTGCCGAAATAGGAATTGATTTCAAATTCATTCCAAGCTACAGCCCAATTTTTGGCGGATTGTGGGAGGCTGGAATCAAGAGCGTCAAGCATCATTTGAAGCGAGTTGTTGGCACAGCAGTTTTGACGTACGAAGAATTAAACACCGTTGTTATACAAATTGAAGGAATATTAAATTCGCGTCCCTTAATGGCTTTGCCTACAACGGAACCCACGGAAATGGCGTACCTATCCCCAAACCATTTTCTGACGGGCGATTCTCTCCTTTCATATCCAGAGAGTGATTGTACTCATGTACCAACAAATCGTTTAAAATTCTGGCAGCAATGTACCCAAATGGTTCAAAACTTTTGGAAGCAGTGGCACAAACAATATCTCGTTCAGCTGCAGAACCGGCCAAAATGGCGAGTTGATAAAAATAATATAAAAGTTGGTACATTAGTGCTATTCAGAGAGGATAATGTGACTCCTCTGAAATGGCCAATCGCCAGGGTAGTGGAAATCTTTCCAGGCCCGGATGGCAAAGTGCGAGCACTTGCCATTAGAACCTGTAAAGGCACTATAGTTAGAACTAGTATTCATAGGATATCTGTACTCCCAATTGAGACTGACTAGAGCTTACTAATCATTTAAGTAGTAAAATAAATGTATACTTACCATATTACCTTATCAGATCTCGGTTGTGTGTGTAGCTTCATTTCATAGTTAGTAGCTATTTCCTTTATAAATTAGCATAGAATATGTTATCTAGCTGGCATAACTTTTAGCTCACGTTAATATCTCTGTTAGCTAATGTTAAAAAGTCAGTAGGGTTGTCAAAAAAAGGCAACACATAATTAGAATAAGTTTCTTTATTGTCATATTTGCCTCGCTGGGGAATATGTACGATACCGTACATTAAGATATATATCCATATGTATTAAATGTAGGTAGAATAAGTATTTGAAATATGTAGGTAGAAAGTAAGAGCGAGTTGGACGTTAACCGCGACACGCAACGCATCCTCTGTAAAAGAACTAGAATAGGAAAAGTGGAAATACAGTAATTTAAATTTATATGAAGGCGTTTTCCTTACACCGAGACCTGCGCCCTTCAGAATGGTCAAATGACATCAGGAAAACGGGAGGGCCAACCTGGACCAGAACCGCTACGTCCAGAACGAAATGGAAAGGCATGGAAGAGGCATATGTCCAGCAGTGGACGCAAATATGCTGAAAGAGAAGAGAGACTCAAAAGAAAATACAACGGAAATAATATCACTATGCTATGGTCTACAAACACTGAGTTCATTTACTAATGTGATATTTTGAGTACTCTTACAGTTTTCCTGTAGCTGACCGCTGATTCACTGTTTCTCTATTAAACCAGAAGCATACCATAGTTACATAAGCAACTACAGTTTGACTAAAATTTGCATTTATAAATCTTACCCTACTAAATTATTATACTCTAACTGATTAAACAACTAAACAAAGAGTGCAATGACCTATATAACCTGTAAAACTACAAGTAGCAATAAAAAAGCCTTGATTTTATGTTAAGTAATTCTTTGGGTCAAATGAAAGATAAAACAACACGAAAATAACGCGTAAACGTCAAGAACAAATTAACACATGGCTCTGTGTTATCAATCCCTTGGCCTAAATATTTTAAACACTAGAAAAAAATGCTCAACTATAACTAAAAGTTGCCCTGGTGAGGAAGGTGAAGCAGTAATAAATAAAAATAATAGTACATTACTTACCAAGGGCGATAAAAGAAAGAATGTCTCAGATAGCAGGTATTTTACGCCCGAGCCGAAGGAAAGGGCGATAAATATGCGATCTGAGGCTTTCTTTATTATCGCCCGTGGTAAGTACAACATTTTATGTCACCCCCTGGCCAGAAAGTGGGTTTTTTCGCGCGCGGAGCGTGCGATAATGGGCACTTTATGGCCAGGTGTGACATAAAGTAAATACTATGTTCGATATTTTAATGGCAGCAATTTATTCGTTCTATTTACCTTAGCATTTCAGCTTTTGCCTTGCGTTCTTTTAGTCTTTTAGGAATATAACAGGAGGGATATCTCCCTTCGACCGCTCGACGTACTGTTTGTGCCATTTTACTTATAACCTTAGTATCTAGCAGTGCAGCAAACTCCAACCTACTAGAATAGAAAACAGGAGGCAATGAATAAAAACACCAGGAGATGCAGAAAAAAACAGGAGATAACAAAAATATACCTGTACGTACCTTATTTAAAAAAAAAAAGTTAGTTATGTTATGTATGCACAGACTACTAAGATTTACATGAGTTAGGTCCCACACAGGCATCGGTTACACGGTGATTAATACTCACAATACTGGGGTGTCAATATTATCATAGCATCAATATCCGAAATTCTTATCGTGCCGTCACCTTCGCTCTCGTATTTTACACTTTGAGTGAATGGGACGGCACTATACGAAGTTCGGATTTCGAAATTAGTCAAGAAAAACGTTCCGTTCGATGTGATAAAAAATAATCGTTGCCAACATTACCGTATTGAGGAGATTTCACACATCATCATCATCATCATCATTGGCCTGTGACATCTATAAAAGATGATTTAAGCAGCGTCCTTTAAATTGCGGCACTTGCGTACATGGCTAGTAAGGCCAATACGAGAGCGGCAGGCACAATAGGCACATCCGCATATATGGCAGGGATATATCATGCATTTCACACAATACTGAAAATAAAGTAGTAGATCAGGAGAAAGCCCTAAAAATCATGTAATCTCCTGGTAAACCAGGAGAGTTTGCAGCACTGGTATATATCTAGGAACAATTATACCGAAATCCACACGGTTCACTATTTATTCACTTTCGTTTTGTCCTATTGTAAACAGATCCATAAATCGACATTGTCCGTGCAGCAATGGAGTCCGACCCATGCTATGTCATTGGCAACATATTACATTCTTATTTATGATGGCAACTTAGTTCTAAGTAAAAATCCCGATTTTTTTATTGAAAACAGCGCCATCTAAATCGTAATTGTTCCACCGAGCTTTCAGTATTGCTATCATGAAACAAGTATAAAGCTGCCTACACAAAGCCCTGCCTGCAGGGCCCTGCTTGCAGTGCCACTGCCAAATCGTATTGTGTGTAGGCAAGCAGGGCCGATTTTTTAGGGTTCCGTAGTAAACTATGAACCCTTATAGTTTCGCCATGTCCGTCCGTCCGTCCGTCCGTCCGTCCGTCCGTCCGACCCCCATTTTTCTCAGTAACCGTTAGTACTAGAAAGCTGTAATTTGGCATGAGTAGACATATCAATGACGCCGACAAAACGGTAGAATAAAATCTTAAAAAAAAAAAATTTTTAGGGTACCTCCCCTACATGTAAAGTGGGGGTGCAATTTTTTTTCTGCCAAACCCTATCGTGTGGGGTATCGTTGGATAGCTCTTTTAAAAATATTATTATGTTTCTAAAAGCATTTTTTGATTAAAGAATTGGTTAGCGTGATATTAAGCTTTGAAGTGATAATTTTAGCTATGGTCAAGTGTCCCCCCCCCCCCCCTGCCAACTAAACGGTGGCTACTAGGCATGTGAAAAAAATCATGGTAGTAGTATATACGATGAATTTAAAAGGAAAACTATCACAGCTACGTAGACATTACTAGTTAACGAGTAATAGTCGAACTTCAGAAATGTACTTTTTTTAGCAGGGCCCTGCAGGCAGGGCTTTGTGTAGGCAGCTTAAGATGGAACTGGTTGTATCACCAGTTCCATCTTATAGGTGTGTGAAGAAGATGTAAGCATAGACAATAACACACGTGGGAGCGAGAAAAAATGACATATCTTCTGTCCCTCATCGTGTATAAGGAAAAGCCGTTGTCACCGAAATGTCATCGATGAACCAGTGGCCAGAGTATAACAAAATATGTTACCCATAATGTTGGGTAAACTAATCCGGCTCGAATGTTAAAAATAACAGATTAAAAATTTAATTGTGACGTGATTAGAATACTATTGTGAATTTCATTACTATAATGGCTGAATAACTAAGACGTTTTAATCTAATCGTGATTTTGTTAACTTTAATGTAGGTATTAAATTAGTACACATTTATATCGTAATTGGGAGGACATCGGATGTTTTGTCTTTACCCGCTAATATTTACTAAGAGATTATTTTGCAGATTCTCAATAATGGGGCAGGCGGCGCAAAGCTCTGCATAGATGGCGCCACTAGAGTATGTCACATCTCGATTGATGCACATTTAACTTTAAAAAATATTGTACATTTAAAATACCGTTATAAATAATAATAAGTATTAAACTTTGTATCTTATAGACTTGAGACTTATAGACGTCTGGGATCACACACAATGAAGAGTTTCATACCGACACCTATTAGTTCACATTTTAAACCACTATTTAATAAATCGTAGCAAAAAAGGTCGTTACTTTATGGGAAACTCACGTCACTTAAGTCGTTTTGTTTGAACGAGACAGTTTTTCAGCGTTTATTCAAAAACCGTTTGACGTAATTTGTTCAAACCAAATATTTTTGAAATTATTTATTTATTTACACCCTCCCAATTTTTTTCAGAATCTTTGACCTCACAGTTTGGAAATTAAAGAGGGGGGATGAAGTTTTTACGACTTTCACAGCGAATATCTCACCAACTGTTGACTTAAATGGAAAAGTTTTTTAGAAACCCCTATATCATTTTCAAAAATCGATCCATAGATACCCCACACGCTGATGTGCATTGTTTTTTTCTTTTCATCCCATACAATGTTTAGGCCCTTGGCAGACGGGTTTTCCACCGCGATACAAGTGGCAGACGAATTTATTTCTTCATAATAGTCCATAAACTATCATCTGACAAAATTTCATGTGAGAGGAAATGACTGAATTTAATTTTTTTTTTTACATGTTCACGTGCTTGGCAGACGGGTATTCCACCGCGATACAAGTGGCAGACGATTTTTTTTCGTTAAGGTATTTTCTTAACTAAGTATCATTTAAACCTAGTTTTAGTCGAGAGGAAATGACTGAATTTAATTTTTTTTTTACGTCTTTGGGAGGCTGCTGCTCCTCAACCCACCAACGGAATGGTGGCAGACGTCCACAGTAATTTTTTATTCATCTTTCTTAATCACTGTACAAGTTTTCGTGCGAGAGGAAATGACTGACGATTTTAACATTGTGGCCCGCGGTCTATTAGGTCGAAACACTGTCGGAACACATACTAATATATTAGCTTTGAAATATTAACCGACAGTGTCTCAGCCTAAGATACAAATTTTAATAATTATTATACGGTATTTTAAACGTACAATATTTTTTAAAGTTAAATGTCATGAAACAAGTATAAGATGGAACTGGTGATACACACATACAAAGGTGTGTGAAGGAGATGTAAGCATAGACATTTTATTTGTCACCGGCCGTTGTCACCGAAATGTCATCGATGAACCAGTGGCCAGAGTATAAAAAAATATGTTACCCATAATGTTGGGTAAACTAATCCGGCTCGAATGTTAAAAATAACAGATTAAAAATTTAATTGTGACGTGATTAGAATACTATTGTGAATTTCATTATTATAATGGCTCAATAACTAAGACGTTTTAATCTAATCGTGATTTTGTTAACTTTAATGTAGGTATCAAATTAGTACACATTTATATCGTAATTGGGAGGACATCGGATGTTTTGTGTTTGCCCGCTAATATTTACTAAGAGTTTATTTTGAAGATTCTCAATAATTAAAAACCTACTTGTCAGTAAAAATGGGGAGATTATTCTTTTTGTGGTAACCCCAGAAAAAACTGTCACAATATCTCCGTCCTTGTGTGTGATTCGCTAACCCTCCTTCTATATATCCTCTTTCTACGTTAAATGTGCATCAATCGAGATGTGACATACTCTAGTGGCGCCACCTAGTGGCCATGTTTGCAGCAGCCTGCCCCATTAAAAACCTACTTGTCAGTAAAAATGGGGGGATTATTCTTTTTGTGGTAACCCCAGAAAAAACTGTCACAATATACCTCTTTCTGCGATTGCTATACAGTATGCTAGGCTATATGCTAGGCTAGGCTATGCTAGGCAGGATGTCTGTTGTCGCCGCCTCCTGGCCTATGAAGACAGGGGGCCTACCGGGAACCGAGAACGAAATATCTCCCTCTCTGTTGCTCCAATAAGCAAGTGCGACCGAGAGGCAGGTATTTCGTTTTCGGTTCGCGGTAGGCCCTCAGAGACCTGTCAGTGCTGTGGGTGCGCGTAGACATGGACGCAACTCAGCTCAGCTCTTCGAGCACCTGCAACTGACGACTGACAAAGTTCTCGAGCAGTACCCCTCCGCGGAGCTGGTGATCTTAGGAGACTTTAATGCCCACCATGTGGAGTGGCTCAGTTCTCGATCCACCGACTACGCGGGTAGGTCTGCTTACGAATTTTCTCTGGCCTATGGACTCTCGCAACTGGTACCAGCTCTCTACTGGACCTTCTGCTAACCTCTCGTCCGGACGGGTATTCCATCTCAGTGAATGCACCACTCGGTTCGTCCATGCATACATGGCAGGTAAATCGACAGAAACCGCTCTGCATAATTTAGCGGTGAGGGTAGAGAGAGCATTGGATACGAAGCAATATGCATTAGGCTGTTTCTTCGACGTGGAAGGTGCCTTTGATAAGGCGACTTTCGCGGCCGTAGAGGAAAGTCTAAATAGAGAGGGCATCGATCGAGCAATAGCGAGATGGATAGGTAGAATGCTTAGAGACAGAGAAATCAGGGCAGTACTTGGAGGAATCAACAAAAGAATAAGTCCGAGAAGGGGGTTTCCACACGGGGGATGTCTATCCCCCCTAATGTGGTGCCTGCTATTGGACTCATTGGTAAGGAAGGTCAACAGAGGAGGTGTGTATATGCAGGCTTACTCTGACGACGGAGTGATACTGGTGAGAGGCACAGTCCTGAGCATCGTAAGAGACGTTATGGAAAGAGGTCTCAAACAGGTGCTAGGATGGTGCAGAGAAAGAGGACTGGATTTAAATCCTTCCAAAACGAAGTTAGTACTATTCACTAGTAAGAGAAAGATTGGGGAGATGAGACCGATAAAGATACAGGGTAAGGAGTTGGAAATGGTGAAAGAGCTAAAATATCTGGGGGTGATATTTGATAGCACACTCAGATACAAGGCCCACATCAAGGAGCAATCGGCAAAAGCAATTAGAACACTGTATCAATGCAAAAGGGCAGTGGGGAGAAAGTGGGGGATGAGGCCAGAAATGATCCACTGGATCTATCAGGCGGTAATTCTACCCAGGGTGCTGTATGGAGCCGTGGTCTGGTGGCACAGGGCGCGGATAAAAGAATATAACAAAGAATTAAATAAGGTACAAAGACTAGCATGCCTGATGGTGTCGGGGGCGATGAGAACTACCCCCACCCATGCAATGGAGATAATGCTAGGGATGAAGTCACTGAGAATTGAGGTGGAGAAGAGAGCCACGGAGCAGTGGTACAGAATGAAAGCATGTAAGGAATGGGAGAGGTAGCTGTGTGGACAAAGGACATACGCTGATACAGAAGGAGAAGCTATCAAAGGTAGAGATGCTGATAGCAAATAATGACCTCATTAAGAGGCAGGAGATTTTTGACAAGAAGTATAGAATACACATAGGAGAGAGAAATGAATGGAAGGTAGAGGTAGAGCATCCTATGGCGATCTGCTTCACGGACGGATCGAGGAGAAGATCAACTAAGCTAGCAGGGGCCGGCATAGTGGTACCTAAGCTGGGGATAAAAGAAGCCGTATCACTGGGCAGGTATGCCAGCGTATTTCAGGCGGAAGTGTATGCAATAACGAGATGCGTGCAGTTGATAAAAGAGAAAAAGCAGCCGACTGGAAGGTTAGTGATATACACGGACAGTCAGGCTGCGCTAAAAGCACTAAACAGGGCAACAGTGACCTCTGCACTGGTAAAAGAATGCAAAAGGGAACTTAATGAGATGGAGGAGCATCGAGGTGTGACGGTGGCATGGGTGCCAGGACACCGGGGAGTAGCTGGTAATGAAAAAGCGGACGAGCTGGCACGGGAGGGAGCGGGAAAGGGATTTTTGGGTCCTGAACCGGTCCTTCCCTTCTCGGCTGAGGTCACAAAGGGGGTCATTGATAGACTAAAAGAGAAGGAGGTAGAGAAGGAGTGGCGAGATGAGTCTGGATGCAGGCAGGCGAAGATGATACTAGGGGGTATCGACCATAGAAGAACCAGGTATCTGCTGAAACTGGGTAAGAGCAATCTGAGAATGCTGACTGGAATTATCACCGGTCACAATACTCTTAATAGACACCTAAAAATAATAGGGATTAGTAATGACGCTTCCTGCCCACATTGTGGGGAGGAAGAAACTAGCAAGCATGTTTTAGCAGAATGTATTATGTACGCTGCAATGCGGTTTAATATATTCGGCAGAGATGTTTTAGAGGAGAATGAATTGAGGGATGTCAACCTTAAAGATGTCCTTCTGTTCTGCAGGAGAATTGGAAGAATTGAAGAAGCTGATGTGGGAAGGCTGCCGGGACAGTAACCTTAAGCTCCGACTTAAAGGGAATTGGGCTGAATGATCCTGAACTGCGATCGACAGCCCGCCTGTTTCCGGCCGGGCGTCCCTTCACTACATCTACATCTACATCGTCCGATCAATGCCTCGTCCGGACGCAGGCACCATGTATGCGGCCCGAACAACCCCGGCCAACTACCCTGCGGCGCATGTGGCAATATGGGTCAGCAGATGGGGATGGACTGCGTGAATTTTACGCATCGTACCCGTGGAGGCAGCTTTGTCTCACGTCAGAAGATCAAGACTCCTGTGCAGCCGCTGGCGCTGAGACGATCCTGGCGGGTATGGAATGTTTTATTCCCAACTCGCTGGTAGCTGCAGGAGCAAAAAAGCGACCTTGGTTTAATCGGCCTTGTAAGGATGCAAGAGCTCGTAAGCAAGCTGCGTACGGAGCTTGGACCAAGGCCGAAAATAATAAGGATCCAAACGTGTCTGACGTGAAACGCAAGTTAAACCCTGCCTCGAGGTCTAGTAAGAGAGTAATTGCCAGAGCTAAATTCAATTTCGTCGGCAGCATTGGCGAGAAGCTTGCTGGATACCCCTCCGGAAGCCGCGCCTTTTGGTCGCTCGCCAAAGCTGCCGAGGGAAACTTTTGTCAGTCGTCATTACCACCATTGCGAACTGCAGCCGGAGACCTGGCCTGGCCCATAGCGCAAAAGAGAAAGCCGATTTTTTGGGCACCCTCTTTGCCTCGAACTCCACTTTGGACGACGATGGTAGCACCATATCTCCTACTATCCCTCGGCATGGGTATTCCATGCCGGAAATTAGTTTTTCGCAAAGGGATGTCCGGATGGAGCTGCTGTCCCTAAACGTCCACAAAAAAGCGGGCCGGACGGCATACCAACGGTGGTGCTCAAACGATGTGCTCTTGAGTTGTGTCCTGTGCTAACGCGACTGTTTGCGCTCTCTTACCACAAAAGGCAAGTTCCGTCTTCATGGACTTGCCAAGTCTCCTGATTTACAGGAGATCTACTGTTTTCGGGGCGTGTCTACTGTTCTACTGTTTTTCCCGAAAAATCTACAGTATTTTAGAAGTCTACTGTTTTTTCTAAAAAATCTACTGTATTTTAGAATTTCACTTGTCTAAATTTAATTATCAAGAAAAAAAACAATTACATACATATAACTTGTCAAATTTCTTGAAGTGAGTGTAAGGTTAGTGAGAGGAACGCGTCGAACGGAATGGCGGAACGGCTCTACTGTTTATACAAATTAAACTTTTTTGAACAGTGGCGTTTGGAAAACCTGGACGTGAAGCGGCATATCCGCAAGGTTCGGCCAAAGCCAGGGCTTTCCCGCGAAGTTGTAGGTATACTGCTCCCACGTGCAGTCGCGTATCCTGTAGCCGCACATTCAAAACTAAATTTGGCTTTGCGAGCCACATTATACTATATAATCCTAATAACTGACGGAGCCGCTGTCGCGGGACACGGCGAGGAGGACTGTAGCTATACATGAGCAAGCAAACAGCAGCCATGGTCTCCACGACAATGGTCATTGTTTGATGGGCCATCATGACCCTTGGTGTGGATCCGACCGGCATTACTTGGTAATGGTTAGTTGAAGTTGAAGTGACAGGTGAAATGAGATTTTCTTATAGACCGCGGGCCAGAAGGTTAAAATCGTCAGTCATTTCCTCTCGCACGAAAACTTGTACAGTGATTAAGAGAGATAAATAAAAAATTGCTGTGGACGTCGCCACCATTCCGTTGGTGGGTTGAGGAGCAGCTGCCTCCCAAAGACGTAAAAAAAATTTAAATTCAGTCATTTCCTGACTGAAACTAGGTTTAAGGGGAGGTATCCCCAATGCAACTGTCCCGCTCTAACACGCGTGAGTTTACAATTAAGCATCCCGCTCTCTACGCAAGCTCTGCGCGCAGTTTTGTGAATATTTAGCTATAGTCATTAAGCCAATCATTTTATCAAAGCAAACCCTGCGAATTTGTCTATAACTATTTACGATCTTTAATTGAGAACAAAAATTAAATGTTAAATATCAGTAATATAGCCGTAGTATTGAAAATACATTCCATAAAGGGGTAACTTCGCGATTTTTTTCTATCGAGTGAAATTCATCAGATCATGTAACTGACTGCGATTTTGACTAGACAAGATCCTCATGTAACACATATATTTTTTTTAGATTTTAAGACACTATATTCTATGTCTCAGATGGTTTTTAAAAACTCAAAAGTCGTAATACACGGCCTTAAATACTTTAACGAAAAAAAAAATCGTCTGCCACTTGTAGGGCGGTGGAATACCCGTCTGCCAAGCACGTGAACATGTAAAAAAATATTTAATTCAGTCATTTCCTCTCGCATGAAATTTTGTCAGATGATAGTTTATGGACTATTATAAAGAAATAAATTCGTCTGCCACTTGTATCGCGGTGGAAAACCCGTCTGCCAAGGGCCTAAACATTGTATGGGGTGAAAAGGAAAAAACAATGCACATCGGCGTGTGGGGTATCTATGGATAGGTCTTTGAAAATGATATAGGGGTTTCTAAAAAACTTTTCCATTTTAATCCACCGTTGGTGAGATCGTAGAGAGTGAAATTGTAGCAAAAAAGTTCGTATCTTTATTATTATTATTATTATTTATTGAATCATAAACATGTAACATTACAGTTTAACCCAAATCGTTATGGGAAACTCACGTCGCTTAAGTCGTTTTGTTTGAACAAGACAGTTTTTCAGCGTTTATTCAAAAACCGTTTGACGTAATTTATTCAAACCGAATATTTTTGAAAGTATTTATTTACACCCTCCCACTTTTTTTCAGAATTTTCGACACCACAGTTTAGAAATTAAAGAGGGGGAATGAACTTTTTACGACTTTCACGGCGAATATCTCACCAACGGTTAAATTAAATGGAAAAGTTTTCTAGAAACCCCTATATCATTTTCAAAGACCTATCCATAGATACCCCACACGCCGATGTGCATTGTTTTTTCCTTTTCACCCCATACAATGTTTAGGCCCTTGGCAGACGGGTATTCCACCGCCCTACAAGTGGCAGACGATTTTTTTTCGTTAAGGTATTTTCTTAACTATCATTTAAACCTAGTTTCAGTCGAGAGGAAATGACTGGTTTTTTTTTTACGTCTTTGGGAGGCTGCTGCTCCTCAACCCACCAACGGAATCGTGGCAGACGTCCACAGTAATTTTTTATTCATCTTTCTTAACCACTCTATGTAGTTTTCATGCGAGAGGAGATTGGTAATCGTATCCTGTTGTTGGCCCGCGGTCTATTAGTGGTTATGAAACTTCTCGGGGTGTGGCAGTTAGTACTTATTTTTATATTATCACTTCAAATACTATGAAACACGTATTTAGGTAAATTTTATGGAATAAATTTTATCTAGTTTTTTTGTCAAATCTCCTGTTTTTTACGGCATGTAGCTACTGTTTTTTTCACATTGGACCTGGCAACACTGCGTCTGGATGACATTTATCTATGTCTCCATGGCGAGATTTCAAACAAAGACTACAATTATACATACTGAGATAGACAAGCAATTCAGCCGTATTAAAACGCTTAGTAAGAGGCGCTATCTATACCGAGATTTTGGAACCTTTATTACCAACTTTAAAAAAAGGAGGATGCTGATCATTTCGTTCCAGTTTTTATATGCTTTAGTTATGTTACCTATATGCTTCCAGCACAGCTATCAGCAGTGGCAGTGGGTAGCATTTCCATTAAAGAAAACATCGCGTGGAAACCGGTCTAAACCCCGCAAGATCTCATTTTCCCTCTGGCTTGGAAGGTCAGGCGGCAGTTGCTTTCGGAAAACTATTGCAAAACCCACCCTGGGCTTCTTTAGGAAACATGAAAACACTGCTTAGGAGGAGGATGATGTTGATTCTTCAAAAATTGGATCCATCGTTAATAAAATGCAGTTTTAATTATGATGATATTGGTGGTGGTGGACCTGTTAATATTGGTGCCTTCGAGTTTGAATAATCACATGGTGACTCCTCCTAACCAGTTTGGATGTGTCAATTCTAAAAAGGATAATTATATAGGTACCTACCACACAGCACAGCAAGGCTTGAGCGGCGCTGTTACAATATTTTACAATAGTTTCTAACTCCGCTCGCACTGTAGTTAACTAGATATTACACATGCACAGTGATATAAGACTCCAAATAATGAAAAAGTATTATTTAAATATATAACATTTATTATTCCATTTTGTACACATATCACAACGTATATTATGATATACCTGTACGGAACAGGTATTTGCGGTACGGCGCATGAATGGTTCTAATCTTACTCATCTCAGATACCGTCAACTAATCATAAAATCAAAAATCAAAATAATATTTTTGTAACAAAATAAATTAATTTTGATTTTTGATTTTGAGGTACCGCGGTTTCATATTTCAGGATGCAACTGTAGGTACTGGAATAATAACACTAGGAGGACGAGGATGATGGCTTTTAAATATATTTACAATTTTATATTATTTTTCATGGGTCATTATTATTCCTAAAGGTAATTTTGCTATTGAGTATATATCTTTACATCAATAATTAATGAAAAAACCGTACTCTTGATTAGGGGCTATTCATAAATTACGTCATTTGAAATTTGGGGGGGGGGGGGGTCATAACATTGGATGATGGTAGCATGACGTAGGAGGGGAGGGGGGTCAATCCCAAGATGACATCATCTCTCGCATCTTTAAAAAGTGCTTCAATGAGTAAAAAAGGAATGAAATTCGTGTTTCTATAAACTGTTAATGCTATAAAAAATTACCTACTAAACTTGAATCAACAATAAATTGTTATAATAAATAAATAGCTAATGAAATTGGCTGTAACATCATATACCTATTTGTTGCGAAACACTAGTAGCGCAGCGCGGCGTGTATCAAAAGGCGGCTTTCTTTGACACGTTCGTAGGCAGCACAGACCACCTCCTCTAGACCCCTCGTATGGGCGATTTAGTTCGAATCAAAAGTCACCAAGGTTAGCGGTAGGTGCGGGCTGAGGGGAGGTCGGCAACAGCGCTGCGATTGGCCGTTTCAAAATGCGCGCGACTTCGCCGCAAAATGGCGCGCGGTCTAGTGATGAGACACGGTTGTTGATTATCGGTTTTTACCAGCACCCCAATTTATTCTAGGTAAATTATTTTACATGGCGTGTATACTTTATCTATTGAATTGACTATAATAATACCTTCTAGGCGTGTTTACAACCTTTACTAGTGTATACAATTGAGATTTGAAACAATTTTATTTTGATTCATGTATATGCGCTGTATATAAATCAATAAAAATCGTTTATTTCAGACCAAATGTTGATCCATACATATCATTACATATAGCGTAATGTACAACAGTGGCGGAGCGTCCATACAACTCGATTGCCCACCAAGACGATTCGAAAAAACCTAATTGCAATGGGTTTATCTCTAAATCCCTTACACTTCTTCGAAATTCAGTATTGGGGCCATGGGGCCTTCTCGTGTCACTAGTCCTGATTGCTAAAAGGAATCCACCACCACTAATTATGTTACTACTATATAAACTTCATATTAAAATAAGACAACAACAAAACTACAATGAGAACAAACTAACTAAATATTCTATAACACTGATTTGTTTAGCGTATAAAGTAAAACAAGATAAAAAAACACTACACTATTACCATCTTTCACCTCCTTATACGAACCTCTATGATTCATATAGTAAAATAATATTGTCTACGTAAATACTGACATTCAATATCAAAAAATAAAACTAATCAGTAATGTTTACCAATAGAATTTTAATATTTATTAAAATCATTGTGATATATAAAATACGGATGAACCGATAATTAAATGAAATCGGAACCGAACATCACTGGCACAGCACTAGCCCGCGCACGTGCTGTCAGAAAGAGAAAGTATATTGGCATTTGAGGTGGTTGGAAAGGAACAAGCACACTTCACTACGCCTTATAAGCCGGCACGGCCAGTGTAAAATGATCCCCGCCGGGCAGAATAAAATGTGTATTTGTATTAATTTAACTTACCTATGATATGTAATTCCGCCTTTCTTTAGATTTTTAGTTCGGGAATCGTTCTCACACCACTTTACCGAACAAAAACCCAATGCTTACGGTTAGTCGGAACCAAATTAAGTATTTTTGTGCCACGTACGTATAGGTCATGAACCTGGACGAGACTGACTGAGCGGCGTGAGGCGGGGCAGTATATTAAGCGCAATTTCTCCCAAGTGTGGCGCGAGCGCGTCGCCCTGAAAGCTCTGTCTAGAGGAGGTGGTCTGTGGTAGGCAGTAGGCACCAACTGAGGCGGAGCGGGCGGGGTGTATCAGAGGGGGCGGCTTTCTTTGATAAGTTTAATTGTTGATTGTTTTAACTTTAAAGAAATAATAATAACTAAAATCCTTTTAAATAGTTTTTTATTGAAAAATTAAGCTAAGAACGCATTTTTTAGAAATGACATCATTTTATTTGATAGGGGGGGGGGGGGGTCATTCGAATTATGATGGTTGGATGATTTTAGGGGGGGGGTGGGGGGGGGGTCAAAAATCGTCAAAAATAGATGACGTAATTTATGAATAGCCCCTTATCAAATAAGTAATAACAAAATAAGTCATTATGTTGTGCGCAATAGAAATAACATGTTCATGTTGATATGCGCTATCAATTTAAGACGCAGGGGTGGGCAAGCTCTCTCCATACAAAGTTTGTGACTGTTTTTCTTTGCTTGTGTTTGCATTATACTTATGATTTTTGGTCAGTATGCTTATTTTTCTGTTAGCCAGAACCGGGAGAACTTTTTTAATTTCTTTTTTTTTGTATTTTAATTTTATTGATTTTTTTTTCTTGACGTACTTCGTTTATCCAATATTTACAAGCAAAAAATAAAAGATTATTCGTGAGTGCCAAAACCTAGAAGGCCTTGCCCTACCCTAATTTACCAAACCTCGTCTATGGATGTGTTCTTTCAAAATTCCAATACAGATGTGCTCTAACCTAAGCTAAAAAAAACAAAAAATTGTTTTGTAGGGCTCCTTTTTCCTCGTATTCTTTCATTTTTATAAATGTGTGGAAGCACTCAGGTTGACTTTCCTACATTATTACGGCTACACATTTCACAATCTCAAAATAAATTTCTTTGCCTGTTGTGCTATTCATCTACTGCAATAGCCTATTGCTGCGCTTCTTTCTAGAGCGTCAGATTTTTTTAACAAGATGACAGTATCTCTAATGGTGAAAAAGATGACAGTATTTTGTCTGCCTTCAGTCGTTAAAACATTATTTGTGACCGTCCATCACACAGAGGCCCTTATGGTCGGTATTGAGTTACGCACGGATCTATAATTTACAATACATAAGCTACCAAAAACAATAAAAACCATGACCCTAGGTGCCATACTTTTTTTTTAAAAAATCATCAAAGTTACGCAACCCAAAAATGCACTTTAGAGAAATAACTAAGAGAAGTTTAAAACTCATTTAAAGTATGTTCCCGTGGGAAGTTACATAGATGATGGTAGATTCTGAATCCTGAGGTTCTCTTCTATAGGAAACAATCAAAGATTTTTTCAATTCCACTACCCCGTTTAGAAAAAATGGCCTTTGATCAGTGTAATATGTGAATTATTATTTCGTATTTTGTGATCTTTGTCATAGTGTATGCTAGAAAATAGTTTTCTTTACACCTCGAATGGAAAATAAAAACGATGAAACTAACGTGATATACTTTTTTTAATGAATATAGAAAATTATATTTTTTCTATCGCGTCACGAATAAATTTAACAATTTCCGTGTAGTACACCATACTTACCTGTAATAAGTCTAGACAAGCATTACACAGGTTTTAATTTTTTTTTATGTCAATTAGTTTCAGTTTTATGACCGATTAAAGTTACATGAAAATCAAGGTTTACTTCCATACATTTGAGAAAAGGGCCCTTATGGACGAATGTAACCAAAAATGTAAGTAAATAATAATATGTGCTGGTCCAGCTCATTGGGGCCCTTATGGTCGGTATTGAGTTACGCACGGATCTATAATCTACAATACATAGGCTACCAAAAACAATAAAAACCATGTCCCGAAGTGCCATACTTTTTTTTAAAAAAATCGTCAAAGTTACGCAACCCAAAAATGCATTTTTGAGAAATAACTAAGAGAAGTTTAAAACTCATTTAAAGTATGTTCCTGTGGGAAGTTACATAGATGATGGTAGATTCTGAATCCTGAGGTTCTCTTCTATAGAAAACAATCAAAGATTTTTCAATTTCACTACCCCGTTGAGAAAAAATGGCCTGTGATCTGTGCAAGGCGCCGATCGTAAAAAAAAATAGGAAATTTGTAATAGGTGAATTATTATTTCGTATTTTGTGATCTTTGTCATAGTGTATGCTAGAAAATAGTTTACTTAACACCTCGAATGGAAAATAAAAACAAAATCCTAACGTGATATATTTCTTTTAATAAATATAGAAAATGATATTTTTTCTATCTCGTCACGAATAAATGTAACAATTTCCGTGTAGTACACCATACTTACCTGTAATAAGTCTAGACAAGCATTACACAGGTTCTATTTTTTTTCTATGTCAATTAGTTTCAGCTTTATGACCGATTAAAGTTACATGAAAATCAAGGTTTACTTCCATACATTTGAGAAAAGGGCCCTTATGGACGAATGTAATAAAAATGTAAGTAAATAATAATAATTTACATTATCTAAGTAGCAATCTTGTATTAGAACGTTATTCTGAACAAATCTTTTCATTTTTAGTTTTTTGAATTTTGCGTAATTTTTAAATTATACGAAAAAACAATTTCGCATAGTAATAATTATTTTATGTCACACCTGGCCATAAAGCTGCAATTACCGCACGCTCCGCGCGCGGGATGTCCCACTTCCTGGCCAGGGGGTGACATAAAATTTTGTACTTAACACGGGCGGTAATAAAGAAAGCCTCAGATCGCATATTTATCGCCCTTGCCTTCGGCTCGGGCGTCAAATACCTGCGATCTGAGGCATTCTTTGTTTTACCGCCCTTGTCAAGTAATGTACTATTTTAACTCGTTTAAAAAAAAACCGACCAAGTACGTGTCGGACCACGCACAATAAAGGGTTTCGTACCGACACCTACTAGTCCACATAATAAACCCAGTATCGGCACTATCCGATACATGGAATCGAAAAAGGTCGTATCTTCATAGTAAACGCACGGCACTTACGTCCTTTTGTTTGAGCAAAACAGTTTTTTTAGCAATTACTCAAAAACCAGTAGCCGTATTTTTATCAAACCAAAAATCGTCGTAAGTGTTTATTAATGTACAGTCACCAGCATCAATATCTGCTATAACAAAAGCAGAATTTATATCTGACCCGTCCTTATGGCCCTACAAACTTGACACTAGAAATAGGTATTTGTAACGTGTACCACCTAATCCAGTAAACAGAAAAGGCAAATAAATAATACAGAAAATGGTTAGAAGTAATTAGAATAAGTTATTAACTTATTTTATATCATTATTATCTGCGCTCTGCCATAAGGGCCCTTTTTTACTAAACTTTACAACTAATTTTAAGGTAGAAATACCTAACTTATACATGTGAAACCAAGCTAGAAATACACATCTAGTCTTATACTTTATCAATATGCAAGAAACAAAAAATATGTGATTTTACAGTATTTTACTAAAACGCTGATATCTACGAAACTAGAAAGTGCCATAAGGGCCCTTTTGTTATGGACCGTCTCATATTTACATTACCTAAGTAGCAATCTTGTATTAGAACGTAATTCTGAATAAATCTTTTCATTACAAGTTTTTTGAATTTTGCGTAATTTTAAAATTATATGGAAAAGCAATTTCGCATAGTAATAATTATTTTTTTACTCTATTAATAAAAAAACCGACCAAGTACGTGTCGGACCACGCACAATAAAGAGTTCCGTACCGACACCTACTAAGTAGTCCATATTTAAACCCACTATCTGATACGTCGAATCGAAAAAGGTCGTATCTTCATAGTAAACTCACTGCACTTACGCCTTTTTGTTTGGGCAAAACAGTTTTTCAGCAATTACTCAAAAACCAGTAGCCGTATTTTTATCAAACCAAAAATCGTCGTATTTATTAATGTACAGTCACCAGCATCAATATCTGCTATAACAAAGGCGGCATAAATATCTGACCCGTCCTTACGGCCCTACAAATGGAGCTGTGTCGGATATTTAAATGCCACCATTGTTTTGGCAGATATTAATGCTGGTGACTGTACACCACCTCATTTATTTTTCAGAATTTTCATACATATGGAAATTAGAGGGTGGGAGGGGGGGGGGGCACTACCTATTTTTTTTTAAAGTTTACGTTACTATTATATTATGTAGCAATTCATAGAATAATACTTTCCTACCATATGTTGTGACATACGGATGGACGGAAGCACGGACGGACGGACGGACGCAAGGACGGACTGACGCACGGACGGACGGACGGACGGACGCACGGAACGGATGATGAAACTATAAGGGTTCCGTTTTCACCATTTAGGCTACGGAACTCTAAAAATACAATTCAATAGGAAATGTAATAAGAAACAAAAAAAATTGCAACGGTCATGCACGACTAGAACTTCCTTGACTTGAGACTAGAAATAGGTATTTGTAACGTGTACCACCTAATCCAGTAAATAGAAAAGGCAAATAAATAATACAGAAAATGGTTAGAAGTAATTAGAATAAGTTATTAACCTATTTTATATCATTATTATCTGCGCTCTGCCATAAGGGCCCTTTTTTACTAAACTTTACAACTAATTTTAAGGTAGAAATACCTAACTTATACGTGTGAAACCAAGCTAGAAATACACATCTAGTCTTATACTTTATCGATATGCAAAAACAAAAAATATGTGATTTTACCATATTTTACTAAAACGCTGATATCTACGAAACTGAAAAGTGCCATAAGGGCCCTTTTGTTATGGACGGTCTCATTTAAATAAACCTGTATTAGACGAGACGCCAACTGAAAGTGAAGGAGTAATTGAAATTTCGCATTTATGGATTGAGATTTAAAGGCCGATTTACAAAGTGCAAGAACTTGCATGCGATTCGCATTACATTCGCGTACATCTATCCAACCAACATACATGAAAAATTTAAATCGGCTTTTACATCTAAATGAATAAATGCGCACTTCCAATTTCTCCTTCATATTCAGTTGGCGTCTCGTCAAGTACGGGTTTGTTTAAAAAAATTGTAACAACTTCTGGCAGACAAGATACTCTCATCTTTTTCACAATTAGATTCAGAGCCAACTGCATGAGATGAAGGAATATTGTTAATTAACAATGTTTTAAAAGAGCCTTCAAACGCGGAAGCCATGGGCATAATGTTGCTATAGCCATGCGCTCGGATGATCCAATTTTATTTTCTAAAGCAATAGGTAGGTACTAGACTTTGGGCCAACGACAGGTCACGATTACCAATCTCCTCTCGCATGAAAACTACATAGCGTGGTTAAGAAAGATGAATAAAAAATTACTGTGGACGTCTGCCACGATTCCGTTGGTGGGTTGAGGAGCAGCAGCCTCCCAAAGACGCAAAAATAATAATTGAATTCAGTCATTTCCTCTCGACTGAAACTAGGTTTAAATGATAGTTAAGAAAATACCTTAACGAAAAAAAATCGTCTGCCACTTGTATCGCGGTGGAATACCCGTCTGCCAAGCACGTGAACATGTAAAAAAATAAAATAAATTCAGTCATTTCCTCTCGCATGAAATTTTGTCAGATGATAGTTTATGGACCATTATGAAGAAATAAATTCGTCTGCCACTTGTATCGCGGTGGAAAACCCGTCTGCCAAGGGCCTAAACATTGTATGGGACGAAAAGAAAAAAACAATGTACATCGGCGTGTGGGATATCTATGGATAGGTCTTTAAAAATGATATAGGGGTAACTAAAAAACTTTTCCATTTAATTCAACCGTTGGTGAGATATTCGCCGTGAAAGTAGTAAAAAGTTCATCCCCCCTCTTGAATTTCTAAACTGTGAGGTCAAAAATTCTGAAAAAAATTGGGAGGGTGTAAATAAATAAAGACATTCAAAAATATTTGGTTTGAATAAACTACGTCAAACGGTTTTTGAATAAACGCTGAAAAACTGTCTTGTTCAAACAAAACGACTTAAGCGACGTGAGTTTCCTATACAGATACGACCTTTTTTGCTACGATTTATTGAATAGTGGTTTAAAATGTGAACTAGTACGTGTCGGTAGTCCCAATTTTTTTCAAAATTGTTGACCTCACAGTTTCGAAAAAAAAGAGGGGAGGGGAGGGGATGCACTTTTTACGACTTTCACGGCGAATATCTCACCAACGGTTGATTAAAATGCAAAAGTTTTTTAGAAACCCCTATATCATTTTCAAAGACCTATCCATAGATACCCCACACGCCGATGTGCATTGTTTTTTCCTTTTCACCCCATACAATGTTTAGGCCCTTGGCAGACGGGTTTTCCACCGCGATACAAGTGGCAGACGAATTTATTTCTTCATAATAGTCTATAAATAAACTATCATCTGACAAAATTTCATGTGAGAGGAAATAACTGTTTTTTTTTTTTACATGTTCACGGGCTTGGCAGACGGGTAGGTATTCCACCGCGCTACAAGTGGCAGACGATTTTTTTTCGTTAATGTATTTTCTTAACTATCATTGAACCTAGTTTCAGTCGAGAGGAAATGACTGAATTTAATTTTTTTTTTTACGTCTTTGGGAGGCTGCTGCTCAACCCACCAACGGAATGGTGGCAGACGTCCACAGTAATTTTTTATTCATCTTTCTTAATCACTGTACAAGTTTTCGTGCGAGAGGAAATGACTGACGAATTTAACATTGTGGCCCGCGGTCTATACCTAGTTTATTTCATACGTTTTTCCTTTCATAATTGGTTAGAAGCTGTGTATTGTTTTGATTCAGCTTGTTAAAGATAGCACCACTCCTTTTTTATTAGTATTAACAAAACTCATCGATTTTAATACAGGCAAATTTTAAGGCCACGATAAGGCCAGGCCACATGACGATAATCACATCGCTGCCATATAATTTATAAATCTTGCTATTACGCACTTGGCTGTAACTTCCGTTGATGGTTGTGTTTTGGTCTTCAAAACACTTTGAAAATGTTCGGCAAAAATCGGCTGGCTCCGTTCAGTCTTCAGTCATTTTCGATTGCAGCAGATTCTGGAATGAAAAACATAATGTGTTAAATGTTGTAGTAAATATTAAAAAACCGGCCAAGTGCGTGTCGGGCCACGCGCAAGGTAGGGTTCCGTAGTCGTCCACCCGTTACATTATGTGGACTAAAAAGTTCGCAAACTTATATTTACTATGCTTTTGACAGAATTAACAACATTATCTAAGGTATCAATGGAAATTGTTCGAAAGTTTGCTTTTGCAAAGTACATTTCTGAAGTTCGACTATTACTCGTTAACTAGTAATGTCTACTAAGCTGTTATAGTTTTCCTTTTAAATTCATTGTATATACTACTACCATGATTTTTTTCACATGCCTAGGAGCCACCGTTTAGCTGGCAGGGGGGGGGGGGGGGGGGGGGACACTTGACCATAACGAAAATTATCACTTCAAAGCTTAATATCACGCTAACCGATTCTTGAATCAAAAAATACTCTTAGAAACCTTATAATATTTTTAAAAAAAGCTATCCAACGATACTCCACACGATGGGGTTTGGAAGAAAAAAAATTGCGCCACCACTTTACATGTAGGGTTACCCTAAAAAAATTTTTTTTTCAAGTTTTTATTCTACCGTTTTGTCGGCGTCATCAATATCTATACTCGTGCCAAATTACAGCTTTCTAGTACTAACGGTTACTGAGAAAAACGGGGGTCGGACGGACGGACGGACGGACGGACGGACATGGCGAAACTATAAGGGTTCCTTGTTTACTACGGAACCCTAAAAAGGATAATATATTTCACTGACAATATATTTGCCTGGCCCAGGGATTACACAGTGAATCCTCAAATTTTATAAAGGGTCGGCAACGCGCACGTTACTCTTTTGGAGTTGCAAGCGTCTATAGGCTGCGGCGTCCGCTTACCATCGCGGGAACCGTATGCTTGGTTGCCATCGTCGTCGTATAAAAAAAATAGTATTGTCAATATTGTCATAGAGCTACGGTAGCCTAGTGGTTGAAGTGTGCGCCTGTCAAGCGGCGGTCGTGGGTTCGAATCCCGGCTCGTACCAATGAGTTTTTCGGAACTTATGTACGAAATATCATTTGATATTTACCGTTAGGTTTTCGGTGAAGGAAAACATCGTGAGGAAACCTGCATACATCCGCGAAGAAATTTTAAAGTTGTATGTGAAGTCCCCAACCCGCTCTGGGCCAGCGTGGGGACTACTGCCCAATCCCTCTCACCTATGAGAGGAGGCCTGTGCCCCGCAGTGGGACGTATATAGGCTGATGATGATGATGATGAGTTTTGTCACGTGGCGGGGACGTCCACCGCGCGATCGCGACAACACAGACACATATAGTACGTCCCTAGTCGTCCCGGTACCGCCGCATACCGGTTAGAGTCGGTTCGTGTCGGACGAATCGACTCTATTTCGGGCCTAGCTGACGAGTGTCTTGCTGTACTTAAGGTTTAATTCCGCAGCGGACAGCAGACAGCAACTGCACGTTCCGCCGCACTCCAAATTGAACCGCAATGGTATTCGTAAAAAGCTCAATTTGAAACGCCGCTCTGCTTCTGAGCTAGGCTAGGTTTAATGAACCAGCTACAAAACTGCCAGTAGGTGGATTCCACTCACATCTCAGATTCGGTTTTTGCTCCCATTCAGCGACACAGTACTTTCCCATTCATTCATCCATTTTGTAAGATAAGAGAGAGTTAAGGTAACATTATGTAGGACTTTGTCTCTAGCTGTGAACACAACAATCCACAAGCCAATAAAGGGGAGGCAACACGTTTGTTATCCTGCTGGAGTAGCAAAGCTGGTTTGCTTATCATCGGATTATTTTGACGACCGTTGTATTTAAGCATAAGCATAGTAGTTAGTGATGCTGCCTACGAAGCTGGAGGGTCCCGGGTTCGAATCCCGGTCAGGGCAATTCGTGTGATGAGCACGAATATTTGCTCCTGAGTCTTGGATGTTTTCTATGTATTTAAGTATCTATATTTATCTATTTAAGTATGTATATCGTCGCTTAGTATCCACAGTAGGTACTAATCTTTGCTTAGTGTAGGTTTAGGTCGATTTGTGTAAAGTTGTCCACAAATATTTATTATGTCACACCTGGCCATAAAGCGGCAATTACCGCACGCTCCGCGCGCGGGAAATCCCACTTCCTGGCCAGGGGGTGACATAAAATTTTGTACTTAACACGGGCGGTAATAAAGAAAGCCTCAGATCGCATATTTATCGCCCTTGCCTTCGGCTCGGGCGTCAAATACCTGCGATCTGAGACATTCTTTGTTTTACCGCCCTTGTTAAGTAATGTACTATTAACCTACATTATTTATTTATTATTCAGTTTAAGGAGTACCAGCAGCTACTAAAATTAACATAGAAACTTAAGTAGTAACAAAAAGCCAATTATAGGAACTCACAGATAGAAAAAAAAACATTATAAAATAAAAACATTATTAAAACCTGACTCCAGTCTGCCCCCAGCAGTGAGGTGGGGCCTAAGCTACCGGTGGTGTCGGGTGACAAAGAGAGAGGAACCTCCTGACTATCCGCGCCGTGTCTAGGAGTACCGCCTTCTGTATCTGACACTTGAACCAGCCATCTAGTCTCTTGAGTTGTTGGTCGAGTGAGACTCTTCGCTATTAGACTGTTCGCAGAGACGACTATCGGAACAATGATCGTGGAAACAATATCTCACACGGCGGTTACCTCGTGCGTTAAGTCTAGGTATTTGCTCAGTTAGTCTAGATCTCGGCTTTCACGAGGTTCTCGTCATGGTGATGTCAACGAGCATTGCCTGGCGTTTCGATCGATCTGTCAGTATCAAGCTTATTGGCTAAGTATAATAGTCCTGTTCGCGATGACAGATCGATACCAAGACAGCGTGGCACGACCAGTTTCGAGAACGGACGCAGGTGTGTTCGTCACTTATTCTTTACGATTATTATAATTAGGCGTCGGAAAGTGAAACGTAAAAATGTACTGGACAGCCTGATTAATAAATTTAAAGAGAAATATATAGGTACCTTTTTAACATTCAAAATGTTTTTATCCGACTTATGTTTTCGAATGCAGGTAGAATCGAATGTTTGAGTCTGATTGCGTCGTTTTCCTTGGGGCTTCATGTTGCTTTTTCGAGATCCTATAAAAAATCATTTTAATTAATCGTATTAACTACCAATCTTAATACCACTAATAGTTTAAGACCAAGTTGAAATTGAAGGAATTTTGGCTATCCAATGACTTGTAATTAGTATGGATACTATATTTATAGTAGGCCTGTCATATGGTACAGTCAAATGCAAAAATATGTATCGAGTGAATCCTCTCATAAATATGTACCAAAACCACGGAATAATAAAAACCAGTGGAAATGGCATAAGTCGCGATTAGTATTGAGACCGGTGTCTCTAAAACTCACACTATCATAATGCTAAACACATTGAAATCTTGAAAGTGATTGGTCGTAGTATTTTATTTAAAAAGGTGCTATGAACAACGGAGCTTTCATCTAATTTAAACTTTAAGTGCATGCGAAATGATTGAAATTCTTTTGCGCCTTCAAAGTTCTGCCATCTAGCGTTCAATAGCTGAACTGCTAAGAGAAAAAATATAAGATTACATACCCTAGTTCGGCTACTCGCCGATAGAGCACTTTGCGTGTACTTTAGTGATGTGCTATACTTCACTTCCACGTTATCGATATTGTAATATTAATGTACGAAAACATTTTTATTTAAGGACTTAATAACTTTGGTCATTATCTAGTATCAGATATCTGGTAGCATTCAATAAATAATAATGTAGGTAATAATAATGTAGCAAGTGTAATATAATTATAGATTATTAAGCCTTTATTTTACCTCACACGCACACATAAAAAAAATATAAAAAACCGGCCAAGTGCGAGTTGGACCCGCGCACGCCGGATTATGTACCATTATCTGTAAAAACTAAAAACCGGCCAATTGCGAGTCGGACTTCGCACATTAAGGGTTTCGAACCAACCACAAAAAAGTGATTTATCAATATATTAGTATTTGTTGGTAAAATATACGTAATAATAAACATTATCACCAAATTTCAAGCGCATAGGTCAACGGGAAGTTAAAAAATTCTTAGGAACAAAATTTTGTGACAGTCAACGGACGGACGGACGGGCGGACGCCTGGCGGTCACCAATAGGGTTCCCTTTTTGACCCTTCGGGTACGGAACCCTAAAAACTGCAAAAAAACGTGTCTGTTTTATGGAAACCCCCCTTAAATATATTTTTTCTGTTATTTAGTTTTTGTTACAGTGGCAACAAAAATACTCAACTGTGAAAATTTCAACTGTTTAACTATCACGGTTCATGAAATACAGCCTGGTGACAGTCGGACAACGGAGTCTTAGTATCTACTAGGGTCCCGTGTTACCCTTTGGGTACGGAACCCTAAAAATAAGAATAGGTCATGGCATTTAATTAAGTCCAAAATGTATTGTAATTTAGTCTAAAATAACGAAAAAAAACATTAATGTCGTATATTCGTTTAAAAAAAAATACTTCTGTCAATATATTTCTGACTTATATTGTATCTTATACATCGATTTAATATACCCTAGATACACTATCCGCCTGTCAAAAACGTCCGCGCTCAAGAGTGCTTAAATGCCTTGTAAGCACTCTTGCGCTCGGAGTTGCGCGCCAGCCACCGTCTTGTCAACATGCCGAAGTGCTCCGTAAAAAAATGCAAAAACAACACCTTAACGACTTTAAAAACGCATGAAATTTCGTATTTTCGATGAGTATTTCTTTACAGTTTCATATTTTGATAAATATATAATTGTATTACGCTTATAACAAATATTATTTAAAGAATTTGAAAATAACAGGCAGACACCTAGCAACGCTACTGTCTCTTTCCCCCGCGTTTAAATAGCTGTATATCGAACCGAAACGGAATATTGTGGAATCGGCCTATAGTAAAATTTCGAATGTTGAATAAAAGCTTGTAAAAAGAACCTACAACCGAATGCTAGTATACCACCGGTGCAGTACCTGTTAAAAAAAAAAAACATTTTCGACTCCATCCAGACTCTGTTCCGATTTCATCCCTAAGTCCAGTGTTGTCAGTCCAAAAATGAGTGGAAAATTATCGTAGACAAAATTGAACTTAACGGAATTGGACTTACGGTGTACAATCTTTTAAAATAATTCGGTGTTTTTTAGAAATTTTCCACAATTGTACCGTGCAATCTGTAATGTTATAACCGCCAAACACTCTATTTAAAATACAATCGTATGCTTGATACATAAGGCTTACTATCGAAAAAAAAGAAATTCATCCCAATTGACTCATGTTTGTGTAGTGTATCTCCGACACTCACACACTCGCAATGACGGCTGGACACTTTTTCTTCTTGAATTTGTAGGTGATAGTGTATCTAGGGTATATTAAATCGATGATCTTATATATTTAAACGAGAAATTCTAATATATATTTCGGGGATCACGGAAACGGCTCTAACGATTTTGATGAAAATCAATAATATCAGTGCAAAAATTTCAATAACTCTGAAATACAGATACATTATTTAATCCCCGTACACTAGTTACAATGAATTACATTATTTTACTTTTAAACCCTAAAAAACATTGAATTATATTTCAATCTTTATACTAGATAACTTGCACCAAATATCGATAACTTATCGACATCATTTGCGCACTACTTGAGTAGCGAATGTTCTAGATTGCTGCATACTTTGACGTATGTTGCAAGATCAACTCTATTGCTTAATGATAAGGTTTATTTTTGTTTGGTGTCTATATGCTTAAAATGCCCTAAAACAGAATATTAGAAATTATTGAAAATAAAATAAAATATGACTTAGCGATGGTATGAAACACCACCATTGGCAACGTTTTTGCTCCGGCTATCGGTTTTGTACTCCAAAACTGCGCAATATGGCATTTTTCATGCAATTTAGATTTTTTTGTAATGGTAGCGACACAACTGTCACGCACAAGCGAAAGCTGCGAACTGAAGCAATGCTGCGTATCTCCTCATATTTATGACAGCGCGGCACGCCCCCTTGCCATTTCCACTGGTTTTTATTATTCCGTGACCAAAACCTTAATTCACCGACTAAGAGCTATGGGAAATCTTTTCGTTGAGCAAGTTGTGCACCCATATTTTTGCACTTGATTGTACATAGACAAACGCTGAAATTGCAATAATTGCAGTAAACTTGCTTTTTTGGTATGTTTGGGTCCACCTAAAAGCCTAAAATGAACGCGCGCTACCTTTTTGCAAAAAAGGCTCTGACGAGAAAAGTCACTATTACTTTTTTAAAGTGTACAAAATTCCTGACAGTTTGTGCCCTAATCCAATTAACTAATAATTAATTATTTGGCTTGGTTTGTTTGGTTTGGTTTGGGGTTATGCAGCCGAGAACTCTTTTGTCTGGATTAAACTGCCTCAAACTGACGACGCGTTTTATTATCCTCTTTCCTCCTCCTCCATATCCTCTTATATATTTCTCAATAACGAGCAAAACTCTGCTTAAGTCCGAGAAAGACGGCAAGTAACTCCAGGTAATTGATATGGGAGCTTTCAAGGTCTGATAGGTCGACCTGTATGTAACTAACTATGTAATGGAATGGAATCTAAGGTTACTAATTTGTGACCGTCCAGCTCACTGGGGCCTTTATGGTCGGTATTGAGTTACGCACGGATCTATAATCTACAATACATAGGCTACCAAAAACAATGATCACCATGTCCCTAAGTACCATACTTTTTTTTAAATAAATCGTCAAAGTTACTCAACCCAAAAATGCACTTTTGAGAAATAACTAAGAGAAGTTTAAAACTCATTTAAAGTATGTTCCCGTGGGAAGTTACATAGATGATGGTAGATCCTGAATCTTGAGGTTCTTTTCTATAGGAAACAATCAAAGATTTTTCAATTCCACTACCCCGTTGAGAAAAAATGGCCTTTGATCAGTGCAAGGCGCCGATCATAAAAAAGTAAGGAAATTTGTAATAGGTGAGTTATTATTTCGTATTTTGTGATCTTTGTCATAGTATATGCTAGAAAATAGTTTACTTAACACATCGAATGGAAAATAAAAACAAAATCCTAACGTGATATATATTTTTTTATAAATATAGAAAATGATATTTTTTCTATCTCGTCACGAATAAATTTAACAATTTCCGTGTAGTATACCATACTTACCTGTAATAAGTCTAGACAAGCATTACACAGGTTTTATTTTTTTTCTATGTCAATTAGTTTCAATTTTATGACCGATTAAAGTTACATGAAAATCAAGGTTTACTTCCATACAATTGAGAAAAGGGCCCTTATGGACGAATGTAACCAAAAATGTAAGTAAATAATAATATTTACATAGTCTAAGTAGCAATCTTGTATTAGAACGTAATTCTGAATAAATCTTTTCATTACAAGTTTTTTGAATTTTGCGTAATTTTTAAATTATACGAAAAAGCAATTTCGCATAGTAAAAAATATTTTTTAACTCTATTTAAAAAAAAACCGACCAAGTACGTGTCGGACCATGCACAATAAAGGGTTCCGTACCGACACCTACTAGTCCATATTTAAACCCACTATCCGATACGTCGAATCGAAAAAGGTCGTATCTTCATAGTAAACTCACGGCACTTACGCCCTTTTGTTTGGGCAAAACAGTTTTTCAGCAATTACTCAAAAACCAGTAGCCGTATTTTTATCAAACCAAAAATCGTCTTAAGTATTTATTAATGTACAGTCACCAGCATCAATATCTGCTATAATAAAGGCGCCATAAATATTTGACCCGTCTTTACGGCCCTACAAATGGAGCTGTGTCGGATATTTATGCCACCATTGTTTTGGCAGATATTAATGCTGGTGACTGTACACCACCTCATTTGTTCAGAATTGTCATACATTTGGAAATTAGAGGGGGGGGGGGGGGGAGCGGCCCTACCTTTTTTTTAATTGCACGTTACTATTATGTAGCAATTCATAGAATAATACTTTCCTACCATATATTTTCATAATTTGAGAGCTTATAGTCGGCTGTGACATACGGACGGACGCACGGACGGACGGACGCACGTACGGACGGACGGACGGGCAGACATGATGAAACTATAAGGGTTCCGTTTTCACCATTTTGGCTACGGAACTCTAAAAATACAATGAATAGGAAATGTAATAAGAAACAAAAAAATTTGCAACGGTCATGCACGCCTAGAACTTACTTGACTTGAGACTAGAAATAGGTATTTGTAACGTGTACCACTAGAATCCAGTAAACAGAAAAGGCAAATAAATAATACAGAAAATGGTTAGAAGTAATTAGAATAAGTTATTAACCTATTTTATATCATTATTATCTGAGCTCTGCCATAAGGGCCCTTTTTTACTAAACTTTACAACTAATTTAAAGGTAGAAATACTTAACTTATACGTGTGAAACCAAGCTAGAAATACACATCTAGTCTTATACTTTATCAATATGCAAAAAACAAAAAATATGTGATTTTACCGTATTTTACTAAAACGCTGATATCTACGAAACTAGAAAGTGCCATAAGGGCCCTTTTGTTATGGACTGACTCATTTAACCATTTTCCAAGGATCCTAGCGTCATGAAAATTGGCAGCTGTATGTAGTTCTGATGACAATACAATAATATGGTACTGTCGAACTGATCTGATGATGGAGCCGGAAGATATGAACTGGAACTTCATGGTGGAACATCGTATAAATAGCTGTGGATTTGTTAGAAAATTCTTGTAATGAACTTTGACCACGATTAGGTTTCAAGGTCTGATGATGAAGCCGGAAGATAGACACTGGCATTCCATGATGGAATATCGTATCATACTCATAGTCGTGTTTGCACTTTTGAGAAAGGTCACGTAGGTAATGGACTTAGAACACGATCAGGTTTCAATTAACACGCAAAGCGTGTTTTTCTAGTGTTTTTAAACTATTAATTTATTGTGTCGTAACTTTGATGTTCTGTAAGGGCGAGGTATTTCTGCCGCTCTAAGGACTTAGTGTATACCCAGCCGTATCTCACGGCAGGGCAAGAATTGACAACATTTCATATTTTAAACTACTTTATTTTATGAACTAGTTAGAAAATAGGTAAAAACTTAAGCCACCCGTATTTTCTCTTTTTCAATTTAACTCATTTTTTCATACAAAAAAAACACGTTGAAAAGTAGGTCATTCCAAAAGGGCGTAAGTAAAATATGACGTCATCTTCCCAACAAGAATCCAGAGCCACTCCAAAGCAGCGATTGTCTGTACTCTGTACTAAGGTCGCCCTGAATACAGCGAGGAAGATGACGTCAACTTTCGGTTTACAGTAATTTGCGATTTTTTCCAAAATTAACGGAGAAAAAAATCTAAAAAAATGTTTTTTGTGTACTTCACACGTTTTTACCGAAATGGTTTTCGAATTAAGACTTTTGGAAATTATGAAATATTGTCAATTGTATAGCGGCGTCGTAGGTGCGACTGGTGCGAGTACTTTTGTACCAATCGTAAAATTTTGTTACGTTTGTCTGACGGCAATGAAATCGACATATCAGTCGAATTAAACATAAACCCTAAAAACTGACAGCTTTGCACCAGTAATAAACAACTTTTGTCATATTTGACTACGAAGCCTAAGCAATTTAGTAACTTAAGGCTCCGTATAACATATTCTGACAATTTGGCTAAGATTGATGACGTCGTATCTCATATTAGTGATGCTGCCTACGAAGCTGGAGGGTCCCGGGTTCGAATCCCGGTCAGGGCAATTCGTGTGATGAGCACGAATATTTGCTCCTGAGTCTTGGATGTTTTCTATGTATTTAAGTATCTATATTTATCTATTTAAGTATGTATATCGTCGCTTAGTATCCACAGTAGGTACTAATCTTTGCTTAGTGTAGGTTTAGGTCGATTTGTGTAAAGTTGTCCACAAATATTTATTATGTCACACCTGGCCATAAAGCGGCAATTACCGCACGCTCCGCGCGCGGGAAATCCCACTTCCTGGCCAGGGGGTGACATAAAATTTTGTACTTAACACGGGCGGTAATAAAGAAAGCCTCAGATCGCATATTTATCGCCCTTGCCTTCGGCTCGGGCGTCAAATACCTGCGATCTGAGACATTCTTTGTTTTACCGCCCTTGTTAAGTAATGTACTATTAACCTACATTATTTATTTATTATTCAGTTTAAGGAGTACCAGCAGCTACTAAAATTAACATAGAAACTTAAGTAGTAACAAAAAGCCAATTATAGGAACTCACAGATAGAAAAAAAAACATTATAAAATAAAAACATTATTAAAACCTAACTCCAGTCTGCCCCCAGCAGTGAGGTGGGGCCTAAGCTACCGGTGGTGTCGGGTGACAAAGAGAGAGGAACCTCCTGACTATCCGCGCCGTGTCTAGGAGTACCGCCTTCTGTATCTGACACTTGAACCAGCCATCTAGTCTCTTGAGTTGTTGGTCGAGTGAGACTCTTCGCTATTAGACTGTTCGCAGAGACGACTATCGGAACAATGATCGTGGAAACAATATCTCACACGGCGGTTACCTCGTGCGTTAAGTCTAGGTATTTGCTCAGTTAGTCTAGATCTCGGCTTTCACGAGGTTCTCGTCATGGTGATGTCAACGAGCATTGCCTGGCGTTTCGATCGATCTGTCAGTATCAAGCTTATTGGCTAAGTATAATAGTCCTGTTCGCGATGACAGATCGATACCAAGACAGCGTGGCACGACCAGTTTCGAGAACGGACGCAGGTGTGTTCGTCACTTATTCTTTACGATTATTATAATTAGGCGTCGGAAAGTGAAACGTAAAAATGTACTGGACAGCCTGATTAATAAATTTAAAGAGAAATATATAGGTACCTTTTTAACATTCAAAATGTTTTTATCCGACTTATGTTTTCGAATGCAGGTAGAATCGAATGTTTGAGTCTGATTGCGTCGTTTTCCTTGGGGCTTCATGTTGCTTTTTCGAGATCCTATAAAAAATCATTTTAATTAATCGTATTAACTACCAATCTTAATACCACTAATAGTTTAAGACCAAGTTGAAATTGAAGGAATTTTGGCTATCCAATGACTTGTAATTAGTATGGATACTATATTTATAGTAGGCCTGTCATATGGTACAGTCAAATGCAAAAATATGTATCGAGTGAATCCTCTCATAAATATGTACCAAAACCACGGAATAATAAAAACCAGTGGAAATGGCATAAGTCGCGATTAGTATTGAGACCGGTGTCTCTAAAACTCACACTATCATAATGCTAAACACATTGAAATCTTGAAAGTGATTGGTCGTAGTATTTTATTTAAAAAGGTGCTATGAACAACGGAGCTTTCATCTAATTTAAACTTTAAGTGCATGCGAAATGATTGAAATTCTTTTGCGCCTTCAAAGTTCTGCCATCTAGCGTTCAATAGCTGAACTGCTAAGAGAAAAAATATAAGATTACATACCCTAGTTCGGCTACTCGCCGATAGAGCACTTTGCGTGTACTTTAGTGATGTGCTATACTTCACTTCCACGTTATCGATATTGTAATATTAATGTACGAAAACATTTTTATTTAAGGACTTAATAACTTTGGTCATTATCTAGTATCAGATATCTGGTAGCATTCAATAAATAATAATGTAGGTAATAATAATGTAGCAAGTGTAATATAATTATAGATTATTAAGCCTTTATTTTACCTCACACGCACACATAAAAAAAATATAAAAAACCGGCCAAGTGCGAGTTGGACCCGCGCACGCCGGATTATGTACCATTATCTGTAAAAACTAAAAACCGGCCAATTGCGAGTCGGACTTCGCACATTAAGGGTTTCGAACCAACCACAAAAAAGTGATTTATCAATATATTAGTATTTGTTGGTAAAATATACGTAATAATAAACATTATCACCAAATTTCAAGCGCATAGGTCAACGGGAAGTTAAAAAATTCTTAGGAACAAAATTTTGTGACAGTCAACGGACGGACGGACGGGCGGACGCCTGGCGGTCACCAATAGGGTTCCCTTTTTGACCCTTCGGGTACGGAACCCTAAAAACTGCAAAAAAACGTGTCTGTTTTATGGAAACCCCCCTTAAATATATTTTTTCTGTTATTTAGTTTTTGTTACAGTGGCAACAAAAATACTCAACTGTGAAAATTTCAACTGTTTAACTATCACGGTTCATGAAATACAGCCTGGTGACAGTCGGACAACGGAGTCTTAGTATCTACTAGGGTCCCGTGTTACCCTTTGGGTACGGAACCCTAAAAATAAGAATAGGTCATGGCATTTAATTAAGTCCAAAATGTATTGTAATTTAGTCTAAAATAACGAAAAAAAACATTAATGTCGTATATTCGTTTAAAAAAAAATACTTCTGTCAATATATTTCTGACTTATATTGTATCTTATACATCGATTTAATATACCCTAGATACACTATCCGCCTGTCAAAAACGTCCGCGCTCAAGAGTGCTTAAATGCCTTGTAAGCACTCTTGCGCTCGGAGTTGCGCGCCAGCCACCGTCTTGTCAACATGCCGAAGTGCTCCGTAAAAAAATGCAAAAACAACACCTTAACGACTTTAAAAACGCATGAAATTTCGTATTTTCGATGAGTATTTCTTTACAGTTTCATATTTTGATAAATATATAATTGTATTACGCTTATAACAAATATTATTTAAAGAATTTGAAAATAACAGGCAGACACCTAGCAACGCTACTGTCTCTTTCCCCCGCGTTTAAATAGCTGTATATCGAACCGAAACGGAATATTGTGGAATCGGCCTATAGTAAAATTTCGAATGTTGAATAAAAGCTTGTAAAAAGAACCTACAACCGAATGCTAGTATACCACCGGTGCAGTACCTGTTAAAAAAAAAAAACATTTTCGACTCCATCCAGACTCTGTTCCGATTTCATCCCTAAGTCCAGTGTTGTCAGTCCAAAAATGAGTGGAAAATTATCGTAGACAAAATTGAACTTAACGGAATTGGACTTACGGTGTACAATCTTTTAAAATAATTCGGTGTTTTTTAGAAATTTTCCACAATTGTACCGTGCAATCTGTAATGTTATAACCGCCAAACACTCTATTTAAAATACAATCGTATGCTTGATACATAAGGCTTACTATCGAAAAAAAAGAAATTCATCCCAATTGACTCATGTTTGTGTAGTGTATCTCCGACACTCACACACTCGCAATGACGGCTGGACACTTTTTCTTCTTGAATTTGTAGGTGATAGTGTATCTAGGGTATATTAAATCGATGATCTTATATATTTAAACGAGAAATTCTAATATATATTTCGGGGATCACGGAAACGGCTCTAACGATTTTGATGAAAATCAATAATATCAGTGCAAAAATTTCAATAACTCTGAAATACAGATACATTATTTAATCCCCGTACACTAGTTACAATGAATTACATTATTTTACTTTTAAACCCTAAAAAACATTGAATTATATTTCAATCTTTATACTAGATAACTTGCACCAAATATCGATAACTTATCGACATCATTTGCGCACTACTTGAGTAGCGAATGTTCTAGATTGCTGCATACTTTGACGTATGTTGCAAGATCAACTCTATTGCTTAATGATAAGGTTTATTTTTGTTTGGTGTCTATATGCTTAAAATGCCCTAAAACAGAATATTAGAAATTATTGAAAATAAAATAAAATATGACTTAGCGATGGTATGAAACACCACCATTGGCAACGTTTTTGCTCCGGCTATCGGTTTTGTACTCCAAAACTGCGCAATATGGCATTTTTCATGCAATTTAGATTTTTTTGTAATGGTAGCGACACAACTGTCACGCACAAGCGAAAGCTGCGAACTGAAGCAATGCTGCGTATCTCCTCATATTTATGACAGCGCGGCACGCCCCCTTGCCATTTCCACTGGTTTTTATTATTCCGTGACCAAAACCTTAATTCACCGACTAAGAGCTATGGGAAATCTTTTCGTTGAGCAAGTTGTGCACCCATATTTTTGCACTTGATTGTACATAGACAAACGCTGAAATTGCAATAATTGCAGTAAACTTGCTTTTTTGGTATGTTTGGGTCCACCTAAAAGCCTAAAATGAACGCGCGCTACCTTTTTGCAAAAAAGGCTCTGACGAGAAAAGTCACTATTACTTTGTGACGTTCCAGGTGGGGTAGTAAATGAAAGCACCTCGTCATCAACAAAAAAATATATATTCGGGACAACAAGTCCCGCAAATAAAATAAATAGGGTCGTGGGTGGTCTATGCCCTGTCTAGCTTTTGCCGCCGTAGATCCGGTACTCTCCTGGCTGGTCGGCGGCGGTCTGATACTGGGGTCACGCTCGGCCAGCTATGATGAGGAGCAGGAACGGCGGCGGGCGTACGTCCATGGGTTCCAGCCCAGGCCGCCAAGATGGTGGTTGTGCGGTTTGGTATTTTCAAATAAAAAACGACGCACCCTGTGGAATATGCACAGGTTTAAAATTTGTTCTCTGCTCGCTCTGCTTTCGTGAACACCCTGTCATCGGGGACCATGAGATGGGAGTAAGCCGGTGCACCGTAAGCGTAAGCGTGTGTTGTGTTCACAAAGCAGAGCAGAGTTACAAAAGCCTAAAGCGAAAGCACAAAAGGAAAGACAGCATCTCTAAGAAGTAGGAAACTACCATTCTACCAATCTACTATTCTACCATTCTACTATTGGGAACAAAGGAATCGCAAGTCATTTGGCTACTAATGCACTTAGCAACAAATGAAATAATTTAAATTATACTCAATAATGGAATGAACACAAGTAAGCTACTTTACTGCTAAAGCTAAGCTACTTATGTACTAAATAATTATTAAAAATAACGTTCAACACTTTGCACTGCACTTACCAATTACGTGGGTGCTGATTTCACCAATTTATGTTGGTGCCTGGCGAAGAAATGTCGCCTTGAAAGGTGTCCGCGACCACCGAATAAAAATATATAATTTAAAATTGCCAAATGCTAGCAGCGCGAGACGACACGTATTGTAATTTCGTGTGCACTGCGGCACGGGTCTGTTGTCGAAGGCGGCGGATCGCGGACTGGTGAGCCGCGCCCGCGCAGAGAGCATCGAGAAACTTCCATGACGTCAATGCATGCAGTGCGCACGCGCAGTGGGAACTAGTACAGTCGCGCGGAATAGTATGAGCGCGTAACGCAATTTACATTATGTTACTTTATTTATTTTAATATGTAACATTATTTGATTGGTTTGTTTATTATTTAATTATTGTGTTATTGTTTAAATCACTTTAAATAAGTTAATTCTGTAATTAATTAAAATGTATATAATTTGATTAAATTCTATATAAATAAATAAATTGATTGAATAAATAATTAGGTGTATAATTGGGAATGGATGAAAATCTCAGAAGTGCTTGATTTTTTTTCTGGTGATAGGAATAACCTCCCTTAGTACCAGAAAAAAGTTCCAGATTTTTTGGCTGCGCCAGTGATTTTTGAAAAATGAAAATATTTTCCTCTCTCGCATTCTGGGCCTCGTTCGGCAGTATTACACTATCCTCGGTCCATCATATATTATAAAAAACATCTGTGGCAAACTGACAATGACATTGACAGATCTCTTCATCACAAACATAACCTTGTTTGCTTTCGCTGTTATTTCTGTGCTCTATACGATTCATAATTTCTCGAACTGTTTTTGCCCTTGGACTTTGATTATTGCCTGCCTGAACGACGAATTTTGCTTTTTGACCCTGGACTTGATTTCGATACCTTAAACGACGACCCTTGCAACCCAAACTGGACTATTTTTGCCGGCGTGTTGATTTTGTTACGAGGTCTTCACAATGGATGCTCACGACCGCAAATACCAACTGTACAGAGATCCAAAGACATGCTTTGTACCAACGTGCTCTAAGAGTGATAAAAATAACCCTGGATTAAGGTTTTTTGCTGTCAGAGAAGAGTTGAAAGAAAACTGGTGTCAATTAGCTGGAAGGAGCTGTCCAAAACGGCGAATTTTCTGCTGTGAAGACCATTTAAACGTAAGTTTTCTGCATATTGTTCTGCATTAAATAAATAAATATATTTTCACTATCTCACTAGTAAACAAAGAGATAAATGTAGATTGAAAGATGATTAAATTTGATGTAAGTAAAATATCTTAATACTGTTACACTTTAAACTAGGAGCGCTCGTGGTCCAGCGGTGCCTGCGTACCGCGTGCGGTATCTACAGTTAAGCAACGTGGGCACCGGTCTGGACTTGGAAGGGTGACTGTTTTGAATGGTTATGTTAAACCCTTGATTCTGGCTGCTGTCTATGGCAGCAGTCGTTAAGCCAAGTTGGAGGCAAAAACAAAATGGGTGACCTTCGGGCGGCTTGAGAACTTCTAACAGTCAGATGGCAGGCGCTTTCGTAATAACCAGTGCCTACACCAAATCTTGGGATTACGCTAGGAGGATGATGATGACAGTTTAAACCAGTTAACTAGTATTAAAATAGTGTTACTCTATTTAAATACCTTTCATTCATGCACTAGTTATCATCAATGCCCGAGCCTCAGATACTGGCTCATCCAGAAGCCAGTTCAGAAATTTAATGTAAATGTAATGACCAATGTTTGTGTTATGTATACATATAGGTAATAAGGTTTACATAAATGATTATGATATTTATGATGATTACTTACAGTTTGAAGAAGATTTGGAAAATTATAACAAATGGATTGCTGGTGCCAAAACAAAGCTCAAGTTAAATGCCACACTCAAGAATTATTTGACCACAAGGGAAGAGAATGTAGGAGTTCTCACACAGGCATCTACTTCAAGTGCTGTTGTGAAAACCATTTACACCGTAAGTGTTTTATCTTATAAAGCAAATACAAATCCCAAACTATGGGTACTAAGCAACGATTTACATACTTATATTATATAGATAAATAGATTTTTTTGGACCCGACTGTGGCTTTATAGGCTGGGCCCATTAAAGCGTTAGGAGTGCGCAGTTGGAGAGTGGCTTAGGGAAAATTTAGGGGAAACCTCCAAAACGACCATGCGGGCGGGTTAAACACTGGAATACTCTAAAAGTTTGCCCTCCAGTGAGATTGGGTGAGCGGTTTCAACCAAATCTGAGGGCAGGGCCGCATCTTGCTTATTTCATTATATCATTCAATGCTTTCAGTAAATATTGAAGTAGAAAATGTACATATATTTTATTATAAAGTAATTGTTTCAGGTTAATGCTGGTGTACAATGCAGAGGTATAGCCATGTCTAATAAATCAACTATGGCAAAACCTCAGACAAAGGACAAAAGCACAAACTTTCGTGCTCGGAAGATAAATAAAGTTATGCCTTCACAGGTTTCAAATTTACTGGATTGTGAAGAGTCGCCCCACCAATCACCGTCATTATTTGGGTCATCCAACGTTGACTCCGGATCATCTAGTGCAAAAAATGAGGATGACAAATGTGGGAGACAACAATTATTAGAAAAGATATACAATAAACCTAAAATGTATTTAGGTTTACCGAAAAACTACTGGTGGATAATAGAATTTGTAGCGCAGAAGTCGTCCAGTGTTGCGCTATACATCATTGTGACTTTGTTTAAATTAAAAAATAATGATTCCTTCGCGAGGATGAGTGATGAATTTGAAATGGCGAGGTCTACCATTAGATTAGTCTTTGAAAAGAATGTGGTAGCATTGTCAACATACATGCAAAACTGTATTTACTTACCACCTCTTTTAATGATAAAAAAAAATTTACCTTTGGCTTTTAAAATTAGGTACTCCAATGTGCAATGTATAATAGACTGTTTCGAAATACAAATAGAAAAACCATCGGATCCAAATGCACAAGCACAATCATGGTCATCATATAAGTCGTGCAATACGATGAAATATTTGATTGCTTGCACACCAGCTGGCTATATAGCGTATGTATCGCAAGGTTATGGGGGAAGAACGTCAGATAAAGCAATAACTGAGAAGTGCGGGTTTATCGATATTCTTCCCGTTAATGCAGTTATAATGGCAGATCGAGGGTTTAAAGAAATAGAAGCTGCTTTAAGCACAAAAAATATTAAACTCTTGCGACCCCCGAGTGTATTCTCAAACAAAACGTTGACTAAAGAAGAGGTAATAAAAACCAAAGTAATAGCTAGTTTGAGAGTACACGTAGAAAGGGTGATAAGGAAAATAAGGGAGTTTCATATGTTAAAACCCCATGCCGTAGTCAATAACAAACATACAAAATATTTAAATGAATTAGTTACTATTGCATGCGGTTTGATTAATCTTCAGGATCCAATAATAAAAGATTATTGACAAGCTTTGTGTTTTATTTTACATAAATTATACATATTATAGTACATATGGCATTAACAAAGATTGTATATATCCTAAAGCCTTCCACACACCGAAGCGCGGGGCGGCGGCGGAACGGGCGCAGCGCGTATACGGTGACGCACACCGACGGCGGGCGCCGCGCTCGCCGCGCGCCCGATCACAACAGCCCGGTGGCGGGGCGTGCGCGGAGCGGCGCGGGCTGGGAGCGGAGCGCAGTTTTTATTTAATTTATTAAAATCGACGTATAAATAATCGTTTTTAATAAATGAAGTTGCCAAAAACTGCAAAAGTATGCATCCGAATATCCGATCCCTGGTCATAAGTTTCGCGGTGCCGCTAAACTTAGAAATATAAGCATCGCGGTAGCGCGGCGCGCATGCCGCGGGGCCGCGACGGGCCAGCGGCATGCGCGCCGCGGGCGGTGCAGTGTGTGTCAGACCGCGCAACGCCCGCGCGTGTCAAGCGCGCAACCCGCGCTGCCGACGCCCAGCGCTCCGGTGTGTGGAGGCCTTAAAAGAAAATAACCATTTAACCATAGTTAAAACAATAGCTCATATCATAGCGCTGTTTAAAATTATTGGAAATACATTAACTTTCCAAAACTCTTCGGCAGAGCTCATTAAATTTTCCACATACTCCTCATTAAAATCTATAGAAATATTTTCGATATTGCCATTGTTTTCAAATTTAGTGTCTGCTACACAAAATATGCATTTTTTTTTCTTAGTTGCCAGCATCTCCAACTGGACTTGGCCCATATATTTGCTGCAAATTTTCCCATCCTTTATGTAATTTCTTTTGGTTTTTTCAGATGTAGGACATTTTATTTCAACTACAAAGTCATCACCAATACCATCGGGTGAAGCTCCAAAAATTCCATTCATAAGAATGAACCCCGAATCTTCTACTTCTATATTTAAATCTTTCTTAAGTTTCTTTAACACTTGTTTTTCAAGAAGTTTCCCCCTTTTCATCGCTTTGGTCTCAATTACTTTTTGACCACCTAATAATTCTTCAACAAGGCTACCTTGAGGCGTCTTACAATGGGCAATTTCATATATTCTAGAGCCAGTTATTCGGGCTTGCCTTATGTAATGCCACAGTTTAGAATTAACTTGACTCACGGTTTCTTTATTTATTACATCTGTTTTATGTTTTACAAGTTTGTCACTAAACACCCTAAAATTATCATAACTGTGGTCACTTTCTTTCACAATAAAATCAACCATTAGGTCAAATACACAATAATTTGTCAGTTTGTCTTCGTTGTTTGTGGGATCGTGTAACATAAGAAGACTTTTTCCACAAGCATGTTTTTTTGCTTCTCGTCTTAATTCTTCTAATACAGCAGTATCTCGTGGTCCTCTTTTGACAACCTTCCCTTTGTTCAGATCTTCACACAATAGTGGTTCATCTCGAGCCCGCTTTAAGTTGGGTTTGGTCCAGTAGCACTGAACACTGGTTGGTGCAGGTTCATCGCTTCGTTTTTGTAGCCACCGCAATACCACAACAGTATGTTTGCACCCTCCTGAAAAACATAAAAAGAATAAGAAACAAAAAACTAACCACTCTGTGTTATTAATTGTTTTACCACGATTATGACTTTTATTGCTACAATACAACATGTACATGCCACCAATGCAACAACCAGTTTACAATTTATTGAAAGTGATTTAACCTTTTCACCGCCATTGACTTGATATAAAGTCAGGACATTAGGTGCCACACGCACGCCAATGATTTCATATTGAGTCGATAAAGTTGATGTTAGTTAATGCAAGCTACATGCTGTCAAATAAGGTTCATTTTCAGTCTTTTGCTATGAAGACTTTGGCGTGTGAGGCACAACTTACAGAGTCTACTGTGGCGGTCGAGTTGTCTTAGGTAAAACAAAATGATGTCATGTTTCTCATATTTGTGTCATACACCTGGTGACCTGCCCTGCCAGTGTTGGGTATTGGGGATCAGTTTGCATAGCTGGACAATGAGTAGGTACTAAATAATATGTCATTACAAAGAAACATTTACATGACCTATTGCAACATGTATGTGTTAATAGATTTATTCAGATATTTGCAAGAAAACTTACCAGCTGCAGCCGCACAGCCATCACATGATGTATCTGTGATAGCTTCTCCTGCCTCATCTATATGGACCATCACAACATAATATTTGTTTGACAATCTATGTTCTGGTACCACCTTAGCACGCACAGTGCATATGCCACCCGTTCTATTAATTTCCATGTATCCGATGGCACTTTCTACATATGAATCACGTGAAGACCTTAAATTAACAATAATAATATGTTCAAGAACTTTCATTATCAGTATAGCAGAAAGATGTACCTAAGAGTTATTAAATTATAGATAAATATTAAATGATGAATGATATGGACTTTAATCCCGACAAGGTCTAGTTTTCTGCCTCTGGGTTGGGAGGTCAAATGGTAGCTGCTTACGTAAAACTAGTTCCTACGGCAAATCCGTTTTGGAGCGGACCCTGGGCTTCTCAGAGCCCAACCGGAAAAAGGCTACAAGAAAGATGATCTGTTTATGAATTTCATATCGATTTTCTTTAAAAATATCTTACCATCAGTATCCGACATACCTACATAGTTCAAACCACTGCTGACCCATTTTTCCACCAGTCCATCATTTTACACAGTGAATTTCGATATGAGACTTCCGCGAGAGACTAACGAAAAATGCTAAAGTTTACACTTACGATAACGCTTTGGCACCTCGTATTTCAGCGACATTATGTTTGTCGCTGTTCTTCATAAACTCCATTAGCATGTAAATATCTACTGCCGGCAAGTTTGAGGAGTCTGCTTTTACAAAAGCAGCGGTGTTCATGTTGGCAAATTTCAAAATCCAGTAGAGTTGCAGTGGTCTACGTACAAGCTATCAAACTCAAGTCCAGGGTCGAAAAGCAAAATTCGTCGTTCAGGCAGGCAATAATCAAAGTCCAGGGGCAGAAACTGTTCGTGAAAATTATGAATCGTATAGAGCACAGAAATAACGGCGAAAGCAAACAAGGTTATGTTTGTGATGAAGAGATCTGTCAATGTCATTGTCATTGTCAGTTTGCCACAGATGTTTTTTATAATATATGATGGACCGAGGATAGTGTAATACTGCCGAACGAGGCCCAGAATGCGAGAGAGGAAAATATTTTTATTTTTCAAAAATCAGTGGCGCAGCCAAAAAATCTGAAACTTTTTTCTGGTGCTAAGAGAGGTTATTCCTATCACCAGAAAAAAAATCAAGCACTTCTGAGATTTTCATCCATTCCCAATTAAAATGTAATAATTTAGTATATAATAAAAGTTTAAAATATTGTATAATTTAATGTAAATAGATCATTTCATTTATAATTAAACTTAAATTGAATATCTAAAATTAAATATGTACGTGCAACGTTACAGTACCCCGCGCGCCATGAAAGGATTTTGTTCCTTAGAATAAAATCCGCGCAATATACGCTTACGTATTTGCATTTATCCTTTCATTCTTTCTTTCATACTTCTCGCATTCATAAAAACAGCAGCATCTGGATTTTACCTATTGATGCTAATGCGGCCAAACTTATGAAGGTAACCAGTTATCTATCAACCGGAAACCAATACAAATACTGTTTTGCACTTAATGATGTTAAATTTTCAGCACGGGATGTACTGACTGTAAAACTACTTATTTAAGCCTACTAATTTTAAATCTTTGATGTGCCAAGTTCCCAAATTCTTGCCAGCCATGTCTTCTAACACATAGACTAGTGGCGACTTCTTTTGGATTACTCTACACTTAATAAATTTCGGGGCCAGTTTTTTACTGAAATATTTATCTTTATCGCTTAAAACGTAAGCTCGCTTCATAACAACGTCACCAACATTAAATTCTGCATTTTTACGACGCAGATTATAATGGGCAGTATTTTTCTGATGAGCCTGCCACAACTTTGCCTGTACACGGTCAAAAATTTGTGACATGCAACCTAGATTTCCGGCGTAAATGTCACGCGGCAGAAACAGTACCTCACCACCAAGGTCGAAATCTACGTAATGAGTGCCACAAGTTACGAGTTCCCTGCCGTACACGAGAAACGATGGGGTAAAACCAGTTGACTCGTTGACGGAGTTGTTGATGGCGAATTGGACTTTTGGGATAAAGACGTCCCAGGTCCTGTGGTCTTCGTTTACGAAGGTGGAAATGCATGTGACGATCGTACGGTTAAAACGTTCCACACAATTTACCTGCGGCGTATATCTAGGCGTGTAGAATATATTGGGCACGTTGTATTTTTTAAATACATCAACAGTCACACCACTAATAAACTGGCTACCGTTGTCGAGGAAGATAGTTTGAGGAACGCCATGAACTAAGAAGAGTTGATCCTCAAGTATCTTGGATATAATATTTGACGTTGCATTACGAATGGGAAAAATCAGGCAAAATTTTGAAAAACAACAGGTGATTACAAAAATATACTGGTTTTGTTTTCGACTGATAGGCAGAGGGCCCATGAGGTCAATCGAAACCATTTGAAAAGGTCGGCAACACTGCTTAGGACGACCCATTTCACCAAGAACCTGATGATTCTGATGTTTATACTCTAAGCACTTGGTACAAGAACCAACGAATTTTACGACGTCCTGGTGCATGCCAGGCCAGTAGTATTTCAACGCTAACCTACGATACGTTTTGAAGACACCTAAATGACCGGCCATGGGCTCGGAATGGTTTTCTTGCAAAACATCGTGACGAAATTCGGTTGGGACGACTTCTTTCCACGAGAATTCAGACGTTAACTCGTGTTTATTTTTGCACAATCTGTACAATGAACCGTTCTTGATTAGAAAATTTGGAAAATTTTGAGGCTTAGTCAAACAGGAGTTATAAATGTTCTTGTACCAGGCGTCTGTCGTATTAAGGTACGAATTTGACAAGTCAATGGCGCTAACAGGTATGGCTCTCGATAGGGCGTCGGGGATTACGTTGTCAACCCCTCGTCGATGTTTGAGCTCAAAGTCGAAAGCTGACAAACGCACTCCCCAGCGAGCCAAACGACCAGTTGGGTTATTTAGAGAAAGGAACCATTTTAAAGCACTGTGGTCCGTGTAAACAATGAATGACTTCCCATTCTCCAAGTAACATCGCCAGTGTTCGAGAGCCACAACAACGGCATACGTTTCACGCTCTGTAATGCTGTAGTTTCGCTCTGCCGCTGACAATGACTTACTCATATAGGCGATCGGGTGCTCCTTGCCGTCTATGGTCTGGGTTAACATAGCTCCCACACCATAGTTGCTGGCATCGGTATGCACCTCGAACGGCTTGTCATAGTCAGGGCAGGCCAACACCGGTGCTGAAACTAAGCATTCCTTCAGCTTTTGAAAGGCAGCATCAGCCTCTGGAGTCCACTTAAAGGGCGGGCCTCCCTTTTTGTTAGAAGTTAATTTATTGAGAGGTCCAGCTATGGTACTAAACTGTGGCACAAACCGACGGTACCACGTAGCGGTGCCGAGAAATCGCTTCACATCCTTTCGACAAGTAGGTGTCGGGTAATTTAAGATGGCCTCGACCTTCTCAGGGTCCGTCCGTAGACCGTGGCTGTCAACAACGTAACCTAAATATTTAAGTTGGCTCCTAAAGAATTGACACTTCTCGAGGTTGACCGTAAGATTAGCCTGACGAAGTTTGTCTAATACTCTTAGAAGAAGAGACACGTGAGAATTAAAGTCCTCAGATACGATGATGATGTCATCTAAGTAGGCAAATACTTTTAGGTCAAACTCTCTGAAGAGAAGGTCAACTAGACGTTGCTGCGTTGCTGGCGCTTTCGTCAAACCGAAGGCTGTTCTTTTAAAACGGAAAGTACCGCGGCCTTGAACGTAAAACGCCGTCTTGTCCCTATCCTCGACAGCGATTGGAATTTGCCAGAAGGCCTTTGAAAGATCGATACTCGAAAGGTAGCGAGCATCGCGGAGATTATCTAGTATTTCGGACACGTAAGGTAAGTTGTACGCATCCTTTCGAGTAACGGAGTTCAGCTTACGGCTGTCGAGGCAGAAACGAGGTTGCCCGTTCTTCTTGGTCACTATCAGAACAGGTGAGGACCATGCACTTTCGCAGGGCTCAATTACGTCGAGACCCAGCATTTCATCAACCTGCTCGACGAGGATCCGCTGTTTTTCCGGCGACATCCGGTAATAACGTTGCCGGATTGGCTGTGCGTCGCCGGTATCGATACGATGAGTGATGAGACTGGTCTTACCCAATCCCTTGCGGTCGGCAGAGATATCCTCAAACTGTGCAGTAATGTTGTCGGCAATGGATTTTTCAGAGGTATTTAAATGATCATAGCCTTGTATGTACTTATCTAAATCAGGATTCTCCTCAACTATTGCAGCATTGGAGAAGCTGATGCAATTCAAGTAGTTGGGAAGAATGTTAAATTTACGCCAGAAATCCACGCCTAAAATAAGATTGGTGTTGATGTCCGGGATAATATAAGCCCGAATTAGATGAAATTTGTTTTGAAAGTGTATTGGCAAATCGATATATCCCTGACTCTGCATAGACTGACCACCTGCCGCAGTCACTGAGATGCAGTGATCTTTATGAACAATAAGGCCCTGAAGCGCTAGATGAGCACCATTGCCAATGATTGTAACGGCAGAACCAGAATCAAGGAGACCTGACACATCAAAGCCATTAATTTGCACTGTAGCATAAGGACGGTTGTCGTTGATTGGTCTAGAATCCAGAATTGTGTCGATCTTATACGAGCTGAAAAATAAATTAACTGTCTTCAGCCACTTGTTCCAATCCTCAATATCAAATTTATTAACAGGAGGTGAGGCACAATTCTGGTTTATTAGTTTTTTGATGTGGAAGGCTTGTTCTTCTTGCAAGTAGGGCAGTCTGGAGACTTAACACCTTTATGGCCACAAACAAAACAATAAACCTCATCCTTACTTGCATTGCATTGTCGCAAGTTGTGGGTGTTATTACGACACCTTGGGCAAAATAACGTTTTGACGGGAGGCGCAACGATTGCATGTACCTGTTTTGTATTCGTATATGTTTTATTATAGTTATTAAAATTATTATTTGCATGCCATTTGTTATTATTACTAGAGTTATACTTATTATATTGTTTATTATTATTATTATTCCTGTAAATGTCATTTTTGTTAAAATTATTGTTCCTATTAGAACTAGTACCAGCATACGCAAACTCAGGTGCTAAAGTGTCAGCTGTCCGTCTGGGTGGTTCGCGAAAGTCGGCAAGACGTGCCTGAATATTTTCATAATTGCGACAGTGCGTACGCAATGTGTCGATATTAGTAATGGCGGAAGCTGACGCTAGTGTGCTGGCATAGCAAGGCCGGATATTGTGAAGGATGATCTCGAGCTTTTCATCCTCTGGTAAGCTTTTCGAAAGACGCGAGAAAAGGCCAGACATGATCGACAGGTATATGGTTATGTTCTCCGATTCCCCTTGCGAACGTGATCGGATCTCTGAGAGCAACCTATAATCATAATCGCTTTGACCGAAATCTTGTTTAAGCAAGGTGGCGAGTTCAACCCAGCTGGAAACCTGACTCTTAATACTCCTATACCAGTGTAGCGCGTCTCCTACAAAAATCTCCGTAGCATAGGACAGGATCTTTGAGTCGCAAATACCCCTGGCCTCACAAAACTCAGTAACACGCTGTACAAAGGCACGAACGCAGGTCTTGCCATCAAATTTAATCTTACAAAGCTCATTGGAGCTGCCGCGGTCACAAGTGACATTAACGCTCACCGGTGCGACATTGGCTGAAGGTTCCGTGCTAGAAGTAGGCAAGAGTGATTCAACCGCCGAGTCCTTAACAGCATTGAACCTGGCTGTGAGAGTTTGAAACTCTTTGACGCAGACGTCGTACAATGGTTTAGTCGTTTCGTCACAGTGAATACGATGAAGACGGTGATAAATGTGATTCAGCAAATTCTGTGTGCGAAGCAGAAGGCTCTTATCAAGCTCCGTGTCTAAATTGGACTGAACCTTTGCGAGGGCGTCACTAACACCTTTCAAGTCGGCCGATACCGAGAAATGACTGTCTAAAATGTCCTCGGATGGAAACAAGGGTCCTAATTTGGAAATTTGTTTCCGCAAGTCCTGGACTGTACTTGCCGGGGTCTCACCACGAATACTAACTTCATATTCCAATTCCGGCTTTTGGAGTGACAAAAACTTTACAGGAAAAGCCATTTTTAAAATTGTAAAAAAATAATCAAGAAATAATTAAAAAAAAAATTAAAATAAAATTCAATATAATATTAAAATTCGCGAAACGTCAGCAGTGGAAAGTGTTAAGCGGTTCCTAACTAAAGCTACTCCGTCTGTTACAATAATAAGCTATGTAACGTTCTGGTTGGCAAAATAAAATTAAAAGCGCTAAATAAAAAATAAAATAAACAATCACAAAAATAAAAACAGAAAAAGCATTAAATTATTGCAACTAGTGTGTACACCAAAAAAAGAAGAATGCACAACAAAAAATATTTAACTAAGTAAACACTTGTGTGCCTCGACTGTACCGGTCTTTGCACTACACTAATATAGGTTGTTGCAAAAATTCACAATTAATTATTTTGAACAAAATAGGCAATTAATTCAATAATTTATATTATAAAATTTGACAATTATATTATTAATTAATAATTATTAAAATTGGAGTACACCTTAGTTACAGGCAACCAAAAATAAAAACACAAAAACGTTTCACAAAAATAAAAAAACAACACACACAAACTAGTACTACGGGGCAAATCTAGACTATAAGACCACGTTTTGAGCGCCAGTGTGACGTTCCAGGTGGGGTAGTAAATGAAAGCACCTCGTCATCAACAAAAAAATATATATTCGGGACAACAAGTCCCGCAAATAAAATAAATAGGGTCGTGGGTGGTCTATGCCCTGTCTAGCTTTTGCCGCCGTAGATCCGGTACTCTCCTGGCTGGTCGGCGGCGGTCTGATACTGGGGTCACGCTCGGCCAGCTATGATGAGGAGCAGGAACGGCGGCGGGCGTACGTCCATGGGTTCCAGCCCAGGCCGCCAAGATGGTGGTTGTGCGGTTTGGTATTTTCAAATAAAAAACGACGCACCCTGTGGAATATGCACAGGTTTAAAATTTGTTCTCTGCTCGCTCTGCTTTCGTGAACACCCTGTCATCGGGGACCATGAGATGGGAGTAAGCCGGTGCACCGTAAGCGTAAGCGTGTGTTGTGTTCACAAAGCAGAGCAGAGTTACAAAAGCCTAAAGCGAAAGCACAAAAGGAAAGACAGCATCTCTAAGAAGTAGGAAACTACCATTCTACCAATCTACTATTCTACCATTCTACTATTGGGAACAAAGGAATCGCAAGTCATTTGGCTACTAATGCACTTAGCAACAAATGAAATAATTTAAATTATACTCAATAATGGAATGAACACAAGTAAGCTACTTTACTGCTAAAGCTAAGCTACTTATGTACTAAATAATTATTAAAAATAACGTTCAACACTTTGCACTGCACTTACCAATTACGTGGGTGCTGATTTCACCAATTTATGTTGGTGCCTGGCGAAGAAATGTCGCCTTGAAAGGTGTCCGCGACCACCGAATAAAAATATATAATTTAAAATTGCCAAATGCTAGCAGCGCGAGACGACACGTATTGTAATTTCGTGTGCACTGCGGCACGGGTCTGTTGTCGAAGGCGGCGGATCGCGGACTGGTGAGCCGCGCCCGCGCAGAGAGCATCGAGAAACTTCCATGACGTCAATGCATGCAGTGCGCACGCGCAGTGGGAACTAGTACAGTCGCGCGGAATAGTATGAGCGCGTAACGCAATTTACATTATGTTACTTTATTTATTTTAATATGTAACATTATTTGATTGGTTTGTTTATTATTTAATTATTGTGTTATTGTTTAAATCACTTTAAATAAGTTAATTCTGTAATTAATTAAAATGTATATAATTTGATTAAATTCTATATAAATAAATAAATTGATTGAATAAATAATTAGGTGTATAATTAAAATGTAATAATTTAGTATATAATAAAAGTTTAAAATATTGTATAATTTAATGTAAATAGATCATTTCATTTATAATTAAACTTAAATTGAATATCTAAAATTAAATATGTACGTGCAACGTTACAACTTTTTTAAAGTGTACAAAATTCCTGACAGTTTGTGCCTAGACGTGTGCGCCGCGCCGGCGCGCCGCCGCCGCCGGCCTTTTTGCCACGCCGCCGCCGCCGACTAAATGATCGGCGTGAAATCGGCGTAACCTTGACTGAATGCCAAAGAGTCTTTTTATTAGATAAAAGAGTATAACTAACATTTTTGTTTAACTTTTTTATTGCTTTGTTATTGTTTTAATGTATGTACAGTGGTACACTTCTTATATTAAATTTGTTGTGGGACAATAAATATTTTTCTTAGTTTATATATACTGTCAGAGCAGTCTGAACTACATTGAGCGCCTGAGTATGGAAATCCGGCTGAGAAAATCGTATAAGTAAAAATAAATAATGAATAAAATAACATTTACTGTCGCATAAAGAGAAAAAAAACAATCGGCAATACACAAAAAAAAACAAACACAATTTAAATTTAAAGAGTTAGAAATTTAAAATTTAAAGAAATACAAATTTAAGTTAATTAAACGCGGACGACATTGTTCTCTTCGCCTCTTCCGCAACAGAACTCCAGCAAATGCTCCAAGATCTGAGCTCGGCTAGTCTTCAAGTTGGACTCACAATGAATCGGTTAAAGATTCAGGTGATGACAAACAGCACAAAACGTAGGGTCGAGGTAGATGGGCAAATCATACACTATGTCGATGAATATATATACTTGGGCCAGCTAGTCTCTTTCAGCAACAGGCAAGACAAAGCAGTCAAGCGCCGTATAGAGAACACCTGGAAGAGCTACTGGTCCATGAAGGCGCTAATGAAGGGCAACCTTCCACTGTCACTAAAGCGAAAACTCGTCGATATGTGTATTTTGCCTGTCCTAACCTACGGTGCGCAAACATGGTCTTTAACCGAAATCCAGAAATCCAGACTGAAGGTTTGCCAACGTGCTATGGAGCGTAGCATTTTAGGTGTTAAAAGGACGGACCGTGTCCGAAACACTACGCTACGCTCCAAAACACGCATAGCTGACGTGGGTACCAAAACAGCCAGGCTCAAGTGGGACCGGGCCGGCCACGTCTGTCGCATGCACCCGGATAGGTGGGCTAATGCAGCTACCAAGTGGGTGCCACACGACGGACGACGCAGACGAGGCAGGCCCAGACGGAGATGGCGGGATGATCTGGACGTATTTGTCTCCAACTGGGAGGAAGAGGCTCTGGACAGGGACGTCTGGACAACATGGGGAGAGGCCTTTGCCCAGTAGTGGGACACATAATAGGCTATTAAAAAAAAAAAATTAAGTTGGTGCGACAAAGGGCTCGGGCTCAGCGTTTGCTGTGAGCCTGGTCGGCTGCACAGCGCCTTTTTTCAGCCCGCACCCACTTCACAGCTGATCAAAAAGTAGGCATGTATAGCCAAATAATAATAGCAAAAACAAACTCTTATAGCTTCGTCATATCCGTCTGTCTGTACGTATGTCCTGTAATGTCACAATCCTTTTACTCAGAAACGATTAAGAATTTTTCAAAGACATTTTTTTACTTTGGGAATAATCGATTCATAAATCTATACTATGTCCCCCTCCCCCTCCTCTAGTAGTTGTCTCATTCGGAAACTGACGCGAAATGGCGTGCCTGAAGGAGGACCGGTAAGCTTGGTGTGTTTCGTGCTGGGACAACAGAACTAGTGGGTATGGCATAAGACGATGGTAACCATCCTGATGGAGTCACGTTGGAGCCGTAGAAACTAGGGAGGGCTCTGGTGTGAAACACCGCATGTGCGCAATCCCACTTTCACGCAACTCGCTCCCAGGCCAGTGCTGGAGCTGACGAAGCTCTCAAGCACCGCAAACACTCGTCTTTATTGTGTAAGTAACTCTGCGAGTTTGCAATGCTTGCAGTGGACTCTGGACCCTGGCCGGCTGACATGAACACATTCATGAGAGCTTTGTTGTGGCGACTGGTCGATACCTCGGGGACCTGACACTTTTCTTCCACAGAGAATTTCTCTGGCAATACAGAGGGGTAACGCGGCTAGCGTTATGGGGACCATGCCCCAGGCGGAGCTTTTAGACTGGATATTTTTGTTAGCTATATCTGTCTCTCTTGAGTCGGTCCCTCATTCCTGAGGATCGTGATCACTTCTGGATTTCGCCGCCCTGAGGACTTGTCTCCAATGTCTCCATCGGTCTCGATTCAACGTAGCCTCATCGCTTGGTGAAATTTGCTTAAAAATGTGGCTTCCTTAACCTGATCTGTCCATGTAGTTGATGAGCGTCCCCTAGCCCTCTTGCCTTCCATTCCACCAACCACGATCAGTTTCTCCAGACTATCAGCATCACTGCGCATTACTTGTCCAAAGTATGAAAGCAGCCACTGCCGACAAACAGTGGATAACCGTGTCTTGATACCGAGCTGGGTCATTGGTCCGTTTGGCTGCCCAGTCCAGGGTATCCTCAGCATTCGCCTCTAGTACCGCATATCGAATTCTTTGTCGCTCCCTAACCAGTATTGTCCATGTTTCTACCGCATTTTTGTTATATAGGGATGTGGTTTACTTGCATGAATACAGATTTATTGCATTGATCTCGATTTAAAAAAAAATACGAATTATTTCGCATTTTTATTTACGTGACCTTCACGCCGATTTCACGCCGAAAGTACGCCGCCGCCGCCGATTTTTTGACAAACGCCGCCGCCGATCATTTTTAAATCGGCGCACACGTCTATTTGTGCCCTAATCCAATTAACTAATAATTAATTATTTGGCTTGGTTTGTTTGGTTTGGTTTGGGGTTATGTAGCCGAGAACTCTTTTGTCTGGATTAAACTGCCTCAAACTGACGACGCGTTTTATTATCCTCTTTCCTCCTCCTCCATATCCTCTTATATATTTCTCAATAACGAGCAAAACTCTGCTTAAGTCCGAGAAAGACGGCAAGTAACTCCAGGTAATTGATATGGGAGCTTTCAAGGTCTGATAGGTCGACCTGTATGTAACTAACTATGTAATGGAATGGAATCTAAGGTTACTAATTTAACCATTTTCCAAGGATCCTAGCGTCATGAAAATTGGCAGCTGTATGTAGTTCTGATGACAATACAATAATATGGTACTGTCGAACTGATCTGATGATGGAGCCGGAAGATATGAACTGGAACTTCATGGTGGAACATCGTATAAATAGCTGTGGATTTGTTAGAAAATTCTTGTAATGAACTTTGACCACGATTAGGTTTCAAGGTCTGATGATGAAGCCGGAAGATAGACACTGGCATTCCATGATGGAATATCGTATCATACTCATAGTCGTGTTTGCACTTTTGAGAAAGGTCACGTAGGTAATGGACTTAGAACACGATCAGGTTTCAATTAACACGCAAAGCGTGTTTTTCTAGTGTTTTTAAACTATTAATTTATTGTGTCGTAACTTTGATGTTCTGTAAGGGCGAGGTATTTCTGCCGCTCTAAGGACTTAGTGTATACCCAGCCGTATCTCACGGCAGGGCAAGAATTGACAACATTTCATATTTTAAACTACTTTATTTTATGAACTAGTTAGAAAATAGGTAAAAACTTAAGCCACCCGTATTTTCTCTTTTTCAATTTAACTCATTTTTTCATACAAAAAAAAACACGTTGAAAAGTAGGTCATTCCAAAAGGGCGTAAGTAAAATATGACGTCATCTTCCCAACAAGAATCCAGAGCCACTCCAAAGCAGCGATTGTCTGTACTCTGTACTAAGGTCGCCCTGAATACAGCGAGGAAGATGACGTCAACTTTCGGTTTACAGTAATTTGCGATTTTTTCCAAAATTAACGGAGAAAAAAATCTAAAAAAATGTTTTTTGTGTACTTCACACGTTTTTACCGAAATGGTTTTCGAATTAAGACTTTTGGAAATTATGAAATATTGTCAATTGTATAGCGGCGTCGTAGGTGCGACTGGTGCGAGTACTTTTGTACCAATCGTAAAATTTTGTTACGTTTGTCTGACGGCAATGAAATCGACATATCAGTCGAATTAAACATAAACCCTAAAAACTGACAGCTTTGCACCAGTAATAAACAACTTTTGTCATATTTGACTACGAAGCCTAAGCAATTTAGTAACTTAAGGCTCCGTATAACATATTCTGACAATTTGGCTAAGATTGATGACGTCGTATCTCATAATCTATTAGTATTTATATACATTTGATTACAGATTATGAAAGATCATTTCATGGAATAAGTGTGCTACTTTTTAAATTTTCTTATTTAGTTTCGAATAATCTTGCTTAACCTTACAGCTGTTTCCTCGATTTGCGCTTGGAGAGGCTTTAAAAACGACCTAGTTAACCTTAACCTACATATTGGCACAGATTATATAATAGTTCTTCGAACAGATACGTATGTTCTAATAAAAAAGCTCATACCTACCTTTTTAAATGCCTACTAAATTTAACAATGGAGCGACCTTGAACGCTCCGGTCTTTGGCTGCACGCGCCGAGCAAGCGACGCTAGGGTTGTCACCACTTAGAAATAAACTTTAGTGTTGGTTCTCTGGGATTTTCAGAGATCCTTCCAGTATCCGATCTGCATTTACATACACAGGTACAGGCATATCAACGCAGCAAGTTAAATAAGAGCTTTTCTAAAATTCAATGCCATGTATTGTATAAAACGATAGGAGTCCACGGTAGGAGAGTGGCCTGGGGAAACCTCCGACACGACCACGCTGGCGGTTTAAGCACTGGAAATACTGTATATTGTATATCTCTCACCCTGTCTATGGTTACGTTACGACATACGGCAGAAAGTGCTTAAAACATATTACAAAACGAAACACTTTGTTTAGATAAGTACCTACCTAACTAGCTATATTCCGACGTAAGCACTAAAGTAGTCACCTGTATTCGTTATTTATTTATAACTTGTATAACGTAACAACGTGTTTAACGTAATAATAGTATAAAAGTAGCACTCCAAACTTGAATTAGTCACTAGGCAAAAAATATTTTAATATAAGAATTCTGATTACGCGTCTCACTTTTGAGGGTGAATTCCAGCCCTTCCAAAAGGTCACAAGTCCCTATAGTAACGGCGATGTTTACGCCTTTTCTTAGGCCGTACAATGCCACCGCAAAACTTGACTCGGAAATCATAGTAAATAAACTATACTTAATACTAATTACTACCCAGGGATAAATATAAACATAAAATCAATACAGACAACTAAATTATTTGGATATAATAGCAGTTGCCGAGTAAACTTGCTAATTCTTTTGCATCGAAATAAGTTTTGATTCGGTACAACTAGGGCTTTCAAATACCGGACATTTCGTGATACCGGTATTAATACCGGTATTGGCATCTTCAATACCGGGATCCCGGGATCCCGGTATTTTTCGGATAAACATTGAATGGTACGAAACGTTGAAAGAAAAACACCAAATGTTCGATTAATAACGTTTTTATTATGCATGCATGCGTTATTATTATGCATAATAACGTTACTACAATACGATTTTTTTAAATCATGTCACTTGAGAACCAGTCTCCTTTTCTCTCATGTGACAAGTTGGCTTAATCAAATATACTTATAAAAAATCAAGCTACAGTGATCTTGTAACAAAAACAGAGTAGCACTAACAGCACATCGCATAACAGATAACATCTAAACATTTCAAACTTTGGCATAATAAAAACTAAGATTACTTATACGTAAAATGTAATAATTTAAAAATCAAATAACATGTCGAAATTTCCTTAGTTCTAATTAAAATGAGTCAACCTTAGTTTTTTTATTATGCCAAAGTTTGAATATTGAGTAATCTTAGTTCTTGATTATGCCAAAGTTTGAAATGTTTAGATGTTATCTGCTATGCGAGTTGCTGTTAGTGCTACTCTGTTTTTGGTACAAGATCACTGTAGCTAGATTTATATATGTACATTTTTTAACTTGTCAAATGAGAGAAAAGGAGACTGGTTATCAAGTGATATGATTATCAAAAATACTATTGTAATATGCATGCATCATAATAATAATGTTATTAATCAAAAATTTGGTGTCTCTCTTTCGTTTCGTACCTTTCAATGCTTTTCCAAAAAATACCGGGATCCCGGTATTTGAAATTAAATACCGGTATTGAAATCTGCTCTGAAAAAGGCGGTATCCCGGGATCCCGGTATTGAAAGCCCTAGGTACAACTTTATTACGCGTGGCACCGTCCGGCCGTGAGCGCGTGTGCCAGCCAACTGACTGAGCATTACACGCGCGGATGGCGAGTAGTAGGCATCATTCTCGGTTCCCACGGCGCAGATACATACCACTGATATTGGTGCCAAACCGGCTTGAAAAAAATATGCACATGTGCAATAGATACTCCTCTTAGGGATGAGTGGAAGGGTTTTTACAAGTTTCATACAAAAATGCTATAAAAACAGAATATTAAAATTGGTAAATTTTCTGAAAAACTTCAAACTTCATTGCATCTTTTAGTACCTAATATTAAAGCTAATAATAGTAGTTTATGCAACTGGTACATAATGAGGGGCATTAAAACACGAGTGTGTTTTATGAAACGAGCCGAAGGCGAGTTTCATAATAAGGTCACACGAGTGTTTTAATGCCTAATTATGTACAGTTGCATACACTACTTTATCTACATCCATATATTAAATCCTCTTTCATGTGTTTCGTGTGGGCACTTCTCGCCGGCGTGCGCCATGTTTGCGTCGACAGGCCGGCCCGCGCCTCCGCCGCCAGACCGCAGCTGTGTCTTAATTTTGTACGTGATCTCGTTAAAGTGTTATATTTCGTGATCTAATAGGGGACGCACGCAACAGCCGCACAGTATATTATAAAGCGGGGTCTTATCTACGGTATTTGAACTTATAAAAGAGGATTTACTATATGGGTGTAGATAAAAAGGTTTTTGAGCATATGACTATGATAAAATAACTTCTATTTTATGACTTGAGATAATAAAAAGTAGCAACTAAGATAGAGATATATTAATTCTATTTGATTTACAACATGCCTTTTTCACGACATTTTCATATAGCAACACAATTACAAATAGTGACCTCCCATTATGTGTATTTATTATGAAAGTCGCAGTCAAAGTATACTAGGAACGTAATTGTGAACTAAATCGAGACAACTTATGAATCACATAGCTGATAACGCAGTTGTCAATTGATTTTAAAGTACTGTCCTTGATACTTGGTAGATTTAATTTATTTGTCTACTCGTGACTTTTTTTATATTTAGAAAAATGCTTTATTTTGATGAGCATTTCATTATGATTAAAGTCAGCGATCAGCATCTAGTGGTTTAACCTAGAATCATTTAGCAACTAGACATTTGTCAAAGTATATTTCGTAAAAAACTGTAAGGCCAAGTGCTGTCAAGTAAAAATTTACCTTACAGTCAGAGCTCTAAGCAAATTGCTTGCGTTCGTTTGACAGAATTTAGCCTTAGAGTTGTGTCCGAACTATGCCTAGGTAGTACTATGTAGTTCTGCGAAATATTGTCTCTCAGAATGTTACAATAAGCATCTGATAAAGTACGTAGATGCTCAAAATGTAGTCGCACGATTCTATCCACCAAAATTCGGCCGCAGCAAAACACAAAAACTGACTCGACAAATAAATTTCTTTTTATTTTCGAACCTGTTCACCAAATTTCACGAGAATCGGTTTAAAAATGCGACCTTTAGATGCGGACAACCGGAAATCCGGACATACGAAAGCATTTATTTGGAAGCTAAAACAGAGATCTTCGTTTCATCGGTCAAAAAAGAAATACTTCCCGGGCTAGGCCTTCAATTTTGAACGAAATTTCTTTACAGTTCTCTGGGGTTATTCCGCCTAAAACGTTATACATTGAATGATGTTATAAAACGCACGTAATGACGACAGTTCATTGCACGTTTGAGAAATAGTACATTACTACAGAGGCCGAGAAGTAAGGGGTCGCCGGCGGAGTACATTACATATAGACGGCCGAGCGTAGCGGGGCCGGATATTTACGAGGCTGGCAACCCCTTTTCACACCGAGGTATGTGCTTTTCTCAAACATGCAATGAAATAAATCAAAAAGCTCCTAGAAATCAAACTTTAATTTCTATAGCAACTGAAAGTAAACTAGAAAAAAAAATTTAACTGACACAAATATATTACTATTTATTTGTCGACTTCTAAACTTTATTAAAAGTAGAAACAGGCATATAAAAGAAAGAGTGTCTACTCCGAAATCTATACTTTTCACTCTCGCGTGAAAGGGAAGTTAGGGAAGCAACTAATACCAAGTACGGATTTCGAATTTCAGAGTACAGGCCCGGTCGTATTCAGCCAATTCAACTAGTATTTTTCTGTTGGAAACGCTACGTTTTTGTATGTGTCTTAAATATTTCCTTTCTTCGGTGCAAAAATACACTAGCGATTCTGTTAAAAAAAATAAGGGCGGGAAAGGGAAAGCATGAACTTTTTCACGTTTCAATACTTTTGGTTTATGTTTATCAAATCTTAATCCAAATTCCGTCTTATTATATATCCGTCTCATTTCCGTTCCGTGTTATTTTTGAGAAACTGTTTTTTTTTTTTATTAATCGTAGTGGTAGAATGTCTTAACGAACTAAAAATCAATTATTGCTTATAGTTTTCTTCATAGCTGAACGCCGTGATGTCGAGTCACAAACGAATGACGAATGAAAATTTTAAGGCGATCTTTTACTAGAGAGGCCGCGTTTTGACTTTTTAATAACAATCCCAAACGTAGAAAATAAGGTTTAAAAATCTGAAAAAAAATATATAAATTACTTAAGGATATAGTCTACTCAAAATCGCATTCAGTTACACGAGTTAATTTAACTTTTAACTTCACTCGATAGAAAAAAATCTCAAACTTACTCCTTTTTGTAAAGCATTTTCAATGCAGTGACTAAACTATTAATATTTTTATAGTACATTACTTACCAAGGGCGATATAACAAAGAATGTCTCAGATCGCAGGTATTTTACGCCCGAGCCGAAGGCAAGGGCGATAAATATGCGATCTGAGGCTTTCTTTATTATCGCCCGTGGTAAGTACAAAATTTTATGTCACCCCCTGGCCAGGAAGTGGGTTTTTTCGCGCGCGGAGCGTGCGATAATGGCCACTTTATGGCCAGGTGTGACATAAAATATTTTTTTGCACTCAAATAAAGCTATTTAATATTTAAAGACAGATTCGCAGAGTTTGAATAGATAAAATGATTTTCTTAATTACTATGTTTAAATACCTACAAAATCCACGAGCGCGGAGGGTTGGTAGGTTTCGTGCGGGCAAAAAGGACTCTTTGAAGAATTTGTATACGTTTGGAAGTTATTTATGATGGGCAATAAACAACTCAAACGGAAAAAAGCCATAAAAAGAATGCATTCCAAAGATATGAGAAGACGTAATAGTACATTACTTAACAAGGGCGGTAAAACAAAGAATGTCTCAGATCGCAGGTATTTGACGCCCGAGCCGAAGGCAAGGGCGATAAATATGCGATCTGAGGCTTTCTTTATTACCGCCCGTGTTAAGTACAAAATTTTATGTCACCCCCTGGCCAGGAAGTGGGATTTTCCGCGCGCGGAGCGTGCGGTAATGGCCACTTTAGGGCCAGGTGTGATATAATAATATTTTATGTCACACCTGGCCATAAAATGGCAATTACCGCACGCTCCGCGCGCGGGAAATCCCACTTCCCGGCCAGCAGGTGACGGAAGTTTAAAAAATCTTAAAACCATTTTTGTAAAAAAGCGGATTTTAGTGACTTCTCACGCCTTTGTTTTCAAATATTTTTTTAAACAAAAAATACAGTATTTATCTACGTAATGAGTTCTAAACAACGATACCCCACTCGACGGGGTGGGCAAAAAAAAAATTTTTGCGTCGCCCTTCAGCTCTATGGGAGCCCCCATTAAATATTATTAAAAAAATTTTTGACAATTGGTGTGGTTTTGGGTCAACAAGATGCTTATACTGTGAAAATTTGAAGCCTGTAGCTCCAACCGTTTGGCTGTGAAACCTGTAAAACAGACGACGGACGGACGTATGACTCACAAAAATAGGGTTCCGCTTGGAGCTTTCGGGTAACGAACCCTAAAAATGAATTCCTGATGTCTGTTTTACACGAAAACGATACCCCGCAAGCCATAGTAGCCTTAACCGATCAGTGAGAAAGAGACGAAAAAAAGGTGTGCTTAGTCCAATTCACCCCGTTCTCCCCGCACACAGGGGACGAATCTAACTAATCTCCACATCTGAAAAGAATGACTGCGGAACATTTTATCTATGGTACAAATTTCTTGGTTGTAACCCGATGCGCACAAAAATGTTAGTAATCTGCCCTCTAGCACCTTTTCTGCTATACTTACCCTAATGAATGCTCGTATATTTTGAAAACTATAGGTCCAATCAAAATATATCCAAAGAATGACTTGTAGATAATTTTACGGTTTTCTCCTAGCTTCAGCCGTTTTCAATAAAATAAAATAAAACTGTAATTAGGCACACAAAAGTGGGGGGGAGGGGGGGAAAAAAGGTCTGTCAGCGTGTTTCCCTAAAATTTTTGAAACACAAAAATTTAAGCTACATGCATGCCAAGTTTCGTGCTTTCTTCCAGATGTGACCGTACTTCGAGCTAACAAGCCGTACTACTAGTGATATTTCTGGATATGTGCTTCTATGTTCTTGACGTTCTGTGACCATTTCGGATCTTTCCTTTAAGAGGAGGGGTAGGGCAAGCTCTCTCCATACAAACTTTGTGCAGGATTTACTTCGTTTGTGTTTGCATTAAAGTTATGATTTTTGGTCAGTATACTTATTTTTCTGATAGCTATTTCGTGATGTAAATTTTTTTTTATTAATTTTTTATTTTTATTTTTGAATTTTTTTGAAATATTTGAAAATTTTCACATCACGATCTTCGCATATCTAATATTTACAACCAAAAAAAATATTATATTTGTTAGTGCCAAAACCGACGAATAAAACGTGCACAAAGTTTGTATGGGGAAGGCCTTGCCCTACCCTGCGCCTTAATTGTAAAGTTCAAACTCTAATATTTATTTATTCTTAACGAGCGCCCGATAATTTATGACTGCGTTGTTTGAACTAGTTATCGAATTATATGTATGTGCAATTTCAGATTTTTAGGCCAAGTAGTTTCTGTGGAAAGTAATTTAAAGTAAAAATAGTCCCCGAAACACGTGGACTCCACGTAATTATCATTCCAAATTTGACTTTTTTCCTGACAAACTTATTCCAATTTTGTTGATTATATCGCGTACATGCACCATTCGACGTTTTTACATTACTGATCGGTTATTTTACTTTAGTATAGTGAGTTCAAGAAAAGATGTGAATAAAATTAAAATATTAAAAAAACGTTGTTTTGTTTTCAGCCAAAAAAACGTGTTTATTTGCGGTGTGGACAGGTGCAGACTTCCAGCTCAAGACTGCAAAAAAATATAAAGATGACCGGTTTAGGAAGGAAAAAATTGAGCCTAAATTAATATTTTTTTAACAAAAATGTCTTTTGCCAGAAATGGTTGACAGAAGAAAAAGTCGACCGATGCCTATTAGGGACATATGTACCTAGTAATAGATAATTAACAAGTGCGTAATTCGTATTGTTTACTTTCTAAAGTTTGATCATAAAAAAAACCAAATATCAAGTTCATAGGTCTCAGCCGTAGAAAGAGGATCTATAGAAGGAGGGTTAGCGAATCACACACAGGGACGGAGATAATGTGACAGTTTCGGGTGTCTATTGTTTGCCCGAAATTCATATGGAATAATTTCAATTGCTCGATAAACATTTGCCCGATTTTTATTTGCCCGAATGGTTCATTTACTAGAAAAATCGTTTGACATACTCTTGTATTCCCGAATATTACATGACAGAATGATACGAATGCCATACGTATTGTTATACATATTATTAAGTGCAATAATATTATTTAACAGAATATTTAAATGCCATACTAAATACAGTTTCTTTCCGAAATAATCCTAACTATGAATTTGCTTATTAAATTTCTGTAGGCGCTCGAAAATAATTGCATCATGCATGCATGCAAACAAGCAAGTATGCATGCATGCAAGCAAGCAAGCAAGCATGCAAGCATGCAAGTTATTCTGCTCTTTTATAAAAAAATAACCTCGAAGAGGATAGCGGGAGCTATCCTCTTCTAACCTATCCGTGATCCGAGTCGGATTAAGTAGTAAAGTAGCTTTTCAAACAAGTTTTTCTGCTCTTTTATAAAAAAATAACCTATCCGTGATCCGAGTCGGATTAAGTAGTAAAGTAGCTTTTCAAACAAGTTTTTCTGCTCTTTTATAAAAAAATAACCTCGAAGAGGATAGCTCCCGCTATCCTCTTTTAACCTATCCGTGATCCGAGTCGGATTAAGTAGTAAAGTAGCTTTTCAAACAAGTTTTTCTGCTCTTTTATAAAAAAATAACCTCGAAGAGGATAGCGGGAGCAAAGCTCCCGCTATCCTCTTCTAACCTATCTGTGATCCGAGTCGGATTAAGTAGTATAGTAGCTTTTCAAACAAGTTATTCTGCTCTTTTAAATTTCATTAAAATTATGGATTTTCATTCTCAGCTATACGATTCGAACAGTAGAGATGGATGGCAAATAAAAGTATAGCATGTGATAATTATGGATTACAATGATTATGGAAAAAGATATTATTGGAATTGATATTATGGGAAATAAAGATTCTGGCATTTGATTAATATGGTAAATAATGAGTATGGCATACGAAATTATAAGAAACAATATTATGGCAGTTGAATAGTATGGCAGTCAAAATTCGGGCAACTGAAATTCTGACAAGTAAGGGTTTCCCGACAGTTTCGTCTGGGGTTACCACAAAAAGAACAATCTCCCCATTTTTACTGACAAGTAGGTTTTTAATTATTGAGAATCTTTAAAATAAACTCTTAGTAAATATTAGCGGACAAACACAAAACATCCGATGTCCTCCCAATTACGATATAAATGTGTACTAATTTAATACCTACATTAAAGTTAACAGAATCACGATTAGATTAAAACGTCTTAGTAATTCAGCCATTATAATAATGAAATTCACAATAGTATTCTAATCACATCACAATTAAATTTTTAATCAGTTATTTTTAACGTTCGAGCCGATCTGGTTTACCCAATATTATGGGTAACATATTTTCTTACACGCTGGCCACTGGTTTATCGATGACACTTTGGTGGCATAGGCCGGTGGCAGACAATCGCTGCCTTATACGCGATGAGGGACAGGAGATATGTTATTGTTTCTCGCTCCCACGTGTGTTATGGGGCAGGCGGCGCAAAGCTCTGCATAGATGACGCCACTAGAGTTTGTCACATCTCGATCGATGCACATTTAACTTTAAAAAATATTGTACGTTTAAAATACCGTTATAAATAATAATAAGTATTAAACTTTGTATCTTAGGTCGAGACACTGTCGGTTAATGTTTCAAAGCCATTTAAATACAAAAGGTTTTGTTTAGACAGGAGCGTGTAAGTTATATTTTCGTAAACATATACTCGTCCGTTTAGCGCGATAAAAAGGATCCAAATGAAAAATACGGACGTCTGACTCTGGCACAGCTAAAAGCACTTTTACGGCAACGCGAGCAATCAGTAAAAGGACCGCAGAATTAAGGTGGATGTAATGGGAAAAAACCGGCCAAGTGCGTGTCGGGCCACGCGCAAGGTAGGGTTCCGTAGTCGTCCACCCGTTACATTATGTGGACTAAAAAGTTCGCAAACTTATATTTACTATGTTTTTGACAGAATTAACAACATTATCTAAGATATCAATGGAAATTGTTCGAAAGTTTGCTTTTGCAAAATACATTTCTGAAGTTCGACTATTACTCGTTAATTAATAATGTCTACTTAGCTGTGATAGTTTTCCTTTTAAATTCATCGTATATACTACTGCCATGATTTTTTTCACATGCCTAGGAGCCACCGTTTAGCTGGCAGGGGGGGGGACACTTGACCATAACGAAAATTATCACTTCAAAGCTTAATATCACGCCAACCGATTCTTGAATCAAAAAATACTCTTAGAAACCTTATAATATTTTTAAAAGAGCTATCCAACAATACCCCACACGATGGGGTTTGGAAGAAAAAAAAATTGCACCACCACTTTACATGTAGGGGAGGTACCCTAAAAAAAATTTTTTTTCAAGATTTTATTCTACCGTTTTGTCGGCGCCATCAATATCTATACTCGTGCCAAATTACAGCTTTGTAGTACTAACGGTTACTGAGAAAAACGGGGGTCGGACGGACGGACGGACGGACGGACGGACGGACATGGCGAAACTATAAGGGTTCCTTGTTTACTACGGAACCCTAAAAATGAGGAAATTTCTGAAAAAAAAATTAATTGACCGAGTAAAACGAGGTCTCTGTTTTAGCTTCGACAAAAATGCTTTCGTATGTCCGGCCGGATTTTTGTATGTCCTCCTCTACAGGTCGCATTTATCAACCGATTTTCGTGAAATTTTGTGAGCAGGTTCGGTAACTATATAGAATTTTTTTGTCGAGTCATTTTTTGGAAATTCAAAAAAACAAACATTGTATCAATGATTTCGTGTTTTTCTGCGGCCGTTTTTTCCTCTACAGGTCGCATTTCTCAACTGATTCTCGTGAAATTTTGTGAGCAGGTTCCATGACTACATATCATTTATTTGTAGAGTAAATTTTTGTTAATTTAAAAAAAAAAATATTTTACGTCGTTGGCTGATCTCCTCTACAGGTCGCATTTATCAACCGATTTTCGTGAAATTTTGCGAGCAGGTTTGGTAACTATATAGAATTTTTTTGTCGAGTCACTTTTTTGAAATTCGAAAAAACAAACTTTGTATCAATGATTTCGTATTTTTCTGCGGCCGTTTTTTCCTCTACAGGTCGCATTTCTCAACCGATTCTCGTGAAGTTTTGTGAGCAGGTTTTATAATTACATAGATTTTTTTAGGCAAGTAAATTTTTGTAAATTTAACCCATCAAAAACATTACATGTAGAAAGATGCAAGTCTCGCAACACAGTTCTTTTACAACAAAAAGTAATGATATGTAATCTTAAACCAAGTCCGTTATATTTTAGTCAATAGTACCGGAGGGGAGCCCACAGAACAAAATTTCCACCGACTTGCATCAGCATTAGATACTTTGTGTTTTTGATCATGTCATTATATATATTAAAAAAAAAAAAGTAAGGGTGTTACCAGACCAATCGATCGATCATTGATCGACGGCATCGGCCAACGTCGATCGAACTTGATCGACTGGTCTGGTAGCTTTAATTGATCGACAGATCAGACCAATCGATCGATCATTGATCGACGGCATCGGCCAACGTCGATCGAACTTGATCGACTGGTCTGGTAGCTTTAATTAATCGACAGATCAGACCAATCGATCGATCATTGATCGACGGCATCGGCCAACGTCGATCGAACTTGATCGACTGGTCAGGTAGCTTTAATTGATCGACAGATCAGACCAATCGATCGAACATTGATCGACGGCATCGGCCAACGTCGATCGAACTTGATCGACTGGTCAGGTAGCTTTAATTGATCGACAGATCAGACCAACCGATCGAACATTGATCGACGGCATCGGCCAACGTCGATCGAACTTGATCGACTGGTCTGGTAGCTTTAAATTGATATTCCATCAGTTTCTTTCAAAATGTATTCAGAAGAGGACGCGTTGTTGTTGGCCAGTACGGTGTTGCTCGTACTATTATTACGGAGACGTAAACGCAGAAGATTCTGGATGCGACCATTTTTTAAAGCCAAAGATCGCTTATCTTATCCAAATGACATTTTAAATAGCGGTTTTTTGGATGCTTATCGAATGAGTAACAGTGATATTGAAAAACTATTAAATATGGTGGCACCAACAATTGCGAAAATGGATACCAATTACAGACAATCAATTTCACCTAAAAGTCGGTTGCTTATAACACTCAGATTTCTAGCCAGTGGTGATTCATATCAAAGTCTAGTGCTAACGTTTAAAGTTTCACAACAAAGTATTTCTTGCATAATTCCAGAAGTGTGCAGTGCGCTTATATCCTCTCTCAGGGATTACATACAAGTAAGTAAATAACTCATCAATCTACTCATTGCCATTGCATTTTCATTTTTCAACTTTTATTACAATGAATAGAGATCCGAATAAGGGTGCTACCACACCAATCGATCGATGGCATCGATCGACATTGATCGATGGGTGTGTTTTTAGCTTGCATATATCATTGACATAAGCTACAGGAAATAAAAAATATAGGTACATTATACATAGTATTACAAGTTTATTAAATCTTTCAGAGAAACAGTAACCATATAAACATATTGTTAATTTTCTTGCAAGTCGGATGAGAGATCTCCAAAGTTATCCAACGACTGTAATGTTGTATTATTTCCACTTGAATCTCTTTCGTATTGAGATGTGGTTGAAAGGTTGGTATTATCCAGTGGAAAGCTATTTCTAATTGAATCTCTTGCGTATTGAGAAGAGGATGGCGGAGGTTGTGTATTTGTAGAATACGCCGCCGAGGTGTAGTAGCCTGAATTTTGAGTTTCTGGATAGTCATATTTACCAAGTTGAGCTTCGTAAATTAAGTTATTTATATGATGCTGTACGGTAATCCGCGCGTAGTCCGTTTTCAATGACCTCAATTTAAATGCTATTTGTTCTCCAAACAAGTTATACTCATCAACATCTTTTCTATTGCGAATGAAAGAATCAACCATCTCTATTGTTTTTTCTATTGCGGCATCATTTGGTTTGAGGCGTCTTTTACGACTACCGTCACTATCAACGGAACTGTCCATCCACCCATCAGATGTTTGTGAATTTATCTGAAAAAGAAAATATTTACACATATTTTTAAAGTGGCGCGGTATGAAGATAGTCTAGGGCCAGGAGAGTGATATAGGCTACTTTTCATTATCATCATGAACCATTAGACCACGCGGGCGAAGCCGCGGGAAATAACTAGTAATACATAATAAAAAAAATGTATTAAATGACTTAAGTTACACTAGCAAAGCTGCGAGTAGTAGCTCATGTTCAATATTATATATTTGTTTATTTTACAGGTGCCAAGCACGGAAGAAGGATGGCTCAACATTGCAAAAGATTTTGAACTGCTGTGGAATTTTCCCCACTGTCTGGGAGCATTAGATGGCAAACATATAAATATGCGCGCTCCAAATAACAGTGGGAGCACATACTTTAACTACAAGGGAGTCCACAGTATTGTCCTAATGGCTGTAGTGGATGCGAATTACAATTTTATATACTGCGATATTGGGTGCCAAGGTCGTATTTCTGACGGTGGTGTATTTGGAAATACTATTTTAAATTCCATGAATCTACGAGGAATCCCAAAAGAAAGCGCATTGCCTGGAAGAAGTTGTCTTACACCATATGTTTTTATAGCTGACAATGCCTTTCCTATTTCTGAAAATTTAATGAAGCCATTTCTTGAATTAGGGCGAAAAGGATCAAAGGTGCGAATTTTCAACTATAGGTTGAGCAGGGCTCGCCGAATGGTAGAAAGTACATTCGGCATTTTAAGTGCAGTATTTCGTTGTCTTCGAAGGCCTTTTCATCTTCAGCCGAAAAATGTGGAAAACATAGTGTTAGCTACGACTTATCTTCATAACTATTTAAGAAGGAATTGTGAGAGTTATAGGTCCTTACAATTGCGCTATTCAAATATCACAAATCAGAGTGCCGATTCCGAAATAATACAACCGCCAGAAATTCAGTCACCTGTACAATTCTACAGTTTACCAACTCCAGCTGAACTAGTGAGAGAAGAGTTTGCTGAATACTTTTGTTCTAAAGATGGTATGGTTACATGGCAATATAAGTATTGTTAAATAAACGACTTTTAGTAAGTCACTTCGCACTTTGTTTTGGACTAAAACCCTGTACACAAGTGACAGCTACTGTGTAATCTGTATCAATAAAGGTTATAAGTATGTACTTATAAAATTGTATTATTATTTTTAAGACAAACGCTACTGGAAAAAGTTTTAATGTGCATAATATTATTAATATTTGAGCATGACTTGCCCGCGATTTGAGATAGACCGCGACATAGGCTACCTGTCACATCTGTCAGTACCGTTACCTTAAATGTGTATGTAGGTACTTACATCAGTTGACATGCTCGAATGAGGCCGATCCTCTGTAGACACTGTAGATCGTGGACGATTCTTTTCTTGTAAGAACATCATAGCTTGAAATGCATACCATTTCGAAACGTATATTTCGTCTCGTCCGGCACCGCTTCTTATACTATCTTTCACTTTTTTATTTTCTTTCGAAAACGTTGGTTGTAAATTTTTTATCTTTTTTTCTACTTCCTCTTTAGTAATTTCAAACGAGTTTGCTATTTCGAGAAGTGCATCATGACGTTTTATTTTATTACGGTAATCATTGTGAACAATGTCCCATAATATTGGTTTGTTTTTGTATTGCTCGATAAATTCCAAAGTTCTTTCATTCGGCCACGCGGTCGCCGCCATTTTGCGCGTCACGAGACAACCAGTATATTCACAACTGCGAGCTTCACACTACTGACTGAACAAATAAACACAAGCAAGCCAGACAGGTAGCGCGCGGGGCGCGGGCGTGCAGCGCGTGACAAATGGGGAGCGGTCGGCGCGGGGCGCGGCTGATCAAGTAGCTCGATCGACATCGGCTATTCCATTCTACCATCGATCGATGCCATCGATCGACGAACGATCGATTGGTCTGGTAGCAACTATCGATCGACGTTGACAGTTCCATTCTACCATCGATCGATGCCATCGATCGACGAACGATCGATTGATCTGGTAGCAACTATCGATCGACGTTGACAGTTCCATTCTACCATCGATCGATGCCATCGATCGACGAACGATCGATTGATCTGGTAGCAACTATCGATCGACGTTGACAGTTCCATTCTACCATCGATCGATGCCATCGATCGACGAACGATCGATTGATCTGGTAGCAACTATCGATCGACGTTGACAGTTCCATTCTACCATCGATCGACGAACGATCGATTGGTCTGGTAACACCCTTATGCAGATGCAAGTCGGTGGAAATTTTGTTCTGTGGGCTCCCCTCCGGTACTATTGACTAAAATATAACGGACTTGGTTTAAGATTACATATCATTACTTTTTGTTGTAAAAGAACTGTGTTGCGAGACTTGCATCTTTCTACATGTAATGTTTTTGATGGGATCTCATCCCTTTTTTTTTCTTTTCATTCAGGTATTCAGGTATGACTTCTAGTAACATGCAAACAGTAAAAGTAACTTTGTAATCGCATGTATTTTGTATAGGATTACAAACTTACTTATGCAGTTTGTATATCTCAGATACGTGACTGATATTGCAATATTTTTTAATTTTCTAGCAATTAATAGGCTAAAAACTAATTATGTTTAAAATTTGGAGCTTGTGGGTCTGCTAGAAGTACCTTAAACGATTGATGATCTGTCAGTCAGTCAGTGAGTCAGTGACAAAACTAAGGAATTTTGAGGGGCAATAGTTCTTAAAATAAAAGTTCAAATTGAATGTTATTGAGAATATATCTACCCCTTATTATGCCCAACATGTTACTGAAAATTCAGGGTTCTAGCTTTAACTGGGACAAAACTACAGGATGTTGAAAATGGCCTGAATGGCTTCGAGAAAAGGATGGTACGGCCGTGCACCTTTTCGCTCGACTTGCGGGGGCACTGCCGTGCCCCCAGATTTTTTTTATTTTATTCATTGGTTTGTTCTCCTCTACAGGTCGCATTTATCAACCGATTTTCGTGAAATTTTGTGAGCAGGTGCGGTAATTCTATAGAATTTTTTTATCGAGTCACTTTTTCAAAATTTAAAAAAACAATTTTTTTATCAATTATTTTGTGTTTCTGCGGCCGAATTTCGATTTGTTCACCTCTAAGGGTCGCATTTCACAACAGATTCTCGTGAAGTATTGTGAGCACGTTCTTTGATTATTTTTCGAATATTTTTGTCGAGTAATCTAAAAAAAATTCTATGGTTTGTCCTCCTCTACAGCAGCGGTCGGCAACAGGCGGCCCGCGGGCCGCATGCGGCCCGCGAGCCTCCCTGGCTTTATTGTTTGTAAAGGTAAAATTTGAAATTCTTAACATCGTGAAAGCGTCTGTATCGCCAACCACGAATATTTTCACAGTTGGTCAGGACGAGATATGAGTTTGTAACTTTTGTAAGTATATTTTACAATTAAATCTATCTAAAAATGTTTTCAAAAATTTCGCGCTCGCCGCGTTTGCTTTAGACAGTATGAAGTATTTTCCACACCTGCATCTTAATGTTCAAAAAATTTCGCGCTCGCTGCGCTCGCGTTTGCGTCTACATGACTGATGCGTATGAAGTATTTTTCAGACCTGCATAATAATATTCGCAAAATTTCGCGCTCGCTACGCTCGCGTTTTCAACGAGATTTGTTATGGCTTGATGCGTATGAAGTATTTGCCGCATTTGAATCAGTGTTCGAAAAATTTCGCGCTCGCGTTTTCATCTAGGTGTGTTATGACTTTATGACCCGTCCCCCCCTTAAAGTTTCTATATCTGCTATTCTATATGCTTGCATTGATCGAATGAATCGCGAAATTACGATGCGGTTGAAATGCGAATTATCTGGGTTTGGTAAGGAAACTAGCTGGTTTATCTGTGAAAAGTCGGTTTTTTCGTCTTTCTTGTTTTTCACGTAAAAAGGGGTGCGAATTTTTACTACGTTACTGTCGCGTACGGCGTACCAATTTGTTTCGAGTTGATATCAACAGACAGTGATCATTATTATCATCTGCGGCCCGCGAAGATTTTTTTAGCTACTATGTGGCCCGTGGGTGCTAAAAGGTTGCCGACCCCTGCTCTACAGGTTCGATATCTAACATAGTTTTGGAAATAAAAAAAACACTCACGAGGTCTACAGCTCACAGAGCCACTAGTTATTAATGTATTAGTATGTGTTCCGTAAAATATACGTAATAATAAACATTATCACCAAATATCAAGTTCATAGGTCTCAGCCCAAAGAGAATAATGGGGTTGGCGGCTGCCAAACTTTGCCACTAGGTGGCGCCACTGAGTCTGTGCCAAGACATTCGTTCGTGATTATATTCGTATTCAGTCCGTGGTTTTAACTAGTAGTACTAGGAGTTTCCATTGCCATACGTCGCGAATTCACAGTCTCTAGATATAAAAAAAAATACACAAACAGTATCTGTCAACACAACAGACGTCAACGTCATTAGAAGTTCCCGCGCCTTAACGTAACGTTTGCGTCGCTTGGGAAAAATGTGTTTTTCCAGTGAATTTTCAGGTTTCAAGAACAATTCAGTCACCAAAATGAATAAACAGAAGCAGAAAAGTGAAAGAGGGATTTGAATCATGATATTCATACGTGAAAATCGTAGATTGGGAAAAGGGCTGCCGGTGCCGGCTCGTAAGTTAAAACCAAACAACTCTTATTTATTTACATGCAATGCCACTATTAGTCGCATAATATGTTATATTATGTCGCCTCTCCCGTTGGGAAAGTTGATCTCTTTGAGATAAGTTGAATTTTGTTGATGTACACTCTGATGCTTTCACAAACAACCTAACCTCTTATACCAGGTTTTCAAGTTTTGTTAACCATGAATTTTGACGCAGTATGTAATTCTGTCGCTTTTCCGTGGGAAAAGACTAAGGCTCTTCAAGATAATGCAGAATATTAATTTTTTTGTCATAAATACGCAAAACCATGATTTGTGAAATAAAACTTACCAGAGTGTACGAAAGGACACATTATCCTATTAATATTGTGGCACGTATTCCGTGGGAATACAAAGTCTAGTCATGTACGAAAGGACACGTTATCCTGTTAATATTGTGGCACCTATTCCGTGGGAATACAGAGTCTAGTCATCTGGATCTTACTAGTAATGTTTCTGATACTACCTAAGAGTATAATCCTTATATACATACAATTTTTTCCATAACGGAAACTCGCTTCTCCCGGTGAGGAGAGCTATAATATACTATCATAATAATTTATATAAACTTCTGAAAGAAGCTGCTAAGAACTGGAAGAAGATGCGCAAGACTGTGACAAGTGAAAAACTCTTCTGCGAGGCCTATGTCCCTAAAGAAGTATAACAGTAACTCATCATCATATAAATACTATGAACAGTAATAAAAGAGTCTTATTCACTCAATCCTTTCCGTTGGAAAGTGTTACTCTGAACAGTTGGGTATTACTATTGTGGCCCGATCAGTATGGCAAAATGACACTTCACTTTTATACTGCAAATTAATTTTGTACTCTGTTGCTAAGTTAAGTTTAACTTTAGCCTTATAGATCCAGAATACGATTCAGTTCTTGAATCAGTAATGCAGAATGCAATGTTCAGTGGAAAGAAAGTACAAGTACCTACTAAGCAGCAAAAGGTAACAAATAAATACCTGCACCACAACTCTTAAAAAAGTTGGTTACATTATTAAGCCTTGATAATTAAACAACTTCCACAAATATTAATATAATTGAATCCATTTTCAAGCTTTGCAAATTAAACAATTTTCACATATCATCAAAAAGTTAGCCCGTTGTCAAGCCTTGAAGAATAATTTACAGGATTGCCTGCAAAATTTTACATTAAATCTTACACATCAAGTGTCCACTAAATATATCAAAAGCTATAGAGATATCACATGTTATGTGATAGGATCTTTGAGTTTTCAAACCTGTGGTGCAGCAAGCAGTTCTTGCCTAGAATTATGAATGCCACAAACTACATACAATAAATGTTGTGTTAAAGTATTACAACAATTGGTACAGATTTGCAAACATTGTTTGTTCCTTACTCTTAATGTGTCAATTGATACAATTCTAACAATTGCCAAACTGTATATATTATGAAGGATATAAGAAGTCATTAGACATCTTCATCATCATAATATCCAAGACTACATCCGGGTATTCCTGGTAGATATGAGCGCCGCGCCGCCGCGCCGCCGCCGCCGGCCAAAAACCCCACGCCGCCGCCGCCGACACATGGCGATCGGCGCGCCGGTCTCTGTTTCGCGCGCGTTTCAGATACTGTGTAGCTTATCTTTTACACGATTATATCATCGATCGGCAAACTAGTTTGGAATTTGATATTTTACGGTTATATAGCGTTATTTTATTTTAGTATTCAGTACCAAAAATGCACACACAAATGGATCCTTAAGGAGCGATTCTAAACAAAATCCGTCAGACTGGCAACTTTGTGCCGATGTTCTAGATTACTTACTTACTTTACTTATATATTTGCCAAAGTTGAGAGTCAAAAACAATGTTACGCCGAAAAGCCGGTAATTGGCACGATTACATCTCGGAAAGTAGAGGGGTCTCTTTTGCCTCTTTTTGGCGGAAATTAGACACGTCTGAGTTTTTGTGGCATTGAATCTAAACAGACTGGACTGGCATCGCTCTAATCGAAGAGAGAAAGGTTCACAGGCATAATCATAACTTCCCATTAGTCCGAATTCTGGTCATACTGGTTCATGCAGTGGATATGTAGCTCTCTACAACAGTGCTGAAGTCTGCATACCCAAAGATAGCGGGCGCACAGCAGAAAGAGTCGCAGAGAGCACTGACCCATGGGGGACAACGGCATTAATAGCCATCGGATCAGACGAGCAGCCATCAATAACCACTCCAATAGATTCTATACCTCAGGAAATCCGATATCCAATCCAAGCACAACAACCAGCAGGCAGACCATACGAAGAAAGTTTGATTAGAGACCGTTGTGCCAGGCCCTGTCAAAGCAATAACACACCTGGAGTGAGGCCATTGTGAAATCGAGAGAAACCGCTAGGGCTTCTTCGTATTTTATCTCTATGGCCTTATTCCAGGTGTGTGTGTTGTACGCTAGAAGATCCCCAGTGGACCGATTGTGACGAAAGCCGTATTGTCGGTCACTGAGGAGATCATTTGATTCTAGGTACGCCAAAGAGCCTGATGTTTAGTCAGAACACTCCATAATCTTGCAGTGAATGGATGTGACCGAAATGGGCCTGTAAGTAGTTAGCAGAGTCCACGCGACTACTGCGTATTAAATAATCTTCAATGTCGTTGAAATTAGCTTGGTTTAGTGAAGAACTTGCTTTTACTTTACTAAACGGTTAAAACTCACGTATTAATTGTCGTTTAGTAAAATAAAATTATAACATGTCTCCCGAAAGTTTATATTCAAGAACTTGCTTGTTTCTGATACGGTTCGATGTATTCGAGGTTCACCAAAAGATGGGCATAATGCCGCTCCTAGTATTTGTGATAAATCCTAGAAGTATATAATATGCGAGTGTGTTTGCGTTAGAAACACCACGTTTCGGAGGCATCCAAGAGTTTGAGCAGAATTGTCATGTTTACATACAAAGATCATAGTTTAGAGCTTTGTCATGTGACTGGACCACCTTGGCGCGAAGTTTCCCGCAGGCAGCAATAGACTTGCTGTTTTCATTGCCACTTAGATGTTACCTACATATACAGCAGAGCATACCTAGTCTTAATACATAATGTGTAAATCACCATGCGTAATCGACTAGGACGGGATAAAACGTAGAACATCGATATCAATAGGCGTGTTTGTCATCCTGACAGTAAAAACGACGTTTACAGGCGTGTACGGCATCAAATAAGGAAAAAAAACGTATTTTTGTTTTGAACCTGAGGTTTTTACAAGGTCACGCCGCCGACGCCGCCGCCGCCGATCAATTTTGATCGGCGCGCCGCCGCCGGCCAATTACCCATCGGCGCTCATATCTAATTCCTGGTGAAAGGTTCAAAGTTTTTAGAATGATGAAAAGTTCCAAGTACTCAAGATGTAAAATAGTATAAACAAAAATCTGTCTGAATACAAGTATCCACATTTTCTGGCAAGACCAAGACGGTCACTAAATCTTGATGATGGGAACTTGAAAAAACTTTAGAATCTTTAGAACGGAACAATCAAATAATTGAATGATGAATAGTATGTATGATATGCTATTTTGTTTACTTTTACCTGCAGAATAGGTACAGACTACAGAGTATTCCTTCAATACTATCTGTTATTAAAAATGCAATTCCAACTTGTGAAGACAAACTGAGCAATTATAAATAGCCTCAAGTGCAAGGCAGTGTTTACACTTTTTTCGGATATTTTAAATAAGGGTGTGAATTCATAAAGTTTTTTCTAAAATGTAATGTGGCAGGTACCAATTAATTTTCATACCACCTACAGCATCTTAAGTTGGTTTGGACAAAAAGGCAAATTAATGTCAAGAGCAAGAATAAGGTTTTAGGTATATTTTAAAGGAACTATCATTAAGTATAGTTGAATTTTATTTATGATGTGAATTGTCATTTCGACTATTCGAATTTTTGGTGTGAACAAATTTAATGCTTGTGTATTTTACCATTTGAAGGTGAGCTGTAAGTCTTCATTAAGAAATCAGTCATAATTGATAACAATGAGTATATTTTAAGAACTGAACGTAAATACATCCATGAAAAATGTTTCATTGATATCCAGATATTCATTTATTTATGAAATGCTCACATGTTGACTATATTTTATTGTGTTATACACGTATATTAATTTATGTCATGATATTAACGCTATATGGACAGAATAACAATAATTCCAACTGTCTGTCCTTAGAGCATATATGCGCTCTAAGCTACTGTCCATTCCAGAAACAAAGTCGTTACAGCCTATTATTACCTACTGTATGGCGAGGAAAAAATATAAATTTTGAAATATGTTATTGATGGACTAACATCAATTTGGAGACATGACAAAACATTATTATTATTTAAGGTTTGTATTTACATATGTACACAAAGTAATTTTGGAAGACAATGGATGGATCAAAATGGAATTAATGTGGTGGATCATTACAACATTTTAGTAAAAGTGATCACTTCAAATATGAACATTATATTTATTATATTTTCGTATGTTTGAATAAGGACATATGTATGAATTTAAGTATACTCATTAAACGCAAAATTATTTAGTGAAGTGCATAACCTAAAGGTGCATCAGGGTCAGAGAAGCACAACAAAATTGGTGAAACAACATGTGAGGCCAAAAACCAAAAAATATATAAATATGTTATAATATGGTTGCACTTGGCGATATTTATTGTACTGTATAGGCGGATTAGTCTATTTTTACACCAAAATTGATTCACACATCAAGAAAATTTAAATGTAGGTATCAAAATGTGTAATCATCAAGATTAATCGAGTTGATCAAGATTCATAGTATTTCAAGTATGTGTTTTTTCACAACTTTTTTTTTTTCTATGTGTTATTGAACATACCTACATTATATTTTTTATTTTTGCATTAGTCTTACAAAGAAGATGTTTTCATCTATGTGATATTTATGATATCTTAACTTCGAGAAGTAGGTACCCCTTTTTGACCCGACGACGGCAAGACCAAAAGGAAAGGTTATATATATTTTAATACCTAATTAAAAATAAAACATTTCTACATACCTACTTCAAAATTCAACATAAAGCATTCAAAAGAATCTATTGTGCGTTACGCAGTGTCCCAAAAGCCAAGAATAAATGTATACTTAATAAGAGGCTTCAGCTGCTTAACATATGTTCTAGGAAAGGTGCTATTTACAAATCATTAAAATACCTAAGATATCAGTATTGTCCCCAATAATCTTTAAATGTATGGAAGCTATTTTTTATTTTAATAACATGTTAAAACATTACATGTATATCGCACACGATTAAAAATCAGCGGCGAACGTATCATTTTTGAAGAGATTCTTTCCAGATAAACTTAGATCAACGGATTATAAAAATCAGCTATCATCTTTAATTATGTTCGGCGGAAAGAAATAAAAAGCAAAACATTGATTATACGAGTTATTTCTTAGGTACAAGATATGACGACGTTCGTAGTCGTCATAAGCATTTCGACATGGCTTATTAGGCGTATTCATTGGTCGAATCAACTTTTAAGGGTATATCATTTTATCCACTCCACCGAACATAGGTTTTTTGTTGACATTATTGACCCCCTTTCATAGAGGCCATTTCCTAAGCATGTCATTAGAAGTGTCATATTATTATCTCCGGACAAAAGGGACTGAAAAACGAATTAAAAATATGTAGTTGAATAACGGAAAACATAACGACGAAGAGGATTATTGGCTGTTTTATTGTCGGGGTTTTTTGTTAATACAAACTAAAAAAGTTGAGATTCAGAACCCTTTCCCTAAATTTATCACATCTGTATGTTAACAGTAATTGCAAGATCAGTGTTTACAAAAACCCTCCAAAAACTGTTATAAGTAGCCTATAATCATGACGTCATGATGGACCTATAATTTATAAAGAATACTGAAGAGGAGGTTTGACTTCTAGACATCACTCACCATGCGTTCACCATGTAGATTTTATAAAGATCTCACCATAGTTAGGTGGATAATAGGCATTGAGAACTATAAGGTGTAATTGTAAATATGTATTAAAATCGCTATCAATATAATAGACCCCTTTGTTGGACATTTTTAGTAATATCAATGATAAAATGCGATCCGCGCAAGTATACTTTACCGTTGTTGGGGGTATTGAATTCTTGCTATTAATTATTATATCTTTATAACGGTAGATGCATACGTATACATGGAAATGGTACATTAATACGTATACTTATATTCATTTTTTGTTTCTATTATTTATACTATAGGTTCATTATATTGTTATAATGAAATAAAATAATTAAGTAATTTAATGTCAGGTAGTGTACCAACAAAAAGTGTATACCTGCAGCTTCAGAAATACTTCTTAGCTGTGATGACGTAGACTATGGTCATAGGTAAACTATTATATATGGGAAAAACACATTATAGTCGGCCTTTTGTGAGCCTCTGACTAGTTAGAAAAGCCTCTGACTTTGAGTTTGAGATGGTGGATGGGAAAAAATGAGATCTGGTGCTTTATGTACTAATTTTATCAAAACGTTCAAAATTTGAATATAACGTTCATAATATGTAATGGGTGTTAATAGTGATGGTAATTCCTCTAAACATCTACTAGTTAAAACCACGGACTGAATACGAATATAATAACAGGATTAAACGAACTTACCTGAAGTGAAGTTCTATCCTGATTATATGAAGTATTCAGTCCGTGGTAGGGAGTTCCCTCCCTCCCAAATATTATCATGATACATGTTAATTTTTCCCCCGTTGTTTTCTTTATTTAAGAAGAAGAAAGAAGAAAGAAGAAAAACATTTATTCGTGGCACAAAAAAACAGTACAAATATAAACATAACACCACAATACAGAACATAGCCACGAAATGGCCCCAAATCAGCATAGTGCTAGCCATTGGCTAGCGCTGGTCTTCCTTTGGGACCACGTGAAGCCACGAAAGACAAAAAACAAACAATATAAAAACATAAATAATTAGCAAATTCGCACGCAATCGCTATTCACTAACATTCAAACACAACAAACATGAACGCGACCATAAACAGATAAACATTTATTACAGACATCTGTGGTCTGTCACAAGTCGCAACAACTAGCGCCAGCGGATAATACTAAAAGTATACTGACAGTGACACTCTTAGCTCTTAGATCTCGTGACGTGAAATGGGTGAAATATAAATGGAGGCGTTAAGTTAGCGTCATGACAAATGACAATATTATCATTACTGATAAGAACTAAACAAATAAAGAAATGAAATGTCTGCGTCGTAGTCACAAAACGAGACAGAGAATGATAATCAATCAACATCGCAATGAAAATGGTGCATAACCCAGCGGTAAGAAATGATAATGAATACATTATTGTTAAAGACAACTAGTTTCCAATCTGCAATTTTCCTCTCTCTTTTGATGTTCGAGCATAAATTTCTTAAGATTAATTTTAAAAGACTGAATATGTTTTAGGCATCGAATAGGCGGAGGGATTGAGTTCCAACACTTGGTCGCTGCATATCGGAAACTACCACGAAAAGCGGCAGATGCATGGCGAGGAGTTAGCAACTGCAACCCGCACTGCCGGCCACCACGCAGCCTGGCGCTAGACAGCTTTTCGAAGAGATATTTAGGGGCTTTGTAGTTAACTACTCCGAAGAGCAAGCAGGCCAAGTGAAGCTTACGACGATGGTGCATTTTGAGAATATTGTGTCTGTTCAGAAAAGGTGTAACATGAGCCCTCAACGGAATGGTGAAACAGAAGCGCGCACAGGCATTTTGGACTCTTTGGATGAGCTTTTTTGTTTTTGCAAGAAGTCTTGGACCAAACACAGTATCCACATAATTAAGCTTAGATAAGACAAGTGACTCCACTAACTCCATACGTAAACTCTCGTTAATAAAGGGCCTAATTCTATATAACACTTTAAGTTTATAAAAACAGTTACCGACCGCATTAGCTATATGTTTCTCATAGCGTAAGCCACAGTCTAATAAGAGGCCCAGGTTGCGTGATTCATATACCCGCTCAATAGGTTTATCCATTAACTTAACATCTATTGTAGGCATGATCCTATCTACCTGTTGCTTGCTGCCAAAAACAAGATATTTCGTTTTGTCAGGATTGAGTACTAAGCAATTCGCGGCAGCCCAAGATGCTATTTGTGTGAGATCATGGTTAAGTTTCTCTATGGCGCTATTAATTGCAGAGGGCTTGCATGAGATGTAAACTTGTATGTCATCTGCGTAGATATGAAACTTGCAGTGTGTGATGTGTGATCCTATATCAGCAGTGTATAAAATAAACAGGATCGGGCCGAGCACGGATCCCTGCGGAACACCACTAGCAAGGCCTGCCCTGTCCGAAGTCAGTATACTGCCATCAAGTTGATTGATTTTAACGCACTGGGACCGGTAACTAAGATAACTATTAAACCACCCCAATGCGTTACTGTCAAAGCCGTAGAAGCTAAGTTTGGACAGCAGTATATCAGTATTCAGACAATCAAATGCCCTGGAGAAGTCAAGCATTACCAGCAATGTGCACATTCCCTGATCCTGAGCGCACAGAATGTTGTCAGTGACATCCAACAGGGCAGTCACAGTGCTACGGCCCTTTCTAAAACCTGACTGCACATCCGGTAAGATATTGTTACTCTCCAGGTAATGTGTAAGTTGTTGACACACAGCTTTTTCTATTATTTTAGATAGACAAGGCAATATACTGATCGGCCTAAGATCTTTAAGCTCACAGGGATTTGAATTTTTAGGCAGCGGACGCACAATTGCAATCTTCCACAGGTCTGGAAAAGTGGATGTTAAAAAGGAAGTGTTAATAATCTTGGTTATAATATCTACAGTATAGGGGAGAGTTAGTTTAATCATAGTTAGGGTTATACCATCATATCCTTCAGCATTAGATTTAATATTTTTTAATATTCTGTACATTTGATCTGGGCTAATAGTTTCTAAATGGAATACTGAGTCACTGTATTTGTGGAACTCGAAGAAAGTGAGTAGTGACAGTGATGTTCCTGAAGTGCTGGGTAGGCTCAAAAAATGATTATTTATAACAGTTGGGTCATTCAAGGTTGTTGGTAATTCAGTATTTTTTTTAGGTAAGATATTAGACTTCAAGTTTTTCCACAGAGTTTTAGGGTCGTTAATTTTGTTATTAATGTTGTGCCTAAAGTAGGCAGATTTTTCATGAAACAGTGCCTTATTCACAATAGATTTTAAGTCCTTATAATACTTCCTTTTCACATCAGACGGGGTGCAGTGATAGTCCGCCGCGGCGTCGTCGCGGAGCCTCATCATTAACTTGACCGTGTCAGTAATCCATGGATAAGAGCGCGCCTGAATTACAGTGGTTTTTATGGGTGCGTGAAGGTTAAATAGTTCAACTATTACCAGGCTAAATGCACTGACCATATCGTTAACATTAGGTAGGCTAGAAATAAGGTCCCACCTCACACCCTGCAAGTCCGCATCTAGGTTATCAAAGCAGATATTTTTCAAGGGTCTATAACTTATGCTATAAGGTTTAGGTTTCTCATGTTTAACATTAAAATGGCTCACAACTAGGCAGTGTCCAAAAAGGGAGCCTACATGGTCTACAATTAAATTTTTAGCCTTCAGGTCAGTACAGACCACGTCAATTAGTGTCTGACTAGTGGCTGTAAAGTGAGTCGGTTGTGTTACTAGCTGGAACAAACTGAAGCATGATAGAAAGTTATTAAATTTAATACTGTTAGTGCTATTGCTAATCAATAAATTAATGTTTACATCGCCCAGAAAAATTAAATGGTCATATTTAGGTATAGAGCTAATGGAGTCAGAAACCGCGTCCAGGAACAAGTCTACATCCATCCAAGGAGGCCGGTACGCCGTCCCGATGACCAGCTTCTTTCCGTTGAGGGTCACAGTGACCCACATTTGCTCAACCGACTTGTGCAAGGGGTCCACGGGGTGTGGCCAGGTGCGAGCGCTAAAGTTACGTTTAATGTAGAATCCCACACCCCCCCCGCGACACCGCTCACCCCGCGGCCTGGGGATGTGCCGCAACCTGTACCCTTGAAGCTCAGGCGCCCGACCTTCTTCGCCAGCTCGTAACCAAGTTTCGTTTATTGCAAGCACATCAACATCCTGCCTTGTAGCAGCAGATACAAAATCATCGTGATTTGAGCCAAGGGAGCCGGGATTGTACAAACCAACTTTAAGTGTTTTATTAACCATTGTATTTGCATGATTCACCTGCCCGATACAAATAAATAAGAGACATAAACAGATATGTTTTACTTGGGGTCACTATAAGAGAAAATACATGCATGTTTATATATACAAATAAAGTAAATATTATGCTAACGTAAGTAAGCACAGACATAAATAGATAAGAGAGACCTAATGACATAATAATAATATAAGCATTTACATTGCGATGCTGAATTGACAAGAAAACAAAAGATACTGTGACGTCTAGGTCACTTGAGGTAAGTCTTACGGACGGACGCAGGAGGTAAGTAATAGAAACACAATATAGCATTTGGACATCGCCAACGGGAGTGCGTCCGCCCGGGCCGAGTGACGGCTGCAGAGTGCCCTCGGCACCGGGCGGCCCACTACCGGTCGCCATGACAGTTTAATCGTCACATCTCTTCCTTTCCGACAAGTTTAATATTAATTAAATATGTCATTATTTGAAACACAAATCGATGCATATAACCTAGCTTATAAGTATACACCAACATTAGATTAATATACACCAAGATTAAGAGTAACATGTTATCAACTTTTAAATATGACACATAAGTATTATCCACACGAATTGTATAATTATAAATCACATTTCTTTACAGACAGAATATAAAGGCTCGACCATATTTTTAGAAACATTCTTTAAAATCTGTTAACTATCGTTCGTATCGTTATGCGCCGATTATCACAATCAACATCATGGTAATTTACAAAATTATCGAGTTTATTTGTATAGTTACATAATAATCAGGTTAATTCACTCTACAGCTTCATTGGTTTCATTGAATATTGTAAATATTGCATGACTTAAATTAATTACTGTACAATACTTATTTACAGAGACTTCTTGGTTCAAAACACCGAACCTATTGACTGACTATAAGATAGCCAGCATCGTCATCAAGCATTATACCCCGGCAACGTCTTATCCTTGTTTCCAGTCCCGTTTTTTCCTCTTTTTTTTAATATTGAGCTAATTGATGGCTATTAATAACCAATTAAATACATTATTTGAGGTACCAGATTTCGAAAAGGGTCTATGACGGTCATTCATATTGATAAATGACTCGTGCTCTGAGACACTACAATTTTTAAGAAAGGGAATAAAAATTTATAATTTTAACTGCTCGGTAATTCTGATATTTAAATATATGAGTGATTTGGCAGTTTTTATTTTATTGTAACATAATTAGTTTATGTTGATCGCGTTTAATACCAAAATACCTTTTGACTAGATGAATCTACCAGCGCTTCGGAAAATCAGGCATCTGAAAAGACGACACACCGCAAGAAGCTCTCCAAGTAGTTATTAAACTTAAAGTCTCAATATAAGTATTTACTTTTAGATTGTTCTCATTGAAAAGATTTTATCTGATACTCGCGCAATATAATTTATTTGCGCATTATTATACATAAATGTCGCGTTTTGTTTGTTATGATTTATTTTACTTGAAAATATAATTAAACTGATTTTTATTTTATTTACTTTTTAATATACCATTATAGTTTTATTAGAACTTTAGTTTTATTTGCATTTGAACATAATTCTAAAGTGTCTTTCAACATAACTTGTGTTATTTGGCAGGTATAATGGTTTATTGTTTTTCCAAATGAATGGAAAGCTTTATTTTTAAAAGATAGGTGTAGGGGTACACCACTTAATATTGGAAACAATTCCGGTTTTTATGAAAGTAATATTCCAAGACGCATTCTTCATTAATTTATCGTATGGCATTTATTTCGAACCGTGACATCTTCGAGAAGGCAATACAGCTGCCATTTGCTGTACTCACCCAGTACACGCATCCTGAGTGGTAATGACTAAACACCCATTTAAATGTGATGAGCCATAACTCATCGGGTACAGTTACCAGAAAACATGGCAAATAACTAAACTTTACCATATTTTGTAATTCTACATTGATTTTATCGTTCTGCATCCCAAGTTAAGAGTCCTGTGCGTAATTTTCCCAATTACTTTTCCTGCCTAAATTTAGTAGGTAGGTAGGATCGGAACCCAAGATTATCTAGGACATAATTATAATATTGTACTGTCTCCAGTACGTTGTAAACAATACAACCCTTCAAATTACCAATCCCGTTCAGGGGCTTTGTTTTAAGGATTTTGATCTTAATCTAGGCATCCATATCTCGGTATCGACATCATTCCTTTCCGAGTTACAACGCCTTGAGTTGCATTTACTGTTCCAAAATAACCAACATAGGTATCGCTATTTGGTTATCAACCAACCCTAAAGAGACACCTCATTAGAGCAGGAACATGATGAAATTTGCGAGTACCTACATAAAATGCAAATTTCCTGACATTCTTGGCATTTCGGCTGACCCGGCTGTCGCGCACATAAAATGTCATCCGGAATTTTTAGTGACTCTAGTAATAATTGTTAGTGACACTCATCGTGCCTACGATGATAAGTAACAGGCAAACGGCAACTTGACGACTCGTAAACAGCTGAGATATAACGCTCTAACGGCAGACTATGATTGCCGTGTTCTAGTTGTCAACATTGGTTTTGTTAGGCAGGAAACACCTTGCATTTACTAATTACTATACCAAACCCGCTCTACATCTTGACTCTACATCTTGAGTCTACATCATGACTCTACATAATGACTCTACATAATGACTCTACATCATGACTCTACATCATGACTCTACATCATGACTCTACATCATGACTCTACATCATGACTCTACATCATGACTCTACATCATGACTCTACATCATGACTCTACATCATGACTCTACATCATGACTCTACATCATGACTCTACATCGTGACTACATCATGACTCTCCAGGTACTACGATAACCAATTATTCTGTAGTTATAGTTTTTAACATTTATTCCTGATTCGTGCATTTTTGTAAGCAATAATCCTTGTTACCACATTGCCTGACGCCAGATCTTGGAGTCAGGAACCAAATGATACGGACCCCAGGCTCAGGCTAAGAAACTCCAGGAAAATTACTATTATTACTGTATTAACTCACATGTTTTGTATTTCCAGTTCATTTTACGTGGTTTAATTTAAATTATTTGCATGTGCTTCAGTTTAGTTAGGCACATCCGACTTATATTTCATATTAAATGTGCAATAAACTGAACAGGATTAAATTTGTTTTATTTTTATTGTTGCTAATATCCTCCTGGTATACTAGAGTTCGATATACTAAAGTATTCCAGTCCCTAGCCCATATAAATCATCAGTAACATAAATAATATGTACCTGCACTTTGGTGCTCAACCCTAGCTAGAACTTGACCAATCGTTCCGGTATGGAGCAGTCCACATCGAAAATATACTATTATACAAAACATGCGAGCATGACTTTTGAAAAGATTGTGAGAGCGTTCAAATACTTTTGTCAATTCGGGAACTTACATACATTTATGCCTTTAACTAACATATCCAGTTTCAGACTCGACTTTGTTAATTTTCATCAAGTACCTTTTCTAAGATTTTTTTTAAATTAAAATTCCTTGAAAGGCAAGTTTTGAACTATTGGACTGAGCAGCCAATACAATTTTATTTTTAGTACCAACCAACGCTCGGCGCATAAGTTTACTAATATATATTTCTTTTGTTTGTAAGTACCAGTTGAACATACAACTTACTTCTTGTTTGTTAGTACCGACCGACCCTTAGGGTCTCAGTCTACTAATTTATTTTACCACTTTTCCCTATTTTGTATCGTAAGTAGGTACCTGGCACCTTATTAGGTACAAATTAATTTCATAGGTACGCTCTCCCTTTATTTACTTTGAGTTACAGGAAAAAGCAAATTCACTGGAAGTCTTATGTAATACCGCATCGTTCGGTACTTCCAGCAAAAATCTACGGGTAACTGACCTAACGAAAGCCTACCCGCTGAAAATCAGTCATATGTATTCCTTGTGTCGATGTATGGGAATATAATATAATTGACATTATTCATTTCATAACAATACAACATTGTATTGCACAACAACTACAGAATAAGTAATAGTACATCAATTACAGTGTAAAATATTTATTATTAAATGAAATATTTAGAATTAACATTTAATATTTAGATTTATCGTTTTTATTTTGGCAATTATTATTCGATATTGACAATTTATTTAGTTATTTCACATACTTAATTAGTGCAAGAAAGCACGACATACACAGACACACATAATAAGTGTAGTGTGTATAAGTGTAGTAATATCATAAATGCTATTGTAAATTCGTATTCAAATATTTCTATTATTTATAATATATAGTCGTCACATATAATATAGTGACATGAAGAAATCTAAAGCCAAATTAGAAAGTACCAAGTGCAGCATATTTATTTAATCTTTATTTCGGACACCGGTAGGTGTCACGCAGACTTCCTGGTGCCTAGGTATAGAGTAACCCGAAGACAACAATAAGGTTACATTGCACTCTGATTTCCTTAACTTTCCTTTAACGTTCGGGCCGGTGTGGACATCAATTAACTTTAAAGATGAGAATCATTCATTCATTTATTTATTGATAAAACATTGTCATATCACTCAGGTGATGTAATCAACCCGGAAATTCTGTATTTCTCTCGACAGATCTGTGGCATAAGTAAACTACCTGTGATTCTCAGCAGGTCTGTTCTTTTCTTTGCCACTTATTAATACCGTTGTAATTTGTGTGGAAGCTATACCTTGTTTATTTTATAATTAGAAGTTAGGCAAATAACAGTAGTGATTGTAAACACACACTGAATTGGCACGGAGGATCTAGATCCAGACAAGTAGCAGTTGTTGAATATTAGAAATAACATTCTAAAAACAAACCGGTATCTCACAAACTATGCTTTTTTGGGTTTCTATTGTACAATGTACAACTTAGATGAATGATCCGAAACGGCGAAACAAAATTAATATTTTCGTTACCAATTAAAAATGTATTAAGTAAATATATAATACAACCCGTATTCTCTTATTTATGAATAACGAAAACTAATTAATTTTGGCATGAAATAAAACCGTTTTATAATAGTAAACCCGATGACTAGTACACTATTTCATCGCTAAACGTGCCTGATAAAAATATCGTGAATAGTTTTTGTGCCATTCTTCTTAATGCTAAAACAAAACAAGGTATATGGCATGTCAGCGTTTTGTCGCTTCTTGTTGGTACCAGTCTGTACAGACTTACCACTCATTGTTAGTACCGGTCTATATTAGACCTACTTCTCATTGTTAGTACCGGTCTATGGAGACAGACCTACTACTCAAATTCACCATAAATATATATTCTATACCATACCATTTGGTGTATGCTGTTTCTTTATTTTAGTACCAGCCCAGTCGGACTTACTACTCGATCCGTTAGGACTTAGGAGTGCTTACCAATATTATTTAATGCGTAGTTCACGTGTCTACCCGCACAGTAAAAGAATACATCTTTGTCATGGAAATAATTTCGTCTCCATTTAATCAAACATTTTACTAACGGAATCAAAATAACAAAATAGAAATAGGCCACAATTGAACCAAATCGGTATTGTTATATTTTAATTAACACCGGCAAAGTAAAGACATATCACAATACATCGCTCCACAAAACTAGTTTTTCAGTTTGATTGTGGAGATCTTAATTGATTATGGTTTATTATTGTCATTTGTAGGTGATAGATCACGCATGGGAATTGAATTTATAATCCGACATGACAACGTTTGTACAATATATTAAAGGACCATTTTTTTTTACTTCTGATACATTTCATCCATTCCACTGATGAAATATCCAAAATATGAATGTAAATAATAAGTAAAATGCAAGAATATTTTTAACTGCACTGTGTTGGTAGCACGTAACACTCGGCATTTCCGTTATCATGGAACTGGTTCCCATTCTTTCACTCCTCCTTTTTCCAAATAGATTGACGACTTACCCATAAACTCGTCGCCACTTGTGACGTCTAGGTCACTTGAGGTAAGTCTTACGGACGGACGCAGGAGGTAAGTAATAGAAACACAATATAGCATTTGGACATCGCCAACGGGAGTGCGTCCGCCCGGGCCGAGTGACGGCTGCAGAGTGCCCTCGGCACCGGGCGGCCCACTACCGGTCGCCATGACAGTTTAATCGTCACAGATACAAAAAAGGTGAAGTCGTATAAGTAATTACATAACAAAGAGATTGAAACAACGAGACACTCAAACTGCAGCAGGTCCAAAAACACGCTGGAAGTCCACATCCGAGCGGATTGGGAACGCTTGTTTACCATCGCCCTGCCGGGCGTACACTCTGCCGCGTTTCGTCCACGCGAACCTCCAGTGCTGCTTCCTACACTCCTCTCGGACACGGTGGAAGAGCAGTCGGTTCTCGCGCGTGAGACGCTCGTTGACGTAGATGCGGCTAGGCGCGCCCGGCAGGCCGGCGTCTGCGGAGGTGAAGGAGCGGCGCACCCGCGCGGCACGCAGCAGGTCGTCCCGCAGCTGCCGGCGCGCGAGCCGCACGACGACGCGGCGCGGGCGACCCGCAGCGTCGCCGTTCGTCGTCCCCGCACCCACCGGGCCGACCCGCTCAGCGAACACCACGTCGCGCGGCTCCAGTGAGACACCTAGCTTGGCGGCTAAGACGGTGACCGTGTGCACCACGTTTTCCCCCCTCTCCTCTGGGATATGCCCGATGTCGAGGTCAGAGAGTAGAGCATCCTGGTCTCGCTCGCTCAACTCCTGCTGGAGGCGCGCCACTGTCTGCCGCAGTACGTCAACCCCATCGCCCGACACCGGCGTCTCCGGTTCCCTCCTCTCGACCGCTTCGAGTCTTCGCTCGACCTCATCCATGCGGTCCGTTATTGATTTGAGCGAGGCTCTGATCTCTGCGCGAAACTCCCTCTGCTCTGCCATGTACTCGCTGAGCTCACGGCGGAACGCGCTGACCTCAGAGTCCTTGCTCGTGGAGGGCGGGGCCACCTCCGCAACTAGCGCACTATTGGCGCCTCTGGACTTGCCAACCGGAGTGCAGCTGTTGTCGGTCTTTCTTTCTTTGGCAGTGCAGTCAGGGCAGACCCAGTCCAGAGGAACAGCCGCACTCTCGGCCATGGTAACGCAAGGCTTGTGGTAAATACTGCTGCACATAGTGCAGCCAGCGGCTACTTTTACTGTCAGGAACTTCCCGCATGCATTACACTTGTTCATTATGGCTAATAAGTACGTTAAATCAAAATAAACACAATGATTCGCACAGCTGTTTCTATTTTGTGTAAATATTTACACCTACCCACACGCATAAATATATACAGTACACTAATCTGTATCAAACGCACTTAAACCGGCGTAACGCAGGCTACAAACACTAATCCTGCGCTATTGTACACTGGCGCACACAATGAGACCGTGATTCGAGATAAATTAAATTGGTAAACAGTATTTAGCAAACAGCTGACGCGAGCGTACACAGTGTGTCTTGCCGTTCGTGACGTCACTGAGCTCGCGATCATATTTAGCTCTAAACTTAATGACGTTGACGTCTGTTGTGTTGACAGATACTGTTTGTGTATTTTTTTTTATATCTAGAGACTGTGAATTCGCGACGTATGGCAATGGAAACTCCTAGTACTACTAGTTAAAACCACGGACTGAATACTTCATATAATCAGGATAGAACTTCACTTCAGGTAAGTTCGTTTAATCCTGTTATTATTATTCTCTTTGGGATGAGACCTATGAACTTGATATTTGCTGATAATGTTTATTATTACGTATATTTTACGAAACACATACTAATATATTAATAATTAGTTTTTTTTTCAGAAATTTCCTCACACTGAAAAAACGAAACGCTAGCAAAGTACCAATTTGGCTCGGTTAAAAAATAGTTAGTTACATACAACCAAGATTTAATTAAAATGCGAAAAAATGCTTAGTAAATGATAAACAAGCAAATTCTGTTAAACGTTTTTGGTTATTGTAACAAAACACTTATTAATTTCCGAATGAAGATCTCGGTAAAGATAATCTTTACCCGACTCAGTTAGAAATAACGAATTTTACACTGTCATTGTTTAACTAGTGCATTATTTAATGACAGACCTTGCACGACTTGCTTAATATTAGATATGTTGTTTTGTTGCAAATAACTGCGTGAATCACTAAGAAACAAACAAGTTGCTTTAGTAAATATAATCCTTCCTAGGCAACGGTCAAATCTGACATGTTCTGCATCTCGCTATCGAAGTTTCTTAAGTCAGTTGCGTATATAGAACTTCCAACCAACTCTCACTGGACTTCGGTCCCTGAGAGATCTCTCTATTGTCGTTTCTTCCTGTGTCTCCTATCTATTGTATATATGTATATTGTTTGTAGATATCCCTTTCATGTATATATTAACACTGTATATTATTCCTATATAGGAGCACATTTCTCTTCTACATTGGTGACCCCGACGTGATTTGAACACGCAACCTTCTGGCAGGGACCCGACCACCCCTTCCCAGAAAAAAGCCTTTGAACGGCTTAGTCGTTCAATGAATAGCCCTAACGTCTTGCTAACCCAATCGAAGGGGTAACCCCTTCATTTTGCTTAGAACTAGGAAAGAGGCTACCACCGCTTTTATAAGGGTATCCCTTTCCGACAATTTTAAGCGCTGGTTGCCCATTCAATGAATAGTTTCGGGAAAGGCTAACCATAACGAGTTTAGCGCTTAACCCTTTGGAAGATCTTCAGTTTTCTGTGCTGCGTAAGTACTTGCAACTCGCGTAGAGCGGCGTGAATTAATAGTTTCACTTTAGTTTTTAATATTTGGGTAGCCGACGCCGAAGTTTTGTTTTGTTTCGTGTTCGGGCGATTTTTCTACCGTTGTATAGCGGCATTTTTGGTATGTCCTACCATTATTTTTATCACTTTAGACATGTTTTTAAAGTAGTTGCGTATCTTTTGTGCTATTAAATACGTTAATAGATAATTTTGCATCAATAATGCGTAGGAACTTTTTTTAATAATATATCTACAAGGTAGCAACACTGCCATTTTTTCCATGTCCCAGCATTTTATTGCAGATGCATATTTTTGTCTGGTAAGAGTATATGATTTGTCTAGCAATAAAGTTTATAGATACATCGACATTTACATCATTGTAATGGTTTTAATTTAAATGTTTAGTGTATAATATTGCTCAAAAAAGTAGCGCTGTAGAGATTCCTATTGAATAACGAATGTTATTCGATGATATTTTGATTAATTCTTCCAAAAAGACAATTTTATTTTGGTAAGGCTACATTCTTTTATCCATGCCGTGTTGGTTTTGTTGGTTAGTCAGTATACTAAAAGCTTTCGTTGCAAAAGGAGTTTACATTGCAGAGTTTTTGGTTGACTATTTTTAGTTCCATTTAGTGACGGAGTTTTAGAAGGTAATTATCGTATTTTATCGTATTTCTTATATGTGGTGTTATTAATAACATCATTCATTGATATAGAAATTACCGTTACTTTTCATAATAAAATAACTTAAATTTTGTATCTCAAGGTACAAGCGTGAAGTTCCACTGAGAAATTTTGTTTCTCATTGGATCGAAAAGTTACTCAGTGTAACGGTAAAGCCGCGTTATAAGTGCATAAAGAAGGATAATAATTAAAATATGAATTCTGTACTAGTTTATTGCAGTGCCATTACAGATGTCTCGCTCTAACACGCGTGAGTTTGCAATTAACCATCCCGCTCTTTAAGGAACTCAGCGCGTAGTTTTCGTAAATATTTATTTTGATCGTTTTTTGGAATACTGGATCACTTATCAAAAATCTATCCGGTTACCAATTGTGTTAGAACAATAAAAAAGCTATCCTTGCTTGTCATGTTTTCGTAATAAACAAGGAACCCTTATAGTTTCGCCATGTCCGTCGAACCGTCCGTCCGATTCCAGCTTAGGTCAAAAACCGTTAGTACTATAAAGCTGTAATTTGGCACGGGTACTAAATATAAACGGACGAATATAGAACAACATCTTGAAAAACATGTTCTTTTAGGGTACCTTCCCTAGACATCAAGTGTTGGTGAATTTATTTCTGTTTCATTCAAACCGCATCATGTTGGTGTTGTTTAAATATTGTGAGGTTACTCAAACCGTTTTTTGATTCAAGAATCTGTTGGCGTGATATTAAGCTACCAAGTGTTGGTTATTGAAATTTCCTGTTACTGACTGATTACTTTTTTCATGGTGACGTAAGTAGAATTTTCAATGAGCACACGTATTGATTGATACAGTGCGTTACCGGGAAGCAGGTATTAATTTTAAACTGATATTAATATGTTCCATTAGCCATTCTACGTCGACTAGAATTTATACTACGATGGTGGCAAACAAGCGTGCGGACCACCTGATGGTAAGCCGACACCGCAGCCTATAAACGCTCGCGACTCTAAAGGAGTAACGTGCGCATTGCCGACCCTTTATAAAATTTGAGGATTCACTAAGCTTAGGAGTAGCAAAAACCCAAAAACTGCGAAATTAAATTTCCTAATTCCGCACCTTCAATGTACTACGTGCACTGCCTAAGAGAACGTCATAGTAAACAGAACACTAAGAGCTGTCATTTGTACTGAGTTGTCAATTTATTTTGCAATACATTGCTGGCAATTAAAATTTTAATTTGATCGATATCAAATCCCTAGAACTTGTTCCGAGTTGGTCATAACTTCATAAGTAAATGTTACTATGGGGCTATTCATAAATTACGTCATCTATTTTTGACGATTTTTGACCCCGCCCCCCTAAAATCATCCAACCATCATAATTCGAATGACCCCCCCCCCCCTATCAAATAAAATGATGTCATTTCTAAAAAACCGGCCAAGTGCGTGTCGGGCCACGCGCAAGGTAGGGTTCCGTATCCGTAGTCGTCCACCCGTTACATTATGTGGACCATAACAAAAATTATCACTTCAAAGCTTAATATCACGCCAACCAATTGTTTAATCAAAAAATGCTTTTTGAAACCTTATAATATTTTTGAAAGAGCTATACAACGATACCCCACACGATGGGGTTTGAAAGAAAAAAAAATTGCACCACCACTTTACATGTATGGGGAGGTACCCTAAAAAAAAATTTTTTTTTTTAATTTTATTCTACCGTTTTGTCGGCGTCATTGATATGTATCCTCATGCCAAATTACAGCTTTCTAGTACTAACGGTTACTGAGAAAAACGGGGGTCGGACGGACGGACGGACGGACATCGCGAAACTATAAGGGTTCCTTGTTTACTACGGAACCCTAGAAATGCGTTCTTAGCTTAATTTTTCAATAAAAAACTATTTAAAATGATTTAGTTATTATTATTTCTTTAAAGTTAAAACAATCAACAAAACAACAAATTAACAATCAACTCTAAATATCAAATAACAATTTTTATTAATTTAGTGTTTATAACAATTTATTGTTGATTCAAGTTTAGTAGGTAATTTTTTATAGCATTAACAGTTTATAGAAACACGAATTTCATTCCTTTTTTACTCATTAAAGCACTTTTTAAAGATGCGAGAGATGATGTCATCTTGGGATTGACCCCCCTCCCCTCCTACGTCATGCTACCATCATCCAATGTTATGACCCCCCCCCCCCCAAATTTGAAATGACGTAATTTATGAATAGCCCCTATGATGCTATCTAAAATGAATAAAATGCATCATAAATTCATAACATAACCCTTCATTAAGTTGATGTTTGAAATGGCAACCATGGTTTTCAATGCAATATTAAACTCGTTTAGGTGATGATTTTACTATTGCGCTTTTCTTGTTACTGAAATCTATGACATCGTTCCTAAGAACAGATCTTCGTATGTCTTATAGTTTCAGACTTCCCATACTGACCGATTTAAATGTTACACCCTATATAATGAAATTATAATTAATAAATCTCCTGCGGTGATTGACTGGTTTCGTAGTTATTTAACTGGTCGCCGACAGCGTATTAAGGTTGATTCTTTCCGATCGTCATGGTGCAGCACATTGGCCGGCGTCCCGCAAGGCGGTGTACTGTCTCCACTTCTTTTCTCTATTTTTATTAACCATATTACTGATGAAGTCTCCTCTTCATATCACCTTTACGCTGATGACCTCCAAATTTACTCTCAGGGATCTGTCTCCGATTTGCCGCACATGATCAGCTCCACAAATTCTGACCTGGAGAACATTTTAAATTGGAGCAGGCGCTATGGTCTTAAAGTTAATCCGTTTAAAACGCAAACTATAGTCATAGGGAGTCCAAAACTTATTTCTAGGATAGATTTTGACAATTTGCCACCTATATTATTTGACGGGGTTCAGATTCCCTATTCCCACCAGGTGAAGAACCTTGGGATTATTATGGACCGTACTTTCTCGTGGATACCTCAGGTGAGCGAAGTGAGCAGGAAGATGTTTGCTGCAGTAGGTTCACTTCGTCGACTCCGTAATTTCTTGCCACACGCCACTAAAATTGCGCTAGCCCAATCTCTGCTTCTTCCAATATTAGATTATGCTGACGTTTGTTTTCCTGATCTCACCTATGAGCAGCTAAATAAGCTTGAGCGTCTCCAAAACCTCTGTATCAGGTTCATATTTGGCTTGCGCAAGTATGACCACGTCTCTGACTTCCGTGCCCAACTTAAGTGGCTTCCCATTCGTCGTCGTCGCGACTCTCATATTCTCGCTCTTCTTTATGGCATACTCTTTAACCCAGCAACTCCCCAATATCTTAAGGAACGTTTCTCGCGGCTTTCTTCCGTAAGATCCTCTCAAAATCATCTTCTTGCTCCACCACCTTCTTATATATATATATATATTATGTAACATGTATATACGTATATAAATAGATATATATATATATATGTTAGCGCACGACTTACTTTCGTACGCTTTTAGTAGTAACTCCTCGTGGACCCGTAGTTGAGGATGATGCAGGGATTAATTTCATAAAAGAAACTTCATCGTTGGCCTTCTTATTTAGATCATTTATTCATTATTTAGTGTAGCACGCTTTTAAGTTATTGGATAAATCAAACAGTCTCGGAAGGCACAATTTTATAGACTAACAATACGATTAACGCTGAGAACTCGGTAAGTTCAAGCGTAATACTTCATAGGTCTTACCGCTAAGGCTGATCAAATGACAATCCCCGATACAATGAGGCATCAAGTCTTTTATAGGTTTGGGCCCCACCTGAACCGAGCCCCCACCAACTCCGCAGGTGCCAGGTGTCAGGTGTGATGTTCTGACCGGTAGTGACGTCACATTAAAAGGAATTAGCGCTAAATCAATTCGAAACCTATTAAAATACATCATTTGAGGTACCAGTTTTTGAAAAGGCGCTATCACGGCCATACTGACATGTGGCTCGTGCTCCGAGACACTACAATTAACTATGGATAAGTTTGGATCTGGTATTGGTTAGTTAAGTTCGTTTATTTATTGCAAACAATCACAGTAATTAAAATTATTAAAGAATTATAAACTTTCCGCTATCACGGTCATTAAAAAAATAATAATACCTACTCTTAACCGCTCGGTCATTCTGATGTTTAATAAAAAGGTAAATAGTAGGTAGGTAGGTAGTTCAATTTTTAAGCTTATCTCATTTAGTACTTTATTTTGGTTCAGTTTTATTTGTTATTATTTCTCGTAATTAGGAAAATAGGATTTTATATTTTAATATTTGTGTAAACCATATTTTGACTAGATTAAATTTTACCAGCGCTTCGGAAATTAGGCATCTGAAGAGAAGAAGCGCCGCAAGAAACTCTTCAGGTAGATAAACTGAATGTAAAGGTCTAAATTATTGTATTGATGTAGAGATTTAATCTAATACGGAATTTGTATTTCGGTACTGTTTAAATTGTACGCCTTGATAAATATTTTACTTGCTACTCGCGATGTACAATTTATTTGCGTTGAATTACAATATTTTTGGGTTTCGTTTCTTATGATTTATTGTGTGTAATTAAGTGGACGTACTTGTGGAAGAATTTGGCACTTTTAGTGTGTGCTCTTTTATATGTGGCACTTTAAGTGTGCTCTTTTGTAGGTGGCACTTTAAGTGTGCTCTTTTGTAGGTGGCACTTTAAGTGTGCTCTTTTGTAGGTGGCACTTTAAGTGTGCTCTTTTATAGGTGGCACTTTAAGTGTGCTCTTTTATAGGTGGCAAAAACACAAAGTACCTAAATTTTGCTCTTTTATTTCTGGAGTATGATAGTTCTTATTTCATAACTTTTGGTTCAGTGAGTTGTGAGAACCACAGTCTTTCTTTGAACCCAGTTGCACGGCTGGATCCTTCCGTACAAGTGGCTCCGTAGCCCAGGTCCTGGATGAAATCTTTATGACCCATCCAAGCAAGAGGCTACTTTCTATTTCTTTTTTTTTACATTTGTTATCACATTTCACAAATTAATTACATTTCTTTTCTCTTTCAAGTTAGAATGTTGTGTTATGATTCGATACAAGATAATTATCACTCAATAATGAATTAATTTGCTGCAGGTTCAATAATGTTAACAAATAGTTTGTAATTATCTCACTGTACAAGTTATAAATATGGTTATCCAAGTTATAATGAAATTAATATTGAGTGTTAAGTTGGATATTACTGCTGTTGAATTTAATTTTTTGAATGCTGGGCAATGTTCTGAGAACTTGTCATAATACTATAGTGTTTGAATCATACTAGGTAGGTACTGCTACCTGGCGAGTGCTTTGAATACCCAGTGTCGTCGTGATATTCCTTCTTCATGTAGTGGTATTACCCGTATTGGTCCTTCCCAATCCTTTCGGTCAATAACAGCAGAGGTTTCACGCATTGGTCGAAGTTTATCTACAACAAAGTAACAAAGGCTGAGGCTACCACTGTACACACTTATAATTATATTAATCAAAATAAAGTATTTTAACTGTGGAGGTAAAAAGCATACTATTGTGTGATGGAAAGATTTTTGTCTTAAAATATAGTTCGATCATAATTTTGAAAGATAAGTATTTGCGTAGTTAGTAATATATCACAAGCAGCAGAATAAGCTGGGCAACTAATGGCACAAATTTTCCTACCAATTCTATGTAAATAAACTATTCTCTGTTGTATTCTATTTTTGTGTTTCTTGAAACAAGGTAATTAAGTATTATTTAATGACGAACGTAATGTGAATTTACTTCCATAATGGTACCCAAGTTTATTTTGTAATGTTGATGTTAAGTACTGGCCTTTTTGTTTTCGTATAGCCAAGTACAATATTTTTATTTCATTATTAACACTTCAATTACCTCACAACAGCACACATCTAATCAATGATTAAGTAACTAATAATTTATTTCACCGGATAGACAAATGTAAACGTTGTGGTAAATATTTTCCTATCCTCAATGGTCAGTTTTAGAAACGAAAATTATAATTAATAGTGAATTGGCAACATTCCTTTTTGTTTATGGTGAGTACCATTTGAATTGGGCTTCTGTTGGTATCTGTTTTTACCTAAAATAGCTGATTTATTGGGCGATAAATAATACTTAATCATTCGAATTTAACCACATCATATGATTAAGATAAACTAATAATTTGCAACTTGTTGCGATCTTTTGAGTGTTCCACACACACAGTGACCCCGTTTTTATAAATTTTATTACTTGAAATGTACTCAACTACCCACGTTATTACCCTGGATTAAATCGTGCTTGCAATGTGAAAAATAGTGACTGACATTTGAGTGCCCATTATTTGACCATAGTAATCGGTTTTGAAGAATTTGGACCAAAGCATATCTCAAATTATAAAATTGTCACAAAACTGGAACTTCTTTAGAACAGAATGAAAGCCACTCACCGGATTTCTATTTGATCCGTTGATCATCAAACGTCGCAGATGCTTTGCTTGTTGTTGCAAAGGGAACTCGTTGATTTCCATCAATTCCGTCATTATTGATCTTTCAATAGATACTTTTTTTCTTGTAGGCCATCAAATTCCATGGGCGCTGGTTTGCTCACTTCTGATGTTAGCGCACGACTTACTTTCGTACGCTTTTAGTAGTAACTCCTCGTGGACCCGTAGTTGAGGATGATGCAGGGATTAATTTCATAAAAGAAACTTCATCGTTGGCCTTCTTATTTAGATCATTTATTCATTATTTAGTGTAGCACGCTTTTAAGTTATTGGATAAATCAAACAGTCTCGGAAGGCACAATTTTATAGACTAACAATACGATTAACGCTGAGAACTCGGTAAGTTCAAGCGTAATACTTCATAGGTCTTACCGCTAAGGCTGATCAAATGACAATCCCCGATACAATGAGGCATCAAGTCTTTTATAGGTTTGGGCCCCACCTGAACCGAGCCCCCACCAACTCCGCAGGTGCCAGGTGTCAGGTGTGATGTTCTGACCGGTAGTGACGTCACATTAAAAGGAATTAGCGCTAAATCAATTCGAAACCTATTAAAATACATCATTTGAGGTACCAGTTTTTGAAAAGGCGCTATCATATATGTATTTGCATATTATATTTATTTATATGCAGTTAATTGTATTTATTAATTTATTATATAGTATTGATGTTTGTTTGTATCGCTGTCTTTCTTTTAATTATGCACTACCTGTTAACTGTCGTATACTTAATTTCCTGCTACACAAAGGTTGTCTGGAAGAGATCGCTTTTTAGCGATAAGACCGCCTGTTGTTGCCTTAGCTATAGTCTTAAGTTTATTTTGTTACAATTTCACTTTGTGGTGCACAATAAAGTATATATTATTATTATTATTATTATAAGTAAAATGATCACAGCTGAGTAGACATTACTAGTTAACGACTAAAAGCCGAACTTTCATACAATTTCCATTGAGGTAGGTACCTCAGATAATGTTTTTAATTAAGTATTTCAAAAACATAGTAGGTAAATATAAGTTTGCAAACTTTTTAGTCCACATAATGTAACGGGTGACCAACTAACTACGGAACCCTACATTGTGCGTGGCCCGACACGCACTTTATCGGTTTCGTAAAAAAAGAACATAATTATAACTGACGTTGACAATTAGGAAATAATCAGCACTAAAGTTGATTTTTACGATGATAATTATTAGGATTTATGACAGAGTTAGCTAAGGCATTTTTCAATGTTTTCTTCAGTTATTCTAACTGTGTTCTTTTTCAGTCTAAATAGTTTTTTTGTGTAGTGCAATTCTACATTATTTCTTCACACTGGAAGCTTAAACTTCAATTTTACTACGTTAACTCTTCCATGAAAACGAGCTGTCAAACAAATATAAATATCTGGGTGACCGAGCTTTGCTCGGCCTTTTCCCGGAGATGAGACCTACTAGACCTAGCTAGATCGATTGCTCGTCCCCGAAAACCCCCACTTACCAAATTTCATCAAAATCGATAGAGCCGTTTCCGAGATCCCCGAAATAAAGATATATACAAGAATTGCTCGCATAAAGATATAAAATATCTGGGCGGCGGAGCTTTGCTCGGCGTTTTCCTGGGCATGAGACCTAGCTAGATCGATTGCTCGTCCTCGAAAACTCCCACATATCACATTTCATCAAAATCGTTAGAGCCGTTTCCGAGATCCCCAAAATAAATAAATATATATACAAGAATTGCTCGTTTAAAGACATAAGATTTGGCAACACTGTGCATTATACGTCATATTGGTATTACTAACAGCTCACAAAAAATAATTTTGTGGAATATAATGTTTTTCTTCGTTTATAATGCATGCAAATAGAACCGGTCTATTACATGGCACTTTACTAAAAAAAAAATGTACCTTTTTCTCGTTTTTTAGGTAAATTATGTCACTTAAATAATAGTGTACGTATACGTACACCTTGTACAAAATGTAACTCAGTGGAAATTAAAATGCCTTTATTTTAAAAGGTTTTGCTATATATTCAATGTTTTTGTATTTTGAATATTGTTGTAGTCTATATTCATAATTTAGGGAAAAATATATTCATTATCGTATTTTAAACAACCATTTTATTAATTTCAATTTCGTCACTCAGGGGAACATCGGTATCGGTAGATCGGTACCGAGATTAACACATTCATCCGAATTTTTTTTTTTGCTAAATCCAAGCATTAATCCGTGAGTATATCTATATTTTTTAGGTAGCTTAATAATTAATTAACATAATAAACCCAGCTAAGTGCTTGTTGCACTCGCACATCTAGGGTTCCGAACCATCCGCAAAATTTCAAAGGAAAAACCTCATTTATCAATATATAATATTAGTATTTGTTGGTAAAATAATAAAAATTATCACCAAATTTCAAGTTCATAGGTCAACGGGAAGTTAAAAAATTGTTAGGAACAAAATTTTGTGACAAACGACGGACGGACGGATGCGTGAGTGACAGCAATAGGGCTCCGATTAGAGCCTTCGGTTTCGGAACCCTAAAAAGTATTTGCATTAACAGAATCAGCATTTGTTTTTTGAACACTACTTTTTAAATATGTTACAATACAACTGCAGAAAAGTCGGCCCGTTCGATAAATTGCACGCTTCAACTTGTTCCGGCCCTTCGCCATGCCAAAGGGAACCGTATTGCAATGTGATAAGGTATTTTTAAATCGCAACTTAGCGGTATTTCAAAGGCGCCGGCGTTTTATGGCACCTGTGCCGACAGCGCCGGCAGTCATCCAGTCGACAAACGTAAATTTGCAATACTGCTCTTATTGTCATCAGTAAAAGGATGAAAATTGCATAAGCGTGGAAAGGGAAACCCCTTCAAACTCTTGCCTTTTCGAAAGGCTTTTTAAGCGCTTAGTAAAAATATCTGATATTCGTTAACTGAACGGCTTACCCATATTTAAAGCGCTTTAAAAGCCGAATGAATGGGTTTTTTTAGAGCAACGACTTCGGTAAGCGAAGTCTTACTAAAAACCCTTTCAAAAACCCCTTGAAGGGGATACCGTATTAAAAGCGCTTTAAAAGCCAAATGAATGGGTTTGAAGGGCAACGGATTGGGTAAGCAAAGCCTTACTAAAAACCCGTTCAAAAACCCTCGAAGGGGATACCGGGCGGGTCCCTGCCTTCTGGTATTAGCTGACAACTGCATTATTTAATTTTAAACATGTAGTTACCGAATAAATCGTTTAAAAATACTAAATAACTGGGTTAGTTTTCTCTGATTACAAAGTAAAAATTGGCTAATTGCAGCCAATTTAACTTTAACAATTTTTAACCAAGTGTTTCGGTTACTATTTGATAAGTGAGAACAACAAAGTTGACTTATTTAATTTTAGCTACAAAGTTTGCAGGTGCTATATTGACAAACTCGGTGGGTTATTTTTGACAGTATTTTTGTTATTTTTAACCCAGACGTTTTTTCAGTGCATTTTTCCCACTACAACCACCTTAATTTTGCGGTCCTTTTACTGATTGCTCGCGTTGCCGTAAAAGTGTTTTTAGCTGTGTCAGAGTCAGACGTCCGTATTTTTCATTTGGATCCATTTTATCGCGCTAAACGGACGAGTATATGTTTACGAAAATATAACTGACACCCTTCTGTCTAAACAAAACCTTTTGTATTTGAATGGCTTTGAAATATTAACCGACAGTGTCTCAGCCTAAGATACAAAGTTTAATAATAATTATTATTTATAACGGTATTTTAAACGTACAATATTTTTTAAAGATAAATGTGCATCAATCGAGATGTGGCATACTCTAGTGGCGCCACCTAGTGGCAAAGCTTGCAGCAGCATGCCCCATTATACCACAATATACTTGGCTATATCTGTGCTAGTGGTTGAAATTAAGATACTTGTCGGCAAAATGAAATAAATCAATCAATTGACTAATTTGAGGCCAAGGTGCGCTATTTTGCCGGATGGCGCCACCAGCGCACCTAACGAAACTTCGGAGCGGTGCGGCGGCAGCGGGGCGCAGGTATAAATACCGGTCAGCTGCGCCCGCACGGCATTCCTTTGCAGGCCTCCGAGTCTCCGACGGATCGTTGTGCCTCTAGTGATTATTTGTGTGATTTAAACGTGCTTGAAAAGTGATCAGTGATTTTGTGCAGTGATAATTACCTACTTGTTACTAGTTTTCTTTATTATAACTCAGTAAATTTAAGTATTCTTTGTTTTATTCTCCACTGCCTTATTAGTCGTCCGTATACACGCCCATATGTCGGATACCGAGCAGGATAAGGGACCTATCCCCGGCATACTTATTTGTGACTTTCAATATTGACATTGTGTCGAGTTGTGACAAAATTTAGGTCTTATTTAGTTAAGTGAAACCTGACAAAACTGCTCAACAGCGACAGAGATATGCAATGACAAGTCTACACTCTTTTGCGTGAATGTCATAACAATCTGTTCTAAATTTAAATGGTTGACAACCTAATTATCACGTGCGCCACTCTGGCTTATTCTGGTTAATTTGACAAAGAAGGTTTGTCACATATTCAAATTTTAAGTTAAAGCAATGATTAAAAAAAACGAGGTCAGTGACCTGTCACAGTAAAGTGAGATAGTGTGTGTAAAATGTAATTGTGTTTGTTACTGGGGAGAATTACGATAATGTTGCGCCGCCTAGCGGATTTTTTGTGTCGCGTATGTAGTTTCGCTCCAATAAGAAAGCCTTAAGTGTTTCATTCACATTAGATAGACACTCGTCGTAAGTATTACCAATGCATAGTATATCATCAAGGTATATAAAGCTTAAGCCACACAGAGAGCGGGCGGGCGGTGGCGGCGCGGGCGCGGGCGGCGGCGGCGCGAGCGGCGGCGGCGCGGGCGGCGGCGGCGCGGGCGGCGGCGGCGCGGGCGGCGGCGGCGCGGGCGCGGGCGGCGGCGGCGGCGCGGGAGCTGCTTTTGGCGGTGGCGGCTGCCGACAAAGGCGGCACCCGCGCCGCCGCCGCCCGCGCCCGCGCCGCCGCCGCCCGCGCCCGCGCCGCTACCGCCCGCCCGCTCTCTGTGTGGCTTAAGCTTAACAGATTTATGGCCAAGGCTCCTTAAATGCGTTACTACTTCTTTCATAATCTTAGTATAGGTTCATGGGGCTGAAGACAGCCCATATGGCATTGCAGTGAACTCATACGTACGTAATGTTTTCGAACTGAAATCGGAGATACTTGCGATGAGATACAGCTACGGGCACGAGTAAGTATGATTCTTTCAGATCTATCGTGGCCATAAATCCATTAGGTATTATTTTTGATGCCGTTCTAAAATCCTCCATTTTAAAATGGTTACTTACTACGTATTTATTAAGGCGTTTCAGATTAAGTATAAATCTATGACCACCATTGGACTTTTTGGCCAAAAAAAATGTTAGATATAAACTCATCAGGCCGAGGTTTACATTTTGAGATGGCACCTAAGTGTAATAAATTATCAATGGCCACTGCCATGTCCCGTTTTTCTTTACTTGAAAAACAATTACGTGGTGGATTCGTTTGAACAACCTTTTTTAATAAATGGTATTCGATAACCGTTACGAATCCAGTCCAAAACAACCGTGTTGTTAGAAATTCCTAACCAACAATCATAGTAATGTTGCAATTTTCCGGCATGTACCTTGTAGTAGATCCGAACTAACACTTTGTAATTAATTAATACACGGTTTTCTATCGGATCACAAGCCTTTTATTTCAACGCCATTATGACAACCAAATACATCAACAAAAACAAAACAAACTATGTCCTTCCATAGACAATGAACCTGGAAAAAGGTACAACATACCTGAGTTACTGCCGCGTTTTTGCACGTTTGTTGTTGGTCCCCGAATTGGAGGCGCGCGTCGTCGTCGCTGGCGGGGCGGCCGGAGGCGCGCGGCGATACGGGTACAGATACGGATACGGCGTCGGTGTCCGGTATGCTGAGTTGTACCCCCCCCTGCTCGACGATGGGAAGCGAGGAGGGCCCGTCCAGTTTCCCTGATGACGAGGGTGAGGTGTTGGAGATGATGTGCTTGATGTGGACGGTTTTGAAATGAAAGGCTTCTTAATTTGAAGGCCCTGTTTTTCGATGACCTTTGAAGCAGGGATCGGAACCGGTTTCCAAATACCGGTATTATTTTGTTCCTAAACCGGTTTCATTTCGTTCTTACATAATACCGGTTTATCAAAATACCTGTTAGTGAAAGAACGAATTATTTCGGTTATCAGTATTCTTGGAGAACGGAATTTTAACGTTCCGTGGAACTTTATTAAACCGGTTTGAAATGTCACGACTGTCACTTTCTTTTCTCACTTTTGAAGGCGTTGTCGTCAGGTAATACCATCACCCGCGGGCCCCGCGGCACGTGTGCGCTTATAATATTTAGATTAGAAGCTAATTTATATGATGCCGCCGGAACGGAAGACAGCCACTGGAACTTCCTAACGGAAAGTGCTACGGTAGTCGAGATTGGGCTCGTTTGTTGTGTTGTCTTGAGTACTTACGACTGGACCTGATGTCGAGGGTCTGATGATGCAGCCGGAAGAGAGTCACTGGAACTGCCTAACGGAAAGTGATAAAGTAGCCGAGTTTGGGCTTGTTTGTTTTGTTGTCTTGAGTACTTACCACTGGACCTGATGTCGAGGGTCTGATGATGCAGCCGGAAGAGAGTCACTGGAACTGCCTAACAGAAAGTGATAAAGTAGTCGAGTTTGGGCTTGTTTGTTTTGTTGTCTTGAGTACTTACCACTGGACCTGATGTCGAGGGTCTGATGATGCAGCCTGAAGAGAGCCACTGGAACTGCCTAACGGAAAGTGATAAAGGAGTGGAATTTGGGCTTGTTTGTTTTTTTGTCTTGAGTACTTACCACTGGACCTGATGTTGAGGGTCTGATGATGCAACCGGAAGAGAGGCACTGGAACTGCCTAACGGAAAGTAATAAAGTAGTCGAGTTTGGGCTTGTTTATTTTGTTGTATTGAGTACTTACCACTGGACCGATGTTGAGGGTCTGATGATGCAACCGGAAGAGAGGCACTGGAACTGCCTAACTGAAAGTAATAAAGTAGTTGAGCTTGGGCTTGTTTGTTTTGTTGTATTGAGTACTTACTACTGGACCTCATGTTGAGGGTTTGCTGATGCAGCCGGAAGAGACCCACTGGAACTGCCAAACGGAAAGTGCTACGGTAGTCGAGTTTGGGCTTGTTTGTTTTGTTTTCTTGAGTACTTACCACTAGACCTTATGTCGAGGGTCTGCTGATGCAGCCGGAAGACAGCCACTCGAACTGCCTAACGGAATGTGATAAAGTAGTCGAGTTTGGGCTTGTTTATTTTGTTGTATTGAGTACTTACCACTGGACCGATGTTGAGGGTCTGATGATGCAACCGGAAGAGAGGCACTGGAACTGCCTAACTGAAAGTAATAAAGTAGTTGAGCTTGGGCTTGTTTGTTTTGTTGTATTGAGTACTTACTACTGGACCTCATGTTGAGGGTTTGCTGATGCAGCCGGAAGAGACCCACTGGAACTGCCAAACGGAAAGTGCTACGGTAGTCGAGTTTGGGCTTGTTTGTTTTGTTTTCTTGAGTACTTACCACTAGACCTTATGTCGAGGGTCTGCTGATGCAGCCGGAAGACAGCCACTCGAACTGCCTAACGGAATGTGATAAAGTAGTCGAGTTTGGGCTTGTTTATTTTGTTGTATTGAGTACTTACCACTGGACCGATGTTGAGGGTCTGATGATGCAACCGGAAGAGAGGCACTGGAACTGCCTAACTGAAAGTAATAAAGTAGTTGAGCTTGGGCTTGTTTGTTTTGTTGTCTTGAGTACTTACCACTGGACCTCATGTTGAGGGTCTGCTGATGCAAACGGAAAGTGCTACGGTAGTCGAGATTGGGCTCGTTTTGTTGTGTTGTCTTGAGTACTTTCCACTGGACCTGATGTTGAGGGTCTGATAATGCAGCCGGAAGAGAGCCACTGGAACTGCCTAACGGTAAGTGATAAAGAAGTCCGTTCCGTCCGTTTGGCAGTTCCGGTGCCTCTCTACCGGCTGCATCATCAGACCCTCGATATCAGGTCTAGTGGTAAGTACTCAAGACAACAAAACAAACAAGCCCAAACTCGACTAGTTTATCACTTTCTGTTAGACGGTTCCAGTGCCTCTCTTCCGGCTGCATCATCAGACCCTCAAAATCAGGTCTAGTGGTAAGTACTCAAGACAACATGACCAACAAACCCAAACTCGACTACTTTATTACTTTCCGTTACAGTTCCAGTGCCTCTCTTCCGGCTGCATCATCAGACCCTCGATATCAGGTCTAGTGGTAAGTACTCAAGACAACAAAACAAACAAGCCCAAACTCGACTATCGTAGCACTTTCCGTTAGGCAGTTCCAGTACCTCTCTTCCGACTGCATCATCAGACCCTCGACATCAGCTCCTGTGGTAAGTACTCAAGACAACAAAACAAACAAGCCCAAACTCGACTACCGTAGCACTGTCCTTTAGGCAGTTCCAGTGGCTCTCTTCTGGCTGCATCATCAGACCCTCGACATCAGGTCCATTGGTAAGTACTCAAGACTTCAAGACAACAAAACAAACAAGCCCAAACTCGACTACTTTATCACTTTCCGTTAGGCAGTTCCAATCTTCCAATGGCTCTCTTCCGGCTACATCATCAGACCCTCGTCATCAGGTCTAGTGGTAAAATTTAATATAAAATTATAAATTAGCTTTTAAATAAATTGTAAGCGCACTCCCGCTGCGGATAATAGTAACCCTTGGCGGCCTCTGTCAAAAATTCGAGTTAAGACTGGTTGTCTCCGTTGAAAACCGGTTAATTTCGTTCCACGGAAACGAAATTGGGCCCAGAACAGTTCCTTCACTAACCGGTTTTGAGTGCCGAAAACCAGAAACAAGAACGAAACCACAAACGCTATTCATTTCGGTTTGGGGTCAATGGCCGAAACCGGTTTGAAAATGATACCGGTATCCGATCCCTGCTTTGAAGCTTTGATTTTTTCTGATAATTTAGCACCGAAAAGGGTTTCGTCAGTTTCGTCTCGATCTTGATCTTGTATGACGGTCAGAAAACTCATCAGAAACGCTTTGTCCAAGCCGGGTGTAATAAGCATCGTTCTCACTTGTGACTCAGACAGAATCTTGATTGGTCTTCTTGAATCTTGGTTGTATCAAATTTGTACGGTTACCAGTACTGTCTTCTCGAAAGATCTCAAGGTTCGAAATAATTGCCATACGTTTTTTTTTTAATCAAATTGGTCCGTTCAAAAAGCGACTTATTACTTTCCAAGCAAGTAGGTTCAAAGTCTAATGACGGTTTTATAAAAAGTCGGTCATTACTCATTAAAAATATACATACCTATGTATTGGCAATCATGTGAGCCCCCCAGGACCACGTGAAGATCATCAGAATCCGCTTCGTCTCCTTCGAATTTCCTGACCGTCGCATTTGCTGTGAAAAAACATATATAATATATATAAGGAATTAGGCACATTGCACTCCAAACGTTCTCGAGACGGCAGACCACGGACCGGAAGGCGCAGCGTGGGTAGATCCCCACAAGGTGGACTGATGACATGGTAAAGGTCGCGGTAAGTCCGCTGGACGCGGGTGGCCCAGGACCAGTCATTGTGGCACTCTTTGGGGGGCCTATGTCCAGCAGTGGACGTCTTTCGGCTGGTATGACGACTCCAGTTATATTTATTCATGAGTAAGGTACACTTTTGCAGACATGACCCAGTTTCGTACCCACGTATTCAGTAGCTTAAGCGTGTGTAAGGACGGGAGTGGGACGGGTCGAGAGTACGGCGGGCCTATTCATCTGGCTCTATATATGAATATCACATAGACCCGACCCGACCCTCGCCCGTCTTCTGTGTGATATTGTTTATATAAAGCCAGGCATGGCCGGCCCAAAGGCAGTGGTATGTATCTGTGCCGTGGGAACCGAGAAGTATGCCTACTCCTCGGCATCCGCGCGTGTAATGCTCAGTCAGTTGGTTGCCACACGCGCTCACGGCCGGACGCTGCCACGCGTAATAAAGTTGTACCGAAGCTTACTCCGCAACTGCCATTATATCCAAATATTTTAGTTGTTTGTAATGATTTTATGTTTATATTTATCCCTGGGTAGTAATTGGTATTAAGTATAGTTTATTTACTATGATTTCCGAATCAAGTTTTGCGGTGGCATTGTACGGCCTAAGAAAGGGCCGTAAACATTGCCGTTACTATAGGGATTTGTGACCTTTTGGAAGGGCTGAAATTCACCCTCAAAAGTGAGACGCGTAATCAGCAAATGTCTTTTGCCTAGTGACTAATTCAAGTTTGGAGTGCTACTTTTACACTATTATTACGTTATTTATACACGTTATAAATAAATAACGAAGACAGGTGCCTACTTTAGTGCTTTCGTTGGAATATAGGTAGTTAGGTACTTATCTAAACGAAGTGTTTCGTTTTGTAATATGTTCGTGGTAAATTAATTTAATTTTGTATTTTCTGTCGTATTTCGTAACGTAACCATAGACAGGGTGAGAGATATACTTCGCATTGAATTTTGGAAAAGCTTTTATTTAACTTGCTGCGTTGATATGCCTGTACCTATGTATGTATGTAAATTCAGATCGGATACTGGAAGAATCTCGGAAAATCCCAGAGAACCAACACAAATTTTTATTTCTAATTAGTGTCAACCCTAGCGTTGCTCGGCCGGCGCGTGAAGCCAATGACCGGAGTGTTCAAGGTCGCTCCATTGTTAAATTTCGTAGGTATTTAAAACGGTAGGTATGAGCTTTTTTATTAGAACATACGTATCTGTTCGAAGAACTATTATATAATCTGTGCCAAAGGTAAGGCGGATGGGGCGGCCGCGCCAGGCGCCGGATGTCAAGGGGCGCCAACTGGCAACGTCGAAAAAATTCAAAACCAAAGGGCGCCCAAAGACCATCTCGCACCACCCGGACACAGAATAGATAATAGTATTACATACAGAATGGCCACGAACCCCCCCGCACCGAGGTCAGTTACCTCGTCCCTGAGAGGCCCGCTTGGTGGAAAATGGGTAGTAGCTCAGTTCGGTGCGCAACGCGGACGAGTTAACACGGAAGCACGCGCCGCCGGTAAAGAAATGGTGTATTACTGTGCGGTGTCACAAAGTAAATAGCGGCGGCGCGCGCCGGAGCAGAGAGTCCGCTCAGTACAAAGTGCCATTTTCGCCGCACGCACACAGACGTAACATTTACAGGCATTCTCGGTTGCTAGCGTCGCGAGTGCTAGTTGTGCGCGCGTTTATCACTTGACGTCCCCGCCGCTACGTAGGTACTTTGTGTCACGTACGTCAAAATGTATAACCGATATTATTACAGTTGGAATGTATTTTATTGTTTAAGTACAACAAAAAACTGTGCCTACACTTTCTTCAAATTTTCAAACGATATTGAAAGGTAAATAAAACGGTTTTCTCATTTTTGTAGTTACAATACCTAGGTAGGTAGGTAATTTTTTGAAACTAGCATCTTTGATTTATTTATCGTATGGCATTTATTTCTAACCGCACCTTTGATAACGACGATCAACCATTACACATTCATCTTATCGTTCGCTGGTAAGTAAAAAGCCCGTATTAAGTACTATGGTTTAGTTAAGTAGGTACCTTATTAATTAGGTACTTATATTCTTTGTTGGCGCTCTCGACCGCCGCCGGTCACAAGTCACAACTCGCAGCGGGTCACGTATCAATTTATTAGGGTTCCGTACCCGAAGGGTCAAAACGGAACCCTATTGGTGTCGCCCAGACGTCCGTCCGTCCGTCCGTCGTCTGTCACAAAATTTGTTCCGAAGAATTTTTAGACTTCTCATTGACCTATGAATATTACGTATATTTTAACAACAAATACTAATATAAATCATATTTTTGAGGTTGATTCGGAACCCTTGTTTATACTCGTAGTAGATTTAAATAAAATAGTGACTTGCTTAACATTATTTTAATAAAAAATTGACAGTGTACAATGGGTAGGTACGAGTGATCGGTACGAAGTCTGTCGGCAAGTGGGGCGCGGATCAGCTGTACGCCCCCCGCGGTCTCGGTCGGTACCCCGCGCCGCTCCTTTCCCCGCCGTAGTCTATCACGCGATGCAGGCGTGAAGCGTGAACAACCCTAAATGTGCGAAATCCGACTCGCACTTGGCCGGTTTTTTACCAAGATACGCTGGTTCATATTTAAATGTCATGTTGAAGAATTTTTATTTTACCTACTACTCCTTTTTAAAATTCAGAATCAATACAGAAGCAACCCTGTGAGTCGGGCAAGTTTAGGTATGTATTTTCAAGAACGGCGGGAACGGACCTTCTGTATATTTTTTATTTTGTGGCGGTGTACGGGTGTTTGTCTAGTGGAAATGAAACGAAGAAGTTTTTATCGCTTCCCAAGTGATTCCAATAGGTGAGTGTGAAATAAACTCAACATTCGTACATAATAGAATTACCTACTTATATTCGTTGGTATAACAATAAAATTTATGACAATAGCATGTCTAAATGAGACCTACCATAACAAAAGGGCCCTTATGGCACTTTCTAGTTTCGTAGATATCAGCGTTTTAGTAAAAATAGTAAAATACGGTAAAATCACATATTTTTTGTTTTTTGCATATTGATAAAGTATAAGACTAGATGTGTATTTCTAGCTTGGTTTCACACGTATAAGTTAAGTATTTCTACCTTAAAATTAGTTGTAAAGTTTAGTAAAAAAGGGCCCTTATGCACAGATTATATAATAGTTCTTCGAACAGATACGTATGTTCTAATAAAAAAGCTCATACCTACCTTTTTAAATGCCTACTAAATTTAACAATGGAGCGACCTTGAACGCTCCGGTCTTTGGCTGCACGCGCCGAGCAAGCGACGCTAGGGTTGTCACCACTTAGAAATAAACTTTAGTGTTGGTTCTCTGGGATTTTCAGAGATCCTTCCAGTATCCGATCTGCATTTACATACACAGGTACAGGCATATCAACGCAGCAAGTTAAATAAGAGCTTTTCTAAAATTCAATGCCATGTATTGTATAAAACGATAGGAGTCCACGGTAGGAGAGTGGCCTGGGGAAACCTCCGACACGACCACGCTGGCGGTTTAAGCACTGGAAATACTGTATATTGTATATCTCTCACCCTGTCTATGGTTACGTTATGACATACGGCAGAAAGTACTTAAAACATATTACAAAACGAAACACTTTGTTTAGATAAGTACCTACCTAACTAGCTATATTCCGACGTAAGCACTAAAGTAGTCACCTGTATTCGTTATTTATTTATAACTTGTATAACGTAACAACGTGTTTAACGTAATAATAGTATAAAAGTAGCACTCCAAACTTGAATTAGTCACTAGGCAAAAAATATTTTAATATAAGAATTCTGATTACGCGTCTCACTTTTGATACAATGCCACCGCAAAACTTGACTCGGAAATCATAGTAAATAAACTATACTTAATACCAATTACTACCCAGGGATAAATATAAACATAAAATCAATACAGACAACTAAATTATTTGGATATAATAGCAGTTGCCGAGTAAACTTGCTAATTCTTTTGCATCGAAATAAGTTTTGATTCGGTACAACTAGGGCTTTCAAATACCGGACATTTCGTGATACCGGTATTGGCATCTTCAATACCGGGATCCCGGGATCCCGGTATTTTTCGGATAAACATTGAATGGTACGAAACGTTGAAAGAAAAACACCAAATGTTCGATTAATAACGTTTTTATTATGCATGCATGCGTTATTATTATGCATAATAACGTTACTACAATACGATTTTTTTAAATCATGTCACTTGAGAACCAGTCTCCTTTTCTCTCATTTGACAAGTTGGCTTAATCAAATATACTTATAAAAAATCAAGCTACAGTGATCTTGTAACAAAAACAGAGTAGCACTAACAGCACATCGCATAACAGATAACATCTAAACATTTCAAACTTTGGCATAATAAAAACTAAGATTACTTATACGTAAAATGTAATAATTTAAAAATCAAATAACATGTCGAAATTTCCTTAGTTCTAATTAAAATGAGTCAACCTTAGTTTTTTTATTATGCCAAAGTTTGAATATTGAGTAATCTTAGTTCTTGATTATGCCAAAGTTTGAAATGTTTAGATGTTATCTGCTATGCGAGTTGCTGTTAGTGCTACTCTGTTTTTGGTACAAGATCACTGTAGCTAGATTTATATATGTACATTTTTTAACTTGTCAAATGAGAGAAAAGGAGACTGGTTATCAAGTGATATGATTATCAAAAATACTATTGTAATATGCATGCATCATAATAATAATGTTATTAATCAAAAATTTGGTGTCTCTCTTTCGTTTCGTACCTTTCAATGCTTTTCCAAAAAATACCGGGATCCCGGTTTTTGAAATTAAATACCGGTATTGAAATCTGCTCTGAAAAAGGCGGTATCCCGGGATCCCGAAATACCGGGATCCCGGTATTGAAAGCCCTAGGTACAACTTTATTACGCGTGGCACCGTCCGGCCGTGAGCGCGTGTGCCAGCCAACTGACTGAGCATTACACGCGCGGATGGCGAGTAGTAGGCATCATTCTCGGTTCCCACGGCGCAGATACATACCACTGCTCCAGTCTGAACTGGAAAGCAGAACTATCTGCAGTGACCAGCTCTGTCAGTTCTGCATGTTACGCCCTTAGAAGCCTTATGGCCTGGCCACGACATTGGTCTAAGGCGACTGGCTAAGGCGACCAGCGGGCGAGCGAATTAAACAAAATCAAGACCGCTAAAGAAGCATGCCACGAGAATTCGCTGTGGGCTAAAACGCCCGCGAATTTACTCGCGCGACCGGCTGCGGCGGCGAGCGGCGCGGCGGGCGGCGAGATCAAAGCCACTGGCGGAAAGAGCCATGCCACGAGTCAGAGCGGCGCGAACGGTCTTAGCAGCGGCGCGGATCGGGCGGAGTTTTAAAAAACAAATTATTTTGTTTTATTCGCTCCGCGATGTTGGACACAGAGGCGTTTATCAGTGAAATTATAAGCAAAAACATATGGTTGATTGTTAACTGACTGTAATGATTAGTAAATAAGTATTACCTACCTAACTGTGATGATTAAATAAGCAAAGACATATGGTTCATTGTTAACTGACTGTAATGATTAGTAAATAAGTTAATACTACCTAGAAGTGTGATGATTAAATAAGCAAAAACATATGGTTTATTGTGAAGGGCCACTTTTGATAATGACATTTTGCGTCCTTTGAGTACGTCCTGTTCGCTCAATGCCGCTAAGACAACTGCGTTGTCGTGGCATGCTCATGCTCACAGCTTAGACCGTTTTCGCCGCCCCGCTTGCCGCGCCCGCGGTCGCCTTAGACCAATGTCGTGGCCAGGCCTTTAGAGATGAGCTCCAACTTATGCAATTTAAGATGGTCTACTATGCGTTGGTAGAATCGAAATTGCGCTATAGCATAATATGCTGGGGAAACAGTTACAGGTATAACATCAATGCAGCATTTATTGCGCAAAAATAATGGCAAAAGTACCGCAACAGACATCATGCAGACCCTTCTTCACAGAATTTGGAATTCTCACTGTCCCTAGCCTTTACATCTTAGTGGTACTTACAGACCTAATAAAAAATATAAATAATATAGAAACGGCTGAACAAAGAGACAGGGGACTCGCAACACGACGAATGGACCTGCCATTTCCCGAAAGTACTAGACTCCAAATTGCTAAGCATTCTGCAGGATATCAGAGTATAGTTCTGTTTAACAAACTACCTCTTGAGCTGAAATCAATCACAAGTAGCAACATATTTAATAAAAACAAATTAAAGTGTTTCTTGTTGAGGAAGTGTTACTATTCGGTAGAAGAATTCTACAGTCAGGGTCGGGATCAGGCAATGTGAATAATTCCTTTTATTTAATTAGAACAACATATATATTTTTTCTTAATATTATTTTTAAACATTTACTGACATTTATACTATAATTTATTGATTTTATTCTTTTAAAGTTTAGTTTTAATGATTTTTGACATTGTAATTTGTTCTGTCATTGTCATTGTAATTTGTTCTGTCATTGTTAATTATGTGTTCTTAATTTATTATTTAAAAGTTTGTAATTGATTATTTATTATTTTTAAGTTTTTTTTAAATTGACATGTATTTTCAAACACAATTTATATTGTTAAATGAAATAAATAAATGAAACAGCGACTGTATATTCTGGTTTGGCATATTTAATAGATATTCATGGTGGGTGGTTTCGTAGTTCCGCTCTACAACAACCAAACTACAATGAGAACAAACTAACTAAATATTCTATCCCATACAACTACACTGATTTGTTTAGCGTATATAGTAAAATGAGATAAAAAACACTACACTATTACCATCTTCAACCTCCTTATACGAACCTCTATGATTCTTATAGTAAAATAATATTGTCTACGTAAATACTGATATTCAATATCAAAAAAAAAAACATCAATAATGTTGACCAATAGAATTTTAATATTTATTATAGAATCATGTGATATATAAAATACGGATGAACCGATAATTAAATGAAATCGGAACCGAACATCAATGGCACAGTACTAGCCCGCGCATGTGCTGTCAGAAAGAGAAAGTATATTGGCATTTGAGGTGGTTGGAAAGGAATAAGCACACTTCACTACGCTTTATAGGCAGTAGTGTAAAATGATCCCCACCAGGCAGAATAAAATGTGTATTTGCATAATTTAATCTTACCTGTGATATGTAATTCTGCCTTTCTTTAGATTTGTAGTTCGGGAATCGTTCCCACACCACTTTACTGAACAAAAATCCATGCTTACGGTTAGTCGAAACAATATTCTTTGTGCCACATGCCACATACGTATAGGTCATAAACCTGGACTAGACTGACTGAGCGGCGTGAGGCGGGGCAGTATATCAAGCGCAACTTCGCCCAACTGTCTATCTAGTGGGGGTGATCTGTGGTAGCAGTGTATCAGCAGCTGATTGGAGTAATGAGTGGTCTCTACTTACGAGGTTTGTTGGGTCTCCGTCCGCATCTAGGTCTACTGGGCCCTAGTGCACCTTGGCTATGAAAAGACCCCTCTTTTCGCATGTATATACGCAACTCATTCTGAAAGCGCTCCTCTAAACCCTTCAATTTTCCCTCTATTGTGTCGATTTGTTTGTGTGTTTGTTTGTATTGTGTTGATTCGACATTCTAAATAACACGTTCATCCTACGTTTAAACACATTTAACTACTCATTACATTGATTGTTTGTTACACAAATTCACAATTAAAAAAGAGCTGCAGTCCAAGGATATCCTTATTTCTTTCCATGAGACCACAGACTACAGCACGGCCTAGCCCGATGACAAATCTTTGTTCTTTTTTTTTATATTTAATGTTGCTTCGGATTCGATGCGACCGAAATTTTTAAATGGAATGTAACTTATGTAACTTGCTTTTTTATTGTTTCTTTATCAAGTATTGGATGTTTAAACGAGGTAATTATCACATAATTCCCATAATGTGATTGTTATAGCGGTCATAAAAGAACATTTTATAATAAAGCTTATATTAAAGCTGCCTACTCAAAGCCCTGCCTGCAGGGCCCTGCTTGCAGTGCCACTGCCAAATCGTATTGTGTGTTTGCCTTTGCATGCAGAGCCGATTTATCCGATAAAAAAATCGGCCCTGCATGCATACAATACGATTTGGCAGTGGCACTGCAGGCAGGGCTTTGAGTAGGCAGCTTTAAAGCGCCGAACTGTATTTAACACACAATATCTGGGCGGCCGAGCTTTGCTCGGAGTTTTCCCGGACATGAGACCTAGCTAGGTCGATTGCTCGTCCCCGAAAACCCCCACATACCAAATTTCATCGAAATCGTTAGAGCCGTTTCCGAGATCCTCGAAATAAATATATAAATAAATAAATATACAAGAATTACTCGTTAGATTTAACAGTAGTCAGTAGAAAGTACAAAATTATTAAAAAAACCGGTCAAGTGCGTGTCGGGCCACGCGCAAGGTAGGGTTCCGTAGTCGTCTACCCGTTACATTATATGGACTAAAAAGTTCGCAAACTTATATTTACTATGTTTTTGACAGAATTAACAACATTATCTGAGGTATCTATTGAATAATGCTCAGAGGTGTTCCGTGGATATATATTTATTATTTTAAACCATTTTAATCACACCATTATATTTAAACTAAACATTGCGACATTAGAAACTCTCACCGGCCAATATAAATCTATAGTAGGTAGGTATACAACCTTAACAGTATCAATGAAAATTGTACGAAAGTTTGCTTTTGCAAAGTACATTTCTGAAGTTCGACTATTACTCGTTAACTAGTAATGTCTACTTAGCTGTGATAGTTTTCCTTTTAAATTCATCGTATATACTACTACCATGATTTTTTTCACATGCCTAGTAGCCACCGTTTAGCTGGCAAGGGGGGGGGGGGACCCTTGACCATAGCTAAAATTATCATTTCAAAGTGTACCGGGCGCTCTTGAGGTGTGGGAGAATTAAATACAACCGTTCTTTCTGATAGCTAATGCAAGACGACTTTATTGAAATAAACAACTAATTGTGACAGTTTTGGGACGCGTAACGCCATCTGTTGATGCACTTTTGAATTAAAACATGAGGGAAACATGCAAAATTCAAATCTTCATAACGTAGATATATGTAAAAGGTGTTACGAAATGTTAATTAGGTGCACTAACTCGAACATACTCCCCCTGAAAGGACGGAGTCCTTTGAAACAGAGAAGCTTGGTTAAGGCCGTGTATTACCACTTTTGAGTTTTTAAAAACCATCTGAGACATAGAATATAGTGTCTTAAAATCTAAAAAAAATATATGTGTTACATAAGGATCTTGTCTAGTCAAAATCGCAGTCAGTTACAAGTCCTGATGAATTTCGCTCGATAGAAAAAAATCGCGAAGTTACCCCTTTTTGGAATGTATTTTCAATACTACGGCTATATTACTGATATTTAACATTTAATTTTTGTACTCAATTAAAGATCGTAAATAGTTATAGACAAATTCGCAGGGTTTGCTTTGATAAAATGATTGGCTTAAAGACTATAGCTAAATATTTACAAAACTGCGCGCAGAGCTTGCGTAGAGAGCGGGATGGTTAATTGTAAACTCACGCGTGTTAGAGCGGGACATTTGCGTTGGGGATACCTCCCCTTAATAGGCCTTTGCGTAACACCAGATATGGTTTTTTTTAATATTATAAGTCCGAGTTAAACCATCAGGGCCTGGATGTTTTCCAACAATACGGCCCATCGGCCAGTTACCTGGTGGGAGTCTTTGATCTTTAACCAGCACCAGATCTCCTATGTCCAACTCTTGTGTTACTCTGTTCCATTTCATGCGTTGCTAAAGGCGTGTTAAATACTCCTTTTGCCACTGTGACCAGAAATCTTGTAATAACTTTTGAGTTAATTGCCATCTGGACAGTTGATGAATCTTGAATTCTGTATAATCATCATCAGGGATGCTAACTATTTGTTCGCTGGTAAAAAGTGTCCAGGAGTCAATGGTTGTAACGAGTCAGCATCATCATTGAGTTGGTATAAGGGGCGTGAATTGAGGCAAGCTTCGATCTGGGTGAGTAAAGTGGCCATTTCTTCAAATGTCAGGGTGGAGTTGCCTATGACTCTTTTCATGTGATATTTGATGGACTTCACGCCGGCTTCCCACAAGCCACCAAAATTGGGAGCCGCTGGATGTATAAATTTCCATTTAATCCTCATGTCCTCCAACTGGGCTGCGAACTCCTCAGGGATTCTCTTTTGACCTTGCCTCCACATGGTCATCAATTCACTCTTGGCACCTACGAAATTCGTACCGTGGTCACTCCACATCTCGGCGCACCGTCCTCGTCTAGCTACAAATCTCCTTAGTGCGGCTAGGAAAGCTTGTGTGGTTAAACTGCTGACGAGTTCAATATGGAAGGCTCGGGTGACCATACAGACAAATAGAGATATATATGTGTTTAAAATGGGATTTAACACAAAGGATTACAAAATAGTCTTTAGGTCAGGTTCCTTGCTCACATACCTTAATTGCGAAGTCCAGGGTTCATGTCTCCGGCACACACACACTGATTCACTCGCGTGCTGGTATTTAGGTGAGGGCAAAGTTTGGAGCGACATACGTCTTATTAGGATGCGAGCAATAGGTCAACTGTCGGTCATATGTCATTAAGGGAAACGCCCGAAGACGCCAGCAGAGATGGGGCATTAAAATTGTTTATTGAACAATATGCTTTCGTTGACTTTGCTCTACGTCCTTTGCTCATACGTACGTTGATCGGTCCAGCAAAATCTACCCCGCTGATCAAAAAGGTTTAGCGGGTTTCACTCTTACAGCTGGTAAATCACCCATGAGCTGACTGCTTGTCTCTCCTCTCTGTCGGATGCATACGATTGCGTACATATTTTTTAACTTTATTAGTCGCGTTGAGCAGCCAATACTTTGACCGTAGATAAATCACCATCAGCTGTGGACCACCATGAAGAGTGCTGCTGTGTGCTTCTGCTAAAAGAAGAGGTAACAGAGCATTGTCCTTCGTTATTATAATGGGATGCTTCTGTTGGGCTCCTATGTCAGCATGGAGTAGTCGGCCGCCTACTCTCAACACACCCTTTGGATCTAAAAAGGGGGCGAGTGACAACAAACGACTTTTTCTTTTCAGCTGTCTATTACTCTTTAAATCATGTATCTCCTCTGGAAATTCAACTTCCTGGGATCGTCTCAAGCAAATGGTAAGTGCTACGTCCCTCTCTTCAGTCGTCAGGCAAGTTGGTAAGCGTTCTTTATTGGTTTTTTTTTTCTTTGCAGGTGCAGCATCCATCTACGACAGTATGCGATTATTCTCACCAGTTTCCCGAGCGACGAGTATCTACGTTATCAAGGTAAGTATTAAATCTTCTTCATCATCATTTATATTAGTAGTAGTTACCAATGATTTTATAACTTTACGACATTCAAGGTCTGTTTCAGGTACGTCAGTCCCCGGCAGTTCTATGACTGGTTCAACAAGAAATGCCGGTCCATTCCACCACAATGCGTTAGTTAATAGCTTCTTCGGCATTACTCCTCGTGATGCAGGATCTGCTGGATTGTGCTTAGTATTGACATAGTACCACCCGTTTATCTCATTCATCTTCTTTATTTCAGTAACCCGATTTTTTACAAAAGGAGTCCATCGCCCTGGGTCACCTCTTATCCATGCAAGTACAGCTTGTGAATCTGACCATGCAACCACTTGATGTTTTTGTAGTTTTAATAAGTTCACGATGTGTTTTAGAAGTCTGCACAGGAGAACCGCACCGCACAACTCTAACCTTGGCATGGATACTTGCTTCAATGGGGCTGCCTTCGTTTTAGCTGTAAGTAGTGATACTTTTATTTGTCCATTCTCGTCAATAACTCGGATGTATATTACTCCGGCGTAAGCACTCATTGACGCATCAGCGAACCCGTGAACTTCTATAGAGCTTCTGTCTGACGTAGTATGTATCCAGCGGTTAATCTGTACCTCTGACAATGCAGGAATCTCTTTTCTAAATTTAAGCCACTCTTCTTTCAATTCGCTTGACAGCTCTTCATCCCAACCAACCCCAAGTGTCCATAACTTCTGCATAAATGTTTTAGCAATAACCACAAAAGGAGCCAGCCAACCCATCGGATCAAACAGGGATGCTATATCTGCCAAAACATTTCTCTTGGTGATAGGTTGTGAAGGTAAGTCTTTCATATTATTCGTTATTTGTAATGTATACTGTCTTTGCCGTCGACTTCCCGTTGGGTATTTTTTGATCTTTTGACAGGTTTGATTTCTTCCATGAAGTTTTCATTATTGGAGCTCCACTTCTGAAGCTCAAATCCTCCCTTATTTAAAATTGTTGTAATTTCCTTCTGGTTTCTTTTAGCTTTATCTTCGTTTTCATGGCCAGACAAGAGGTCGTCCATGTAGAAATCTTCTAAAATTATACGTTGTGCTTCCAGGCTTTCTCGACCCTCATCTAAAGCCACTTGACGTAAGGTTTTTACAGCCAAATGGGGTGCACAAGCAGCTCCGAAGGTAACCGTGCGCAGTCGGTAGTCTTCTATTGGCATCTGGTCGCCAGACAATTCGTTGGTAATCTCTGTCTTCTTCATTTACTTCAATCTGCCGGTACATTTTTATGATGTCGGCAACATACGCAATTTTGTGAGTTCTCCACCTAACCAGAATATCGCGTAGATTTTCTTGAAGAGTAGGGCCTACGAGTAAGCTGTCATTTAGTGTTTCCCCATTAGTACCGGCGCATGATGCATGGAAAACAACTCTAGCCCTCGTTGTTTCCTTATCCTGTCTTACCACTGAGAGGTGAGGAAGGTACACGCAATTCTCAGGTATTTCTTCATTGTCAACCTTCTCCATATGTTGCAGGTCTAAGTGCTCTTGTAAGACGTTGTTGTAATCACTTATCAACTGTGGATTTTTATCTAATCTTTTTTCTAAAGATGTCCACCTTTTCACTGCTATATCTCTTGAGTCACTTGGTAAGACAGGTGGCTCTTCTTTAAATGGCAGTCGCACCACGTAACGGCCATCTTCTTTTCGTTTGTGTGTCTTCTCATAAATATCTTCTGCCTTCTTTTCGTCTGAAGTTAGTGTATGGTCTTCTTCTTCTATGGTTTCTAACTCCCAGAACTTCTTCAGCATGTTGTTTAAATCAACATTCAGATGCATGCTGACGATGTTTTTAGTGGCAGTGTGTTCTGTCCTCGCATTCCCAGAAATTATCTGGTGACTATCTTGCGCTATAGGTGATCCTGAGGGGCCCTTGATCACACCAGGTTTAAACCAATAACCAACCAAAACCACGTTCACGCGACCTCAGGACTCGTGAAGTAATGACATGTTTTCCGCACTTGCATCAAAATGTACTATTAGTTACTTTACTTAAAAATCAAATAGAAATTAATTATAAAATGAAAAATAATGATTTATTAATATTTACATGTAATTAAACTACCATGTGACGTAAAATCTCCTCCAAAATAGTATTTGATATGGCTGAATGCTGACAACCATGGCCTGTTGTGTTGAAAAAAGTCTGTCAATTAAAAGTTAAACCGACTTTTTAATTCCCGCTTATTTGTACATGATTTCAAGATTTAATTTTGTAGTTGAGTTGTATTGATTGTTTTAATAATATTTTTGTGATATGTGTGATATATACGATTGTTAATATAAAGTGTATGTCTGTATGTAAACTACGCCAGATAGGCCAGGTAAGTACTCAAAGCCCACAATGGCAAGTAAAAGTATTGTGTTTTGTATCTTTTAATTACAACACTTTAAACTCTCGCGCTTTGTAAACATACTTAAAAGGTTTGTTTTAACGGGTCTAACGCGATATTTATGTATTTACCTTTTTTACCGACGTTTCGACACGGGTTTCAACGTCGGTAAAAAAGGTAAATACATAAATATCGCGTTAGACCCGTTAAAACAAACCTTTTAAGTATGCTTTTAATTACAGTTTTATTTTAGTTTCATTGATATTTTTTCGCAACTGTATTAAAAATCGTCGTTTGATACACCTGCGGAAGTGTCATTTTCACTCGTCCCGAGTCTTGTCCCTCGCCCGTCGGCTCGGGCCAAGACAACCCGGGACTCGAGATTGGCGGTTGAGTGTCGATCGCGACCGGTTGTGTTTCTAAAGATTTAATCGTTCTTGGTGTTTTCTACCACGGAATAATAAAAACCAGTGGAAATGGCAAGGGGGCGTGCCGCGCTGCCATAAATATGAGGAGATACGCAGCATTGCTTCAGTTCGCAGCTTTCGCTTGTGCGTGACAGTTGTGTCGCTACCATTACAAAAAAATCTAAATTGCACGAAAAATGCCATATTGCGCAGTTTTGGAGTACAAAACCGATAGCCGGAGCAAAAACGTTGCCAATGGTGGTGTTTCATACCATCGCTAAGTCTTATTTAATTTTATTTTCAATAATTTCTAATTTTCTGTTTTAGGGCATTTTAAGCATATAGACACCAAACAAAAATAAACCTTATCATTAAGCAATAGAGTTGATTTTGCACCATACGTCAAAGTATGCAGCAATCTAGAACATTCGCTACTCAAGTAGTGCGCGGATGATGTCGATAAGTTATCGATATTTGGTGCAAGTTATCTATTATAAAGATTGAAATCTAATTCAATGTTTTTTAGGGTTTAATAGTAAAATAATGTAATTCATTGTAACTAGTGTACGGGGATTAAATAATGTATCTGTATTTCAGAGATATTGAAATTTTTGCACTGATATTATTGATTTTCATCAAAATCGTTAGAGCCGTTTCCGTGATCCCAGAAATATATATTAGAATTGCTCGTTTAAATACATAAGATACAGTATAAGTCAGAATTATATTGACAGAAATATTTTTTTTTTTAAACGAATATACCTACGACATTAATGTTTTTTTCATTATTTTAGACTAAGTTAGAATACATTTTGGACTTAATTAAATGCCATGCCTATTCTTATTTTTAGGGTTCCGTATCCAAAGGGTAACACGGGACCCTATTAGATACTAAGACTCCGTTGTCCGACTGTCACCAGGCTGTATTTCATGAACCGTGATAGTTAAACAGTTGAAATTTTCACAGTTGAGTATTTTTGTTGCCACTGTAACAAACACTAAATAACAGAAAAAAAATATTTAAGGGGGGGTTTCCATAAAACAGACACGTTTGTTTTGCAGTTTTTAGGGTCCCGTACCCGAAGGGTCAAAAAGGGAACCCTATTGGTGACGCCCAGGCGTCCGCCCGTCCGTCCGTCCGTCGTCTGTCACAAAATTTTGTTCCTAAGAATTTTTTAACTTCCCGTTGACCTATGCACTTGAAATTTGGTGATAATGTTTATTATTACGTATGTTTTACCAACAAATACTAATATATTGATAAATCACTTTTTTGTGGTTGGTTCGGAACCCTCAATGTGCGAAGTCCGACTCGCAATTGGCCGGTTTTTACAGATAATGGTACAGAATCCGGCGTGCGCGGGTCCAACTCGCACTTGGCCGGTTTTTTATATTTTTTTATGTGTGCGTGTGTGGTAAAATAAAGACTTAATAATCTATATATTACACTTGCTACATTATTACCTGCATTATTATTTATTGAATGCTACCAGATATTTGATACTAGATAATGACCAAAGTTATTAAGTCCTTCTTAAATAAAAATGTTTTCGTACATTAATATTACAATATCGATAACTTGGAAGTGAAGTATAGCACATCACTAAAGTACACGCAAAGTGCTCTATCGACGAGTAGCCGAACTAGGGTATGTACTCTTATAGTTTTTCTCTTAGCAGTTCAGCTATTGAACGCTAGATGGCAGAACTTTGAAGGCGCAAAAGAATTTCAGTCATTTCGCATCCACTTAAAGTTTAAATTAAGTGAAAGCTCCGTTGTTCATAGCACCTTTTTAAATAAAATACCACGACCAATCACTTTCAAGATTTTAATGTGTTTAGCATTATGATAGTGTGAGTTTTAGCGACACCGGTCTCGATACTAATCGCGACTTATGCCATTTCCACTGGTTTTTATTATTCCGTGTTTTCTACACCTAAGTTGCTTTTCTTTATTTGTTTTGGTGGTGGGGTCGAGGGGTAAGTGTTTTTTATTTGGGTTTGTATTTAGAATTAACTCTGCTAATTTTTATTTTCAAAGCGGGTAGTTTGAGGCCAGCATCCTCATGAATGGGGATGCTGGCTTGGATGACCCTGGCGATGGGAACTCTTTCCCTTTATTAAATCCGGTTAGCCTGTCTAGTTTTGAGAACTTTGAAAATTCGCAGTCAAATATTTTCACTCCCACAATGGGGAGGAGTGGGACAAAAAAAAAATTAAAAAAGAAAGAAGAAATTGGGAGGGCTCGTGAGCGCGATGCCGATAAACAAACAATTATGGATCGGTCCCGGTCCCGCTCCAGGGATCAGACATCGCTGGATCGGCGGGAGAGGTCGGACGAAAATAATATAACAGATGTGGTTATTAATGATACTCCACTACCTGCAGGCCAGCAGTCTGTGCCGCAAAGCCTAATGGCACCGTCGCCTCCTGCCCATTTGGTGATCGACGCCCCTCCCCCAACTCAATCACAGACTCAAACCCCTGCGTCACCTTTTACGCCAATTGGGCGTATCCGCTATAACTCCGAGGATTTAGGGCCTTTTGTTGTACACGCCCAGAGGGAAGAAACGACCCCTAATTCGGGAGTAGTTCTACACCCGGTCACTTTTGGCCATTTTTTACAATCCAGAAAACGTGAATTTCCTAACGTAGTGGTAGGAAGTGTAAAACGGCTGGGTAGAAACAGAGTCGCCGTTAGTTTTCATTCAGCGGAGGACGCCAACGCGTTTTTAGAATCTTCGACTTTGACGCATAGTAAATTCCAGGGATTTATTCCGTCATTTAATGTGACACGATTAGGACTAGTTCGTGGTGTACCTGCTGAATGGACTCCTGATGAGGTTCTTGAAAACATACAGATCCCAATAAACTCGGGAGGAGCTAAGCCGGTGAAAGTTCGACGCTTAAACTTTAAAAAAAATAAACCTGAGGGCGGTTATTGCTGGCTTCCATCGGAGACGGTGGTGGTTACTTTTGACGGACAAACTCTACCTAAGAGGGTTTTTGTTTGTTTGAACTCGTTACCTGTAGAGCAGTACCAGTACCCAATTATACAATGCTTCCGTTGCTGCCGATTTGGGCATACAAAAGAAAAATGCCGGTCCCTGCCCCGTTGCTATCGCTGCGGAGGATCCCACACGGGGGACACTTGCAGCATTGATTCCTCTGAGGCTAACTGCTGCAATTGTCCTCAAGGTATTGGGTCTGGTCACTCTGCCAATAGTAAGGGATGCCCTGAATTTCTTCGTCAAACAGCGATAAAGAAAACTATGGCTGATGAGAATATTTCATATGTGGAGGCTTCAAATTTACACCCTAAGCCATCTCAAAAATCTTTTGCCAACATAACTGCCACCCCTTCTCAGTCCTCTCAATCAACTCGAATTTGGCATAAAAAAACTATTCCTATCAGACCCCGATCTCATTCCCCTCTTGCTAAGGGTTATGACAGACAATCTCATGAAGATATTACTAGGGAGCCTGTCTTACATTCTAGACCGGTTTACCAAGAAAATCCCCCCCGCCAATCAACCGAACACACTATAAAGGAAATAATCAAAATCATTTCAGGTGTCATAAAAGCTTTCTCGCCTTCCAGCCCTTTGGCTGACCCCAATCTGTTATCCCACGTTGCACCAATTATTTCATCTCTGTTTCTTTCCTTCAATAATGGATCAAGTCGTCCTTCAATGGAACTGTCGTAGTATTACAAATAAGAAACCTGACTTATTATTCTTAATAAACAAATTTAACCCTGTCATTTTAGCCATTTCTGAGATATGGTTAAAAAGTGACTCTAACTTCAAACTACCTAGCTACGTTTCGCTTACGAACTGTCGATCTGATGGACGGGCCGGCTGTGCCCTGTTCATTAGAGACCACATCCCATTCCGCCCCGTTGATATTCGCCAAAATAACCCGAGTCTTCACTTAACTTGCGCCCGTGTGCAAGGTGTCACTTTTCTTTCCGTATATATTCCTAGCCCTTCCAACGCTATACTTAGAGATCTAAAAATAGTAATTGAGAACTTGGAGCAACCTGTTGTTGTACTAGGTGACTTTAACGTCCACCATCTCTTGTGGGGCTGTGATAGAAGCGATCCTCTAGGAGAACAACTCCTAGAGATTGTTGATAAATGTAACCTCTGTCTGTTAAACTCGGGCGCACCGACTTTACGCACCTTACCTAATCAAGCTTCGAGTGCGGTCGACTTATCTCTTTCTTCTCCGAGCCTTGCGTCTCAAATTTCCTGGCAGGTGTTGGATAGCACATATGGCAGTGACCACTTCCCTGTCATTCTTAGGTTGCCTTTGTATTCCAATAATAGACCTCCTATAATTAACCCTTTATTAGTTTATAATATTAACGGAGCAGATTGGGACAAATATAAGAAATATCTGGATTCTGAAATTACCAGTTTGCCCCCGATTACAGCGAAGACTGTTCATATCTGTTCTGATGCACTGATTCTGGCTATTAAGTCTTCCGCTGATAGGGTTTTCCCCCTTAAAAATACCGCAGTGGGTAAATTGGCTTCCCCTCCGTGGTGGGATAAAGAGTGTACATTAGCGGTTAAAAATAGGAAAATGGCAGAGCTTTCGTATGCTGAAAATTTTGATCACCTCACTAAAACTATGGCAGATACGAAAACATTCCTCAATAACAAAAAATTTGATGCATGGAGGTCTTTTTGTTCTAAGTTGAGCCCCTCGACTCCAGATGCTTTAGTTTGGAACAATATCCGAAGATTTAGGAGATCCTATAATCCCATCTCTTGCCCCTATCCAGCCACATTACAGTGGGCGGAATCTTTCTTGGATAGAATAGCACCCCCTTCGTTCCGGGCGTGCTTGATTCAACAATAGGTCTCTTAAATAGCCCCCTTGGGGATCCTCTCGATCAATTGTTCTCAATCCTTGAGCTCAAAAATGTTCTTGGGTCGGTTAAGGACTCTTCTCCGGGGCCTGACGGAATCCCGTATTCCTTTATTTCTAAAGCAGGCGATGCTTTCCTAAAATACTTTCTTGACCTGATTAATTGCATATTAGCATCTGGCCATCCCCCTGCTTCATGGAAAACCCAATTAGTTATGCCCATTATTAAGCCTGGCAAAGATCCCTTAGATCCGCGATCATATCGTCCAATAGCCTTATCTTCCGTTCTTACAAAGATTCTTGAACATTTAATAAAAAATAGGCTAGAATGGTATCTGGAAAGTCGTGAACTTTTGGGTAAGTCCCAATTCGGGTTCAGAAAGGGGAAAAACACAATTGATAGCTTAGGGATTTTCACATCCGACATAAGGCTCGGTTTTTCCAAACAATCCTCAGTAGTCGCAGTGTTCCTTGACGTGGAGGCTGCTTATGATAACGTCCAGCTCCCCATTCTCAGGGACAAGTGTCACAAGCTGAGAATCCCGGCGAGGCTGGCCTGTCTTGTGGGTAACCTCCTCTCAGAAAGACAAATTATTTTCCGGGGAAAGGATCCCCTTATCAATCCGTCAAGATTAGTATGGCGCGGCTTACCTCAAGGCTCTGTACTTAGCCCTTTGTTATACAATATATACACCCATGACTTGGAACAATCAGTTAACGGTTGCCAAATTCTTCAATACGCTGATGATCTATTAGTTTACTCTTCAAATTGTAATATCGAATTAGCTTGTATATCTGTCAACAATTCCCTTCGTTCTCTAAATTCTTGGCTTATGAATAATGGTTTATGCCTCTCTGCGTCAAAAAGCTGTGCCGTTGTATACTCCCGTAAAAGATCTTTACCAAATATTGAAATATCTATCTCAGAATCTGCTGTACCTGTCCGTACTTACTATAAATTTCTAGGGGTGTTTTTGGACTCCAAACTGGACGGAGCCTTGCATTTTGATTATCTTATCAATAAGTGTGAACGGGGTTTGAACACTCTCAGATGTCTTTCGGGCGTCTGGTGGGGGGCGCATCCAACTTCTCTCAGGTTGATTTATAATGCAGTAATACGTAGTGTTCTAGATTACGGCTCCTTCTTGTTGGAACCGGGTAATAGATCGGGATTGGCGAAATTGGATCGTATTCAATCAAAAGCCCTACGAATTATTACAGGAGCTATGAGGTCCAGCCCTATTAACGCCTTGCAGGTGGAATGCGCTGATCCTCCTCTAAATCTGCGGCGCCAATTTTTGGCTGATAGCTATTTATTCCGCGCATTCCAGTTTTCCCATCACCCATTGATTCATCGTTTGTTTGACCTTAAGGAGGAATCTCGTTGGAGTCATAAAGGCCCTCCTTGTCTTATTAGCAGCCTAGATAAATTCCTTTCCCTAAAAGACCCAGTTTATCACTCCCCAAAGCTTCCCCTATTTGAATTCGACTATAAAACCATTGTCCATCAACCTCGTGTCATTCTCAATTTTGATATCTGCCACAATGATCCCCACGCCGATGAGTATCTTCGACAGATTCTTTCCCGGGAGTGGCATGATTGGAACACTCTATACTGCGATGCTTCCAAACTATCTCCGGCTGGTTGTGTGGGAGTGGGAGTTTTCCACTCTCAGGTCAATGAGGTTAGAAAGATTAAGTGTCCTCCTGAGACGTCGGTATATTCAGGCGAGTGTATTGGGATACTGGAAAGCGTCAAATATATTTTATCCTTAAAACTAAAGAAATCTATCATCTTCTCTGACTCCCGTAGCTGTTTGCAAGCTTTACTGTCTAATCCCTTCTCGGTAAAATTTCATAATCCAATTATTTATCAAATTAAAGACAATCTTTTAAAATGCTATGATAGTGGGTGTGAGGTTGCTTTAGTATGGGTCCCAGGGTGTCGCTACGCCCCCGGAACTATCCTTAAACTCTACACTTCCTCCCAGGAAGGCTCCGGGTGCGCAGCGGGTATGATAAAGTTATTAGTGTCTGCCTGAATCCTACCTTAGATCCTATACCAAGGTTGCCAGAGCGGAGAAGCCTCTCTCCTCCTTCCTCATCTGCTTCGCTTTGCCTGCGAGGCCTGCATGCCCCACCTGTGGTTTTAAAGGTATTGTATGACACCACTGTCTCTAAGCGCTCTGAGAGAGGTATATAAAGAATGATCTAAATCATGATAGTCACATAAGAGTCTGGTAGGTCATATAAGTCTACAAGCATAATCCAATCCAACACTTCCCTACGGGTGCCGTTGCTATCTACTCAAACTGTCTGAGTAGATAACACGTAACTATTACTGCTGTTGTTCCACAACCTCCAGCCATATCTATGGCATAGCAGTCCTAAGATATAGCGTATCGGGTACGCTCCACATAATGGACTCTATACTGTCCCCAATTATCATAATGGACGCTTCCACCGTCCCCTGGAGCACGCTGATATCATCAGCTCTATAGCCTCCAAACCCATGTGCTTTTGACCTAGCTTGTGCGCACTGCTAGGCTATTTGCCGAAAGGTACCTTCCTAGTTACGCACCATCCCGTCTCAACCATCTGACACAGGGAGCAGAAGTTGAGACAGCTTGTATTAAGTGAGAGGAGAACAGTACTACATATCAATCTAATGGGTTAGGCTGATCGTCACTAGCTTGCTACTAGATTCTGGGGTAATGATATTAGGATAAACAAGTGACTGCGAGCCCAAACGAGATTCTAATAATATATGGGCAACTGCAAACATAGACCACTTAGCTTTAGCTCCTTAGAAGCTCCTTAGATCTCCCATTTCCAGAACTAATACACTCACTACTCACTACTTGATAGCACTTCAAATGGCGGGCGCTAAACTAGACTGACATTGACAACTGACGCGGATGGTAGAGGATAGCATAGACAATAATAGATCACTCACCATAGATATTCTTCTAGAGATGTTGTTATTCGTCATCGTGAATCTATAATGCCGTGTTTATGGCATTAAGGGCGATTCACGACACTCCCGACGGCCAGCAAATGTGTGGTCAAGGAGCTCGTCCACTGATGTATTTTCTTTCTGGCTTCAATGGCGGCTCCCCGTTGTGGTCGTGATCCGGGAGAGGCGCCAGTGGGGTCGTCGGCGTTTTCACGGCTCAGTTCTTTAGTTATAGGCGAATTTGATATCGTTGGGGCAGTTTCTGTATCACTGGGGATTACCTGATCCCTTTCGTTATGAATCATTTCGGCGTCTTCTTCGATCTCGAGTGGGTATAAATGTCCAATCGACCTGGTAAATTCCCTATCTCCTACTTTAACTCGGGCTACTCTACACATGCTGTCAGCTCCCTTGGTTAGCGACACTATTTTTCCAACTTGCCAATTTTCCCTATTTTTACTATCTCCCTTAATCTGAACAATTTGCCCTTCCGTCGGTTCTAATGTCGACGTAGACCTAGGTTGTTTATAAGAATGTGAATACCTCTCCCTCAGGCTCACAAGGTATCGATTGACGAACATTTCCTTGAACTCGTCAAGGACAATGATGCCTTTCCTCCAGCTGTTTATGAGGTCAACTTTTATCTTCGTCCCTTGAGGCAGAGGTCCTTCACCTCTCGTCTCCATGACTATATTCCTACCCATAGCGATGAAATCTGAGGGCTTTAGGATGTGGGTTAGTTCTTCATCGACATAAGTAAGCGGGCGAGAATTAATTACAGCTTCTATCTCTTTTATTATGGTGCTCAGCTGGTTGTCAGTAAGTAGATGTTTCTGTAGGGTTCTCTTTAAGCAGTTCTTGACAATGCCTACAAGTCTTTCGTAAAACCCGCCAAACCACGGCGCAAGTTGCGGAATAAAACGCCATTTGATCTTCTTTTCAACGCAGTACGGTTGGGATAATACTTCGGACATTAGTTTGAAATTTGTAGCGTTGTCTGAGGTAATTAACGTAGGCACGTTCCTAGTAGACACGAATCTTCTTAACGCTAGCAATCCTTCCTCTGCAGTTAAGTCTCGAACTACTTCTAAATGTACCGCTCGTACCGCCAAACAAGTGAACAAACAAATCCAGCGTTTCTCAGTTCCTGTTGTAGTCTTAATTAATATTGGTCCCAGGTAATCTATGCCTGTAAATGTGTAGGGTTCCGTATAATTAACTCTCTCTGGAGGTAGGGCAGGTGTAGGAGGTAACTTAAATGGTCCTCCTCCATGTTTAATGCACTGAGGGCATTTCTTAATAACTCTAAGAACTCGACTTTTTCCTTGTGGTATCCAAAAGGATTGTCTTATAATGCTGAGGGTGTGACTAGCACCCACATGGTAATTATCTTCATGTGTTTTCTTAATGATGTTATCAGTGTAGTCGCTATCTCTAGGTAGCAGAATTGGGTATCTTTTATGGTACGTCCAATTAGCATTTTTAAACCGTCCTCTACACCTCAGTATACCATCCTCATCCTTGAATAGATCTAGGTTCCTCTTCAGGCTAGTTTCCTTGCCGGCTAACTCCTCTAGAAAGTGTTTAGATTGAATATCTTTTATTTCATCTACTGTTGTATAAATTATCCCTTCGTCACAATCCATTCCTTTTTTAGGGTTATCTATCACCTCCGGTGTTATTCTCATATCTGTATCTTCCACCGTTGAAATCTTCGGTGGATCCTCCCCAACCAAAAGAGAACAGTGCTCACCGGGGTTTGTAGGCCACTCAGAGTTTTTCTTGGACAAGAAGTCTGGTCCTACCAACCATTTTTCCAATTCTTCTTTAGGTTGTGAGGGCCTGGTGGCTACATCAGCTGGATTTAGATGGGTTGGAATATGACGGACAGATAATTCCTTATTTCTTTTTACTTCTTGTATCCTTTTTGCAACAAATGGTGTTAACAACTTATCCGACTTATACCAACTTATTACAATTTGGCTATCTGTCCACAGTACTTGTTGTGTGACATTGCTTGGAAGGAACTTCTTGACATACTGGATTAGACGATGACCTATAAGGAATGCAAGTAACTCGAGACGAGGTATTTTCAAGTCGTCATTATCTTTAACAGGTACCAGGCGTGATTTACCCATCACGAAGCTTCTTTTCTCGCCTTGTACTATGTAAACAGCAGCGGCATACGCCTTAATTGACGCATCCACGAAGCAATGTATTTGATATTCTCTTTTGCACAAGTCTTTTATATAGCACCGAGGTACACACACCTCCATAAGGTTCCGGAGCTCCTGTTTGATGTTATTCCATTTATCGATCATATCCTTTGACAATGGCGTATCCCATTTGAGCTTCATTTTCCACAAGTCTTGTAAGAAAAGTTTAGCAGGTAGCATGGCTGGTGCAACATATCCACCTGATCTGCCAGTGATCCATCATCAGCTAGGTCGAATTCAGTTGGCCAATCCTTATGGTCCACCGGAAGATGTGGTACGCTATGAGTAATCATAGGCACAACATTAGCTGTCATAGAAATTTCGCCGGAGCGTGTGTTCATCCGGAATTGAACTAGATGACTATCTATTTCTTGAGGTACCTCTGCACCAAATGTAAACACAGTCAATCTACTTTCTTCCAAAGTGCCTAGATTAAGTCTCTTAGCTAAATCCTTTGTAATGTACGATCTTTGGCTCCCAGAGTCCAATAAGCATCTGCATTTAACCGTGTCATGGTTATCCTCTTTAATTACACTAACCACAGCAGTTTGTAGAATGGTCTGTCCATTGGTCTTTATGTGAAATTGTCGAGTAGTGTTTCCTCTTGCAAAATCTTTTCTTCTATTGTTACTAGTTTCAGGAGTATTATTTGTGTTTACACGTCCCTCTGTATTAAATCTACGAGGGCAAAAAACTTCTAAGTGAGATGTTTTCTTACAGTTGAAACATGGTCCCACAAAACGGCATCGTGCCACGTTATGGCCTTTTCTTAAACATCTGAAGCAGCGGTCTGAAAGTCTTGACTTCCTCTGTTCATCGGTCTTAAATTTTAAACAATTTACACTATTGTGGTTTCCTTGACAGAAGAGACAGTCCTTTCTTCTTCTCTTCGCCGGACTTGGTGATGAAGTTCCAGCTTCCCCAGCTGTACTACAAACAGTATTAACTTTTCTCTTGAGGTTGGAGCTATTTGGTAAATGATGAGAAGTAGCTCCTTTATTTTGGTTTCGATTGTTACGTTTAAGTAAATGGCTATCGCCTTGCATTTTCTTAAAGCCTCTCGCTTTGAATCTTTCTGAGACATGTAATACTTCTGTGGTATAGCTGGCATCAGCTTCCTTCCCTTTAGATATCCTGTAAGCATCCTCTCTAGCGGATATCAAATCTTCCAGCCCCTTTCGGATCTCTGGTACAGCATTATCTTGAGTTCTTTTCTTCAATTCATATACTAAATCTTCGGGAAACTTCTCCAGTATCATGAATCGAAAGTAGCTGTGAGTCATGTCCTCACCTAGAGACTGCAGTACTCTTAAATGCCTCTCAACTTCATTGAAGACTCTGCGACAGTCCTCCACTGAAGTACTCGCTGGTGATATCTTGCTTAACGCAGAATAGTGGGCATCCTTGACCAGTTCAATTCTCCCGTATCTTGTCTTTAACGTTGTGGCAGCGATGATGTAATTCTCATTAGTGGCTACGAGGCCCTCCACTAGCTTCTTTGCTTCTCCCCGTAAAATAGATGTTAAGTAGAGAAACTTGTCAACGTCATTTAGATTTCGGCTATCTACCAACGAAGTAAACTGATCCCAGAATTGGTGCCATTGTAAGATATCACCGTGGAACTCAGGTAAGTTCAACTTAGGCAACCTGCTTGTAGCCATTGGTGGAGACGCTATCGGTATGGGTGCCGATGATGTGGAGGGTTTGCTTCTCTTAAGATTAAACTGTAGCTCGCACAACACTTCTTCCGCTTCCAATTGTATTGCTGTAATCCTAGACACGTCATCTATAGCTGGCTCGTTCACGTATCGAAAATAGTTGTTTAAGTCGTTCCCCAACTTCTTCAAACCACTTTCCAGTTTGGATGCATTCACTTCAGCTTCCAAGATAACTTTCTCCGGGATACAGGTTCCAATGGATTCATTAAAGCCCTTCGCCTTTTTTATAAGAGACTCAATATGTGCAGTAGTGAGCTCAAGAATTCGCATTAAACTATCTTCCATCTTGATGTATTCACTATTGACCTGTAATTGACACCCCAACAATCGTTCACACACTTAAACTAATACAGCCCAAGCTATGCAAAGAATAGAAAATAAAATAATAGCAGGTGATAATTCCTCAGAACACATCCACTATTTTTAATGCAGTGGCATAAATTATCATTATTTGAAATCATAAAATAAAGTGTACAAGCAGCCATATCTTGATTCAGTATTTAGATGCCAAGCATTGTTCAAGTCAGCATTACTCGAGCTTTAACCTTAATATGGCTCCGAGTGCAAAGTCAGACGAACATCATTAATTCAAATGCAATCTCGTGCAGTGATAAGTAAGGAAGACAGTAACAAATCAATAGCATCTTTCTAATCTTAAATATTTTGACAGAAATAAACCATGAGCTAAAGCGGTGAATTTATAGCAATAAAGTTCAAACCACAGATGAATAGAAACAATTGCACACCCTTAGCATCAGCGAAAGCTTTATGGTGCTTAATGAATGATAATTAAGCGAGATTGAATCCAAACAAGTCACTCATCTGACCTACTTTTAGTAGAAATTTATTTTATAAAAGAGTAAATAAAGTTGTAACTAATAAGTGTGGCATTCATGCCATTCATCGTAAACTTCCATAGGTTATGGTATCCGTTTACCATCAGACGGACCATCACTGCCATTGCAATTTCTAGGGTACAATTCGACAGACCAACTTATAATTTACACACATACTTAATACCATCTGTCATTTGTTAATTTTCAACTCGATCACACCATTCATATATATGGTCATATTCGCATTTGCATTTACAACATGAGTAATAAATCAGTCATAAGTAATTACTAAAGTAAGACATAAGCGTTAGAAGGATCTCAGTCATATCACAATCCAGGGAAACCTCTGACACGACCACGCGGGCCTTTTGATCACATCGTATCGTTCAATTAAGTAATATTCCATATCGAATGGAATGAAACATCTTGCATCTCTTTCATCTAAACATACGTAGGAAGTATAAGGAATGAATAGTTAATGTAACTCTTTTCTTAACGAGCAAATAGCTAATGTGCAGATATTAGAGTTTGCAATATACTCACTGTGACTGAGCTGGACTTCGCTTCGGACACCACCGGGCCGACAAACTTGAAGAATGATAGGGCGTTGTATGCAGGCCTAAGGATATGACACGAACAGCATTAGGATAGATATCAGATATATCAACGCTTTAACCGACTTCGAGGGAATCTCTCTCTCTATACATCACGACCACCAGTCTGAATCCTTTAAAATGATGAAAACGTTCACCAATACCTACTAATAATTCTACAAGGGAATACTTAGTTTTAATCACACCTTTCAGAACAACTTTAATGACGCTAAAACAACTTCATGATATCTCGTTTGCGCTAAGGCGCAAAATCCATCAAATAGTTTTATCCAGTTATTCTCCAATAAATAAACCTTATCAATAAAGAAATTTCCAGTTTCAAGAAGTATTTAAACTCACCTCGCAGCTAGAACAAAACAGCAGAACAGAGAAAGGAGTTACTTCGACAGGAGTAAAGACAAAATGGCCGAACAACGCGTTCCTTTCAATTTCCAGGGTTCACACGACACTTGTCGGACCTTCTGAACAAACAATCACACTCGTGTTCAAGAATTTCAAACCTTATTACGATCACAATAAGTCTCACTTAATCTATCATTTCCCTTATGATAGACAAATTTGGTAACGAGCGGCTACCGCAACGCGATACTCGAGCGAAGCTTCCCGTCCCCGTCGCACCCACACACCGACTTGTAAGTGCGACAGAGAAGAAAAAACCCCGTGCACGACTCACGGCAACACTAATAACCTTTGACCATAAGTTTACTTATAACTGTAGGAACATCGAATTATATTTATTTTATGCACTTAAATTAATTATCATGACAATTATTCATGATAAATCTCGCTCTAAATAAAAATAAAACTTATAAAATAGCGTCGTATGATTACGCATTTCCTTGCGACTTCCGTTTTACAATCCTCCAATCACAGCGATCCGATCCGACGCCACGTCAATCCCGCAAATATCAAATCACATCCAATTTACGTAAATATTTCTCAAATGGTTTAAAATATTTCCATCACATTCATAATTATTCATAATTTAATTCTTTCGGCCTCATTAATAGACCACATGTAATTTTTTCGCCTTTTTTCTTCATATTTCTAAAAATCAACTCTCTCTTAAAACTGCCTGCGAGCGCCATCTAGTGAAAAGCATACAAAGTATCGATTCGCCGGTTCCTGCTTGCCGACATTCAGTGATGCCATCTAGCGATAGTTTCTCAAACTTTTGTCATTGTCAGTCAAATAAATTATTTAATACTATAATCAGATATCATATACCATCTCCAATTGTCAATTTCAATTATCTTACTATTTACTGCATATAAAACAAACGGTATTGCACAATAAGTTTAAGAATTTTTTACTATGAGTCAATTCAAGCAAAGTTGTCCCCGCTACACTTGGATCAAACTTTGTTCTATAATTCAACTATCATAGCCTCGGTATAGATTCAAACATCCTCCAGCAAACTCCACCATGTCGCTACGCCCCCGGAACTATCCTTAAACTCTACACTTCCTCCCAGGAAGGCTCCGGGTGCGCAGCGGGTATGATAAAGTTATTAGTGTCTGCCTGAATCCTACCTTAGATCCTATACCAAGGTTGCCAGAGCGGAGAAGCCTCTCTCCTCCTTCCTCATCTGCTTCGCTTTGCCTGCGAGGCCTGCATGCCCCACCTGTGGTTTTAAAGGTATTGTATGACACCACTGTCTCTAAGCGCTCTGAGAGAGGTATATAAAGAATGATCTAAATCATGATAGTCACATAAGAGTCTGGTAGGTCATATAAGTCTACAAGCATAATCCAATCCAACACTTCCCTACGGGTGCCGTTGCTATCTACTCAAACTGTCTGAGTAGATAACACGTAACTATTACTGCTGTTGTTCCACAACCTCCAGCCATATCTATGGCATAGCAGTCCTAAGATATAGCGTATCGGGTACGCTCCACATAATGGACTCTATACTGTCCCCAATTATCATAATGGACGCTTCCACCGTCCCCTGGAGCACGCTGATATCATCAGCTCTATAGCCTCCAAACCCATGTGCTTTTGACCTAGCTTGTGCGCACTGCTAGGCTATTTGCCGAAAGGTACCTTCCTAGTTACGCACCATCCCGTCTCAACCATCTGACACAGGGAGCAGAAGTTGAGACAGCTTGTATTAAGTGAGAGGAGAACAGTACTACATATCAATCTAATGGGTTAGGCTGATCGTCACTAGCTTGCTACTAGATTCTGGGGTAATGATATTAGGATAAACAAGTGACTGCGAGCCCAAACGAGATTCTAATAATATATGGGCAACTGCAAACATAGACCACTTAGCTTTAGCTCCTTAGAAGCTCCTTAGATCTCCCATTTCCAGAACTAATACACTCACTACTCACTACTTGATAGCACTTCAAATGGCGGGCGCTAAACTAGACTGACATTGACAACTGACGCGGATGGTAGAGGATAGCATAGACAATAATAGATCACTCACCATAGATATTCTTCTAGAGATGTTGTTATTCGTCATCGTGAATCTATAATGCCGTGTTTATGGCATTAAGGGCGATTCACGACACAGGGCATTCAGGGGTGTCAGGAAATGAAAGTGCTGATCAGATCGCCAAGGAGGCAGTAGTGAGTGGCGAGAAGACAAATTTTAGAATGTATTGCCACGATTTGCCGCCTATGGCCGCCAGGTTGCTCACCAAGCGCTGGACTGCTGCATGGGCTTCATCTAGCCAATCCCGAGGTAAACTTTTTTCTTTGGTGCAGCCCACTGTTTCAAGGAAACCATGGTTCTCAAGGTTGTTTATTGAAAAACAATTGTGTTCCACTATCATTCGCATGAGATTGGGACACTGCTGTACCCCAGTTCACTTGGCAAAGATCCGCATCAGGGACTCTTCATTGTGCGAGTGCGGATTGGCGGACGGAGACCTGAACCATATTTTCTTTGCTTGCCCTTTGTATAATAATAATTTCCTTTACGAGGACCTAACAAGATTAAATGTTCCTTTTCCTACTCAAATTTTAGATTTATTACAAATCAAAGACAAGGATATCTTGTTGGCCTTGGGGGCTTTTTGTAAACTTAATAATTTAAAAATCTAATTGTGCTTGTCCCTAGTAATCCTATAACTTGGTATTATTATTTTGTATTACAATTTCTTTGTTGGTGTTTTTTGTTTGGTGCAACTAACTTAATGTTTTGTCTAACTCTAATTTGTAATTTTGTCTTGTCGGGGTTGTTCTTACTAATCGTTGCCTTTTAAGGAACAGCAACTATATTCTAAAGTAAATTTTCGCGTTTCGTATTTGTTTATTGTACATGTAATGTAATCGACATGACACTGGCTAATATTTCATAAAGCCATAATAAAAAAAAAAAAAAAAAAATAAATAAAAAAAAAATAAAAATAAAAAATAAAAACGGGACTCTTGCAAAATGACATACCACGGGCGTTTATCTCTAAGGATTGGAACGGTCAGAAGCGCGTTGAGTGAGTCTGGTCGATTTTTAGGTTATCTCCTTGAAATAACAACTCCTTTCAGTTATAGGTGGTGAATAAAATAAAATGAATAAAATGAACTTTATTCTGTAAGTAGGCCGCAATGGCACTTTTACAAGTCAAACCCTACTAGCGGTGGTTTATTAACACTATATAGATATATTTAGTCAAAACAAAACAAGTAGTATGGATGGATGGAATGAGGAGGAGAAGCCGCCTGATCCGGGTGGCGACAATTCTTCGATTACGATGGACACAGATCTTTTCCAGGATAAAAACAGAAAACGTGGCTTAAAATCCTTAGAATTGTCGCCATCCGACAAGGCTTTAGAGCCTAGAGGAAAAAAGTGATGCAGGAGTCTGATGCTAGTAATGACACACTTTATAAGCACCCTGACTTGGACAAGGCCCGCAAATACGGAAACATTGATATCGGTCCCTTTATAGTCCATGTCTCCCGAAACACAGAGTCTGCCAACTCAGGAATCTCTCTTCAGCCTATTAAAGTAGGACATGTACTGAACAAAGAAAACATTCCAGACATAAAGAAGGATGGCATTAAGTCCCTGGGCAGAAACTGTGTCTCGGTAGAATTCAAGTCTGCCTCTGCTGCAAATAACTTTGTGGATAACCCATGTCTTGCTTGTAACAAGTTGGTTGCCTCCATTCCCTCATATCAGGTGTCCCGTATGGGCCTGGTACGAGGTGTTCCAATTGAATGGTCGATGGAAGAGTTCGTTTCCGCGACAGAGCTCAAATCCGGTAATGGCAGAATCCTCAAAGCCCGCCGTCTCCAACGTAAGGTTTTAAGAGAAGGTGGACCTCCTTCCTGGGTCCCGACCCAGGCTGCGGTGGTCACATTTGAAGGACAAGTGCTCCCACCAAAGGTATTTGCTTTCTACACGTCCTTAAATGTCGAGGTATACATTCTTCCCACTATTCAGTGCAGAAAATGCTTGCGGTTTGGCCATATCCAGTCTCAATGCCGGTCTGATGCTCGCTGTTTCAAATGTGCCCGGAAGCATCCCGGTGAAACTTGCAACATAGCCCCAGAACATGTCACATGCCTGTATTGCAATGGCCGTCACTTTGCCACAGACCAACGCTGCCCTGAATTCTGTCGACAAAAGGCGATTAAAAAAACCATGTCTGAGCTCAACATTTCCTACCAAGAGGCACAAACGCGGCACCCTGCTGTTCGAAGACCCTATGCCGACGTTGCTAGCATAGTATTTTCCCCTGTCCCAGAGACTCCATGGCAAGCTTCTCAATCACTCCCTCCTTCCTCGTCTCCATTACGGCCTTCAGTCACATCATATCGACGGACGGTGACCCGCCAACCAAGTGCTAGATCTCCCCTATCTCCTAGCTATGACCGTCAGGCTCACCAAAATATTGTTGCGAGTCCTAACTCCCAGGTCCCAAATGGATACGCACTGTCTCAGCGTTTAGAAAGGGAGACCCCCAACGACGATATGATGGAGCTCCTCATCAAATTACTGACTAACATAATCGCCAAATGGAGCGATTGCTTACCGCCCGACGTTGCCCCCCTTATGATGACCCTCGCAGAGAAACTTTCTTTCTCCAATGGCTCCCCTGGCCAAATTCTTACTATGGAATAGTCGCAGCGTGAACCCTAAAAAATCTGACTTGATTAATCTGATCAATAACCACTCTATTACTGTGGCGGCCATTTCGGAGACATGGCTGAGACCGGGTTCCCGTTTCAGGATCCCCGGTTTCTCATGCCTCCGGGATGACCGGGACGATGGCCGTGCGGGCTGCGCTTTATTGATCAACAGACGTTACTCGTTTTCTGAAATTCCTCTTCCCCCTCACTCCCATGAAATTAACGCAGTCGCGGCTAATGTCATGGGAATAAACTTTTTATCTGTCTATATTCCTCACCCTAACTTAAATCTAATACCTGATCTTTCCACAATCCTGTTCTCTGTTCCTCCTCCTCTTTTAATTCTAGGAGACTTCAATTGCCACAACGTCTCATGGGGTTCATCATCCAGTGATGTATTTTCCTCTTTTCTCCTTGATTTGTTTGACGACATTAACGTTTCGGTACTCAACGACGGTACTCCCACTCATCGGGTGTACCCCGGTCAAGACCCAAGATCTGTCTTAGATTTGATCGCGTGTTCTCCCAATCTTTCTTGCCTCCTCTCCCACCATGTCCTAAACCAATCTTTTGGAAGTGATCATTTCCCTATCATTATATCCAATCCAATGTCAGTTCTTCCTTCTCCAGCCCCCGAACCTCTTCTGAAATACAAATTAGAAAAAGCTGACTGGCCAAGTTTTTCACTACATGTAGAAGACAGACTTAAATTGACAGACCCGAATTTTTCAGATCCCCTCCAAATATATTCTCTTTTTAAAAGCATTTTGCTGGAAGCAGCCGATCTACACATTCCCAAGAAAAAACCCCATAGCTTTAAAATCCCTTCTCCCCCTTGGTGGAACGCTAACTGCTCTTCTGCTGTAGCAGAACGAGAGGACGCAGAGCGAAGATATAATGAATCTGGCCTCTCTGAAGATTTTACTTCATACAAAAAAATCGCAGCTCATACCAAGCGTCTCCTCAATAAAACAAAAAAGAAGGGCTGGAAGGGATTTTGCGAAGGGTTAAACCCCAGAACTCCTCCGTCACTCGTTTGGAAAAATATTAAAAAATTTAGGGGCTCTTTCAGGCCAGACTGTCCGTCTTCAGACTCCTCTTGGCTGAACGACTTCGCTAATAAAATGGCCCCATCATCGGTTCCTGAAGAGAGCTGCATCCATCCTCCCCCCCCCTTTCCTCCCCCCTCACGTCTCTGGACTATCCCTTTTCCTATGCTGAATTAGAGTTAGTATTGGACTCACTCCATCACAGCTCTCCGGGAGATGATGGCATACCATATTGCTTTGTTATCAAACTTAGCCATTTTTCTAAGGAGCTCCTCTTGCGCTTATTAAATTCCTTTTACGAATCAGGTGAGGTTCCTGATGACTGGAAGTCACAAATTGTTATTCCAATCCTTAAACCCGGCAAGAACCCTCAGGAAGCAGCCTCTTATCGTCCAATCGCGCTTTCTGCAACAATTAGTAAAATTTTTGAACACTTGATTAAAAATAGACTCGAATGGTTTGTAGAAAATAAGAATATTTTAGCTAATTCCCAATTCGGCTTCCGAAAGGGCAGAAGTACCATGGACAGTTTAAGCATTTTGACCTCTGACATAAGGTTAGCTCTGTCAAATAAGCAAGTTCTGGTCGGATGCTTTTTAGATGTCTCAGCGGCATACGATAATGTACAACTTCCGCTGCTCAGAGCTAAACTGCTTCAGCTGAGTATTCCCGCGAGGATCGTACAAATAGTATATAAACTGTTCATGGGACGTACCATTAAGATTCGTTTTGGCAATTCCCTTCTTCCTCCTCTAACTCTCTGGCAAGGACTCCCTCAGGGCTCGGTCCTCAGCCCATTACTATACAATCTGTATACTTATGACATTGAGCAATCTGTCTCCCCCTTTTGTAACATTCTTCAATATGCCGATGACTTGTGTCTATATTCGTCTGCGCAATCAGTGGATCAAGCTTCATCTAACGTCTCTGAGGCCCTCAGCTATCTCCAGGACTGGTTGGATGAACATGGTTTATCATTATCTCCATCTAAAAGCTGCACAGTCACTTTCACTCGTAGCAGATTCATCCCACCAGCAGACATTTATTGCGAGGATGAGGCTATCCCCAGTAAACACTTCGTGAAATTCCTTGGTGTCATCTTGGACTCAAAAATGTCTGGCATCCCTCACTTGGATTACGTAATTGGAAAATGTGAGAGAGGTGTCAACGTTCTTAGAGCCCTTTCTGGGGTTTGGTGGGGTGCTCACCCATACTGTCAAAAACTTGTATATAATGCTATAATTCGCAGCCAGATGGACTATGGCTCAATAGTGTGGGAGCCTTGCAGTAAAGTGGCACTCAAAAAACTAGACCTAATACAAGCTAAGTGTCTAAGAGTAATTCTGGGTGCCATGCGTTCTTCCCCCAAGAACGCCATGCAGGTCGAAGCCTTAGACCCTCCTCTCTATCTACGTAGGCAATATTTGGCAGACAGGTATGTTTTTAAGGCTTGCTCCATTTCAAACCACCCTCTTTTACCTCGTTTGGAGATCTTATCTCAAGAGATACATGAAAAGGCATATTGGTTAAATAAAGAGTCACCTAGGACTGTTAACAGCTTTGCTAAAATTAAGGAACTTCCCTACCCAGTCTATTCAGCAAATACTAACCCTCTTTTTGCAACAGATTATAGCTGCATTGTTCACAAGCCCCGAGTCATTTTGGATCTTGGCATTTTTAAAGATGACCCTGCAGCGAATTCCAAATTTAATAGCATTTTAAATAAGTGGCAGAATTACCTTCCAATCTTTACCGACGCTTCCAAGCTAAGCGCTGATGGTCATGTAGGAGTTGCAGCATGGATACCCAAATTCAACATCTTATTGTCTCACAAATGCCCTCCTCAGTCATCGTTCTTCACTGGAGAATCTTTGGCTATTTTTGAGGCTGTCACATATGTAGATTCACACGACATCTCCAAAGCCATAATTTTTTCAGACTCCAGAAGTTGCCTGCAAGCAATTATAGGTAACCATTTTAAAATGAAAACTAAGTCTCCAATTATTTTAAAAATCAAAGAAATTTTATTTGCATGTGAGAAGAAAGGACTCCAAATAGTACTTGCCTGGATTCCTGGTCACTGTGGCATTGAGGGTAATGAACAGGCAGACAGGTGGGCTAAGGACTCAATTGAGTTTGGCTCTCTTTCCTTGAACTCTATCCAAGCATCCGACCTAATGGTCTTTGCCAAGACCTACCTAAACAACAGTTGGCAAAGAGGTTATGGGATTCCTCCAGGATCCAGAAAGGGCGACACTATGGATGTATTCAACCCACCATCCCCTGTAAGCCATGGTTCTTTCGCTTTAGGTCAGCAAGCAAACGGGTCACCTCCACAATTTGTCGTCTTCGGTTGGGTCACGTCTGTACTCCGGTGTTCTTGTCGAAGATTCGGGTGCGGGATAATTCACTGTGCGAGTGCGGGCTAGACGACGGCACCCTGGATCACATTTTTTTTAGCTGCACTAGATTTGGCTATTCTCTATACGATGTTCTTCCTGGAAATATTCCGCGGCCGGCTAATTTCCAATCACTTCTTATTTCCATGGACTCTCCCCTCATTGCTCTCCTTATTAAATATATCCAGGACCACAATATTAAATTGTAACCGATTAATCTCTATTTTTTCTATCTCATTATATTTTTCACTCTCCATTTTTCCTCTATGTTGGCATGCTTAACGTTCTGTCATCCACTTCCCGCTCTCTTTCTAACTGTACAATCGTCCTGGGGCTCAACCGCGAGTGGGCCAATCGTAGTTTCCACAGACTACTAAGAAGATTGTGTTAAAACTTCGAAGATCTCTTGAATAATTTATTCACTTATACTGGAAGTTACAATCACTCGTACACGTTTATGGTCTAACTTAAATTAAAACACGTCTTCAAACTATACTCAACCACATCTACACGTTAGCACTGTTAACCAAAGAGAGCCCAGAAAAAACGTTCCCTCCTTTTTAAGACCACCCGCCATCTTTTTTTTAAGTCGTAATGGCGGTGAAGTACCCTCAAACTTAATTAAAAGTGCAACTTAAATTAAAATTAACTACACTAAACATGAAATCATTACACTCGACCATCCGACTGCGTGCTATCTCCGGAGCACGCAACAATCATTGCACTCAATACCAGTTTTCAAACATTTTTTTTATTTATTTATTACATACTTCTATCAAAACATATACTCCTATTCCACTGGATATTATACCCCAACACCAATGCAATAGGTTCCATCTCATAGACACAGTTTAACAAAATAATTATATCGTACGTACCGATGCTAAGACAAAACAATGGCATTAACATCACCTATTAGTTTCAAAGTTTCAGCAACTGTTCTGTTCCTACTTGATCAATACAGTTCACTAAAACGCTGAACTACAACAGTCAACAACATTTACAATTATATAAAATAACAAATCAGTTACATATGTATACTAAGCTGATTTTACTACCCTTATACACCCACATACATTAATTGTCAACATGGTCCGAATATCCATAATATACCATAACAATCATAATAATATACATATATAACCTATTTGGAATCAGCATCATTGTCGGAATCAGATGTATTAGGCTCGGAACCAGACGATTCGTTAACTTGTAATGCCTGAACGTCAATCCAATCCTATTCAATTCGCAACCTATCTGAAGCTACAACGGTCTCTTTCTTCCTGGTACTGAACCCTAGTACATTGACAATTTTGTATCGATCATTTCCTAAACAACACGTTACTCTGGCTGCAGGCGCAGCGTGGGTAGACCCCCCACAAGGTGGACTGATGACCTGGTAAAGGTCGCGGGAGTCCGCTGAATGCGGGTGGCGCAAGACCGGTCATTGTGGCACTCTTTGGGGAAGGCCTATGTCCAGCAGTGGACGTCTTTCGGCTGATATGATGATGATGATGATGACGTTACTCTGTATTCGGTCGACGAATTTAGATAAGAGCCTTTTGCTTTTCCCGTCATTGTAAAAATTATTAGCAGGAATTATTTTTAAATCATAAATCTCCCATGCCTTCTTTGACTAAGCTTAAATTATTAGAAGCCCTTTTCCTAATTTCGTCGAAACGTTTATCGTCGGTACTCATAGAAAGTAATGTGGATGTGCCAGCATTATTGGAAGCAATAATGGCTGGCTGTTATCCTCGTCATTGGTCAAGTCGGCTATATTTACCTGAGATACGTTAGGAAGTGAGCTGTCACTTACGATTGGAATAGACTGGCTATCAATGTTGTTTGGAGGCTCGTCATTGTCAATTGACAATTTGTTATCGATGGGGCAATTTAACCTGAACCTTTTGTGTGGACAAAGTGGTAAGAATAGTTTGGTTGTACCTCTGTGCTTCTCTATTCGCCCTGAGACAGACAACTGCATTGAGTACAATGTGTAAAGCCTTTGCTGACACAGAAGTCCTGAAATGCAGCTGAAGTAAACGCAGTGCCACGGTCAGATATACGTGGTATCATAAAATCGTTGAACAAACTGCCCAACATTCTAACTACGTTTTTTTTTAAGGGTTCCCTCATCAGTCCCTCCTATTCTAACGTCACCTTTATCTAAAGGTTGTCGTTCGTTTTCGTCCTGGTCAGATTGGACGACTCCACTTCCGGTACCTGGTAGACTAGCTATTAACATGCCCGCCTTGAATTGAAGAGGTGCATTAGTTAAAGAAGTGACAAATATGCAATATACTGCTAAGGACAAATATGCAATAAACCCTGTAACAACCTTGGTGTAAGTGATACTCTTAGTTCGGACTTGCTCTGGTACCTCTCTCTGAATAAACATTACCAGTATACGCGACTCCTTCGAGTGCACTGCCACCAACCCTCCTTTATCTATAGTAACATTTTAGAGACGTAAAAGTTGAGGGTCTGGTCTCGATTCTGGGGATCGTTAATAGGAGTATGATAGAAAAACAGTCGCTCATTGTCCTTCAGTAAAGTCACCGGCGTCAATTCTGTGAAATCCTGTCCTATTAACAATGAGACGTGCATCCTCCACTGTCAAAACATCCAGGTCAGTATCAATCTCATCAACCCTAATTTGAAGAGTGGCCTTGAATTTAGAGATAACGGTTGAATTGCCAAAGGTAGGTAGGTATTGTAGGTAATCGTTCGCCTGTGCTTTCAGTCAAACATAATGCGACTGCATCCGAATACCGAATACTTCCGAAATCAATAAAGGCATTTAACATTGTGCCATTAAACGCACACATTATTATTAAACTTATCATTTACCGCATCGGCCGTGCTGTTGCAAAGAGGTATGTATAGCGTCGTTAAAGTTACTTTCGGATGCTCTCGGTTTCGTAATCTGGTTGTCTCCAGGATCACGCAACGGAACAACGTCATCGTCTATTATAACTTTAAGCAGGTGCTTACCCGTCTGAAAGAAAGGTTCCTTTCAGACGGGTGCGTGTTTTGGCCAAGGCTTTCACTACTTGTTTGCAAAGGCTTCCTAGTGCAATTTTCAATATTATGCCCTACCCTACGGCACTTTTCGCATTTCTCAATCGGCTTACTACAATTTTGATAGATACGTCCGCGCCCATTGCAATTCATACGGACTGCATCAGTTCCCCGTTATACTCATAGCATTTCTACCAGAAAAATTACCGCGCAATTGACGTTTCTTTTAACCACCTACTGCTGATTGAACTCACGTCAGCGTCCTCAGACTGCGAGGGCTGTTGTGATGCTAAATAGTTCAACAGATCCTCTGGTTCCTCACATTTAAGAGCCTGAGCCCCGTTTCTGACGGAACTGTCCGTGATCCCATAGACTACGCAATCAACCGCTTTACGACCGACAATCTTGCACCGACTTAACAACGATAACTTGTCGTAACAATAGTCTCTCAATGTTTCATCTGTTCGAGATTTTCGGTTCAACATTTCGTCTAATACTTTACCATAGTTTACATCGTTTGGAAAAGCCTACTTTAATTTACTCTGCCAGACGTCCCACGACGAGTTAAGCGAGAACCAACTCTTAGCCAACTCCCGGAACTTCGGTTGACACTCCCGCTCTGCTTCTTTTGGTAGACCGGTGTCCTTTCGCCCTCACTTGACGATGAAGATCTTTTCCGCCTCCGTCTCGATTGCTTCGGCCGCTTCGGAGTATAACTCTCGCCTTCTGTATCATCTGAAATTGTAGCGCATTTTATGCTCTTTCTCTGAAGCATGTCTACCTAGTTTGACTACAGCGCTGTATTTTGAAACTTCTTTACTTGACTTTACTGGACTTTATTTTACTTTATTTGACTTTATTTGACTTTACTGGACTTTATTTGACTTTATTTGACTTTACTTGACTTTAATTGACTTGACTTTACTTTACATGACTTTACTTTACTTTTGACTTTACTTTACTTTACTTGACTTTACTCGTATTTGACTTTACTTCACTATACTTTACTTTCCTTGACTCTGCTTAACTCTGCTTGGCTCTGCTTCGCTCTGCTTGGCTTTGCTTGGCTTTACGTGGCTTGACTTTACTTGATTACTAAACTTTACTAGACTTTACTTAAGCTATATTTGAGCTTTACTAGAGCTTTAATAGACTTTACTAAAGCTATACTAGAGCTCTACTAGACTTTACTAGAGCTTTACTAGACTTTACTAGAGCTTGACTAGACTTTACTAGAGCTTTACTAGACTTTACTAGAGCTTTACTAGACTTTACTAGACTTTACTAGAGCTTTACTAGACTTTACTAGACTTTACTAGAGCTTTACTAGAGCTTTACTAGACTTTACTAGACTTTACTAGACTTTACTAGAGCTTTACTAGACTTTACTAGACTTTTACTAGACTTTACTAGACTTTACTAGAGATTTACTAGAGATTTACTAGACTTTACTAGACTTTACTAGACTTTACTAGACTTTACTAGACTTTACTAGACTTTACTAGACTTTACTAGACTTTACTAGACTTTACTAGAGCTTTACTAGACTTTACTAGACTTTTACTAGACTTTACTAGACTTTTACTAGACTTTACTAGACTTTACTAGACTTTACTAGAGATTTACTAGACTTTACTAGACTTTACTAGACTTTACTAGACTTTACTAGACTTTACTAGACTTTACTAGACTTTACTAGACTTTACTAGACTTTACTAGACTTTACTAGACTTTACTAGACTTTACTAGACTTTACTAGACTTTACTAGACTTTACTAGACTTTACTAGACTTTACTAGACTTTACTAGACTTTACTAGACTTTACTAGACTTTACTAGACTTTACTAGACTTTACTAGACTTTACTAGACTTTACTAGACTTTACTAGACTTTACTAGACTTTACTAGACTTTACTAGACTTTACTAGACTTTACTAGACTTTACTAGACTTTACCGGCTTTTACCGGACTTGAATTTGTCTATACCAGACTTTACCGGACTTTAAGTTGATTTTACCGGGCTTTACCGAACTTTACCGGTCTTTACTGGACTTTACCGGACTTTACCGGATTTAAATTTGACTTTACTTCACTTTAACGGACTTTACCGGACTTAAATTTGTCTATACCAGAATTTACCGGACTTTAAGTTGACTTTACCGGGCTTTACTGAACTTTACCGGACTTTACTGGACTTTACCGGACTTTACTGGACTTTACCGAACTTTACCGGACTTTACCGGATTTTACCGGACTTCACCGGACTTTACCGGACTTTACCGGACTTGACTTCAAGGTCCACTGACCCTATGCGCAGCACACCTACATGTCTACACATCCTATGTAAACAACACACCTACATGGCTGTCGGCACAGTCCATAAGCAGCACACCTACATGGCTGCAAACAGCACACCTTCATAGCTGTTAACTCAATCCATAAGCAGCACACTTACATGGCCGCAAACAGCACACCTACGTGGCTGTTAACTCACTCTATAAACAGCACACCTACATGGCCGCAAACAGCACACCTACGTGGCTGTTAACTCACTCTATAAGCAGCACACCTATAAGGCCGCAAACAGCACACCTACGTGGCTGTTAACTCACTTTATAAGCAGCACACCTACATGGCCGCAAACAGCACACCTACATGGCTGTTAACTCACTCTATAAGCAGCACACCTACATGGCCGCAAACAGCACACCTACATGGCTGTTAACTCACTCTATAAGCAGCACACCTACATGGCCGCAAACAGCACACCTACATGGCTGTTAACTCGAGTGAGTTATAGAGTTATAAGCAGCACACCTACATGGCCGCAAACAGCACACCTACATGGCTGTTAACTCATTCTATAAGCAGCACACCTGCATGGCCGCAATCAGCTCACCTACATGGCTGTTAAATCACTCTATAAGCAGCACATCTACATGGCTGCATGACAGAAAAACAAAGAAAAGAAACATTTATTTGTGACAACACAAAACACTTATTACAAAACCGGCTTTTGCCACGAAATGGTCACAACTCAGTGCTGTAAACAGCACACCTACATGACTGTCTACTCACTCTCTAAGCAGCATACCTACATGGCTGCACTTATGTAAGCAGCGCACCTACAGCAGCTGTCTACTACTCGTAACTCTATAAGCGGCACACCTACATGGCCGCGTACTTCGTTATTTGTTTTAGCGTTCCGTAATTAAATAGGTCAACGCTTCGAATATTAACAATTCCATTGTCATGCACTAAGTATTAGATTCAGTTAGGGTTTTCTTAATTGGCCACAATTGACATGTACGAGTATGTACTCTTTCGGAACGATTCTATCAATCAACGTTATAACGTAATTAATTGGAAACTGTTATCAATAATGTAACATCATTTCACACTTGTGGGTGCAGTTCTGAATAATTATTACGAAAGTATTTATAAGACATTTAAAATTACTTAACTGCGTCCCATGGCGCGCAGGCACACGTTCACTTCTGATATGTTAAAACTTCGAAGATCTCTTGAATAATTTATTCACTTATACTGGAAGTTACAATCACTCGTACACGTTTATGGTCTAACTTAAATTAAAACACGTCTTCAAACTATACTCAACCACATCTACACGTTAGCACTGTTAACCAAAGAGAGCCCAGAAAAAACGTTCCCTCCTTTTTAAGACCACCCGCCATCTTTTTTTTAAGTCGTAATGGCGGTGAAGTACCCTCAAACTTAATTAAAAGTGCAACTTAAATTAAAATTAACTACACTAAACATGAAATCATTACAATTGGTAGTTTCGTTCTTCGTTTTTGACCAAATGCAACCGGCAACATCTGTCAAACAGCTGTCAAACGCCAAATCGTTAAACGAAGTTCGTAAGAGTGAATGATATCGTAAAAACCTTACCGGCAACTCCGTATTTTCGAAGATTTTGACAGGACTATTTTCGCGAGAAACGTCAAAATTTAACGATAGCTATCGTTTTTCGTAAATTCGGCCATTTTTATATGCCTTCTTTTTCTCTCATCGATCATTCCGTCTCACTTTTGTGGTGCTTTTGTGTGATTAATAAAGTGAAACGTCAACAAGTTGCCTTTGTCAACAATATTTTTTTCTTTAAATGTGTTAAATCCGCACGCAAAGTGAATTGAAACATGTTTAAAAGGCTTTGTCTTAAGCTAAGTCCATTTTGAACTTCAAATATAGATGTGGGTCTCCACGAAATAGGTTATTAAAAATAAACATTCATAGCTACTCAACGGCGCCGTGAATTATAGTACTACACTACTACACATTTTCTCAACTGGAGAAATAATTGGCCTACGAAGGAATTATTCTAGCCACTAAAAGGTAATTATTTGATTTTTACTTATTGTTCCTTTTCTCGAACTATGAAGTGACATTATACAAAGAAATATTCATCAGTCTACCAAGTTTTGTGGCTGATGTTATTTATAAACACAAACTTACGCCTACATGCTTAAATAGGTTAGTCAGAACACATGTAGTTAAATTTCAGTTACATTTCTAGCTATTGTAGGTTGTTGCTGCATTTAAACTTTGCAGTGACATATTCCTATCCCATTGTTGAGTTTTACTATCTCTAAGGGCAGCCACTAGCTAAGTAGATTTTCCCAAATTTATATTTGTTGTTTACCAAGTGAAAGTTTGGGGATTAGAAGTAAATCCAACTTGGAACACTGAGATCTCAGTAATTACAAATTACGCAAAAATCCCAAGACTTATTTATAGCCCTATCCTATAGTACCCATATGGAGAAACGGGATATTATTTTTATATTATTTAATTGATTTTATATTTTGCAGGTTCTTCAAGTGAACCCTACTTTACAAATGTGAAATAAATATGACAGAGAATAACGCGTCCTCTCCAAGCGAAAAAAATAAACAAAACAATCTTTTGCTATCCGGACAGGGATCCCAGTCACCGGTAGCCAACGGCAGTAAGTATGAATACACAAATTAAAACTTATGTCTTATCTGTTTAGGCTGTTTTCTGTGTGAATTGACACATACATAGCCATTTTTCTTCATTACTATCTAGTAGGACTAATGCAGTCTAATAATGTTAAAACATAACTATTTTAACAAATATATTTTCAAAACCACAAATTTGAAGTTACAATATTGTTATATCCACTTTATATTTGCACACAATAAAAAAAAATAGATCCATTGCTATCTAGAACTTTGTAATAAGCAGTAATAATATTTTTTTACATAGTTTGATATAAAAACATTTTCCAATTTATTAGGTGTCTTATGAAGCCTATAGTTAAATTTCAGACTGAATGTTGTATGTCAATATAATCTGATAATGCATTGTGCTGTTATTTTATACTGTGTAGGTATAGTAAGCCTTACAAGGGGCTTAAGACTTGTACCTTGTGACTTTAACCTCATATTTGAACTGACATTCCTTCACGGATGAAAGGACAAATTATCAAAGTGACTTGCTACTTATGAGGCTGATGGTACCATTAAATTAATAAATATGATAAATGTACGGCTAGATTGCCTAGCCTTTTTATGATGCAATTTAAATCAGTTTTTAAAGTGGATATAATCAACTATAATTAGAGCAACACAAAAGACAAAAATGAGATTCGAAGTACAGTGAAGTCCAAAAATATGGGTACATACAACTTGCTCAAAAATATGTCCCATAGTTCCTAATGTCGGTGAATTAAGGTTTCGGTACATATTTATGAGAGGATTCATTCGATACATATTTTTGCATTTGACCACCAGCCACTGAAACCACCACCACCATATAGCCCAGGCCACTGAAAATGTTCAAAACTAATTTCAATTTTGAAGTCCTATGCTACCACGGTACAGAAAAATGAGTATATTGCAGGACTCCCTATAGTACTATCTTGGTACTTCTTAATTTAATCTTAGATAATAACAAAAAATGTATAATTCTCAGAAATTTTGAAGTAGGTACATATCTTTTTATACAACGACGGTTGCAAACAAGCTTACGGTCTAACTGGTGATAAGTGGACACCGCAGCCTATAGACGCCCACCAATAAAAAGAACTCATGTGCGCGTTGCCGACCCTTTATAGGTTTGAAGATTTACTGTATTGACCATATGAAAGTAGAAGAAACAAATCGCCCTAAACGTCGCTCTCGCTCTCAACACCTCATATGTATTCCTCCCTCGGACGCTCTGGTTGTGAAATGAGCTCCCTGCTGAGATTTTCCCGAGTGGCTAAGTATGGAGTTCTTCAAGAAATGACTGTACATAATTTTTAGAAATTTTCATAAGCTTTCGCATTTGATACCTCTCGAGTTGCAAGGGTCCATAGGTTGCGGTGACCACTTATCACCAGGCTAGCCGAAAGCTTGTTTGCTACCGGTGTGGTAATTAAAAATCTTATTATTTAATCTATTTCATTGTATTAATATAGTCAGTGTTTTTAAAATGTAAAAATATGAATCCTGGTATTCGAAATAAACGATTAATAAATAAAATAAAAAAAGTAAATGGTGCCATATTTATGGCTGTGGTCTTCGACGAGGCGGAAATGTTTCCCCGGCAAGGCTGTTCACTTAAGAGGAGGGGTAGGGCAAGCTCTCTCCATACAAACTTTGTGCAGGATTTACTTCGTTTGTGTTTGCATTAAAGTTATGATTTTTAGTCAGTATGCTTATTTTTCTGATAGCTATTTCGTGATGTAATTTTTTTTTTATTAAATATTTTTTTTAATTTTTTAATTTTGAATTTTTTTGAAATATTTGAAAATTTTCACATCACGATCTTCGCATATCTAATATTTACAACCAAAAAAAATATTATATTTGTTAGTGCCAAAACCGACGAATAAAACGTGCACAAAGTTTGTATGGGGAAGGCCTTGCCCTACCCTGCGCCTTAAGAGGTCACATCACATGGTAACCACGTCGCAAACGCCCTCAATAGCACCACAGTAATATAAAGACCTTCGAAGTACGTGTCGGACTATGCTCACTTATACTAAAGGTTCCGAACCAACCGCAATATTAAGGAAATTTCTGAATCTGATTTATCAGTATATTATAGTATTTGTTGGTAAATATATTCGTAATAATAAACATTATCATCAATATTCATGTCGATGAGAAGTTAAAGAAAAAAATAAGAACACTTTTTGAACAAAAAAAAACTGTCTTTAGTGACTTCTCATTCCTGTGTTTTCCAATCCATACTCTCTGTCTGTCTGTTACCTCTTCACACTTAAACCGCTGAACCGATTTAGATGAAATTTGGCATGGAGATATTTTGAGTCCCGGGGAAAACATAGGATACTTTTATCCTTTATTAAGCAATTAAATTCTATCGCGATAAACGAGTTCCACGCGGACGAAGTTACGAGAAAAATCTAGTATTTTATAAAACAAAAAAACAGATGTTTTTATGGAAGCGATTACCATCTGACCTTCCTTTTTGTACTTATACAGCAGAAATACAGGAGCAGTGTTCCGAACCAACGTGACGGCGGGGTCGTCAGCCGCGCCGGGCGACAGCTTAGACCTGATCTCATAGCAGATCTCCGTCTCACAATAAGCAATATCGGGCATTCGAGCAACGCAAGACGCAGGAGAGACTACCCAGCACCATGGCCGGCGCAGGGAAGAAGCATGAATGAATCGCTCATCTGCCGATGTGGTACTTATTTACATGATTTTATTCTAAAAAAATATATTATTAATAATCATCCCCCTAGCCTTTTCCCAGTTGTAATTTGACGTAGGATCTCCCAACCCAGAGGGGAAAATAGATCTTGTAAGGATTATACCAGTTTCCACACGACGTTTTCATTAGCCGATAAACTACTGTAAAATCTTAAATGATAACTCGTAGGTACATCAGTTTGTTTGGTAACTAAAATTGAAGTAATGTTACCATCAAAATTGAAGTAATGTTACCATCAATCTGATCTGGCATTTGAAGCCGGAAAGTAGGCAACGGAACTCCGTAATAAAATAAAATAGTGTAACTTAGCTGTGTTTGGGCACATTGGAATAGTCATGATGAGATGAGATACACTCTAATAGTAAAAAGTGTGGAACTAGTAATTTATTTTATAAAAATTAAAAACCGATTCCAAAAAACACAAATACAAATCGTTTATCGCTGTACACCCTAAAAGTAAAAAGTTATTGCTTAACTTCTAATGGCTCTAAGAATTCACATTTCATGTTGACCAATGTAGGTAGGTATTGTAATTTTTGTAGTGGGTTCCATTGTCATTTCGTGACCTTAAGGCATTTTCTTTGGATGGCTACTTCAAATATTACAACACCTGCCTACAATGTTCAACAATAAATGTAAAATTTTTCGGAACCCTTATAGGATCCCTTTGTTGTCCATCTGTCTGTCTTTCTATCAAAAAACATTATGTCGGCAACGCGTGTAGTTATAGAGTTGAAATAGGGTATTAAACTAAGGTAAAAATAAATTATTTTTTGACTTGACTAATAAAAGATCTAACGAAAATACTCGGAAAACATCAATTATTAATTTATTTTAGCTAATTGAAAGATTTTATAAGCATACAGATTTAAAAAGGACGCTGATTTGAACATACCAATTCACACTGACTTAGTGACGTCACTAAGACAGTATTTCCCTACAAACTTCATATTAACAAATCGTTTTTGACATTTAATAAAAAGTTGCTGATTTGACTATGAGTAAAATACCGTATTATAACCATATACTTAAGTCCCTTGAAGCTGTGAGAAAGTTAATTCTTATAATATCTGGGCGACCTAGCTTTGCTCGGCGTTTTCCTGGGCATGAGACCTATCTAGATCGATTGCTCGCCCCCGAAAACCCCCACATATCAAATTTCATCAAAGTCGTTAGAGCCGTTTCCAAGATTCCCGAAATAAATTAATATTGTTCGAATTGTTCGTTTAAAGATATAAGATATAATATAAGGATAATACAATACAATACATAATATAATACAAGAACCCTTCCTCGGGTGAAAGCCTCTTCCAAAGACGCCCTGTGTTCTCTGTCTTGAACTGTAGGTACTCATTTATACTAATCCATAATATAGTTATATTTAACTAATACATATATTTATGTGGTTGTTAGATATCATATAATTAAAATTCTGAATATTTACGGCCAATTTTGTTTGCATATTACTAAAATATGCAAACAAAATTGGCCGTGGAAGGGGGCACAGGGGCTTACAGTTGTAAGCCGCATCTTATCAAACAAAGGTAGTAGGTAGTTACCTATTCATTTGGTTAACTATTCAATTCAATTCAATTCATTTATTGCTAAGTCATGTTGTTTACATGGTGTTACATTTAAGGTATGTCCAGAAACATGAACCCTGCAAGGGCATAGCAATCTTATTAAGAATAATGTCATAATTTATTACAATGTCAAACTTGGTTAATAAAATGGATTAATATTACATTTGGTTACTTAACTAAATATACAGAAGATGTCACATATTAGTTTTGTATAATAAAATAACAATACAATTTACGTTGTCAGATATCACGTGCATACCAAATTTACATCAATAATTACATCTTACATTACATAAGAATAAGTATATTTAAACAAACGAAAATGCATGCGGGCTTTCATATCTATCAAAGACAGTCCGTTAAGAATTCTTGTGTGGAATAATAACCCTTCTTCAGCAACAACGCTTTCAGGTGGTCTTTTAATTTTACAAAATTAGGCTCGTGTTTAATATCGTCGGCTATTAATCTGATAAGATAATTTAGCACCTTAAGCAACTAGCTTTCGTCCGCGTAAAGTTTCACGCCCTGTTTCATCCCTCCAGGGTATTATTTTCGGGGTGTAAAGTATCCTATATGTTAATCCAGACTATAAACTCGTTGTACAGTCAAGGGCATTAAAATGTATACATTTTTGGACCTTATTTTAATGGAGTAAGGTAAAAAGGGTATACATATTGGTGCCCTTGACTGTACCTATACCAAGTTCCATCACAAACCGTTTAGTTATTTTTGCGTGGTTGAGTAACTAACATCTAAACTTTCGCATTTATATAATATTAGTAGGATGTGTACATTATGCCTTTTTTTTTATTATGCCTTGCCTTTACGACGTATTTCCGGTTTTCTATGAAAATGCAGTGTTTACCTAGTGACATTTTCACTAGGTAAATACCTCGCACCTCTTATGAAATTAAAACACTAACTCTCACTGCACTCTGCACTTGACTTCAATCCTACAATCCCTACATATGTATTTATTAAGTAATAATATTCTACTTAACTAGCGGACCCGGCATCGGCAGACGTCGTCCTGCCCGGCGAACCAGCGCCACCTACCGGGTCCAATCGTATTTTCAAACCTTCCAGGGACCAACTCAAATATACACACAGAACACACACAGAAGAATTATATATATAAAGATACAGTCCGAGATATATGGCACATATAAATATCTAGGCAAGATCGCAAGATGACGCACTCGTCGCTAGTATAGAGCCCGAGCAGGAGGGATTGAGTAAGAAACATCTAAACTGTCGCATTTATAAATATTAGTAGGTACATTTATGCTTTGCCTTTACGATGTAATATAGTATACAGTTGAGGTTATGCACGTTCTTCCCGCCAAATTTCTGCTTGAGCCAGTTTTTTTTAAATGAAGTCTTATACAATCGCTCAACATCAATATAAATATAGGAGCGCTCGTGGCCCAGCGGCAAAGTTAAGCAACGTGGGCCGCGGTCAGTACATGGATGGTTGACCGCTTTGAGTGGTTACTAACTGAGCACTCCCGTGCTTTGGAAGGCACGTTAAGCCGTTGATCCCGGCTGCTGTCTATGGCAGCAGTCATTAAGCCAAGTTGGAGGCCTTCGGGTGGCTTGAAAACTTCTAACAGTCAAGTTGCCCACTCACTTGACAAAGGGAGGTCGAAGTTGCACCACGTCCGTATAGGGAAAGTACCCACCGCTACCCTACACGTGACCCCTGGGTGGTTCTAAAAGTGCAACAAAAACTGGCAACCGTACTGTCTACTGTCTTCTCGAAGATCTCACGGTTCGAAATAAATGCCATACGATAAATAAATAATATAAATATTAATTTACAGGCATAAAAGAAGTCTGGATATGCGGCCTGTCCCACGCTTCGGGCGTGATCGGCACCGGGACCTACGCGTCGACCGCGAGACAGAGACCACAAAGGTAACACATATATAGATATATAGACACTTAAATACATAGAAAACATCCATGACCCAAGAACAAATATTCGTGCCATCACTGCCATCACACAAATAAATGCCCCGGCCCCGGACGGGATTCGAACCCAGGACCTCCAGCTTCGTAGGCAGGGTCACTACCAACTAAGCGGTCGTATTATATCTACAAAAACCCCTCCGTGGGTGAAAGACTTCCAAAGACGCCCAATGTCCTCTGTCTTGAACTGTACTCATCTATACTATTCCAGCTGTTTTTTAATATATGTATACTGGCTCAAAATCCATGCATGAAGTGGTAATCCATACGAGATCTAACGTGTATGCAACTACAAAAAATACCATTTCATACAGAACTTCAACAGCGACTTATGGGTTGAGACTAGCGGACACCTGCCCTGACAATTAGTTTCAAAATTGTAAAAAGGCAGGCGGTGATTTGCCTGCTCGCTGAGTGGGCCCCACAAAACAGTCGCACGCACAGTGCGACAATGGGGCAACATCCCTTTGAGCGGCTGTAAGGTTGTCGAGAGGTGAGTCTGCGGTAGCCAGATCCCGGTAATCCGTTCAGCAGGCCGCCGGCGTTATGACATTTCACACTTCCAACCTGGAGCATAGGTTCCGCTCTTGCGACTCCACTCCGGCCGGCCGGTTAAGGCATAAAGGCAAGCGCAGAGGCGAGGGCCGGATAACCGAACCCTCTGGAATAGGGGTCCGCGGTGTCGCCACTCACCGTCAGCACGCCACAAGCTGCCCCCGCGGGTTGATTGCTGTAATTATTAGGAGGTTTCATATATTATCTCTGTACCACCTACTATCAATCGTTATGATTAGAGTTAGTTTCCGCTACCCTAAGGTTGTCTGGAAGAAATCGCTCTTTAGCGATAAGACCGCCTGTTATTTGCCTCTACTTAATGTGATTTTGTACTGTTCTGTGTCCTTTAAGTGAGGTGTGCAATAAAGAGTATTTGTATTAATTGTATTGAATACAATCGCTCAGCATCAACAATACTAATTTACAGGCATAACATAACAGAAGTCTGGATATGCGGCTTGGCCTACGCTTCGGGCCGTGATCGGCACCGGGTCCTACGCGTCGGTCGCGAGACACAGATATCACAACGGTAACAGCTTACCTGATTGTTTTGACAGAATTAACTGGTCATTGGTAAACCTTATTACAACGGCAGAAGGTCTAAGAATGGTCAGTTAACTGTGATCATGACACTAAGTTTTTCCACCGACTTCAAAAGATTATTCGACTGTGTTTTTAGGGTTCCGTACTCAAAGGGTCCAAAAGGAACCCTATTGCTGACACTCTCCCGTCCGTCCGCCCGTTCTGCCAAAATGTGTGTGTATATTAGTTCGTACACAACTCTAAGGCCAAATTCTGTCAAACCAATGCAAGCAAATCGCGACTTAGAGTTCTGACTGTTAGGTAGATTTTTGCTTGCGCTAATTTGACAGCACTTGGCATTACAGTTTTGTACGAAACCCTACCCCACCCTACCCTATTGTATTCCAATTTTCACAAAATTAACTTTTAAATGTTTTTAAGGGGGGCTTTCATTTTTTCGACGCATCCCATCGATCGATATCGTTATTAATTTGGATCTCGTTGAGTAGATAAATAATGTATTTTATGTTATAATTTTTTTTATAACAAAAGAACGAGAAGCCACCAAAGTGACCAAAGTTAGATTTAAAAAAATGTTCCGTGAAATGTTTTGACCTATGAACTTCGATGCGTATATTTTACCAAAAAATATTAAAATATTGATAAATCACATTTTTTCTTTAAAATTTCCTTATTTTTCCCATAAAAACCAACTTGATTTTGCGGTCGGTTTGAAACCCTAAATGTGCGAAGTCCGACTCGACTTACTGACTAGACTTAAGAACCGTCATCATCATCATCATCAGCCTATCTACGTCCCACTGCTGGGCACAGGCCTCCTCTCATAGATGAGAGGGAACCGTAGAACCGTAGAACCGTATTAGACAGATATTTGTTTGTTTGAAGGATATGCTTCCAGATTGGTTTCATCCCGTTGTTACCAAAGTTCTGTTCTGCGATATGAAGCCATGAGGGATTTAGGGAACTTCAAGAGTATAGCGATTTTACTTATCACGGTAACAAATTAAGCATTTGCATTCAGAAAGTAGAATGTGGTGAACTGAAACTCCGTCTGCATTTGTCCCACCTGTGACAACAAAGTGAGTCTATAGGCTGCGGTTTTCGCATAATATCAGATGGACCGTGCGCTTGTTTGCCACCGTCGTTGTATAAAAAACTGATGAAAAAATTCACGGATGGTCATAGAAAACTCTTAAGTTTGTGTTTCATGGGTAGCGTTAAGATACTTCGTTCAAGATATACTTTGAGCGACTACGACGAAGACATTGTAAATGGTCTTCATATAATATTACTATAGCATTAGATCTAAATTTGATGATAGACGCTAGAAATTCTATATAATCATAAAACCTGCACACAAACACGAGAATCTGTTGAGAAATGCAACTTGTAGAGGAGAATAAACCGAAATCGACCGAAGGAACGTACGAAATCATTGATGAGAAGTTTGTATTTTAAAATTTCCGAACACTGACTTGATAATATAATTTTCGAACCTGCCCACAAAATTTCACGAGTATCGGTTAAGAAATGTAGAGGAGAGGAGAACAACCGGAAATTCGGATATACGAAAGCATCTTTGTCAAATCTGAAACAGAGACCTTCGTTTCACTCGATCAATAACAGAAACAGATAGTAAAGGTACATACACAATAACACAGGCACATTACTGCTGCTGAATAATAAACAAACGCCTGTGCAAACGTGTGCACGTAAATGATCCTAATTATAAATTGCCATATCTGTTTGTAGTACCCGCTTTTGCCGACATTTACTAAATATAAGTATTTAGGCGAAATGTGTGAAACATGCAGGAAACATGTGGTTAAATTGCTGTGGCAGTGTGTGTTCAATATTGTGAAAAACTGTTTCAGTGCTTAACATGCTGATATCAAGAAGTCCAAATCTTCACCACCAGAAGTCGACAACGCGCTCGCGATGCCGATGTTCAACCTGGCTTGCTCTCTCACTCTTGGTGCTAACAATATGAATAATGGTGAGTGCCTCCTGATCCTAGTTAAAGACTAGTGGCTCTGAGAGCTGTAGACCTCGTGTTTTTTTTAAATTTCCAAACCAGCAGCGCCACAGCTCACAAAATTTCACAAGAATCGATTGAGTAAGATAGATAGAAACATTTATTCATTGCCACAGAAAACACACAATATTACAAGAAAACAAAAGAAGAAAAACATACACAAAAGCACACGTGTGTCCCCGCGGCAGTGAAACGGACACTGGCTCAGCATTATGCTGAGGTGTTAAACACCTACAGCGCTGATTTTCAGCCAGTACGTCGGTGACTCACGGACCGGCATACAATATATATAATAGCAGGAAATAAAATAAAATTAACTGCAATAGATTAATAAAAAATAAAAATAAAACAATACATAAATGAGATAAAACTACAATAGGGATGTTGACTCAAATTTTTTTAATACTCCATACGAAAGAATACATATAACTATGCCAAAAAGTGAAAATTCTATTCAAATATCTCAAAAAATAAGGAGACTACAACCTTTAGAATGTTTTTAGTTAGAGAGAGAAAACGCTACAGGTCAGTGACGTCACTGACCTCGAGCGCCATAGTAAATGACGATCGTTCAATACAACGGGGCGTTTTGCGGAAAAGGGACAGAAAATGCCCCCTCCTAAAACTTTGAAGACTTATAATTATGTAATTATTTATTCTTTTGGATTACTATTTTCACTATTTGATAGAGAATTTGATCCTTTTTCGAGAAAATTCGGATTCATTGATTTTCTTATTTGGTGTCAACATCCCTATTACTGCTTGCCTACATACAGAATCTAGGGTACAAAAACAAAAGAACTAAAAATTAAATAGGTTGGTATATTTTCTGCTGCTGTGCTGGATTAGGATTGGGATTTTTGGAGCGTCAACAAATAACCTTTAAGCTTACGCTTAAAGGAATACTTGCTAGGCGCCCCCTGGATAGGAGGAGGGAGGTCATTCCAGCACTTAGACGCCGCAAACCTGAAACTGCCTCGGAAAGCTGCGGTTCTGTGCATAGGCACGATAGCCAATGCCTTGAACCTGCGCGCACTCTTTGACCATTGGATTTTCTTAGGAGTAACGCTATAGAGGAGGACAAACTATTGTTTTTTTTAATTACTCGACGAAAATATTCTGTGTAATAACTAATAATCAAAGCACCTGCTCACAATACTTCAAGAGAATCGGTTGTGAAATGCGACCCTTAGAGGTGAACAAATCGAAATTCGGCCGCAGAAACACAAAATCATTCATAACAAATGTGTCTTTTTTTTTCAATTTCCAAAAAGTGACTCGATAAAAAAATCTATAAAATTACCGAACCTGTTCACAAAATTTCACGAGAATCGGTTTAGAAATGCGACCTTTAGAGGAAGACAAACCATTGACAAAAAAATAATTTGAAAATTTACAAACTTTACTTGACCAAAAAAATCTATGTAGTCAGAACCTGCTCACAAAATTTCACGAGAATCGGTTGAGAAATGCGACCTGTAGAGGAAAAAACGGCCGCAGAAAACTACGAAATCATTGATAAAAAGTTTGTTTTTTTAAATTTCCAAAAACTGACTCGACAAAAAACATTCTTTTTTTTTCGTACCTGCTCACAAAAGTTCACGAGAATCGGTTGACAAAAACGACCTGTAGACGGGGACAGGCGGAAATCCGGACATACGAAAGCATTTTTGTCGAAGCTAAAACTGAGACCTTCGTTTCACTCGGTCAATGACATACATTGTTTCTGAAGTTATTTATCGTGAAATAAAGGATACCTGGATGTGCATTTTATATACAATGCATAGTATGTATGCAATGGAAACTTTTACGGCACCACATATTTACCGTACGTATTTGTAGCGTATAGTACAGCGACACTAAAGGTGGCGTTCGTGCACTATATTTCGCGCCGCTCAGACGGCGCGCTTATTAAATGCTATGGATGTTGACTCATTGTGTCAAGAGCGCGGGATGCCGCGGGGTGCGGGCGACAGCCCGTTAACGCCACTTTTAGAAGTAGGTAACTGATTAACTCGATTATAACATTTTTAGACTGTCACTTTGTATGTGCTCTGTTCAGCCACATTATGGGTACGGTAACAGTACGACTAAGTCCATGTATTAAAATCGTAGGTCAACTCACTTAATTCACTAGCCGACCGCTGAACTGAGACGCATCTTCTAGTAGATACTACTACGGCAACAATATTGGACTAAAACTAAATATTTCGAAAACAAAGATACTTACAAACAGTGTAAAGGCCCCAATATTCCTAGAAAACAAAATGCTGGACTATGAAGACCAATATTTGACCTGAGAACCAATGAAGACCGTGGAAAACTAATATCATTTAAATCAACCCGAGACATAGATGAAAGTAAACAGAAGGATCAACCTCACTATGGGAATAAATTTTGGTCTTACAAAGAGGTATTAAAATCGGATCTCCCACTAAAAGTCAAAAAGAAGGTTATGGACATTTGCCTTCTGCCCTGCCCTACCTATGCATATAACAATGAAACAAATTAAAAAGATAAAAACAAGTTTCCTAATAAAGAACTCAAGGAAATATATTTTGTTTGCAGTCGGGGGGTCTGATATTTTGGCTTTACTTGTATGTAGTAGGTCCCCCGACTGCAAACAAAATATATTTGCTTGAGTTCTTTATTAGGAAACTTGTTTTTATCTTTTTCATGCAGTCGTGTTTTTAATTTTTATAATTATTATTTTAAGTATTTCGAACTTTTTTTTGCTTGAAACACATACATCAGTTTGAAGTGTTATTTTTCATTCTTTTAGGTCCCGAATTGTTCGCGCACTGAAGTAGAGGAGGAAACGCAAGAAATTCAAGCAGATGTCCAGCCAGTGATACTGCAGAAATAAGCTGACAGTTTTACACCTTTGGCTGTACGAGTACTAGGAAGAAAAAGGTACCTAATAAGTACTTCTATTATAACTTAACTAGTTATTTACGAGCGATATTATCCGCATGGAACTGGTTCATCGCGATAGAATTTAAGTAATTGCTATTTGCTTATATCAGGCGTTTACCTAGTAATAGAGCTCGTATATACAATCTTCTCCCCTTTAAGGGATGATTTCCGGGAAAAAAAAATATCTTATGTCCCTCCCCAATCTATCTCCATACCAAATTTCATACAAATGGGTTCAGCGGTTTAAGCGTGAAGAGGTAACAGACAGCTCACTTTCGCATTTATAATATTAGTATGGATATCAAAACGTTACACTCTGTATGTAGCACATGATTTAAAATTGTGATAAACTGATGATGAATGATGGTGATCATCATCACCCTCCTAGCGTTTTCCGGATTGTGCCCCAAGCAGCTCGCGGTCCGCTTTGAAACTTAATTCCAAGATTTAGTGTAGGCACTAATTTTGCAAAAGCGACTGACTTCAACCCAGAGGGAAAACTGGCTTTAAAGGCCGGGCCCAATAAAGCGATAGAAATGGGCGGTTGGAGAGTCATCATCTACATTGGCCTGTGACATCTATAAATGGAGAGTAGCCTGTTTAAAATCCAGGGGAAAACTCGACATGACCACGTGGGCGGTTTATACTCTTGAATACTCAGAGTAGTAAGGACATAGGATAGTTTTTATCCCAGAAAACATCCCTTAAGGGAGTGGAAGTTTGTATGGAAGAGCGATAACTAGGTAAGCGCCTGACATAAAAATAATAGCAATTAAATTCTATCACGATGAACAAGTTCCACGCGGACAAATTCGAGGGGCAAAAACTAGTATAATATTACAAATGCGAAAGTGTATCTTTCTGTCTGTTACCTCTTCACGCTTAAACTGCTGAACCGATTTAGATGAAATTTGGCATGGAGATAGAGTTCCGGGGAAGGACATAGGATAGGTTTTGAATGAACTAACTAGGTAAGCGCCTGACATAAAGAAATAGCACTTAAATTGTATCGCGATAAACGAGATAACTAGGTAAGCGCCTGATATAAAAAATAGCACTTAAATTGTATCGTGATAAACGAGTTCCACGCGGACAAAGTCGCGGGAAAAAACTAAAGTTTTATTACATGTATTAAAACTGTAGGTCAATCCACAGCCGTCCGCTACCAGCAAAATACCCGGGGATCCCAATCACAGGTAGCGGACTGCCAGACAAGATTCTATTTGAATTATATTTTGTCAAGCGGATGTGTCCGCTTACGAAATTACCGTTTCCAGTTTAAAGTAAAAATTAGAAAAAATCAACGGACGGATTCCAGAGGTCGTCGTCGGTTAAATCCCACCTGTGGCGTTGATTTTTCGGATGCATCCGCTTGACAAATTAATTTGAGTATGGGGATTTTCGATACAATTTGAAACGTTAGTGCTGTAAAAGTTGTAATAACTTCGCGGATGCCGCTACGGGCCTTCCTAAGGCTTAATTAGATGTCGTGAGTTCAAATCCCACCTGTGTTTTTGAATTTTTCACTTTAATTGGAAATTAAGATTCTATTTGTCCCTGAAATAGTGTCGCTATAGTGCGCGCCATCCACGACGACGCGCCCCTCCACAGCGCATCTCACACTAATCTATGCGCAATTGTACGGAACGGGCGGTGGAGGGGCGCGGCGCGTCGGCGTGGATGACGCGCTAGTGCGCGCGCGACAAACAGCTTACTTATAACTCGTTCATCGCCTTAGTATTTGATTGTTATTCTTTTTTATAAGGCGCTTACCTATTTGCCGATCTTCCATACGATTCCATATCCTTAGGTGATAATTTCCGGGATAAAATGTATCCTATTTCCTTCATCATGATGACTACTCAAGTACTCAGACTATATCCATACCAAATTTCATCTAAATCTGTTCAGCGGTTTTAGCGTTAAAAAATAGCAAACCGACCGTCCCGACCGGCAGACCCACTTTATAACGCAGTAGGATTCGACACTAAAAATAATAATTATAAAAATTATGAACACGACTGCATTAAAAAGATAAAAACATTTTTTATAATTATTATTTTATTTCGAACTTTTTTTGCTAGAAACATATGCATAATATATATTTTTGGAATCGTCTCTTCAAATGCTTAATTTTGATACTTCGCTTGCTAGGACAGAATTTTTTTTTACGGAACTCTCAAAATGGAGTCTACAATCCGCCATATTATTTTTATTGCAACGTCACATATCCTATGTCACCCGGGATGACGTAAGGATTCCAACGATACCTCACATATCTAAATCGGTTAAGAGGAGGGGTAGGGCAAGCTCTCTCCATACAAACTTTGTGCAGGATTTACTTCGTTTGTGTTTGCATTAAAGTTATGATTTTTGGTCAGTATGCTTATTTTTCTCATAGCTATTTCGTGATGTAATTTTTTTTTTTTAATTTTTTAATTTTGAATTTTTTTGAAATTATTGAAAATTTTCACATCACGATCTTCGCATGTCTAATATTTACAACCAAAAAAAATATTATATTATAAAAATTAAATATTATATTAAATATTATAAAAATAATAATATTATTATTATATTATTTATTTATTAAATATTATATTATTTGTTCTTGGGTCTTGGATGTTTTCTATGTATTTAAGTATTTATTTATCTATATAAGTATGTATATCGTCGCTAAGTACCCATAGTACAAGCTTTGCTTAGTTTGGGACTAGGTTGATTTGTGTAAGATTGTCCACAAATATTTATTTATTTATTTATTTATTTATTATATTTGTTAGTGCCAAAACCGACGAATAAAACCTGCACAAAGTTTGTATGGGGAAGGCCTTGCCCTACCCTGCGCCTTAAGGCGTTGAGAAGCTCTGGGGGAACAAAAAAGTTCACATAGGTACATACATGAAACCTGAAAACATTACACTCCTTTTTTTGAGCAGTCGTGTAATAATAAAAAAAGGCTAAAATGGCAAAGCATGATGTATATTTTCCGCGTGTTGCTCAGCAAGCTTCAGTTTTTTCGAAGTTGCAAATCTAGATTCAAACTGCCCTAACTAATCTATACAACATATTAAAGCTGCAGAACTACATCATGCTTTGCAATTTTGACGTCAAAATCTACTGGACTAAGTTTTACTCTGTACAGTACAGCATCTTGTAACATTCGCGGCTTCTGTTGTTCAGCATGTGGTGGGTGGTGGCCAGTACAAGTACGTTCGATTTTCATATTAGTTGGGCGCGGCGCGGCCCTGTCCTCGGGCCCAGCCTTGCGAGTCCTCACGAAATACTGCACTGCACTGTGTTGAGAGCGAGAGGTCTTTTTGGTTTACATCGGTGACATTCGATGACTTTCAATGGCTGTTGAAAGTCATCGAATGTCTTCTTGCTAGTCAAATAAGGCGAACCTAAGCATGGGCATAGTGAAACTATTTGTTATTTTATTTAAGATCTTCACATTTTTGTACCTATGTCTCACAAATAAATGATCTCTCTCTCTCTCTAAAATAAAATCTTGTCAGGCTATACTGGGTGAGCTCAGACGCACTATTTCGTATGTTTTAGTTTAAAGTGTTCTATTGCTGTTCCAGGCGTATGAATATGAATGGCAGATCGTCCACGCAAGAAGAAGACGGAACGCAGGCTATTCAAGAGTAAAGGCGTTAGCAGAAATTAGCTACCAGTTTTACACCTTATCACAATGGAACTAGGTGCTATTGTAAATTTGTAACCTAATGCTAACTCTAACCTATGTCTCGGCACCAGGCTATGTCACTTACATACATACTTTAGGTCTGAAAACGAATCATTTGATTTGATCGAACGACTAGCTACGGCAAATCGTTTGCAAAGCTGGGTACAATACTGTAAATCCGTTAATCATTTCTTAAGTCAACATAATGAGTAACGGATTATCCTTTAAGTTAACTTCAAGAAATTTTTTTTTTCAAGTTTCAAGTATTTATTGCACTCATGTTGTTACATAGGTGTTACAATTCTGTTGGTGTTTTTCTTTTTAACCTTATAAGATTTTATGCTCGTTCATTTACATTAGAATTACGATTAATAACGGGATATTTGCCATGTATATTTATATATGTGAGTTTCCAATAATTTTATTTTTTGAACCTGACTGTGGCTTGATTGGCCGGGCCCATTAAAGCAATAAGAGTGCGCGGTTGGAGGGTGGCCTAGGGAAAGTCCAGGGGAAACCTCCGAGACGACCACGCTGGCGGTTTAAACACTTGATTACTCTAACAGTTTGCGCTCCAGTGAGCTTGGTTGAGCGCTTTTAACCGAACTGAAGTGTGTCAGTGGAATTGAGCTACTGGGACTTTTGTCGCTGGTTCACTAAACCTACGCTAGTTTGAAGAATCCTGGTTGGTTTTGAAGTAGTGTTGCGGACTATCCTCGTATTCAGCATGCATGCAAGCATACAAATATTTGGTAAACTCAACTCAAACTTATTAACTAATAACAACGTGTCAATTAGGTACCAGTAATTCCTTATTATATAAATGTATATGTTATAATAAATTACTTACTTACTTATACCAAATATTCTTAAAATTTAAATAATCCTGAATTCGAAAGTGTGTCTGTTTTTCTGTTACCTCTTCACGCTTAAACCGCTGAGAAGAGTCCAGCAAGAAACTCAGCTATTAGGCCAGACGAATATTGTACCCCGCCACGAAAAACGCTCTCTGACGATGTTTGCGCGGACATGACTAGTGACTACGTTAACATTGTACCTATCTGAATCAGGAAACTAAAATAGATGATTTCACTATGACGTTTCATAAATCAGTAATAACTATATTATTCTTCCGGGCATGTTTTTATAAAAGACTGGTTCATTTTATCGTGATAAATCCAATATCACCCCCATGTTCGTTTTAACTTAATTTTTTCATCCTCGATATATTGTTATAATGTAGCAATAGAACTCGTATACTCCTATACGTATTATATTTATATTTGCAATATTTAGATACCTTTTAAGATCTGTAAGATTCTGAATTCTATTTACAGAAATATATTGGTGATTTCTATTTCCTTCCACCTATGACCTATGATTACAGGATTATTCAGTCATAGGTGATATTTTATATGCCGGTTTTTTAAAATCGCCGAAAATATACCAACTTAAGTTGCTAATTAAATATACATTGTATGTGTACACTAATTCAGGACTTTTTCGCTTTAAGTGTTACAAATTGCAGAACAGGAGACATTGAAGGAACAGCCGCATATATAATTCTGGAATGCACTATACCTTGAGTTGGTAAAAATCTACCCAAACAAATCCACATGATAAAATGCCATATGGTCATGGTCATTTATTAATAATGTTACATGTCATTGCTCGTGGCCCAGCGGCGCCTGCGTGCCGCAAGCGTTATTCAAAGTTAAGCAACGTGGGCAGCGGTCAGGACTTGGATGGGTGACCGCTTTGAGTGGTTACTAACTGAGTGCTCCCGTGCTTTGGAAGGCACGTTAAGCCGTTGCTCCCGGTTGCTGTCTATGGTAGCAGTCGTTAAGCCAAGTTGGAGCCCTTCGGGCGGCTTGAGAACTTCTAACAGTCAAGTTGCCCACTCACTTGACAAAGCCTAATCCCAATAAGGTCTAGTTTCCCCTCGGGGTTGGAAGGTCAGATGGCAGTCGCTTTGGTAAAAACTAGTGCCTACGCCAAATCTTGGGATTAGGTAGCGGACCCCAGGCATCCTTCAGGATGCAACTGTACTGGGATAACGCTAGGAGGATGGATGGACGGCTACATGTCATTGTTATTAAGTTTAATTAGAGAGTATAGTAATTCAAATTACAGAAATCATTCATTATCATTATTAAGCGGGTATTACACTGTCCTGGATTCAGGACACTTAGAAGGGTTCCGACCTATATGTTAGAGCGAGATGCTTCAACTCCCCTCCACTAGTTAGGACGCCTGATTCAGGACAGTGTAATACCCGCCCCGCTTAAGGAATAGATATAATGATCATGAATTATTGGGTATGTCATAGAATTCTTTAATATCATAACATGAGTGGGTTACTCGAAGTTCCAAAGCATTGAAAATGAATACTTATGACAAAAATAAATTATTTTATAATTTGGTAACAACTGTTTAGTTTTTTTCTCTCCCCTTTATATGAATATATAATTATGATTAGAATTTTCGTTTCCCCAAATAAGTAATTCCTGTCCTATAATCTGAAGGTATTATTTTCTAATACACTGACTCTTAAGATACAGATTATCTGGAGGAACCCGTAAGAATTAGATTACATAGGTTTGTTTTACAGCAGTACTGAGAAGTGAATAGATTCTCAATAAACTATTCATATATGAAAGTTTAGGAAATTACTAATGTCAGTTAATGAAGTTACAATGTAATCGGTGGGAGGAACACCTAATTTATCTACAACATGCACTCCATTTTGGTTTCACATTGTCTGTCTGTCACATGGATAAATATTTTGTTCTTGTCCCCTTCTCATTTCATCGCCAACACTGTAAAGCCAGACAGGTCTCGAGGACCAGACAGCAACTAAATAAATTCTCGCCCCTGCACTGACTTTATCTTCGCATTATCCCGAGGTCGAGGGAATTATAAGCTTTTAAACGGTAAGTGAGTCTTATTGATAGTTTACAAAGTAAGGTGCTTTAAGTCTGTATAAGCATCGACTATATAGAATAGCTAGAGATAACATACTTATTCCATGCAAAGTGAATCTTGTCTTGCGTTAGGGGAAAGGTTTATCCCCAAATTTTCACAAGTAGCGATCAATCACATCTCAAACTGATTTTTTTATTTGTTTTAAATGTTGAAATGTTCGTTAATTATATCAAATGATATAGTATTAACAAACGTATTTCATACTAAGTTCAAAAACATTAGCAAAGCAATTAAATAAGTATTAACATAAAGCTATACTTCAAAAGGCGGTCCGCTAAGTTAAAATTCCCGCCAAAACGTATAGTCGCGGACTTGACATTTTCAAAATGTTAACAAAAAACATCAAAAATAGCATTATAACGAGTTTTACAAGTGTTTATAATGCCAATAAACGTTGTATATGCGAAATATATCTCATTTATCAACCTTTCAAGCTTATTTTTAGTCAAATATCAATTTACCGGTTTTTTATCGCGTCGTGTGAAATCACTTTACTAATTCATTCGTTCTTTCCATTCACGATAGCAAGTCCGGCAAGTCCGCAAGTTGTCTATGGAAACGATACGTAAAGCCGGTGAACGAAAGTGCCTCGCGGTAAGTGACACTTCTAACGTTCGATCGTACTTCGTTTTCGTTTTCGTTTACGTGTGGCCAATTCGCGGTTACAGCCCTGTATTGTCTGTGCCGTCCTTAATATGTGTTATTTGTTTTAGGTTCCCAGACATTTCCTTCCACAAAAATCAAAATTTATAACGATCATTCTCTTCTCGTGTGATATGTCTGTATACGGCGACATTGGCGAAATACACCTTGCCAAACCAAGCAAGGCGTGAAAGCCATCAACAAAAAAAAAAAAAAAAGGATTGGAACGTAGCCGTAGAGCCGTGGTCATACTGACGTTTAAGGCCATTGCTATTGGCTCTCCCCGCCACTACATTTTTGTTACAAAATTCGAATCGCTGTCAAATAAGTTACTGTCTGTGCGCCACAGCGTTGCCAGATGGGTACGCAATAGTACGCATTGCGTACTATTTTATGGTCTTGCGTACTCGCGTACTCATCCTTCGATTTGCGTACTATTTTTATATTTTTGCACTTGACAGCCCAGCTGTTACTCCACTTAACTGAAAAAATATTTTTTAGGTTTTCCGATTAATATTATTTAGGAACGCACCCAAAAAATTAACTACATACTTCTATAGATTATCTGTGGCTGTCGCACTGACAAGCAAGTGACACTGACAATGGCCAAACCAATTCAAATGACATTAAGACACCTTAATAGTCAAGGCAAAATCGAACATATTATTGATAGATTACGGTTTGATTTAGTTTGACTGTACTGTATGATTATAACTTTTATAAGTTCATAAGTCAGCGCCGCAGTTTTGATTTGGTTTGCGCTGTTCTGTTGGCATCTTTGCTCACGGTAAAATTCGTAGAAAGTGGATATATAGAAGGAGGGTTAGCGAATCACACACAAGGACGGAGATATTGTGACAGTTTTTTCTGGGGTTACCACAAAAAGAATAATCTCCCCATTTTTACTGACAAGTAGGTTTTTAATTATTGAGAATCTTCAAAATAAACTCTTAGTAAATATTAGCGGTCAAACACAAAACATCCGATGTCCTCCCAATTACGATATAAATGTGTATTAATTTAATACCTACATTAAAGTTAACAAAATCACGATTAGATTAAAACGTCTTAGTTATTCAGCCATTATAATAATGAAAATCACAATAGCATTCTAATCACGTGACAATTAAATTTATAATCTGTTATTTTTAACATTCGAGCAGGTTTAGTTTACCCAACATTATGGGTAACATATTTTTTTATACTCTGGCCACTGGTTCATCGATGACATTTCGGTGACAACGGCCGGTGACAAATAATCGGTTCCTTATACGCGATGAGGGACAGAAGATATGTAATTTTTTCTCGCTCCCACGTGTGTTATTGTCTATGCTTACATCTCCTTCACACACCTTTGTAAGTGTGTATCACCAGTTCCATTTTATACTTGTTTCATGGTAAAATTCATGAAGTAAGTATTATTAGGAATGATAATGAATAGTTGTATGCATTACTCTATGCTCGTGAATGGCTCTATGCATTTGTGCATGTCAACTTTATCTGTCGGAGAGTTTTCCGTTTCCCTTTCTGCCGCCGCACGTTGACTAGACTAGATGTACCAAAAGCCTGTTAATAAGTTTAAAGTATTTTACTATAAGTGCATTAAACCAAAGTCAAGTAATAATGCTCATTCAATGTAAGATTTGATATCCGTGTGTCATAATATAACAGTCAAGATATTTCGTTGTTTCCTTGGAGAACTCCCACGCTGCTCATCCTGAGACCACGTGCACTCTGCTACTGCACACCTGCATCCTGGTGCAGCCCTATTAGGTTTAGGGCCCAGACCTGAGGCTCAAGGAACAACAAGTAAGAGAAACAATTTTTATAACCTAAAAATTATGGGCGAAAATGACACACAGACGCCAGCACCTGCTGCGACATTGCCGCTGCCGGCCATGGCCATGCCGGGAAGCTCGTCGCATGTCTCCATTGAGAAACTTGAAGGTGCTAGGAATTATTATGCGTGGAAATTTGCAATGAAAATGTCATTGATGCACGACGGGTTGTACGACACAATAATATCAGGTACAGATGAGAGTGACGCACGTGGTCAGCGCGCACTCGCGAGGATTTGTTTAAGCATCAGAAGTAACCTATGCCAATATGTAAGGTCTGCTAAAACAGCAAAAGAGGCATGGAAGAGCCTAGCCGACATTTTTGAAAACGCTGGTCTTGTTAGACGTGTGCTGTTACTCAGACAATTACATAGAATAGAATACAGCACATTTAATACGATGTCAGAGTATATTGAAAATGTTATGACCCTTGTTCAGCAATTAGCTGACATAGGCAAAACAATAGAAGACACCGAAGTAGCGGAGATCCTTCTAAACGGTTTACCATCGGAGTATGATCCTCTTGTCTCTAATCTGGAAACAGCTAGCATGACCAATGCGCTATCTAGCGAAGTGGTCAGGGCGCGGCTAATACAGGAAGAAACTAGGAAGACTGACACGGAAACCGGTACCGCTTTTGTGTCAAGAGGCCAGACACCGTTCAGAGGAAGATGTCACTATTGTAAGAAGCAGGGACACATGAAGGCACAATGTTATAAATTTAAGAAGTCTAAATACAACAAAGAGGACCAAGCAATGGTGGCTACGGACGCTATGGTGGTGAGGCAGCAGAACCATCAGTTTCTGATTGATTCGGGCTGCAGCTCCCACATGACATATCTTAGAGACTGTATAGTGAATTTTAGAAGTCAGAATATTAAAGTGACAGTCGCTAATAATGAAGAACTCATATGTACAGGTATAGGGGATGTGTACTTAATGCTTAACAATGTTAAAAGAAAACTTAGTAATGTTTTATATGTACCTGATATATCAATGAATCTAGTCTCAGTGAGTAAGTTGATCTCAAATGGTTTTAGTTTGCATTTCAACAGGCGGGGCTGTATTATATTTGACAGGGAAAACCATAATGTGGGGTCTGCCATTTTACAAAACGGGGTGTACAGGTTAAGCACAGGTGAGCCTTTGCGCAATGGGGAGAGCTGCATTCTTTCGCCAGGGCGAGAGATGACAAGCTCCGCAGTTGCTACTCAGGTGCCCATTGATATTTTGCACCAAAGGCTGGGGCACATAAACTATGGGGATCTTAATGCCATTAGGGATAGGTTTCCTAAACATCTTATGTTACAGGACAACATTCAGAAACAGGAGGGGAAGTGTATTCCTTGCCTGGAGGGAAAACTGTCTGCGAAGCCTTTTCCTAAAGCGAGCAAGACACCGGCTGGCGAAAAGCTGGCGCTGATCCATAGCGACGTGTGCGGACCTTTCCCGAGTAGCTGGGGTGGCGCAAAATATGTCCTCACCTTCACGGACAACAGTACAAGGAAATCTTTTGCTTATTTACTTAAGCGGAAATCGGAGGTATGTGACCGTTGTATAGAATTCATTAATATGGTCGAGCGGCAGACTGGTCTTCCTGTCAAATGTCTACGTAGTGATGGAGGTGGTGAATACTCCAGCAAACAACTTTCACGGTTTTTTAAGAGTAAGGGTATTTTGCATCAGACAACAGTGCCATACTGCCCAATGCAAAATGCTGTATCGGAACGTCTCAACCGAACTATAATGAATAAAGTTAGATGTATACTACAGCATTCAGGGCTTGACAGGCGTTTCTGGGGCGAGGCGGTCATGGCTAGTGTGTATTTAAAAAATCGCTCGCCAACTTCAAGTTTAGGTGGCAGGATTCCGGAGGAGCTATGGACGGGGTCAAAACTTGATCTCAGTCATCTTTGGATCTTTGGCTGTCTGGCATATGCAAAGATACCAAATGCTAAAAGAACGAAATTAGATGCAAAGTGTAAACCGTATGTATTTGTGGGTTATTCAGAAACGACCAAAGGGTATAGGTTGGCCGATTGTTCTGACCCCAGGAAAGTTGTTTTGTCAAGGGACGTAGAGTTTTTAGAAAGGGAATTTTATAATTTTGGACATGTTAATAATAATGATAATCATTTTAATTATGAATTTTTGAATAATTTTATTGGTAATGATTTTATTATGGACATGGATGATAATAGTGTAAATGAGAATAGCACTAGGGTAAATGACATGAATGAGAGTAATGTGATTTTATATGAACAATGTGTGAATGAGAGTAACACAAGTAGCTGTAGGAATGAGACTACTACAGGCTCAAATGTAAGTGTGAATGAGAGTAACACGGTTAAAAGCTGTAGGAATGAGAGTACTACTAGCGGCAAGGTACAAAGTGTGAATGAGAGTAACACTATATGTAGGAATGACAATACTACTAGTGACATGTTTCAATGTGTGAATGAGAGTAACACGGTAAAAGGCTGTAGGAATGACAGTACTACATGCTCAGATTTATGTGTGAATGACAGTAACACTACAGGCGGCAGGAATGATAGTACTGACAGCATGAATAAGAGCAATGACTCGAATGTGAATGATATTAGCAGCATATTAAATAGTGTTAGAAACGATCATAATTATTCTATGAATTTTACAGGGTCTGGTGACGATGACGAGTACTGCTCGGCCAGTGACAGCGACTCACACCATGGTGATTCAGCCGGGGAGGCTAGGAGGTCTTCGGGTGCAGAGGGCGCTTCAGGGGAAGTCCTGACCGATGTGCACGTCCGACCGTCATCGCCTATAGAACGTCCAGTTCGAAGTACACGTTCAATTCCACCACAGAGGTACGGTGACTATGATATGTCTCTAATGGCTAGCTGTTCTACTCTTGAACCGTCTACATACGAGGAGGCCATGTCCAGCGTAAATGCTGATGATTGGCGAGACGCTATGAAACAAGAGTACAACTCGCTAATCACTAATAATGTTTGGACTATTGTTGATAGACCTAAGAATGTAAATGTAGTCAAAAGTAAGTGGGTTTACAAGGTAAAAACTGATTCCTCAGGAAATTTCATATGTCACAAAGCACGGTTAGTAGCTAGAGGGTTTTCTCAGCAGGAGGGCATAGATTACAATGATACATACTCTCCTGTTGTTCGTCATTCAACCATGAGATTATTATTTTGTCTAGCAAATGATTATGATATGAATATAGATCATATTGATGTTACCACTGCTTTTCTTAATGGAAACTTGAATGAAACCATATATATGGAGCAACCTAAAGGTTTTAATTATGATAAAAATAAAGTATGTTTACTTAAGAAAAGCATCTATGGTTTAAAACAATCTAGTCGCATGTGGAATTTACGAATTCATAATGTCTTATGTACCATTGGTTTTGTTCAAAGCAAAAGTGAACCTTGTGTATACTACATAAGGTCTAAAACTGATTTCGTCATTTTAACTTTGTATGTGGATGATATCTTTTTGTTTTACTCTAAGAATAGTTTATGTAAACATAAATTAATGCAAGCATTAGAGAAAGATTTTCAAGTTAAAGATCTTGGTCCCATTAAAAGTTATTTAGGCATACGTGTAACTAGAGATAGACAGAATAGAACTTTATGTCACACCTGGCCATAAAGTGGCCATTATCGCACGCTCCGCGCGCGAAAAAACCCACTTCCTGGCCAGGGGGTGACATAAAATTTTGTACTTACCACGGGCGATAATAAAGAAAGCCTCAGATCGCATATTTATCGCCCTTGCCTTCGGCTCGGGCGTAAAATACCTGCGATCTGAGACATTCTTTGTTTTATCGCCCTTGGTAAGTAATGTACTATTGTCTTTGGATCAATCTGTGTACATAAAGAGTATTTTGAAAAAGTATAAAATGGAAGGTTGTAAACCAGTGTCCACACCTATGCTTCCAGGAACTCAGTTGGTGAAAGATGATGAGTGTATAAATGATGATACTTATAAGTATAGACAGCTGATAGGCATGTTGATGTATCTTTGTGTTTCGACACGTCCAGACATATCTTTCACCTTAAGCCAACTTAGCCAGTTTAACAATTGTTTTGGTAAATCTCATTGGCTTGCTGCTAAGCGTTTGTTAAGGTATTTAGCGGGCACAATTAATTACGGTTTATTTTATATAAAAAGTAAGGAATTGTTATTGAATGCGTATACCGATGCTGACTGGGCCAATGACTGTCTTGATAGAAAATCATATACTGGTTACATAATTAAGTTAGGAAATAGTACAGTAAATTGGGAATCCAGGAAGCAGCGGTCAATTTCACTCAGCTCGTGTGAGGCTGAATATGTAGCTATAGCTGATGTTTCTAAGGACTTATGTTTTGTTAAACAGCTGATGTCAGAATTACTACCAGAAACCCAAGTAAATGTAATTGTATATAATGATAATCAAAGTTCAATTAGGCTTGTTGACAAAAAGGAAATGTGCCATAAGCGCACCAAACATATTGATGTGAGGTACCATTTTATTAAAGATTTGGTGGAAAAAGGTTTTATGGTAGTTAAGTACTTATGTTCACAGAAAATGATAGCAGATGCTCTAACTAAAGTGTTAAATGGTAGGCAGCATAAATTCTTTATGAATGAAATGTGTTTGAAGCCTTGTTAGATCTAAGTTTCAGTTTTTCAGCATACTTTGTTTGCATTGTAATGTGATGTAGAGTCAATATTGTATGGAATGTTTTGATGTACATGTAGAGTCGCATTTAAATGGAATGTAGAGTTCTAGTGCATATGTTAGCATTGTTATCGCATAAGATTGTAATGCATAAGGGGAAGTATTAGGAATGATAATGAATAGTTGTATGCATTACTCTATGCTCGTGAATGGCTCTATGCATTTGTGCATGTCAACTTTATCTGTCGGAGAGTTTTCCGTTTCCCTTTCTGCCGCCGCACGTTGACTAGACTAGATGTACCAAAAGCCTGTTAATAAGTTTAAAGTATTTTACTATAAGTGCATTAAACCAAAGTCAAGTAATAATGCTCATTCAATGTAAGATTTGATATCCGTGTGTCATAATATAACAGTCAAGATATTTCGTTGTTTCCTTGGAGAACTCCCACGCTGCTCATCCTGAGACCACGTGCACTCTGCTACTGCACACCTGCATCCTGGTGGTAAAGATGGAGCTGAGCTGGTGATACACACATACAAAGGTGTGTGAAGGAGATGTAAGCATAGACGATAACACACGTGGGAAAAAGATATAACGTGATATCTTCTGTCCCTCATCGCGTATAAGGCAGCATTTGTCTGCCACCAGCCGGTGCCACCAAGCAAAGTGTCATCGATGAACCAGTGGCCAGCGCAGCGTATAAGAAAATATGTTACCCATAATGTTGGGTAAAACAAATCGATTCGAATATTAAAAATAACAGATTAACATTTTTGTCGTGATTAAAATACTGAATAATGATTGGTGTCAATAAGGTTTTTAATGAGATTTTGCACTAATGTGGGTAAATATTATTTTTACAATGGCTGAATAACTAAGACGTTTTAATCATAAGTGTAACCTAATATGCCACAAGTTCAATTTGTTGCCCGCTAACATTTATTAGGAGTTTATTTCGAAGATTCTCAATAAAAACCTACTTATGTCAGTAAAAATGGGGAGATTATTCTTTTTGTGGTATCCCCAGAAACAACTGTCAAATTATCTCCGTCCCTGTTGGACATTCGCTAACCCCCCTTCTATAGGATCCTCTTTCTACGGTAAAATTAAAAAAAGCGGTTTTTCATGTCATTTCACGTCGTCATCGTCAAGTAGAAGTTAAGTTTGTAGTACAATTTGTTGCGGGTTGTTATTGTTTTATCGATCGTATTGATCAAAAAAGGACAGGAATTGACAAGTTTCTTGACATTTTATCAATGTTCCTATCTAGAACAGAACTATTGCGACCTAATGACATAATAAAATCAAAAAAGGGCAATGTTACTATCTAAAACTTTAATAATATCAATAATATCATTGTTACCTATAATCACTTTATTGGTATTATCAATACTTTTGTCAAAATTTGAAATCAAAAAATAATTAAAACTTGTAAGGCTCGTATGATTTAAAAATGTGTTATTTTAAGGCCTTTGTATATGCACCAGCTGCATAAAGCACAGTTTGTCAATAAATGTTGTTCGGCGTACTCAAACTTGAATTTGCGTACTATTTTTAAGAGCTGCGCGTAACGAAACGTAAAACCCATCTGGCAACACTGGTGCGCCATTACAGTTTTTGCGTCGAGTAAGTAAAGTGTTTGCGTCGTAGAAAGAGGATCTATAGAAGGAGGGTTAGCGAATCACACACAGGGACGGAGATATTGTGACAGTTTTATCTGGGGTTACCACAAAAAGAATAATCTCCCCATTTTTACTGACAAGTAGTTTTATAATTATTGAGAATCTTCAAAATAAACTCTTAGTAAATATTAGCGGGCAAACACAAAACATCCGATGTCCTCCCAATTACGATATAAATGTTGGATATTCTATGGCCCACATTACTCGTGAATGGGGGGACTTAATTTTTACTTATGTGTATGGCAACCTTGAGCTGTCAATTCTCTTCTTGCTCTATTCATCATTGAGGACACATGTCCGTATTTAATTTAAATGAAACTAAGTAAGTTAATTAATGTATTTTATTGTTCTGACGATATTTTCCGCATCTCTATATATTGAATATAGCCTTCGGAAAAAGGAGCCTTGTGTTTTTACTTCCCTGCTGGAAACCACCACACCACTGCCGACCCACAACCTCCAACAATAAATGTGTACTAATTTAATATCTGCATCAAAGTTAACAAAATCACGATAAGATTAAAACGTCTTAGTTATTCAGCCATTATAATAATGAAATTCACAATAGTATTCTAATCACGCCACAATTAAATTTTTAATCAGTTATTTTTAACGTTCGAGCCGGTCTGGTTTACCCAATATTACGGGTAACATATTTTCTTACACGCTGGCCACTGGTTTATCGATGACACTTTGGTGGCATAGGCCGGTGGCCAGTGTTGCCAGGTCTCCTGTTTTTACAGGAGATCTACTGTTTTTGGGATGTGTCTACTGTTCTACTGTTTTTACCAAAAAATCTACTGTATTTTGGAAATTTCTACTAGATTTCCCAAAAATTCTACTGGATTTTGTAATTTCACTTATTCAACTTCAATTATCAAGAAGAAAACAATAACATACTCGTACATATAACTTGTCAAGTTTCTTAAAGCTAGTGTAGGGGTAGTGGGAGGAAATGCGCAGCGTCAAACAGAATGGCGCTCTACTGTTCATACAAAAGTGAACTTTTTTGAACAGCAGCGTTTGTAAAACCTGGATGCGAAGCTGCATATCCGCAAAACTCGGCCAAAGATCTCCTACACGTATACCTACAAGTTCGCGGGACATGTGCACCATGTAACCGCATATTCTGAATTAAATTTGGCTTTGCTAGCCACTAATAACTGACGGAGTCGCTATCGGCGGACACGGCGAGGAGGACTATATATCTATAGTGAGCAAGCAAATGGCAGCCATGGTCATCAAATAAATAGTCATTATTTGATGTGAAGTTGAAGTGACAGATGAGATGAGATTTTCTTTTATGAAATGGCTCTGTGGAGTGTGGCAGTTAATACTTACTATATTATCACTGAAATCACTATGAAATATGCATTTAGGTAAATTTTATGGAATAAATTTTGTCTACTGTTTTTTTTTCGAATCTCCTGTTTTTTAGGGCATGTAGCTACTGTTTTTTTCAAATTGGACCTGGCAACACTGCCGGTGGCAGACAATCGCTGCCTTATACGCGATGAGGGACAGGAGATATGTCATTGTTTCTCGCTCCCACGTGTGTTATTGTCTATGCTTACATCTCCTTCACACAGCTTTGTATGTGTGTATCACCAGCTCCATCTATACTTACTTCATGGTTTGCGTTGATTAAGTTCCGTACCTTTAATTCTCCGTGATAACTGTGATATTCAGTGCTACGTGTTATTTTGATATTCAAAATGCATAGGAAGTGCTGTATACCTGGCTGTAATAGCAGCAGTAAACGAAATATCGTTATGCACAAAATGCCGGCGGCCCGTGAGAAAGTCGTGTTGTGGCATAAAAATATGTCGGCTGCTCCGTTTAACATCTTCGAGGGTTTGATATGGGGCGAAATAGGTAAACTATTCGTTTGCCATAAACACTTTGAGGCGAAATATGTCTCCTCGAAAGGGATATTAAAGCCGAATGCGTGTCCGACATTGTTTACTCCCGAAGAAATAACCAGTGGAACACCGGCTAACACATCTGGTGAAACAGGTATGTAATGTATTTCATGTTTTGATTAATATATTGTAGCGTAATAGTTATTTACGATACAAGGGTTGTAAAACAAAGAAAGGCCGATATCGCAGATGTTTGGGGCCCGAGCCGCAGGCGAGGGTCTCAAATATGCGAGAGAGGGCTTTCTGTTTTACGACCCGTGTTTTGTACACAATTTTACGTCACCACTTGGCCAAAAAGTGGGTTTTTCTGATCGCGCAGCGTGCAGAAAAACGCGCTTTTTGGCAAGGTGTGGTGTAAACGCTTTTCTGAGTAAACAGTTTTATCAACTAAACGAACTCAATATTTACAAGCCTTAATATTACTTAAAATAAATACAAAACTATATTTACATTGGAATAAGTCTAAAATTCTGGTTCCTTAACTTACTGCCATCTAAACACTGCGCGTAGGAATGGTGCTATTAAAATCAATCAGGAGTCTTATCTGGCGATAATTCGCGAGTCATGTTTACGTCACGACGGAGGGACGCGGGAGGAAGGGAGGTCCGCGCAGTCCTTTCATTTTGCATACGGCGGTGAACTGAGTGGTCAAGCTCACACTTATGGGCCTAAAATAATTTCTGTTTTTTTAATCCGGTCATGAGCGCTGATCGCCATGAACCAGGACAATAATATTTTTTAAGATGAATATTTAAAATTAGATTTAATTTAAATTGTGAGTGTGTGTTCCCCGGCTAGGTGAGTGTTGCAAATAAGTTTGTAATATAACCGATATTAATGTCCATCAGTAGATAGTTTTTCATGCCTAACAATTAATTATGCTTACCTATTGCTGTAATATTGTTTAATCCATTACCGTCGCTGTGTACTGCAACATACGAATTCCTGTGTCCTTTGTAGCGTAATGGAAATTTACCCACTTGTTGTAAAAGTGAAATCATGATTTGCAATTTCGAAGTAATAAGCTATATATTAAAGTTAAACATAAAGTAGTAACGTTAATCTGTTTTGAAATGCTTTGCTACATATTTTGTAATAATTTCCGATTAGCGGAAAATGAATAAGTTCACATTTTTAATTGCCGTTGTACTTACCGACTATAGTGTGCCGATTTTGTATGCCGCCTCCACATCATTGATCACTAGTTAATGCTTTTGCCTAGCCCTTCCTGCTATTAGCGCTTAAAATCTTCAATTTCTCTTCACGACACCCGATGTTGCAGGCAGTAACGTACAATCGGACTTTCCACTAAATGGCTAAAACGGAAATTTCCAGGGGGATTTGGTAGTACCGTCGAGCACGGAAGACGGCGAGTGTCGCGACATGAAGTGAGTCCCTGCCAACCCGGGAACGCTCCAGAACTACCCGTGACGTCACCGGCCAACACTTCACATTTTCCATCTCCACGGGAGCACCGCGTACGGCAGGGAAGTGGCACTCGTTACGACCAGTGCAAGTGAATGCGGTTCAATTTTATTGTAAAACTCCAGGATAAAAATCATATATGCTAACAGCAAAGCCAGAGTTCAACTCGAAACAACAGGCCCGGAGTTTAAAGTAAGAAGAGGGGTGAGGCAAGGCGACCCAATGTCCCCCAAGCTATTTTCTGCAGTCCTAGAGAACATATTCCGCAAACTGGACTGGGACCACCTAGGTCTCAACATTGATGGAAAGAAATTAAACCACCTCAGATTCGCGGACGACATTGTTTTATTCGAAGAAGATCCAAAGAAACTAGAAACTATGATCCAAGCACTTAGCGAAGAAAGTGACAAAGTTGGACTGACAATGAACACCACAAAAACAAAACTATTAACCAACTCAAAAAAAGCAGACATAAGCACGGGTATCCACTCTCTGGAATACGTAGATGAGTACACCTACCTGGGCCAACTAATATGAACCAGCGACCAAACAACAAAAGAAATAAATACAAGAATAGCTAGTGGATGGAGGAAATATTGGGCCTTAAAAGAAGTCATGAAATCCAGAGACCTAAGCATTGCTGTAAAAAGAAAAGTCTACAACACGTGCATTCTTCCTTGTATTACATATGGCTGCGAAACATGGGCACTCAAAAAAGAACACAGAAGCAAACTCCAGTGCTGCCAAAGATCCATGGAACGCAGTATGACGGGAACACGGAAACTAGCCAAAGTTAGAAACGATGACTTAAGACAAAAAACCAAAGTATCCGACATATTAACTAAAATTGACCAGCAAAAGTGGAGGTGGACTGGCCACATGATAAGAGACAAACAAGAAAAATGGAGCAAAATTCTTACAGACTGGTATCCCAGAGATAGCAAACGGAGCCGGAAAAAACCTCATAGAAGATGGGAGGACGAACTTAAACTCACTGCGGGCCCAAATTGGAGGAGAGTGGCCCATGATAGAACACAATGGAAAGAGCTAGAGGAGGCCTTTGCCAAGCGGCACACTGAATTAAGAGATATTCTCTAATTCAGAATAAAAGGGCTTAATAGATAGATAGATAGATAGATAGGACCCTCACCCTGAGCTAGCTGCTTAATTTAAATCTACCCACACTTCGGCAGTTGTAGTTTTATCGTTTTAATTAAATTATTGTTTGTAATCTAGTAGTTTCTATAAAAATTCCTAACCCGAACGCTAAATTGTGACAATATCTTAATGGTAGTTATTGTAGTTTTCCTTATGTTAGTTATTTTTTTGTTCGAGTTAAAGAAATTTACACTTTTGTACATGAACGATTAGCTTCTGCCCACGAGGGCTGAATTCATGTATGTATGTATGTTGGAAGTCATCTTCGTATGCGTATAAATGTAGCTTACATACATGTTATCATTTTGTATAAGTTATAATGCTGTCTCTATATTAATTTTAGTGGCTGTTGGTACTCCTTAAACTAAATATATTTTTAGTTAAAACATCTTAAAATCCAGGAAACAGAAATAGGTAGATATTTCTACTCCATGATGTGAATTGTGATGAAGTTAAATAATTACTTTCACCCGATGAGACCTACTTATTATAGTGCTGTGCATCGGTACATCGGTCAATCCAAATTATGAAATCTCCATAAGCCATCCTCTCCCGGTGAAAAAAATAAACAATGCCATTCTTTTGTTATCTGCCCTGGGATCTCATGGACTGGTAGACGACGGGGGTCCTTTTCAGTTAAAAACTCATTTTTTTTTTTTTTTTTCTTCTGCTTTGGCTTTTACTCCTTGCCAATTTCAGCAAGGTGGATTTGCCAATATCAAGTACTTGACTTTAACACGCGAGGAGAATGTTCGGTCTGATAGTTTTGCTTTTTTTTGGGGTAAGGATCAGACTGGAAACCTAAAACAAATAATAAATATGGACATCACAGACAATCACATGACATTTTACAAACGTTATGAAAAAAGAGTGGGAATGCGGATGACAGATTATTAGGCATGCCAACATAACGGAAATTTCGGTGGGAAAGATAATTTATATAAGTGAAAATGACATAGAAAATTTCATGCAGTTGTGGTAACAGTAATTCATTCATTATAGTCTTATATTATGAATTTGAATATATTTCAAAAGAATAGCAGTTAAGGGAGGATCCATTAAAGAGAGAAGCGAGTTGAAGTTTATGGGGCGTGGGATGATTTTCGGTAATACATCGTAGAGTGAATAGTTGAATCTAGGACAGTTGAAAAAAATGTGATCCAACGAACCTTCATCGATCCCGCATTCGCATAGTGAGTTATCCCGCACCCTGATTTTGGAAAGGAACACCGGAGTGCAGTTATGACCGAGTCTAAGGCGGCAAATGGTTGATGTTGCCCATTTAGGGGCAGATCGGAATTTAAAGAACCAAGGCTTACGGGGAATGGTAGGTTGAATATGCCCGTAATAGCGTCCTGTATGTGTCCTGGAAATATCCCACTGATCCTGCCATGAGCTAAACAAGTCCGTCTGAGCATAAGTGAGTAGGTCAGAAGAATAAACGTGGTTATGGTATTGTGATCCTAACTCTATTGCCTGTTTTGCCCATGTGTCTGCCAATTCGTTGCCAGAGATGCCACAGTGACTTGGAATCCATCCAAGAACAATATGAAAGCCCCTTGTCTCGCAAGTTAAAAGTTTATTTTTAATTTTTAAAATAAGAGGGGATTTTTTTGGAATTTTGAATTGGTTGCCTACTAAGGCTTGTAGGCAACTCTTACTGTCCGAAAAGATAATTGCTTTAGAGATATTATGAGATTCTAAGTAAGTTACTGCTTCCAGGATTGCGACTGCCTCACCTGTGAAAATTGAAGCTTGTGAAGGACACTTTATGGACAGAACAATGTTGTATTTTGGAATGCAAACGGCTGCTCCCACACACCGTGCTCCATCTAATTTGGAAGCGTCAGTAAAAACAGGTATGTAGTCTGGCCACTTTTCCAGAAGTTTGCAGAATTTTCCATTGGCTCCGGGGTCATCCTTAAATATGCCGAAATCTAGAATAACTCTAGGTGAGAAAGTTATGGTTTCAAAGCTAGTCTCAAATAGGGGGTTATTTTTAGTCCGAAATATTATGGAATTTACATTGTTTAATTTTGAAAAACTGATAACAATCTTAGGGAAGTCCTTATGATCCCAATATCTATTTTCAGCGACCTCCAGAGCAAGGGCGCGAATCCGTGGGAGCAGCGGGTGATTGGAGAAGGAGCTTGCCTTGATGAAGAATCTATCAGCTAGATATTGTCTACGAAGGGAGAGAGGTGGTTCCACACATTCCACCTGCATGGCGTTCTTCGGCGAGGACTTCATGGCACCCAGTATAATACGTAAACACTTTGCCTGTATTAGATCCAGCTTTTTGAGGGCTCCCTTATTGCAAGGCTCCAGAACGAATGAAGCGTAGTCAATCTGACTCCGAATGATGGCGTTATATAAAAGTTTCTGGCAATAAGGGTGAGCACCCCACCACACACCTGACAAGGCCCGCAGGATGTTGATGCCTTTTTCACATTTACTGATAACGTAATTAAGATGCGGGACCCCCGACATTCTACCGTCCAAAATGACACCTAGAAATTTGACTGATTCCCTACTGGGGATGGTCTCGCTGCCATAATGAATATTTGGGTTGGGGATGTTCCTTTTGCGAGTAAAAGTTATTGTGGAGCTCTTCAATGGAGATAGTGTCAGACCATGCCCATCCATCCAGTCTCTAAGGTAGCCGAGAGCTGTGTTGATATTGGTTGCTGCCCTTTCAGTGGTTTGATCTGAGGTATACAACACAAGGTCGTCAGCATATTGTAAGATGTTACAAAACGGTGCAACTGACTGCTCCAGATCATATGTGTAGATGTTGTAGAGGAGAGGGCTAAGGACGGACCCTTGTGGAAGGCCTTGCCATACAGTGCGAGGGCTAGAGTATGTGTTGCCACTCCGGACCTTGATTGTCCGTCCCATGAAAAGTTTGAAGACAATGTGCACAATCTTACCAGGGATGCTCAGGTGTTGCATTTTTGCTCTGAGCACTGGAAGAAGGACATTGTCATAGGCCGCAGAAATATCCAAAAAGCAACCTAACAATAGTTCGTTTTTGGAAAGTGCTAACCGAATATCAGAGGTTAGGATGCTTACACTATCCATGGTGCTCCTGCCCTTACGGAACCCGAACTGAGTATCAGCTAGAATTCCTTTGTTCTCTACGAACCACTCCAGTCTGTTCTTTACTAAGTGCTCAAGTATTTTTCCTGAAGTTGCTGACAAGGCTATTGGCCGATATGAGCTTGCCTCTTCCGGATCTTTACCTGGCTTTAAAATAGGTATGATAACTTGTGTCTGCCATTCTTGCGGAATCTCGCCAGTGTCAAAGACATGGTTCAGGATGTCGAGGAGACGCTCCTGTGAGAATGCATTCAGCTTTGATAAGAAGCAGTATGGAATGCCATCCTCACCAGGTGTAGAGTCCCTCAATCCATCCAGAACCAGTCTGAGCTCCGCGAAGGAGAAGGGCTTGTCGAGGGGGCTCAGGGCCGAAGGGGGAAGAGTAGGCGAGACACAAGCTGCCTCAGGGACAGTAGGTGGAGCTAGTTTGTTTATGAACTTTGTCACCCATACTGATGGATCGGAGGAAGGTGACAGAACTTGTTTAAAGGATCCTCTGAATTTTTTAATGCTTTTCCATATTGCTGAAGGTGGGGTTCTGGGGGATAAACTCTCACAGAAACCTTTCCATCCCCTCTTCTTGCATTTAGCTAGTAAACGTTTGGTGCGAGCCGAGGTTTTCTTGAAGGAGATGAAGTCTTGTAAATTGCCTGTATCATTAAAAGTTTTTTCAGCTTCATCCCTCTCATTTACGGCCGCCGTGCATTCAGCACTCCACCAAGGTGGAGAGGGGATTTGATCTTTGATGGTTTTTTTCTGGGGAATAAATTTGTCAGCAGATTCTAGTAATATTTCTTTAAATTTTTGGTATTTTTCAGAGTTGTGAAATAGGTCTAAGTTACACTCTTTTATTCTTTCCTCCATATATATGGAAAAACTGGGCCAATCCGCTGCATTTAATTTATGTTTTAGAAGGGGCTCGGGCTTCGGTAAGGGTGTTACAGATGAAGGCATCGCAATGATGATGGGGAAATGATCACTTCCAAATGACTGACGTAAAACCTCCCAGGTTAACACAGAGGACAGGCTAGGAGAGCAAGCAGTCAGGTCCGGCACTGAATGAGGGTTTTGACCTGGATATACTCGGTGTGTGGGAGTTCCATCATTGATCACACAGACATTGATGTCATCGAACAGGTCAATAAGAAATGATGAAAATACGTCAGAATGGTGTGATCCCCAAGAAGAATGGTGACAATTGAAGTCTCCTAGAACTATGAGGGGTGGTGGAACAGAGAAAAGGATGGTTGATAGATCAGGAATTAAGTTTAAACGGGGGTGAGGAATATAAATAGAAATAAAATTAATGCCCATAACCTTAGCCGCTACGGCGTTAATTTCTTGGGTGTGGGGAGGTAGGGTAATCTGGGAAAAGGCGTAAGAATTTTTAATCAACAATGCGCATCCTGCTCGACCGTCATCACGGTCATCCCGGAGACTTGAGAAGCCCGGGACCCTGAAGAGGTAGCCGGGACTCAGCCATGTCTCCGAGATTGCCGCAACAGCGACAGAATGGGTGTTGATTAACTGAATGAGGTCTGGTTTTTTTGGTATAATACTACGACTATTCCATTGTAGAAAGGTGGCCTGGGGAGCCATTGATGAAGGGGAAGGAAAGAGCTTTTGCGAGTTTGATCACCGTACGACGTTGTTCGGTAGGATATCGCTCCATTTGGCGATGATATTTGTTAGTACTTTAAATAATAGTTCGAAAAGGTCTTCATTGGGAGTCTCCGCTCCTATATCTTGAGATTGTCGAGCAAAAGCCTGTCCATTAGGCATCTGAGATGTTGGAGTTCGGATTATATCTTCATGAGCTTGTCTATCATAACCTGGAGAGAGGGGAGTTCTTGCCCGCGGCGTAAGATAAACAGTTTTGCGGTACGAAGATCTAGGGGGGGATTCAGGGTGAACAACGGCTGGGTGGGGTGGAGATTGGGATGATCGAGTATATTCCTGTGTTGGGGAAAACATAACCTGGGCCATGTCTGAATATGACCTGCTGACAGGTTTAAACTGTGCTGCGGCTTCAGAATATGAGATGTTTTGTTCGGACATACATAGCTTAATTGATTTTTGTCTGTTATGTTCTGGGCAGTGTGGGTCAGTAGCATAATGGTTCCCTGTACAGAAAATACATCTCACATGTTCTGAAGCTACATTACATTCATTACCGGGGTGTTTTTGGGAGCATTTGAAACACCGGGCATCTGAACGGCATTGTGTTTGTATATGGCCAAATCTGAGGCATTTCCGGCACTGGATTGTTGGCAGCAAATATACCTCGACTACTAGGGAGGTGTAGTATGCAAAGATTTTGGATGGCAAAGTCTGTCCCTCTAAAGTTACAACAACCGACTGGGTTGGGACCCAAGTCGGAGAACCATCACCTCCGGAAACCTTGCGCTGGAGCCTGCGGGCCTTCAGTATCTTACCTTTCCCTTCTCTGAGATTTGTCCCGTTCACAAAGTCGGTCATACTCCAATCAGTTGGAACACCCCTTACTAGCCCCATGCGGGAGATGTGATACGAAGGAATGTCAGCAATTAATTTACTTTGGTTGAGTATGGGGTTATTTAGCATGGAGTTAGCATCATTCGCTGTATTCAATGTGACTGCTACTCTATTCCGACCTACTGATTTCACTCCGTCTTTCTTAATGTTTTTGATGTTGGCTTGTACTAATATTCTACCTACATGAATGGCTTTCAGCGGGGTGTCAGTTTCAGTGGGATGGGTTTTCCTAGATACATGGACCACAAATGGTCCAAGATCATGTGAATTGTATGTCCGGTGTTCATTGTCTAAATCAGGGTGTCTATATAGGTGAGGGTTGGGTTCACTATGCAAAGTTTGGCTAGGTTCACTCTTTTCACTAGATGTTTGTTTGGGCAAATTAAGTTGCGATGTATTGGGATCGTTGACGTCCGCTGGATTAGTCTCAGGAGTACTCACTGTCTGTTTGTCGGTTGCATCCATGTGTTCGTCAGTAATAACTTTTTTTGGGAAGGGCTCTAATGGTACTTCGGTTGGTGAAAGCTCTATGTTCCGCTTCCTTGTATTACTTTCAATTTCCTTGCCTTTATGGATACCGCCGCCCTCGTCAGGGGGCTTCTCCTTCTCGTTCCCCTCCATTGTCGTGGCCTAGGCCACCTAAACCTAGTCTTATGCTAATACTATAATAAAATAACTGTATTAAACTTACCTAGGTTATATAAATAAACCGTCACCAGATATATCAGAAAAAGGATGTTTTATTTGTGAAGGGATAACCTAAAAACAACAGACTCACTCGGTGCGCTTCTGTCAACAACAACAAACAAATTTATTTATTTTTTTGGCTACAAATTTTTTTCGCGAATTGTCACATGTATATTGGCTTTTTCCTTAAATTTCAAGTAGTTTACTTGTATTTTTAATAATTTATTTAAAACTGTTGAAAGTAGTTTACTTGTATTTTAATAATAAATTTTAACCCCACTTAGGGGAGCTATAATAAGTTTACTTGCCACTTAATGAAGTACTTAAGAATTTTCAAGTGAGCCAAATAATACCATTAATTTTTTTAAACCCTCTTAATCAAATGAATTTTGAAAAACACTAATAAAATTTCAAGGCTTGCTTCAAAAATAGAAAACAATGAAAGTATTTATGTTGTATTAAAATGGGAAGAAAAAAATCAAAAATTTCATAGCAAGATACTACTAAATAAGCAAGACAGGGAGACGTGAAAAAAGTTACAGGAGACCTATACCCCGCTAAGAGGTCCCAATGAAGTGTAAATAAATGTGTGTGCAAATGTACACATCTATGTTATACCTATAACTTCACAGTTTTTTAAGTAACAAATTTAGCTTTAGGTATATTTCACGTTATTACTGTATTATGTTTTCTTGGGAAATAAAAAGGCTTCACTATTATTTATTATACTATACGTAAAATCATTTCAGTTGAACGAATTGCTCCAAAGCAATTCCTTCTAAAAGCAACTTTACCGTTCAAACAATAAGGTTTAAAATCCAATAACATTTTAATAGAAATGCGTTCAACAAAAAGAATTTCACCCATACTAAATAAAGCAAATTTTTGATCAGCACATTTGTAATTAATTATTTCGCCCCTACAGCTGGAACTTTACAGAGTTTCAATAGAATAGTTGTAATTATTTAAAGTAGGTAATTTAAATTGTGCAAGTATACAGTATTGTGTCTCTTTTATTTTAAATGTAAGTCTAGCATGGCATTTATTACTATTGTGTAATAAAATAATCCCAAATGTATTTTTTCTTTATTAGGATCTATTGAGCTTAGAAGTCTGGGAAAGCAGGATCACTCATATGCTAGGAAATGTCATTATGACCACACCTATGCTATGAGTAAATCAGTGGATCATGCTATTTCTGGATCATCCCAGAATAGAGCTGCAGCTGATTCAGGTAATTTCATCACTGTAATTTTGTGGCATTACCTACTCAATGTCTTACAAGAGTCATATTAGTTATTTTTCTGTTTTCAGTTGTCACACCACTGGAATCCGTGCCTTTTAAGCGTGCTGATGCAAGATCATCGATTGAACCAAATGCAGGTAGTTATTTACTTACTAAAATCATTTAGTTTTGACTAGAGCTTTAGCCTATTTGGAAGTGCATGAGAGCGTGATAGATGACAAGATAAAGCATCTCTCACTTTCTGATACCACTCGATAGAAGTGACAGATGCTTTATCTTCTAGTTAGTCATGTCATGTTATTACGTGCCAATATGGCTTACTTTCGAATCACGGTCAGGGGATTTATTTGTGCAGTGCAGTGCACCTAAAAAGCTCTGTATGCTCCTCTTGCCACAGACTAACACGATTATTTGTTATTTTTTATCAAACTTATATTGACACTATGTATTGAAATTTTTAGCGGGTGCCTCCTCTGTGCCTCCCGGCAATCAAGCCAGCGTCTCTGTGCCTCCTACTGATCAGGCTAGCGTCTCTGTGGCAGAGCCGTCATTAGAGCCAACTCCAGCAAATCCAGGTAACAACAACTTACCTACTTATTTTATATGGCTCTCACGTCACCTAATGTGTGTGTTCTAAGCTAACATAACTTCTTTATTTTTTTATTATGACCGTATAAGTACAAGAACAGCCACGCTACCTCAATTTGGCGTTTTTGTCGTGAAATATTGCGTTGATTAGGTCAATAATTTGTATGGCAACTATGTTGATTTACATAGTTGCCATACAAATTATTTTTAGGGTTCCGTGTCCAATGTGTGAAACGGGACCCTATTACTAAGACTCCACTCTCCGTCCGTCTGTCACCAGGCTGTATCTCATGAACCGTGATAGACAGTTGAAGTTTTCACAGATGATGTATTTCTGTTGCCGCTTTAACAACCAATACTAAAAAACAGAATAAAATAAATATTTAAGGGAGCTCCCATACAACAAGCATGTTTTTTTTGCTGTTTTTATAGATAATGGTACGGAATCCTTCGTGCGCGAGTCCGACTCCCACATGGCCGGTTTTTTTAAATTAATAATTTAAACATGAGAATTGTATTGGTGCTTAAAATTTTTCATTTAGACTATAAAAATAAAAATAAATCATATTTACGAATCTTTGTAGTCCCATTCGTTTTGTGATTTAGATTAATTTCTCTAATTTACTATCAGGGTAAAAACGGGACCCTATTACTAAGACTTCGCTCTCTGTCCGTCTGTCTGACACCAGGCTGCATCTCAAGAACCGCGCTAGACAGTTGACATTTTCACAAATTATGTATTTCTGTTGCCGCTATAACAACAAATACTAAAAACAAAATAAAATAAATATTTAAGGGGGGCTCCCATACAACGAACGTGTTTTTCTTTGCAGTTTTTAAAGATAATGGGACAGAACACTTCGTGCGTGAGTCCGATTCGCACTTGATTTTTTTTCTATATATACTTAGCCATACTGTGTTATAAATGGTTTAAATTTGTTGTGTGTAGTATAAATTGCAACATGGGTCATCTACCCTATGGTCACCAAATATAAATAGATATATGTACTACAATTCAGCTCAATCGAATATCAAGAATTGGTTCTAATTCAGTTTAATCAGTTAACAGACGCACAATTCTCATTTTCTGAACTAAGCCGCATCTATCGTTTCTTTTTAAGCGAACACGCATTAGGAATAATTTTACTTACAAAATATAACACTTAAGATAACGCTGCCGCATCTAGTCTAGTCAACGTGGACCCAGTGACAAATGATTAGATAAGCTAATACTTAAACAAAAGGTAAAATAATAAACGGCAACATAAAGTCAACTGCGAGATGCAGCTGTTCAAATTTTTATTGCCCTTGGCCTTAGTGGCCAACTGTCTAGCATGCGTGGTATTTATAAAAGGAGTAATTGCACTTACTGTTGGTCAATGTTTTCGATAGTGAGGTCCATTGTTCTCATTAGGTTAGGAAGGCAGGTAGTTAATAAAACTAAGCTTAAGCGGTCGTAATGTTCGCGGTCTCTGTTATTAGTAAAATGCTTTTAGTGCCGAACCGCGCGGCAGCAAAACAATGGGATTATCTGACCTGAAAGATAAGTTGTATATTTTTGCAGATATGTTGAGCTTATTACAAACAGATTAGGCCAAAAGCACCAACGCATGTTGTAAAGTAACACGTTATATGGAATGAAACACCTGCACTTGGTTTAATAACGTCATGTCCTAATGTCATGTATTTTGTTTTGGATATCGCCATTTATAATTGTTAATTCCATTTTGTTATGACCTCTAAGTATAAATTATTGTACATTATCTTTACACCATTCAAAATTTAAATAAAACAACACAGTTTATTTATCAGCCCTAATGTCAATAACTCGGAGCGGCAGTGAATTCATCTATCAGGCTAATCAATGTAAGAGGGTTTTCGGATTACTCATAGATGTTTCGGGTCTCGATATCATACTGGTTTGTTCAAGAATCAAAGTTGCCCTCCCTCGCGCTCTTAAGGAAAATATGACATAGGTATAATTATACCTAGCCGTTCGTGATAGTTTCACCACTGATAAATATCTATTTTTTATTACGTACCCTTTATTACCTTCTGAACAGGAGAGATGAAAATATGAATTTTTGAAACAAAAGTGTACTTGCTTAAGACTGCGTCGTGCAGGGTAAATTATCAGCGCCTGTCAAATTTCTATTTTTTTAAATTATTTTCCCCAGTAACTCACACATACATATTTCACACACACTACTTCATTTTGTTGGCCGGGGTCATTGACTTACATTTTTGAAGTGAAAACTTCTTTAGCGGCGCTGAGCACTTTTGTACTGGGGAAAAATGTATAAACTCGCGATAAATTCTATGACCAGGTTAGTTGAGCCCTCCTAGTATCGTGATTGCTATGTTACGAGGGGTCCCCAGCTGGTCTTCTTAGAAAGCCAAGGTTCTAACTGTTCTAAGACAATCCTAAGATTTTCCATAAAGATCATATTTCAAACAAATTCTCATGGAAAGTAGCTCTTATTGTCCCTAAAAAAGCGTTTCCAAAGTCCAATATCGGATAGCCAGACTGACCGATTTCCGTAAAGATCATATTTCAAATAAATTCTCATGGAAAGTAGTTCTTATTGTCCCTAAATACGGTGACAGTTTACTTCAAAATCCCTAATGGCCAAGAGTGATGGACAGGGGGAGGAAACTTAAAGAAAATACCAGTTTCGCGTGAATTTGGCGTAGAAAGTGCTGCCTCCTATTATATTTGATGTCGACATATTTTGTGTAATCCGTCTCAAGCAGGTTTCGTTTTTATTTCATCTTTCCCAATACAATTAATCAAAGCTGAACGTGAAAAGGCACGTTACAATTTATCGTAAAAATTTAATTTTCAACTCTATGGTCACAGATTTTATAATACTCTATGGTCGTATGGTTGCCATGGTTATTTTTAAATATTGAAATAACATGTGTGTCAATAACTTGTCAACATATTGAAAATAAAACAATCGTAATTAATTATAAGATTTTCTGCATTATTCTTGTGAAAAGCAGTTATCAGATACGCCGCCGAGTAAAGTAAGTATTTTTTAATTCATTATTTACTATCCCTGTTCACACCGATGCGATGTTATATTTATATTCCAATCAATTGATTTATTTAGGTAGGTAGTCTGTTTTGCCGGGTGGTTATGCAGCTCATACATAAACGAATATCAACGAAAACAGTTGATTACTTAGCAATATAAACGTTTGAGTATTGAACTACGTGAGCTATACGATAAACGAATATGAAGCTCACTTTCTTCTTCGTGTTGTCTTTGAAATAGGTATAGTAGATAATTAGGGACATAATTTCAAAAATACACACATACCTCCTACGCTCTCATCTCATTATTTAATGTTATGTTTTGCAGGTACATAGTGCATACAATCGTGCCACGTCCTCATGCTGAGAAAAAGTCAGAGGTATTTTCAACATGGATGTCAATTGTAGGAGAAAACAACACTTAGCCTGGGCCAATACATGAAATCAGGAAGATATCTACAACGTGCATCCATTTCAAGGTGAAAAAAATGGATACATCTCTTTGTAGACGATTGTACTTCACCAATTCGTTTACCAGTTAGTGATTGAAGAAGTTAAACAAATCGCTATCAAGTTATAGGTAATCGTATTTAATCCTTCTTTTAATATACTACTCATAAATAAGTTAGTCAAAAATAAATAAATGATATTATATATACAACTTAATTTTATTAGTCTCCTGACTGGAATAATTATTTGTATACAAATACCCTTGACCTTGATAGAGCACGATTCTGTTAGAATAGACAAATAAAGTAAACGAGTCACATTAAATGAATAGATAATAAAAATATAATATTTCCTAAAAAATAAAATTAGTTTTCAAAATACACCAAATTTGGGTTCTTCGTTCTTCCTTAGAGCAAACAGCTAAATTAAATTTTCTTAAATAAACGCCTAATTCTAAACAGTCATATATATTTTTTTAAATTGAAAATGAGACCGACGGTGATGCGAGCTCACCCAGAAGATTCACTCGTACCTTAAAAAGGTCCAGGTTATTTGAACTTGGAAGTACCTACATACGCCATTCGAATACCAAACCAGTACACAATACACATTATAAAAAAAAGATGATTTCGACCAGGTAATGAAAGTAGCCAGTCGTACGTCGTCTGGATATCTGATGGAAGAAGGGGGAAGGCGGTATGAGCTCATGGAGTTCCTGAGCACACTCAACGAATCTAAAGAAATAAAAATGGGAAATAGGTAGTATCGCTTACAATTTTTGAAGTGAAAACTTCTTTAGCGGCGCTGAGCACTTTCGTACTGGGGAAAATTTGTTGAACTCGCGACAGATTCTAGATTCTAAGACCAGCTAGTTGACCGCTCCTAGTAATCGTGATTGCGATGTTAGGAGGTGTCACATCAGCTAAACTCAGGATGCGTAAGACACAATGATACTCGGGACATATTATTATGTATATATGTAAATTGATTATGCGAATATGAATATGAACATGAGTATAAGTACGGATACGGATACCGATACCGATATGAATATCTTTATTATTTGGGTCATTGTCAGTCGGAAAAACAAAAGTTGTCCATTCGGTGGACAGTTAACGGCTTGTGTGCATGTAATTTACGTTTTTATTACATGGATTTATAGACACGGAATTACAGATTATGCGGGTTATCAGATCAATCGAAAATTACGCTTTGTAGCCCTTAACTTTTGGCATGTCCTGTCCACCGAAAAGACGCGCACCTAAATCTGACAATGACCCATTTACTATCTTTATTGAGTTTTCACTTCTGCCGGCACTCCCTGAGTGCAACCCGTTGTTTTTTTTTAATATGTATT